>ML677335.1:13418391-13451646 GCA_007922305.1 Dermatemys mawii | reverse complement strand
TCAGCAGCGGATTGCGGAGGTAAAGCTGCTTTTCTATGGGGAAGGCTTGCAGCTTGGGGTGGAAAGGGATGCTTGCCTAAATGTGGAATAGAGCGTTGATGTAGTCTGTCACCTCGCGGTAGTCATCATCAGTAATCTCTTCAAAGGTCTCAATAAGAGTGCTTGCAATGCGCCTGCGCAGGTTTCCCGGGAGAGCCAGCATGGTCCCCGTCACGGTCACTAGTCCCCGCCACTGTGCTACAATGGGTGGGGGGAGCGTTGCTGCACATAAGCAAGCTGCATATGGCCCTGGGCGGAAGCCACATCTCATTAAAATCCCTTCCCTTTGTTCCTCAGTGACTCGAAGCAACGAGACATATTCCAGGACAAATACCTACGGAGAATGTTGGAACAGTGTTCAGAGTAGGGCTCCTGCCACTTCCCGGCACTCCCCATCCCCTCCCCCGGCACAGCTTTTCTGGGGCAGGGAAAAAACCATTTCCCTTGCCTCTGGAGTACACTCACCATGGCAGGGGCTCCGTTGCTGTATCTGTGCTCTCTGCGGGACAGGCAAACGGGGAATGTGGGGGAATCATAGGCATGTCTGCTCTTTACAAGGGAACCACTGTTAAATGTATTTTTTTATTTTAGAAGGGTCGTCCTTGAGCCCTGCACCATCGCTCTTATCAACAGCTGAGAGGCTGAGGCGACTGAGGAAGCGGCCACGAAGGAGCAAAGAGGATCTTGTACAGCAAGTAATGCAACAGGCAGTAACGGAGAATCGAGTTGCACAGAGGTGGAGGGAGAATGAGAGCAAGTTGAGGGAGAAGGCGCGGAAGGAGAATACGATTCACTGCCAGAAAAGCACCGATAAGCTGATCTCATTACTGCAGCTTCAATTGGAGACTATGCAGCAGATTGTCAGCCTTCAGGAGGAGAAGCACTGCGCTCACCACCCCAATTATCATTTGCCCCAAATCCCTTCCCCTTCTGTGTCTCAGTACCCTCCAGGCGACTATCATCAGCTATATGGTTATCACCATCCACAGCTGCCTCCAACCCCTTTGTCTTCACTGAACAACCCCCAAACCCCGGACCATTATCCACTGCAGTCAACCCCTAATAACATGCCTTACTGCCCTCCGCTAATGGGATTCGGGGGACATGGCCACTGTGAGGGCACTGGAGACTCAGAGACCCGGACATATTCCGATCTCTGACTGACCCCATGCCACCCCCATTGCACCTCCCCCGGCTTCCCCCTCACATGCATCACAATATTTTCTTTCAGCAACCGAAGTACCTGTTCAATAAATGAATTGTCTTCTTAATAAATGGGTTTCTTTATTAAGTGTACATACATTATTACAGGCTACAGAAAAGCAAATGCCTGTTCCTATTAAAAGAATGCTCCCTCCCTCCCTTCGCACCTCACTTTAGAACTGGCTTTCAGCCTCAAAATGCTCCCTCAAGGCTTCCCTGATCCTAACAGCCTCGCACTGGTCCCCTCCAAGAACCCTGCTCTCTGGCTGGGCGTATGTGGCCTCCAGGCGTTGAACCTCCGAGGACCATGCCTGAGTGAAGCCTTCACCCTTCCGCTCACAAAGATTATGTAGGGCACAGCATGCAGAAATAACCGCGGAGATACTACCCTTGGCCAAGTCTAGCCTCCCATAAAGACAGCGCCAGCGCGCCTTGAGATGCCCAAAAGCACACTCCACAGTCATTCGACACTGGCTAAGCCTGTAGTTGAACCTTTCCTGGCTGCTGTCCAGGCTCCCTGTGTACGGTTTCATGAGCCAGGGCATTAAAGGGTAAGTAGGGTCGCCAAGAATCACTATGGGCATTTCCACTTCCCCCACGGGGATCCTCTGGTCTGGGAAAAAAGTCCCGGCTTGCAGCTTCACGAACAGGCCGGTGTTGCGGAAGATGCGTGCGTCATGCACCTTTCCAGACCAGCCAGCGTTAATGTCAGTAAAACGCCCACGGTGATCCACAAGCGCATGGAGAACCATGGAGAAGTACCCCTTTCGGTTAACGTACTCGTCTGCTAGGTGGGCGGGCGCCAGAATAGGTATATGGGTCCCATCTATCGCCCCTCCACAGTTAGGGAAGCCCATTTCTTCAAAGCCAGCCACGATGTCATGCACGTTACCCAGAGTCACGATTTTTTGTAGCAGGATGCGATTAATGGCCCTGCACACTTGCATCAGCACAACTCCAACGGTCGACTTTCCAACCCCAAACTGGTTGGCCACCGATTGATAGCTGTCTGGTGTAGCCAGCTTCCAGATCGCGATAGCCACCCGCTTCTCCACCGGGAGGGCAGCTCTCAGTCTGGTGTCCTTGCGCCACAGGGCGGGGGCGAGTTCAGCACACAGTCCCATGAAAGTGGCTTTTCTCATTCGAAAGTTTTGCAGCCACTGCTCATCGTCCCAGACTTGCATGACGATGCGATCCCACCACTCAGTGCTCGTTTCCCGTGCCCAGAAGCGGCGTTCAACGGCTGTGAGCATGTCCGTTAATGAGACAAGAAGCTTCGTGTCAAACGCATTCACTGCTTCGATCTCATTTTCAGACTCATCACTGTCATCCTGCATGTCAAGAATTAACTCCACTGCACACAGAGATGTGCTGGCGACAGTCGTCAGCAAGTTCCTCAGCAGTTCTGGATTCATTGCAGCACACAACAATGGAAGACGGAGCGCGCCTTGCTGAAACCGTTGAAAGATGGCGCCGGAGGTGGAAGGAAACACAGAGATTGCTGGGATATGCCAAAAAGCATCATGGGTAGTTGAAACAGGATACAGAATGCCCCGCAAGTGACGCCCCCCCCACCACCACAAGGCACTGCACCAGATCGGGAAGAGGTGTACTGTGGGATATATGCCCTAATGCGCTGCTCTTAATGCCATATTAAGTGCCGCAAATGTGGCCATGCTATAACGCTGGAGCATCTCAGTGTGGACATACAATAGCGCTATTCATATTACTGTATAAGGGGACCGCTATAACCAATAGCGCTATAATCTTGTAAGTGTAACCATGCCCTTAGTATTACTTATAGTGTGAATAAAAGTTGAACCTTCCAAGTGTCCCATTCATATTTGGCAGAAAAGAAATGCAAAACTGAAGAAAGTGTCTGAGTTTGGCCAGGAGGATTACAGAAATCCTGTGGGGATTTATTATACAGTTACCCAGAAGATGTTTTAAAAACATGATATTTAATCCTTTCCCCCTCCCCTGCAACCAGGAAACTCAGTTACTGAATTAGAGCAAATCTGCTTCCCAACTATACAGCTGGTGTAGCAAAAAGTATAGTATGCCCCAGGGAGTCTAAAGAAAATTACACGTACTGTTTTCTGTAGTATTTATCTTCAGGTCTTTATGATTTGCGATTCTAAATCCAGAGATTGGTTTCAATATTATCATGCTAATATGTATGCAGTCAAGTTCAGCTTTATGAAGAGCAAGGTTCATTGTCTTAAAAGTCCTGTACAAGAAACATTATAGAATTCATAGAGAAACAAAATGAACAGAACATAAATTTGTAAAGTATCTTATGTTACTGGGAACATTATACAAAAGTTCTGAGTAAGACTGGAACATCAGACCAGGGGCTGAATATAAGGAAAGTTCTATACTTTGGATGAGTAGAGGACAGAAGCAAAATTCCCTTAAATACTAACATTCATATCCACAATAGTAGATAGGGTGACCAGATGTCCTGATTTTATAGGGACAGTCCTGATATTTGGGCCTGTTTCTTATATAGGCACCTATTACCCCCCCCCCACACACACACACACCATCATTCTGATTTTTCACACTTGCTATCTGGTCACCCTAATAGTGGGCCTAATTCTGAGGTGAAATCCTGGTCTCAGTGAAGTCAATGGAAAAGAATCCATTAATTTCACGGGGGTTAGGATTTCACTCCTGTTGTATTGACTGCATAATCCAAAAACACAAGCAGTGTGACGCAAAGGTCCATGATGTCTGGGGGACATAGAAGGAGATAAAACTTCTCCCTGCTTTGGGATGATTGTTGCAGCCTTGGGCATCAGGAGACTGCATAAGTACATCACTATTTCTCATAGGAAGTGGTAGTAAAGCCTGTGAGTCAGGAGAGTCAACTATGTGGAGTGTGAACTGGATCTGGCTCATTTAGGGCTTGGCTACACTTACATTTTATAGCACTCTAACTTGCTGGCTCAGGGGGGTGAAAAATCACCCCCCTGAGCGCAGCAAGTCTGAGCACTTTAAAGCACTAGTGTGGACAGGCTCCGAGCACTGGGAGATAATCCCCTCATGGAGGTGGATTACAAGGAGTTCTGGGAGAGCTCTCTCCCACCATTTGTGCACGACCCCATTCACACTTCAAAGCACTGCCATGGGAGCATTCCCGCAACACCACTGTGAAGTTTCAAGTGTAGCCATGCCCTTAGTACATTTATTTGGCCCACCAAGAATATTTTGCTGTTCCTAGGCGTCATGGTAGAGAACAATATCTTTCACATGTGAACTGAGAGTAAACTGATGAAGAGATGTTTCCAGAGTCTGTGAACAGCTTCAAACAGTGAGGCAGAGGTGTGAGCTCTTCTGTACCCTGTTAATCTCATTGAAGTGCTAACTCAATGATGACACTTCAGTGTCTGTGTTAGAGCTGGGCAGCAAACAGAATTTCCCTCCCATGAAAAATTGATACTTTTGTAACACTTTCATTGCAAAATGGGACAAAAGCCACAAATTCAATTTTTTTCACAGAGGAAATATTCTAAAAAAATTTTTTTCAGGTGAACAAAAACAGAATTATTGGGCTTGCTCCCAGCCACCAGACTTTCCAGGCAGCTGCCTCCCTGGGCTGCCTGACTCTCCAAGAGGTATCTGTCAAAAGTATCAAATCAGCATTTTTGAAGCTGAAATTTTGCCTGGTGCATCTCTCTCTCAAGCTGAATTTTTTGGAAAGTTTCTGCTAAAAATGGTTCGGCTGTTTCCAAGAATGAGGTCAGGAAAAAGGTACCTTGTGTTTAAAAAAAAAAATCCTACACCTGTTTAATTTAGAAGCTCTAGCCTCCATACTTTTTGAAGGGGTTATGGGAGGTGAAAGCAGCTGTGCCCTAAAGAAACAGCGACTGAGGACTCCTCCTTGGTTCCCTTCCAGGACCTGTAGGGTGTGTGTGTTCCAGCGTAGAGGTCTGATGAGGTCTAATTTTTAAGCCCAACCTGAACTTGACTAGATCACAGCCAATCCGAACCTGACCTGAGCCCAAGAGTGTTGAGAAAAATCATATGTTACATGATCCATCCAAACTCAACACTTGTAATCGGGTCCCATGATGCCTAGTTGGTTGAAGGTTCTAGTCAGAATACTTTGCGCTTTACTGCAGTGGTGGGGGGAATCTCTGAGACCAGTTATCCCTGCCCCCTTCCTTGGTTGTAGAAGTGGGTCTTTCCCCTTTGTCTGCACCAGGTGGAGGAGAGAGGATCCTGGCTTTCTTGAGTTTCCAACCCTGGGCCGCCACTGCAGCTCACCACTCACGCGAGGTGATGGAGTTTGCCCCAGCAGACAGCTCCACTACTAGGCAGCTGGTGCGGCCTGACACCTGGCAGCAGGGACCTAAGAAGCACAATGTCCTGGCTGCCAGAGGCCTTGGGAGTGAAGGGCTCAGGCTGGCTCACTCACTTTGGGAGGCAACAAGGCCGCCAGGTCTGCGTGGCTGGGAAGATGGCCCAGGCAGGCCTTGCACACAATACGAGTGCTGGAGAGGCTGGCACCCACCTCGGTCTTTGCCAGCCATGGCTCCTTGTCTCACTCTGTAGCCTCAAATTCATGGAGTTTTTTGGTTTATTAATCTTATGTCAGAAACTTTTAGGTCCTGCTCCAGAGAACATGGAATTCAATGGGAAAAGGCTCTTTGAGTTCAATGGGCTTTGCATCAGGCCCTTATTGTGCAAATACTATTTAATCTCAACAAGAGCATACCTTTTCAGTCTGTGGCACCTATCAGCCATAGCAGCAGTTACATGGAACCACTTTGTTCATATTTCACCATTAAATCATTTAAGATGGAAGAGACCCTAGGGAATTATGCTAGTCCATTTCCCTGTGTCAGAGGTACTGATTTCATTAGTTCTGAAGTATCCCTAATAGATGGCTGTTTCGGCAAGTCTTGAATACGTCTAATTATGATCTTTCTTAAACAGCTTGTAAATTTCAGCCAAAACCTCCACTGCATTGATTTAACAAGAAGGCTTCTACCAATCAGTATAGGGAAATGCAGCTGTTTTTCCTACAAACCTTGTTGAACTAACCAACCATCTCACTATGTTTTGTAAACTGGTTTTCCTCCGAGACAGGCTGAGTCAGTATAAAGGAGGTGACTCTCTCTCTTCTAGAGCCAGGCTCCTCTTCTTTACTTTACATGATTGGCTTGTTCTGCTGATCAGCTGTTTTTAGTTATACCATGGGTTTAACTAATGCTGCAGAAAAGTTATTGGCCTTGCAAAATGAGGGATAGAAAAGGTTGATATTCCTTTCCAGCTTTCACCTATGGTATGTGCCAGAAATGTATGGCAGAGGGAAAAGGTTGGTGAAATAGATTCCATTCTAGAAAATCTGAAAGTGATAATGGATGTAAATAATTGTTTATCTCATTAATGCTCAACAATATGTCTAGTATGTCTGAGAAACCTGCTCCTGAAGTGCAGCTAGCATCTCAAGAAAATTAGTGAATGTTCTGTTGAAAACTACTGCTAAGGAACTTGTATATTTCAACTGATGTGAGAGTATCTTAAAAAATCCCTTTGAAATGCGTTTTAAATTAACACCTCCATTTAGGTGAGTGGAAGCTATTACTGCAACCGTCTATTTTTATGACTGATTATGTTTTAATTTATTCCCTGTATGTTTCCACGTGACTATTTTCTGTAGTTTGTCAAATACCAACTGCTGTCATTTGTTGTTAAATTTTATGAAATATTTTGGAATGTAGTTTGTATAAGACTATAAAGAAAAGTTGTATTGTACATATTGCTGTCTGACTTACTGGGAGAATGCTGCACTGGCTACTATGGAGAAGTCTACTTGGACAGCAGGAATAACTACAAATAGGGCTGGTCAAAACATTTTAATCAACTGCTTATTGACAAAAAGCACTGGGTTCTCAACTAAATGAAAAGTCTAATTTATTTTTTTGATGAAATATCAGAATTTTCCATGGAAAGCATTTTGCTCAAAAAACTTAAACCTCAATTTTCAATATTTTTATGAAAAGTCAGAATTTTCAATGGAAGCAAAACTTTATTTTTCTGACCAGTTCTAATTACCCATGGGTTTTGTTTTCTTTAAAAAATATGATGCTATACAAGAAAGCAAACATAGTTTTCATTTAATCAAATGCAGAAAGGACCCATATTCTGGGATACATGATTTACTTATCTTATTTCCCACTGGCCTTGATATTAAAGTCTTGGTTTCTTTAAAGGGCATACTTTAACTTTCTCCATTCATTTGCTGCTACTTTATACCTTCTGTCTCCTCACTACATCTTTAGTCTGTGAACCACAGTTGTCATGATAGGCTCTTTTAGTGTCCTTTTGAAGCCTTCTAAAAGTCAGTAGATCTTGCTTGTGCTTTCACTATAAATCATGAACTATATGTTTTAATTATAAAGTTTCTGGTCTTCCCAGTATTTATGACTGACTAATGAAATACAAAAAGCTTTGCTTTGAGAGGTTATTTGAAAGCTCTGCTAAGCTGCTCAGAAACAAAGACCTCCAAGAAGACAATAAGGAACAATCTGTTAATAATCTATCTATCAATAAATTCATGCTTTAGTTGCTGATATCTTGATTTAAATAAAAGAGCACTGAATTCAGAAATTTTTAATGAAGCTACTTTTATTGAGCTACTAATGGAAAATTAATGTTCATATATGCCATTCCCAAGTATTGTGATCCAAGAAATATAATCTTACACGTTCAATTCAGTTTCACTTTAACTTCTTATAAATCTACTTCATTTTTATAATGGATACTTGCTTATTTAAGGACATTTTTACTTTCTTATATTTCAAAAACCTTTAATGCCTTATCTATTACTGGGATTTTTTTTTTTTATTTCGGCTTTGGTGGGTTTTTTTGTTTTGGATACATCTTCAATGATATTCTGTGGCACTAAGTTCCACAAATTTATTGAGCATTGCTAAAGGAGCATTTCATTTTATCAGTTTTTAATTTTGTTACTGTAACAGACCCAGGCCAGTGGGGTGCAGGAGTCTGGTCGAAGGCAAATATACTGGCCAGTGGATGAATAGTTTTCCCTGAGTGACCAGAGCAGGGGCTGTGCTAGAGTATTCAGGAACTGCTAGAACCAATTAAGACAGGCAAGCTAATTAAGACATCTGGAGCCAATTAAGAACATATTAGAATCAGTTATGGCAAGCAGACTAATCAGGACACCTGGTTTAAAAAGGATCTCCCATCAGTTAGTGAAGGGGCACATAAGGAGCAGGGAGTGAGAAGATGTGTTGCTGGAGGACTGAGGAGTACAAGTGTGATCAGGCTTCAGGAAGATGATCCTATGGTGAGGATAAAGAAGGTACTGGGGGGAAGTCATGGGGAAGTAGCCCAGGGAGTTGTAGCTGTCATGCAGCTGATACAGGAGACATTGTAGATGGCTGCTATCCACAGGGTCCTGGGCTAGAACCTGGTGTAGAGGGAGGTCCCAGGTTTCCCCCACCCCCCCCCCCCCCCCCAACTCCTGACTGAACACAGAAGGAGTTGATTTGGTCTGTGAACAACACCAGAAGGGAAGGTCTAATTTGGAAAAGTATCTGGCCTGTCGCCAGGTGGGAAAACAGAGACTGCAGAGATTGTTCTCCTTTCCCCCCACGCTGGCCAGTGATAAGACTAGCTGAGTGAATGGCACGTTTGAGCCTCTAGCACAGGCGTCAGCAACCTATGGCATGCGTGCCAAAGATGGCACGTGAGCCGTTTTTTAATGGCACGTGACTGCCTAGCAGGCAGGCAGTGAGCTGTTAAAAATCCTGCCCTGCTCTTCTCCACCCCCGCCACCCTCCTGCGGGGGAAGAAGCATGTCCTGCTGGCTGCTGCTGCAGGCTCCCAGGACTCTTCTGCAGCCTGTTGGGTTCTGCACCTCCTCCTCTTCCTCCCTTCTGGCCAATCAGCTGATGGCCCTTGGGAGAGGGGAGGGAGAAACAAATGGAGCTGCAGTACTGCTCTGGGGAAGAGCGGGGCAGGGCCCTGGGGAAGGGGGTGGAATCAGGGCATATCCCCTCCATCCTCCTGCCGTGAGCACACCCAGGACCCCAGCCCACCACCCCCAGGTCCCTGCCCTGCACCCCTTCACACACACACACCCCTCTGCCCTGATTTGGCACCCCCCACACCCCTGCCCTCAGTGCAGAGAGAGAGAGGAAGAGAATGGGCCAGAACCAGGGAGAGGGTGGGTACCTATTCTGTGTGGGCAGGGATAGGACCTCAGACTGGCAGTGGGCTGAGCAGGGCCAGCGGCCGGGATCCCGCCTGGCAGAAGTCGGCGAATGGAACCGCAGACGGGCAGCGAGCTGAGCCGCTCATCCTGCTGCCGGTCTGGGGTTCTGGCTGCTGGCCCCTCTCAGCCTGCTGCCAGCCTAGCTGAATGGAACCCCAGGCTGGCAGCAGGCTGAGCAGGCTGGCGGCATAAGGTCATCATTTTAATTTAATTTTAAATTAAGCTTCTTAAACATTCTGAAAACCTTGTTTACCCTACATACAACAATAGTTTAGTTACATAATATATAGAATTACAGAAAGAGACCTTCTAAAAAACGTTAAAATGTATTACCGGCACGCGAAACTTTAAATTCAAGTGAATAAGTGAAGACTCGGCACACCACTTCTAAAAGGTTGCCGACCTCTGGTCTAGCAGAAGTGGCCAGAGTGAGGATTGCCATAAACCTCTGAGGTGAGCAAATCCGCCAAAAAGCACAGGACCCACTAAGGCAGAGGAGGAACTTTGTCACAGTTACCTTTCCATTTCACTGAGTGTCCACTTGTTTCTGGACTTGTGAGTAGGTAAAGGTGTACCAATTTTCTTTCACTAGCATAGATTATTTTGTGTGTCTTTTCTAAACTAAGCAGTACTAGTCTTGAATCTCTCCTGGCCTGAAAATGTCTCTATGCCTGTAACCTTTGTCACCTACTTCTGAACAACTGCTATTTCTACTATATCCTCTTGAGATAAATTGATCAGAACTGATCACAATATTCTCAGTCTGGATTGTTAACTTACAAAATTACATAATAGCCCTGCTATTTTCTGCCCCATTGCTTTTGCATACTAATGATTTGTTTGCCTTTTGACTACCACTGTGCATTGCGCTGAATTTTTCATTGAATTTTCTACAAAGAAACTTTTATCATTGGTCCTCTAAGGTGTGAAAGGGAATTAGGTGCCATCTTCTAAATTCACATGCTGTAGAAAATAGGTACAGAAACTCCATTAGGGTATGTCTACATTTCAGAAGAAGACCCATTACAGCAAATTTCAGAGCCCAGGTTAACTAACTGGGGCTCACAAGGCTCACACTAAGGGATTAAAAATAGCAGTATAGACATCAAGGCTCAGGCTGGACCTGGGCTTGAGACCCACTCCTGTCACCAGGTGTCGGAGCCTGGCTCTGAAAACCAGCAAAGGGAGGGGGTCTTGAGCCTGGGCTCCAGCCTGAGCCAACACAGCTATTTTCAGTGCTGTAGTGCAAGCCCAAGTCCGATGACCAAGGCTCTGAGACCTGCCTGCTGCACGTCTTTTTTGCAATGTAGACGTACCCTTAGGATCTTTTGCAAATCTCAGCCTGTGTCTTTTCCTGATCAGTTACAATTAATTTAAAATCTAGTAGTGTGCACGCTGAAGATTTACTCTGCATTCCTGATGTCTGTTTTCAATATTTTAGCCAGTTTTCTAATCCATGATGGAATTTTTCTTCTTATCCTGAAACTGATTAGTTTTTTTCCCTGTAAAAGACTGTCCAATGCTATTTGAAAGGCCCCAATAAGTTCTATTCTCTGTTTTGTTGACATGCTCAATGAATTATAATGGATTAGGGAGCTACAGTACACAATGTGTCAGTCAGATTATACAGTGGTGTGGGTGGGCATATCAATAAGTAGACTTGACCTTATGGCATGTTTAGCTAAGTGATATATAATTCTGTTAGTTTGACCAATTTACCTGATTCTAAGGATCCCTTTTCATGCCTTTCATAAAGATACGTACATTTGCCACCTTCCAGTACGGTGCATATTTTAGTGACACGCAGCTTATTTTTGTTAGCTTTGAATCCATTTCCTCTGTGAACTCCTTCAGAACTTGTGTATCTGCACTCTGTTGGTATTGGTGATTTATCACTTTCTGTATAGTTCTGCTGTAGCGATGCATGTCAGTACTGCCTCTCTTTCTTCCCCTCACCCTGTCTTCCCTTGGCCCCACTCACACACAGTACACCTGTAACATCTGGACACTTTCCAAATATTTATGTCTTTATCCTCACAACACCCTTTTGGAGTTGGGACCTATTATTTCCTGCAGACAGGGAGCTGAGTCAGAAATTAGAAGTAGGAATTTCAAAAGTGGTCAGCATTGGCCATCTGCTCTCTATGAAGCCAGTGGTAGAACCTTGTCTTTAGTGGGAGCAGAGCTAGGCACTTAAGCAATTTGCAAAAGCACACACAGTAAGAGGAATTTAACACAGATCTCTTCAGTCCCAGTTCCACTGAATATACAGTTAGCTATTTGCAGTACAACTTTCTAATCTGCATTTATCAGCATCAACTACATATGCTCAGGAATTCAAGTAACTTAATTCTTGTGAGTCTAACTACATTATTCTCTATCCTTCTCTACTGTGTATAATCTAAAGATTGGCATCACACAGGGATTTATTCAAATATAAAATCTGATGCTATGCATCATGGTGATTAGTAACGTAGCTTCAGCTGGAAATGCGTAGTTAGCAGATGCAGCCATGTATTCTATGTAGGTGAGAGTACGCCCAGTGCAGTGGTGCCTGAGAACTTTGCCTGGCAGTACCTGTAGGGGTGGCACTGATGCCCTACAGCCCTGGTTTCTCCATTGGCCATAAGGATGGCACGCCCCAAACCTCCCTGTTCCTTCTCACTGCCCGTGGCTGGAGTTGGAGTTCTTTGTGGTGTTTTTGCACCTTGTGCTTTTGGTCTTTGTTTCTGAGAAAATTTTCTTGTATATAGTCGTACTTGAGGTTAAATTAAGGATTAGTAAAATATTAGAGTAGGTGGATGCCTGTGTGATGTTCTCACCAGGGTATGAGCATTGTCCATTGTGTGTGGGGGGGGGGCTGTTGTGTCTCAGTGAAGGGCACATTAAAGAGAGGTGTTCCATCGGCAAGTTGTTCACAAAGACGACTCTGGTGAGAGACTTACAGCTGAAGCAGCACCAGCTGGAACAGACCATGAGACCCACTTCAGCACTGAGGCCCTCATCTCATTGGCAGATATGGCATTTGCCCCAAGAGGCAGAGGGATCATTCTTCCTCATTTGGAATGGCGAGAAAGAGGCCCCATAAAATGAATCAGGACCATTTTGGGACTTGGGGAGATTTCTCATCCTCTAAGAGGGGTGCTACTGGCACTGTATTCTCTCTGGCACACAGGATGGAGCAGACCTTTCTAACTTCTCCCTAGTACTGTGCTGAGAGCAGAGAGAGCCCGTACTATTGACTCCAGTTCTGGCCATGGGGCATCCATTGAGTCCAATACCAATGATGTCAGCACCAACTGTCCCCATCCTGGCAGCATGCTGGGCAGCATCAGACCTGCTTTGCCTTTGAGTCCTGGACTCTTCACTTGTTCAGGAGTTGGCTGGTGCCATGGCTTGTGCTACTGCATCCTTCATTGTGTCCTTGAGATTTCTTGGCCATGTTGCAGAGCTGCCGGGTTCACCAGCACCACAACTTATGCCACCTGGGCCTCAGACCATGGAGGTAAGGCCTACACTGGCACTAAAGGCCCCCTTGATATTGGCACATCTTTCCACACCTTTGTCTTGGTGGCGGATACCTTCACCAAGCTTGGTATTGCCTTTAGCCTGGTGCCTCTCCAGGTATGGGTGGGAGTGTCTTGCATTTGGTGCTGCAGGAGCTAATCCCCCATTCCTCTTTAGTACTGATGCTGCCCCCATATTGGGTTTCAGACAGATCTGACTATTTGTTTGCCCCATTGGTGTTTGCACCCCCACTATCACTAGAGAACCTCTGGGACTCCTTAAGATCAAGGTTGGGGTCATTCTTATCCTCAGATAGGCATCAGAGATTGCCCTCACATCACCATCAGTACTGGGATTGGACCTCCAGTCAGAACAGGGGCTCTTGATGCAGTGCTTACTGGCCACTAGTGCCTTATCCATATGTCCAGTATGCTCCTCAGAATTCTTGGGATGCTGTTCAATCCCTGAGGTCCTATTCTTCGACTTGCTCCAGAGTGAGACTATCAGTCCACTACAAAACCATCTTAACCTCAAGCAACTACTGAGCCCATTCCCCTCGGACCTCCAGGGCTATTCCAACCATACTCAGTGGTACAAGAATAGGACCCATAGACAGTGCAGCACATTGCTTCCTCATCCTCCCCACATGACTCTACAATGCCAGAATTTTCCTTTCCCTTCATGTCAGAAGACTCTAAGGTATATGAGGACCTCCTGAGGCATATGGCCATTACCTTGAGTATCTAGGCTGAATTCCTGCTGGAGAATACGCATAAATTGCTGTATATTCTTCAGTCATCACTGCTGGAAAGAGTAGCCCTTATGATAAATGGAGCCTACAAAGGCTTTCTAGAATACTCTAGCTTCATCATCCCCTATGGCAAAGCCTTTGGAAAAGCCGTACTTTATCCCTATGCAAGGTTTTTGAGGGTTTGTACTCCTACCTGCCCCTAACTTCCTGGTGGTTACTGCAGCAAATGACAGGGCTTCACAGGACAGGTGTACGTCCACCTCTAAGGATAAAGAGTACAAAAGAATGGACTTAGTGGAGAGGAAGTTTTATATCTCCTCTTCTCTATAAATGTGAATAGCTCTTTCTACAAAATAATTTGTCAATTGAATGCCCATGTCTAAGTTCACAATCCATTTGCCAGAACCCTCCAGGGAAGAGTTTATGGCATTCATTGTGGAAGGCTATATGATGGCCAAGACTTCAGCTCTGGATATGGGGGATGTCATGGGAGGGGGCCTCATGGCTGCAGAATTTGGGCATTTTTCACCAATATGCAGCAAACCATTGAGGATTTACTGTTTTGATGGTCATGTTTTGTTTTCAGACGATGAAATTCTGCACTCTTTAAAAGACTCCTGAGCTACTTTACATTATTTGGGCATATATACACTGGCCACGAAGAGATGCCAGTATAACACTCAGCAGCAACACAGCAATACTGCTCTCAGCATCTTTTCGGACAGTCCTCCCTTCCTTTAAGGCAACAAGACTACTCCGGGAAGGGCCACAGATTCAAAAGAATCTTCCAGTTCTGGAGTTACCCAGCCAGATCATCTCCCCTCCACCCCCTGATCCTTCCGCCCACACACACCGGCATCCAGCAAGCACCTATATTGACTTGTGTGTCCAGGACAATGACCCAGTGGTAACCTCTTTGCCCCTCTGTTCGGGGACAGGCTGGCTTGTTTTTATAATGTTTGCAACTTGATTACCACAGACAACTGGGTCCTGAGTCCTCTCAAATTAGGTTATGCCGTTCAGTTCCTCTCCATCCTTCCTCCCCACCCTGCTCCTCTTCAGGGGCCCCTCTCACAGGAGACCCTGCTCCTGAGCAGGTTCAGTCTCTGCTGGCTTTGGCAGCTGTAGAGGAGGTCATCCAGCAGCATCGGGGGCAGGGATTCTACTCCCACTATTTCCTGGTTGCGAAGGCCAAGGGAGGGATGAGACCTATCCTTGACCTCTGTAATCTCCACAAATACAGCAGTTATGTGAGATTCCGTATAGCCACCCTAGCAACTAAGGAGTTTGTAGGTGACACTAGTATTTTCCAAGTATATTGATGTCAGACTTTCCCCCTTGACAGAAAAGTTCTGAAGGACATTTAACCTGTTCTTAACATTAAAGTTGCTTTTGGATGAAAAATTTAAATTTATATTGATAGACTCCCAAAGAAATACAGACATGAGCATGAAAATATTTTAGCTGAAAAAAACATAATGCTAGGGTATGTATCTAAGATGAAAATACAGCATTAGAAAATATAAAGTAAAGTATAGGATTTACGATTTCTAGATAAAATACTGTCCTCTCTCAAGAGGACAAGCTATTATCATTTTTTTCAAGATAAAAGTGCTGGCATCAGTAATTGATAGCTTACATACTCTTTCATTGCTTTTTTTAGTATGTTATAAACAGAAATAACTCTTCCATATTTGTATAGTTACCAACTAAATTTCAAATGTAGGTTCATTGTTCCCTGGGATACATTTCTTAGGTAAAAGAACTGAACATTTATAATCAATAATTCAGAAAAGGTGGTTATTTGTAGCTGCAAAATTAAACATGACATCACTGTAATGAGTAAACACTTTTGTCACCAGACTGGACTGAAATGTTGAAATAGTATTCTGTGGGATTTACAAAGCACTTTGTATATAAATGACTAAACAGTGAGGGACTAAAAACTCATTGACAGTAAGAAGAGCAGACACAATATGATCAATGATACTAGGATTTCAGCGCAGACACTTTTTTACCTAAATAGATTTCACATTAATCTTTCCAAACAAGTGAATGTTTCCTTGTTGTCTAAAAATAAGGCTCTTACAGAGCACAGCAGTATTTCAAAATATGTCACCAGCTGCAAAAAATTAGTCCAATTTTTTTTCACAGAGCATCAGTGCACATCCTATCTGTGTGTCACACACATCTTGGAAAGTGTGAGAACTGCACTGGTGAATAGGCCTCCAACTATAAAGACAAGGTGGGTAAGGTAACATCTTTTATTGGACCAACTTCTTTTGTTGAGAGAGAGGGGGTGGGGTGGGGGGAAAGCTTTAGAGCTGCAAGGAGAGATTCTTGAAGTCTGGGGAGGTATTCTAAGCATCACAGCTAAGAGATTGTTTAGCACAATCAGTAGTTTGCAAATACTGTAAGGGACCATTCAAGGTACAGTGGTGTGTTAATACATCAGCAGTCATAGGACAAAAAGGGAGGTTAGTGGGTTATGGATTGTTATAATAAAGCCAGATATTCAGTGTGTCTGTTCAGTCCCTGATCTTTAGTGTCTAGCAGAGCTGTGAATTTAAACTCCCAGGCTCATCTTCTGAAAGGATTATGCAGGTTTCCTTAGAGGATGAGGACTGAGAGATCAGATATAGAATGCTCACTTTGTGAAAAATGTTCACTCACTGGTGATATGGTGTTTTTCTCTTTTATCATTTCCCTGTGTGAGTTCATTGGAGAGAGTGGGGATTGTCTGTCTGGTTTCACCTACACAGTTGTTACTGGTGCAGTTAGTGCACTGGATATGGTACATCACATGTTGTGATAGGCATGTATAGAATCCATAGGTCTTAAAAGGTGTGTTGTGGAGGATGTTGGATATGATTGCAGTGATGTCTGCAGGTTTTGCATCTGTTTTGGCAGGGTCTGGTGCCGCTTTGAGTTGGTGTGTACTTGGTCTGTGGGGAGCTTGCTTCTGAGAATGAGCTTGGTGAGGTTGGAGAGTTGTTTGACAGCCAGAAGTGGGGATTTAGGAAAGACTAAGTTCAGGATGGGATGCCTATCAAGCATGGGTTATAGTTGTTTGATAATACCCCATATGGGTTCCAGTGTGGGGTGGCAGGTGACAACTAGGGGTGTGCAGTTGGAAGGGATTTTATTTCTGTATTAAATATCTCCGGATATTTAGGTGGCTTGTTCCATGATGCGATCCACTTCATTGGTGGAGTGTCCTTGTTTGGTAAACATGGTTTTAAATATGCTAAGGTGCATATCCTGGACTTTCTCCTCAGGGCATATCTTGTGTCTCTCAATAACAGAAGTTGGTTCAATAAAAAATACTACCTCACCCTCCTTTTCTCTCTCTAACATCCTGGAATCAACCCAGCTATAACTATGCTGCATCCAACTATAAGAACATACTGCATGCAGTAATGCTTTTGGCCATCCAAAGGGATGCAGAAGCACATCCATTGCTAAATGACTGTGGTTTGATTTTTTTTTTTTTTTTAAAGCAAATTTATATAAGAAATGTCATCTCTCTGAATTTAAAACAAAACCATCCATGAACTCCACCTGGGAGGTGGTAGAAAGGCCAGTGTGCCTGGCAGGGGTTAGGTAGGAGCTATTTGAATTTACAGGAGTTAATAAGACTGTGGTTTGTTACAAGGATTCATGTATTCCCAAAACATACATAAATCAAGAACACTTAGCCGCCTTCTCCTTTTTTTGCGTTTATATTTGTCACTTTGCTACATAGACTTTTCCAGTCTTATTTATTGATTTATTTGCCAGTTGCCTCTTTTTATTTAACTCCTTAACTGACCCCATTATTTTTCTAGCAAATAGCTCTGTGATCTCAAACTGTTCCCTCCTCCAGTTCAGCTTTGATTTGTTCTGCCTTTTATTAACAGATATAATATTGCTTTTGGTTAACTGGCAGATGTCTTTGACCTGACTGCTCTTTTCCACTTGTCAGCTTTCCCCCTAGCTCCTATATTAAATATTTGATCTAAAACTTATTAATTTTTTCTTCTGGCAGCCTGCTCCCACTTTAGTTAAGGTGGAGCTCATCCCTTCTGTATAGATTCTCCTTTCCCAATGCTGAATGAACTTCAGTCCTTCCTCTTTACATTCCCTTTCCATCCATGCACTGAGAGCCCCCCAAATTTCCCCTGTCTAGAATTAGGTGTTTTCCTGACCCTCTAAATTTAGCTTCCAGGACCCCCTCTCTTATGCTTTCCATTGCTGCCAGTTGATACCAATTTGTACCACGACATTCAGCTCCTCTGCACTACTCTTTAGAAATGTGCCAAGATATATTGTGAGATCACTTTGCTAGAATGGGGAAAGAATCTTTCGGTCAGTTGAGACTCTGTTGGAGAAGAGGAAATATTAGCATTTTAAAATGTCCCATCCACACTCTGGCTGTACTTCTTAAAATGTAACTGGAGAGCAGTTTCAGAGTTAGACCCAATTCACAAACTGAAACAGTGACTGCTGAGCTGACATCTAAAAATATATTGCTATAAAGCTTCTGAAGTAATGATACTTTGTAAGGTAAAACTCTATTTGTAATTACGTTTAAGAAATAGTCGTATAGAGAGCAGTTTTTAGTTTATAGCCTGTTTCTGTCTACCCATGGCCACAATATCTGAGCACTTCACAAATAATGAATTTATCTTTTCATCATCCCTGACAGGTAGGGAAATAGCAGTATTCCCATTTTACAGGTGGGTAACTGAAGCTCAAAGATGATTAAGTGACTTTTCCAAGGTCATACAGGAAATTTGTGGTGGAGTTGAGAAATGAGCCCATGCTTCTCAATTCCCAATCCAGTGACTTCATAACAGGACCATACTTCCTCCCATTGGGAAGGGGAATCTGCAGCACCAATTAATGAAATAATAAGTATTTAAAAATATAGCTTTCTGTTTTGTAAATTGAATTTCTGCTCAGCTCAAGCAAAGAATATTCAGATATAGAGCAAAGCAAAAAATGAAAAGCTTAATTTTGCTTTATTATCTCTAAAAGAGCAGAACACGGCAGAATTTTCTGAGATATTGGGTGGCTGTCTTCAATTAAAACATGGTGCAGTTGCTTCTTCTAGCAAATATTCTTTTCAGTGCATGGACATTCCTCTTCTAGTCATTAACAGAAGTCTATGCTGATCAAGAGGAGAATATTAAGCAAAGCAAAAATGATCAAATCTAAACAAGATTTGACTGATCACCTGTTCTCTGCACCCCAGATGCAATCCTGTGATGTGCTCAGTATCTCCTGCAAAATCTTCAGCTTCCTGAGCAACTGATATAATGTGGGCCCCAATTTTGAGATGGTGCTTTTAAAACCCACCCAGAGGAAAATGTTTGTGTTGGAAATGATTTTAAAATTCTTCATACTGCCTGTATGGGAAAGCAATTTGCAATAATGAGCTATCAGCAATAGGGAGTTTATATGCAATCGTTGTGCAGAGAAATGCAGCAGCTCGCCCTCAGCAAGTAGCTCACATGACATCTGAGATATTGGAACCTGTGTTAATGTGAACTGGGAGGAAACTGGGGTTATCTAACCCTTCTGAAATTGATGCAACTTCCATCTGGATAGCCACCAGAGACAGAAAGAAGGGAACTCCGTTTAATAGCAGGGGACTGCACTTGTAGCAGACCACTGCCCCCTCTTGATGGTACACTGCAAAGTCCAATACTGATACGTACTCAGTCCTTGAATTAGGATGACCAGATGTCCTGTTTTTAAAGGGACAGTCCTGTTTTTTGGGACTTTTTCTTTTATAGGTGCTTATTTCCCCCCAACCCCTTTTTGTCCCGTTTTTTTCACAGTTGCTATCTGGACACCCTTCCTTGGTGCAGGAAGGTTGTACATTTAAAACAAGGACCTTTTTTCCATTTCACATGACAAGGCTTCAAAAGGCAAGAGAAAAAAATAGCTAAAAAGAGAAGCTGGGGCTGACCTTCAAAATAGATCATTTAATTTTTTTGTTCTTGAGAAACCTAAAAAAGGGACCAAAAGAAGGAGGAAATGCTTGGCTTGAGATCCATACAATAAGAAAAATTGGAGTTCCATTCCTTATTAAATAATGAAAAATGGAAAGCATGATTGATCACAAAGCTACACTTCAACTTTTTCTCATAGTTTATATTTCATTTTATTTGAAAACTGAGGGGAAAAGTAGGGGAGATGTTGGATTAGAAGGATAGAACCAAAATAGAACAGCACTTTCAAGTGTGCTTTCCTCTCTCTTTTCCCTCAGCCCCAGAGATTGTTACATATAACACCAGTCATGGAGAGCAAAAGTCTTTTGTTCGCTTGAAACGGAAATAAAACATTTTAGTGCTTTGATTTTTTTTATTCATTTGTTTTTGCTTTGACAGTTTTGCTAATTATTACTCTACTATGAAAAAAATATGCTATAAAATTCTCTGTTACCTAAGAAACATGAATACTTTTCTAACATTGCTTCATGTCTAAGATTTGTTATTAGTGCATTTTTTGTATGTCACATCAATATGATGTCCATCTGTTTTTATTATGATATCATTCAGTAGTTGTTGAACGTGTGCATAAAAATTCTAAGTTTTCTGTGAGTTCAACTACAGATTTATGTACTCTGTAAATTGCTGGTAACAGAACAACAAACATGATGGCCACTTTTTTTTGCAGATTAATTAGAGTAGTATTTATCAAACCTTGTTCACCCATAACAAGTCCAAACCACTCATTTCCCCCTCTTCTCCTGTTAATCATGTCTATAATATCTGAGCGCATGATCTCCATCTCCCAGAATACTTTGCATTGTTTAAAGAAAACTAATGTGCTAAAGTTCATTTTGCCATGTATAGCCAAAGTAGCATGTCATTTCACATTTGAAACAAGTAGTATAATATGAAATTGTTGAGGAAGGCACATTCCCCAATATCCTATTCAGTAAGTATAATTACTGAATCAGTTTCAATGCAGGAGGTTATCTTGGTTGTTCCTCATCACTTTCTTCCTTGATATCTGCACCTACTATTGCCAGCTCTTGTGATTTTTATTGGGTCTCACTGTATTTGAGGTTTTTCTGAAAGCCCCAGCTCCTGCATTCTTGTGATTAGGAAAGAATCCCAGATTTAATTTTAAAAAAATGTTCCTATTCCTCATGGTTGCAGAGGAAGGCTTAAAATCTCAACCCAAAATCACCCTTAAACCTCAAAAACCAGAAGCCGCCTTTTTTTTTTTTTTTTTTTTTAATCTCATCGTTTTTGAATGCTTGGGCTTGGCAATACAGCATCCCTTCTAACAGCCCACTCAAAGAGACTCATAAATCATAGTCTGCGATTGAAAAGATCATGGGCCAGGTCCTGAGCTAGTGTAAATGACATAGCTCCATTGAAGTGATGATTTATACTAGTTGAGAATTTGGCCCAATTTGTCCACTTGCTCACGTAGATAAGAAACGTTACCCAGGCAAGAATGCTGGTAGGCAAGATCAGGCTTTTCTGGAGAGTAGAGCGGGCCAGGAATCTTCCAACAAAATGGGGCTCCCTGGAAAATGCCAATTCGTCTAACCAGAAATGTTTTTTGAAAGTGTATTTGACACAAACTTCTGACAAATCATAGGCAGGTTCCCACTTTCCTGGCAAGCTGCTGGGAACACCAGGCTTCCCAGGTTCTGCAGCTCCAGGGCAGGCTGCCCCAAGTTTGGGGACTCCTGGGCTTCCCAGAAATGGGAGCCCCAGCTGTAGACAAAGATCAGCTCCTGGCTCCGCAGCAGTGAGCATGGAAGCTCTGAAACTCTGCCTGGGGTCAGGGCTTCCAGATTTCCTGCCATGGATCTGGGAGCCTGATCTCCCAAGCTTATACTCCTGGCTCGGTCATGGCTCCTAGGGCTTCTAGGAACTCAGTTCCCCTCAATGTGATAGGTTCTGCTAATCTGTCCGCTAGGGCCGATGAGGACCTGGGAGCCTAATATCTCTAGGAGCCATGATTGATTTGGGAGTCTTGGATCTTAGGCTCCCAGGCTCTATTTCTTTTTAAAATTTGAACTGAAACATTTTGATTGTTTCAAAACAAAATTGGCTTTCTTCTTCCATAGGAAACTTTGAAAATTCTACTTTTTGTTCCAGAGTGGAGTGACAGTGTGCTTGAGATTTCCTGTGGAAATGAAGTTCTGTCACTCAGCCTGCTCCCCTGGAGAAGACAAGAGCGGAGCAGCCCTAGTACTGTTACTTCTTGAAAAGAGAAAAGTGGGGAAACCATAGCAGAGAGTGATTCAAGTGTCACTAGTTCTTTTTTTTTTGATAAAGTGCAAAGGGGAGCAGAGTACTGGAGTCTGCTACATTTCTCACAGAATGGAAAAGAGGAATAGGATTGCCTCTGAAAAGCTGTTCCTTTAAGATCAGGGGCACAGGGACTTAAAAGCAAAGGGCTAAGGTGAAGAGGAGGAGCTGGCCAAAGGCCTCAAACTTACCCAAAAGAGCAATGAAAGAAGGGCGGAAGAAAGAGGAACCTTTCTAAAAAGTAGAGAGAGAGTAACTGATTTGAGTGGCAGCATTAATTGATTTGGAGTGAAGCAGCACTAAATACATTTGGAGGGACAGACTATATTTAGGGATGGATTTGAGTTGTAAACAGAAATTATTTTTATCTGTTAAGGCAGAAATGATTTACTGAGGGAAGTGAAGATGTGCTAACAGAAATTAAACATACCGTTGGGCTTTGTAGGCATAATGTTGGCATCCTTTCATCTGCGAGAGATGTTGGCATTTTCAGTTTATGATGTAGGTAATCTGCAGTGTCCCATGTGACTGAACAGGCCAATAGAAGATTTGCATGGTCTTTGGTAGTTATTGCAAATGATGTATCTTGGTTAGGAGCTGCTTGCTTCCTCTGAGCTCTTTTCTCCTCAAGCTATAGGAGTGAGCTCCTGTCATGGACTTTGATATCCTGATGGAGATGATTATGCCACTTGTTACAATCACTTGCCTAGATTTCCCATTGGTCAGGATCAATTCCAAATGCCTTCATATCTTCCTTGCAAAGCTTGGGACATCCTGCTGTTCCCTCTGATAGCTCCCCGTATAGCATGTCCTTGGGTATGCATCTGTCTTCCAACCTACTCAGATGGCCCAACCAGTGCAGTCATCTTTGCTTGAGCAGGGCTGTAACAGTCGGTAAATTTGCCCTTTGAAGAACATCTACATTGATGACTTTATTTTGCCATTTAGTGTTGAGTATACAACACAGACAACATAGTTGGAAACTGTTCAACCTTTTCTTCTGGCTAGCATTAGTTGTTTCCCCACCATACATGAGAGTGCTGAGGATGCAAGCATGGTACACTAGCATTTTGGTCTTGATGGTAAGCTTTGAGGAGTTCCCTGCTCTTTTAGTTAGTCTGCTAAAGATGGTGGCAGCCTTTCCAATGCAAACATTTAGTTCTTCATCCAGTGAGAGGTTTTTAGTCACTGTGGAACCTAAATAGCTGAAATATTGGACTACTTCTAGTTGGTTTGCATTTGACATAATTTGAAGGATCTTGTGAAACCTCAAATACAACTGTTTCCTTGATGTTGATGGTGAGAGCAAATGCCTGATATGTACTCCAAAGGCAGCCCATGAGTTCTTGTAATAGATCTTAATTGTGAGCTATGAGGGTAGCATCATCAATGAATAGAAATTCCCTGATTTAGGAACTTTCTGACTTTTTGATCTTTGACTTAAGTTGGGACAGGTTGAAGAGTTTCCCATCTGATCTTGTGTGGAGATGCACTCCATCTTTCATGTCCTTAAATGCACAGTTGAAGAGTACTGAGAAGAAAATTCCAAAGAGTGTAGGGGCAAGAACACATCCTTGTTTCACTCTGCTTTTCATCTCAAAGCTGTCCAAAGTGGACCCATCAAACTGGACAGTTGCTCTCATGTTGTTGTGTAATGAATGTATAAGACTTAACAGGGTTGGTGGCTATCCTGTCTTTTCTAGTATTGCAAATAGACCTGCTCTGCTGACTGTGTCAAATGCTTTGGTTAGGTCCACAAAGCTGATATGGCTGAATTTGGTCCCTGCACTTTTCTTGGCGTTAATGCAGAGAAAATATCATATCTATAGTTGATCTTCCAGCCCTGAATCTGCACTGTGATTCAGGGTAGACACGATTTGTCAGCTGTTGTAGGCACACTAACATGACTTTTGCAAAAGCTTTTCCCACCGCTCTTAGTACCGAGATACCCCTGAGGTTGTTGCAGTCTTTCCATCACTTAAGTAGCAGCCAATGAAGATATTGTAATAGGTTGTCTTTCCTGCCCGTTAGGATTTCTGCTGGGATGCTGTCTTTTCCAGGAGCCTTGCCACTTGATAGCAAATCAATGGCCTTGTTTAGCTCTTCTACAGTGGGCTCCCTATCTAGCTCTGGCATGACCTGTAGAGTTGGTATTTGGTCCATTCGCTGGTGATGTATGTTTCTTGTGTGTATAGCTCTAAATAGTGTTCAACACAACTTAACAACTGCTTGCTTTTATCTGTAGTGATTTCACTGCTGTGCGATTTGAGAGGGGCAACCTTGTTGATAGTGGGACCTGGAGCTTTCTTCAGGCCATCATACATGACGTTAAGATTTCCTGTGTCTGAGGCTGTCTGTATCTCTTGACTGAGCTTGATCCAGTAATGATTTGCACAGCATCTGCTTGCTTGCTGAATCTCCATTTTTGCATGTCAAAGTCTCTCTGAGATGCTCTCTGTTGGCTTCTTGTTGTGTTCCAGATAGGCTGTGTTCTTACTGTTGATGAGAGGTAAAAGTTCTTCAAACCAGTCCCTTTTTGATGGTCTCTTTCTCCTAAAGCTGTTTCATGGATTGTTCTTCTTAAATCTTTCCAAATTTCCTCTGCTTTCTCTGGTAATGACTTCCCATGCATGCTAAGTTCAAAAGCCTTCACAAACTCCTGGCGTTTCCTTTGATTTTTGGTGTTAATAGCATTGATTTTTGGGCTTGCTTCTAGGTTTTGCTATATGTAGTTTCTTGGTTGTAATCTTCAGTTTGCTAATAATCAAGGAGTGGTCAGTGTCACAATCACTCTGTGGAACATGAATGTTCTGCACTAAGGGTAGGTCTTTCCTTCTGATGAAGGTCTAATTGGTGCCAGTGGCTTGATCATGGAAGTCACCATGACACTTTGTGGTTATCTTTTCCTGTAAAATGTGAAGTGGCAATGCACATTTGATTTTGGGTTCAGAATTCAAGAAGCCATTGACCATTCTCATTCATCTTGCCAATGCCAAAATGTGCTAGACAACCTAGCCATGAGTTTTTGTCTGCACAGACTCTTGCAATAAAATAACGAAGCAGGAAAAGTTGCTCAGCTGATGGTATTCTTTTGATGACTTGATGCCGAGTGATAAAAGGTATCCTTTCTCCTCTGGGCTAGATTTGAGTGTTGGTGCATTAGCACTAATGATGTTCACAGAGCTGATAGTCATTTGAAGTTTAAGTGAGATGATACACTCTGACTTCCCAATGGGTGTTTCTAGGAGCTTTGCCCACGTGTTTCCCACAGCATAACCAAAACCAGGCAGATCATTTTCTTAGCTGCTTTTACCTTGCCAAAAGAACGTCTAACTGGCCTCTTGGACAGAACCAGCATCTGCAAGTCTTGTTTCCTAAAGTGCTGCAATGTCAACATTGAGTTTGTACAGCCTACGGTCTATCAAAGCTGACTTCCATATGCTGCTTGTGTATTGTAGTTCGTCATAGTCTGCCAGTCCTGGACACATGGTCCTGACATTCCAGCTGCCAAGCCGGAAGTTCTTGGTTTCTTATTTTTGCCAGGTGCAACATTTCCATCTGCAATTCAACTTTTGGTCTAGCCTCACATATCCCATGAGGTGGCCAGACTGTGGTGGGTCAGCATCAAACTGTCCCAGGGCTGCCTGGCTTTGTAGTGGGTGGTGGCTGACCAGTGGAATGCAGTGATTCCTCTCACTTTTGATGGTGACCCGTGGTGCCCTCCTCTATTCCAGTCAAGTGAGACCTGTAAATGCCACATGCCATGTTGTGTTCCTGTTGCCAGCAAGAATGGAGTGTCCATTCCATGTGATGTGACTGCAATAGCCTGGGCAGTTGATATGGAGGCACTGCTTTGCCCATGTGTCAGCATCCCCCTCTTGACTTTACTGGTTTGGACCAAAGGAAAAATGGGAATCTATACACTTGGAACCAGCCATGCTTCAGGAGTTGCCAGAGCAAAGGAGATCTTCCATCTGCCCACCTTTCGGGGCTTCACTCCTAGATTGGTTGTCAGCCACAGCTGCAGGACCCAATTTGTCCTGTGTGGATGTCATTGGCAAAAACTCTGAGTGAATCTGTCATCCTCATACAGACAATATGGAGCACGAAGTCCAAATTCTTGTGTGGGGTCACATACCCTCTTTGTTTAAGTGGATCTGCTTAGCTTGTTCTTGCTGTTGGTTTAAGAAGGGTGGAGGTCAACAGTTTAGATGAAATAAAGGGAGAAGCAGTAATGCAAAATAGATCTCTTAAAAGATGATGTATCAAAGCCCCTGGTTTTTGTTTAATTTACTTTATTTTTTTAACAGTAGAGCTGTTTTCTGAATACAGCCCAGCATCTGAAATATTGATCTTTTTTTTCCTTTAAAGTTTGAAAAATCTTGTGTATTCTCTTGTCTGTTTGCTCACACTAGTCTACAAGGTATGTATCAGCATGTCCTTCATCTTATTCAACTAAAACTGACAACTGACTGATGGGCCAGTGCTCCACAAAAATCCAATCAGCACAGCCTCTGTGTGGCTTCAAGTCCACTTCAAAAGCTAAATGTTTTGTTTTTTTTTTCTACAGTAATTCCATGGAGCTCAGACTCAGGGCTATACTGTCCTGACTTGTATGAGACAAGAAATGAGCCATCCATTAGTAGCCATGTATTGAGGATGGGCTACACCAAGGACATGATGATGACTCATCTTGTTGGGTTCCAAAGAGAGCACAGATGTCAACATACAAGGGAAAAATCTCTAATTCAGAGCATCCAATTGTTCTCCATTTTCAGCAGCAGGGCCTAGGAATTAGTTGTTACTGACTCTCAAATTTATATCTGAGAGATGTCCCAGATTGCACTGATGCACTCTGTGGACTAATGCGACAGCAGCTGGATGCAGTTGTGATTTTGAAGGTCTTGCTACGAGTATCTAAAAATACTTATCTAGTGGATTGGGAAAGCAGCCTACCATGCTAACTTAAAGATGCAGGGTGGGTGAGAGTACCACAGTATTGGAAGTTTAAAAGGAGGCAGATAGCTCCCTGAGTGGGAGTGAAAAACATCAAGGCATCCAGCATCCCTTAAGACGATAACTAAAGATGAGTCTGGGTGGGGGAGGGGAGAGGGGCAGTTTCGTTTTGCCACTGGGATGCTTGGAACCTGTTGAGAGGATGAGATAGTTTATGTGGAGGAAAGAGTCCAGCATGGTCTGAACTATTTCTTTTCCTGGAGACCTTCATGCCCCTCCTGGAGCACTGGATGATCTTTGCTCCCAAAGTCCTTAGGGAAGGGAGTTTCCAGGGAAAGGAGGCCAGAGAAGAGAGATTGTTCAGTCAATGTCAACTCAAATGGGAGATGCTGGCTGGGCTGAGCCAGGCAGAACTAGGAGTGCTGTCTGCTGTTTCTAGCTGCTGCTCTTGGATACTACTTACACAAATATTAGCCCAACTTCTTCTGAAGTACTTGGTTCAGTTAATATGGCTGATTCATATTTAGTTAACATGTTAATTATTTGTTTTACTCCTTTCCTACTCTCCACACTAAGTTCTGATTGCAGTACTGGATTTAGGCCAGCAGGCCTGGGTGAGTTGGGATCAATATTAGATGGAAAGGAAAGGAAGCCATTGTCTTGAGACTGTGATTTCAACTACAAATCTGTAAATTAGCTTTTTATTTCTGAAAGCACATGGCATACAAAGTCAAGGGGTAGAAACCTTAGCAAACAATTATTTTCTTACAAGCTTCTGCCCAATTCTTTTTTTAATTGCCCTAGTAGAAGTGTTCATTCCTTTCTACTCCACCCTGCCTATAGCCAACTCCTCCCCATTCCTGGAAAGTCCAGGAGCTCCCTTCCAGAAACATCTCCGAACCTTTGCCCATTGATGTCAGAGGATGCCCAGCAGTTTGGAGCAGTGAAAGTTTGTGCTTCTTTCCCTGGGAGCTGAGGCCTTCTCAAAGGCCTCTGTGGGAGACTTTGGCGAGACCTTGGACCTCTTCAGTTGCATAGATTTGGGGAGGAGGCCCTTTTGGCTCGTGATGTCCTGCAGTCCTGTGGAGCCCAGCTGGCCATCAGTGAATGACTCCCTTTTGTGATTCTAATAATTATTTATACTTTGATTTGAAGAGTATATCACATAATTCCTACACAGCATATCTTTTTTTTTCCCCAAAAAAATTGGGGTGCGTCAAAGTTCCCTTTATATTCATCCACCCTCATTTTGAATGAATACAGTTAATCATGGCACTGGTAGAATGACCTTATCCTGCAATCTTTACTCAGTGAGTGGTTGCCTGAGTGAAATCTGCAGGCCTGGGCCCTAAAACCACAGCCTGCATGTAGCTGAATATGGTCACGTCTTGCACATGATGTGTAGTACTATTTTGCTGAAAGCATTGCCTGTCATGTTTTATTGCTTAATTAACGTATTTGTCCTGAAATATAATTGACAGTTACAGGTGTAAACTTAAACAAGACTATAATTCTACTTGAAATATGCCCATGATGGTTTAGACCAACATTTCAAACTGACCTTGTCAGTTTGTATTAGTCTGACCACAGGCTATAGCATATTAAGAGAGGTTTTTTTACCCCACTTAGAGGCAATGAAGACATGTTTTGTACTTCATGGTTATGTGGAATTAAGCACATTAAGGGAATTTACCAAGACTAGAATACAATAATGCATACTTCAAAGATTTCATTTTTCATCTTCAAAATACCATAGTGATATAAAAATGTCTAGATTATAAAAGATACACTTAACCCAGAAATCTGTATATAATTTGCAGTTCTAATATCATCAGGCAATTTTGCATCTTAAATAATCAGAAAAAAGAATTAAGAAAAGGTAATTAGTCTCAGGGAAGTAAACTTTTTAAAATTCCAATCTGCTAACATCACCTGCCACCTATTTAATGTATTTATAGTTTATGCTAACCTTCCATAGCTTATTTTTTAAAAAATTCATTATAGTCTGTATACCTGGTAAGAGGGAAGCCAGAAGCCAATTGCAATTACTTTGCAGCTCCTATCTGTAGCCACAAAATAGCTATTTTCTTTTTTATTTCTGGAAGTTGGAGATTGTGGGATGTTATGGAAATGCAGCCTCATTAACAAAAGATCCAAACAAATAAATTCACTGGTAATGTTAGAACTTGTTTACTTTTTCACCCTGCTCTGGGTTAATATATATATTATGTTTAGTAATTTGAGTTTAAATATGTACCTTATGACTCTTTTTCATTCTCAGGAAATGTCTTAAGATGGCTTATGACTTCTGATAAGCATTTCAGTGGATTTTTTTATATCACATCTATAGGAAATGCATCATTTAAGAAAATATTTTATTAATGCTTCCCACCCATCACCCCTTAATTTAAGTACACACATGTTCTAATTTAAGGAAAATGAAATTGATGATGATCAGTTGTAGTAAAAAATTATTAACATCCGTTGGCAACAGTGTGACCTTCTGCTATCTCTGTCTGTTACTCTGAATATCACAGGGATCTGCAGTCCTTAGTACTCACCTTGTCCTGTATTCCCTTGCATAACCCAAAACTGAGTGGGAGTTTTGTGGGTGTACAGGAAAGCAGCTTCAGGTCAAAAGTTAGAGAATTACTCCCATTGGCAAGTAGTATGTGCCTTTTTTCCTGGTCATTGCGTTCATACATCCACAACTGACATCGATACTGAGAGAAGAGTTCCAATAATGGTGCATATAAGGTTTTTCCTATCCATTTCTATCTGTCTCGTTTTCAAGTGCATATGGAAACAAGAATAACCTCTGAATTATAATAAATCTCAGCCATGACGTAGTTGGAAAAAAGCAATGAAATCTATGATAGTAAGTACCATACTTGTAACATAAAAATGCCTTTTCCCTTTTGGGTCTAATTCTCCAAGGCCCGTGTTGATGGGAGTTAAGGACTTGAGTTTGCACAATTTCACATCAATGGGTTTTCTCATTGAATTGAATGTGAGTAGCATTATGAATAAAATGGTAATAGAGTATTGAGAAACCACATGGAATTATAGGCCCAGATCTTCAGAAATATTAAGGCACCTAACTCTCAATGATTTTAGTGGAAGCTAGGTGCCTAGATACTTTGAGGATCTTGGCCATAGTTACCAGTTCTTTCATGCTCAGAAAGATGTGCTGGTGTGAGTACTCTGTCCCTCTTGTTAGCTTCATGGAATAGTTGGGTTTAAAAAACTAATATTGACCATTTTCTCATTCCCATGTGGTGGTCTTCCAAAGAAATTATGCTCTGCTTAGAATGTTGCAGCACTGACTTCAGCTTCACCAGTCTAGCTCCTTCATGTGTTCCTTACTGTAACACTGATTTGAGGCTCTCTTTAGCACTTCCATGCTATTCTTTTATTTTACCAGTCCACTTCCTGTCACTGCTCAAATTATTTATTTATTGCTCTGTCCTGCTACTTATCCTCCATTCCTAAAATTTTCTTTGCCTAAACAGATCCTGCTAGTTTTTTAAAAATAATGTGAGCAAATACACAGCTGGTTGTATCAGTGAGCACCATTAGTTCTTACAGAATTACATCCCTGTAATACTTTTTCCTCTGCTTCAGCAAAAGCCATTACTGTCATACTGGGCATTTAATTTTCACGAAGCCAGCAACTCTGCGGATTTTCCTTCTATGACCTATTCAGCACCTTCTTTATTCAGGCAAAACTTTCAGTGAGGCCAATGGGAATCTTGCCCAAGTAAAGCAAGATTTGTATCTTAAAATCTAAAGATACTTCAGGGTTGCTGGAACAATTTTTATAGTGTGGGTGCTGATATTGGAAACCATTTGTTTGGTGTTTGTTATTACTACTTCAAGCCAGGGGGTGCAGAAGCATCCCAGCATCCCTAGATCCAGCACCACTGAGATACTTGAGCAAATCATATTTCATATTCTTCTCCTTGTGATATGTTGGTGGTTGTTCGTTTTTATAGGATTTTTATTTGATTTACCTAAGTTTAACTACTTATTTTAGGGGTGAAGTTTTCAAAAAGCACCTAAGTTATATCAGTTGCTTAACTGCTTTTGAAAATGGGACTTAGCAGCTAAGGGTATGTCTACAGTGCAATTAAAAGCATGAGGCTGGCCCATGCCAGTTGACTTAGGCTAAGGGGATGTTTAATTGTGGTATGATGTTTAGGCTCAGGTTTAACCCCGGGATCTTGTCCCAGGTGTTTTTGTAAGGTATATTTTGAATATGTTTTTGGAAGCTGAAATTGGTTTAAAATTAAGTGTTGATTAGACACTGTAATTTTAATGATAATCTTTTCACTATACAGCGTGGATACTTTCTCTTAGCAGCCAGAAGTCTAAAATTCCAACCCAGGCATCTTAACTAGGTAACACTAACATTAAGGCTCTCTCACTCAGAACTACTAAAAAACAAAAAACTTTCCATAACAGAACCCAAAACCAAGTGAGAGACATCTGGTTTACCATTCTATTGTAAATTTGTAACCTCAAGCTGTATTCTTAGAAAAGTTTGAACTTGGATGCACTTTTGAGTGAAATTGGGGCAGTTTATGGATTTGAACTGAAATCCAGTGATATTTCCAATTGCACATAGAGTTGTGATATAAATCCTGGTAAAAGTTTCTACTCCATTTCAATTTTATCTAAATGCAAGTCTCGGCGAAACTACTAAAACAAAAATTTACGTTAATTAAAACTGAAGAGCATGGACCAAATTCAGATTTCAATTTTGTCAGTATAAATCTGCAGTAATTCCATTGGTTTCATTGGAAAACTTTGCAAACATTTGACTAGAAGCATTGCAATTCTTTCTTTTTCTTTATTTCTATACAGCATCTGCTTTTTCACACTAAGAATCTACTTCTTTAATGCTGCCTTTCGTTCCTCTTCTATGGCTGGACTTCTCTGAGCTATGCACATATGGGTAGCTGAATTTAAGAATGGAAGGAATCAGCCAAAGATAAGCACTCTTTGCTGTAACAATTTCACATATGCAGAGTATTTAAGAAGTTTCTCAAATTATTCTACAGAGGGAGATTAAGGCATTGCAATGATGACTTTTGATGGTCCCATTATTTTTATGTCTCAATGCCAAGAATTAAAAGATTTATTCTTCCCTTTATTGGTTTAGAAATAAATTCATATTTAGTTGTACTAAGCAATGGGTCTTATGCACTGGATTATTGGGTTGCCTGTTTTGTTGAAATGGATAAAAAATATTAAGTGAAAACATATTTGCATTTATTACTTAATGCGAATAGCTCCACTTTTACCACCTAGCATACCAGCATCTATGATAACCTGTGCATTCTACAAAGTTTATCCACCTCAGTTTTATCAAACACCTGTGTGTTGTGTCTTGTGTTCTGTTTTTAATTTAAAGACAAGGAAATGTTTTGGTTAATTTTCCTGCAAGAACTAGGTTTTCTACCTTGCCAGTGATATCAGATGTTACTAGCCGCTTTTCCTGCAGCTTCCTTTTGCACTTTCTCCCAAACCAATCCTTAGGCATTAGAGGAGCCCTTATACAAATCTTCAAAGCTAATACATTATCTTGCTTCAAATCTCTCCAAAGCTCACTTCTACCACAATGTCTGTGAAATACTTGGCAATGGCTAGACCAGGGGTCTCAAACACACAGTCCGCAGGCCGCATGCAGCCTGCCAAGCCCATCCCTGCAGCCTGCGATCCTGCCCCATGGCCCCCCGTGCCCAGCTCCCCGAGGCCTCCCTGCCCCCTTGTCAAGCTCCCCACAGCCCCTCAGCCTCCTGGCCAAGCTCCCCACAGCTCCTGCCAAGCTCCCCCTGGCCCCCAGCTCCCTCCTGCCAAGCTCTCCGCACTCCTTGCCTACCTCCAGGCACTTAGTACTTTCCAGGGGGGAGGGAGGGAGGAGGAGCGGGGAGTTGCGCACTCAGGGGAGGAGGTGGAGCAGGGGTGGGACCTCATGGAAGAGATGGGGTGGGGCTGGAGGCAGGGAAGGGGAGCATGTCAGTGACGCGGCCCTAGGACCAATGAACTACTCCTCATGCGGCCCTTGTGGTCATTTGTGTTTGAGACCCCTGGGCTAGACAATAGCTGATGTCCTCTGATCATTGCCTGTTAGACTCATTATAATTATTTCACTGTCACCTTGTGCCCGCAGTAGGGTTGCCAACTTCCTGATTGCAGAAAACTGAACACCCCAGCCCTGTCCCTGTCCCACCCATGCCCCAATGTTCCATCCATGCCCCGCCCCTTCTCCAAGGTTC
>ML677335.1:13131714-13418381 GCA_007922305.1 Dermatemys mawii | reverse complement strand
GGTGCGGGCTCCAAGCGGCACTTACCTCAGGCATCTCCCAGAAGCAGCCAGCATGTCCCTGCAGCTCTTAGATGGAGGAGCCAGTTGGCTCCACACTCTGCCCACACAGTTCCCAATGGCCTCTGTTCCCTAGGGGCCACAGGAACATGTCACTGCTTCTGGGAGCCGCGTGAAGCCAGAGCAGGCAGGGAGTCTGCCTTAGCCCTGCTGCACAACCAACTGGACTTTAAACAGCCCAGTCATCAGTGCTTACCGGAGCCTCCACAGTCCCTTTTTTCAACTGGGCATTCTGGTCGAAAACTGGACCTGTGGTCCAGCTCACAGGTCTGTTTGTTGTGTCCACAAGCTGTCTCATGTCACATACTTAGATTGCAAGTTCTTTAAGGCAGGGACTGGGGTTTTTGTTGTGGGGTTCCTGGCACAGTGGTGTTTTAATCTTCATTGGGGCCTCTTTGTGCTTGGTAAAAGGAGTTCACCAGTTCAAATCCATCCCAGTTTTTGTATCACTCTAACTGTTTCAGTTAGGGGAGTGATTTCTTTACTGAAATAGTTATACACTTACAACCTGTAGTGTGAAAACAGTTATGGTGGTATATCTATCTTACCTTCCATACCTAGGTATAAGCAATACCAGTATAAGGAACTTTGATACCCATATTAATGCATCCATATTAGGAAGGTTGTACCACTTCAACTATACCAGTATAGCTAAAATGAAACAACTTGTCTCTAGACAAGCCCTTAGTCTTAGTAATGTCTGAAAGCTATCATAAGGCTGCTTGGTGGCCTGTGTTGGAATGAGCTGATATCCTTAGGGTAACAGAATTTCACAGTGAAATATTTGTTCATTTCCAAAAAAGGCTTTTGATTTATAAGAATTATTAAGGGAGGAGCAAATTATAGTTTGCTTCCTCTGGTCCCAGCCCAACCCATGAAAATGTTTGGTTTTGCTGCTGCTTTTTTTGCCAGATTCCCCAGTGAAGGTTTTTTTTGCAGAGCTGTGTTACAGACTGTGAAAGCTTGAAACAAAATATTACTATTTTTTTGCCTCTCCAACTAAAATATGTAGCCACATGTTGTAGAAGAACTGGCTGTAAGCCTGGGATACTGAGTCTTTTCTTTCGAATTCAACATAAACCATCTGTTGCCATGAGAGAGGGAGCAATTGTCATGTAACAGCATGAAAGTCGAAATCAGAAGCTTTGGGTTCTGTTCTGATTCTGCCACAGACTTGCTGTACAGCCTGGGGTAGTTCACATAAGCCCTGATTCATCAAAGCATTTAAGCATGTGCTTCAATTTCCCTGTGTAAAATGGGAATTATATACCTACTGCACATCACTGGGGTGCAGTGAGTTAATTCATGCATGTCAAGTGCTTTGAAATCTTCATGCAGAAAGCACTACTGAAGTGGAAAGTAGTAGTATTAATTATAACGTTATTACTATGGTTAAATTGACCCTATAATGCTTATTTAAGATTGAGGCAAGATAAGTTATAAACTCCCTCAGAAATAGGTTTTATAAGAGTTCAAATAAACCCTTAACTGCTCCACACTCAACTAAATTAAATGATTTTTAATGAAAAAATGATTTTCAGCCAATTTATTAGACCCTTTAGTAAATGTCATCACTAAGATTTTCAAAAATTAAAAAATACCCTGGTTTGCTCTACAGCATGAATTTTCTTCTAACCCTCACTTCTGTTGAAGGTATACCTAGTCTGCCGATGTTACTAAGCAACACCAACATTACCAAATAATAGAAAACATAACATATAATGATGCTATAATTTTGATACTGTATCATGGGGTTAATTTTTTAAATATGTACTATAAAGCTAATAGGAACGTACTGAAATTCAGGAAGTACACGATGCTGCAATTTAAAATCTATTGTTTTCATTATACAAAAGTTCATATGGTCTTCTAAAAATGTGCATTTAATTGCATAAAGACAGCAAAATACAAAAATTATTGAAATAATGTATTCCAATTTAAATCCTTTAAATCCTGTTTAAATCCTTTTTACATTTATGTAGCAATTATAGGCTAACCACAGGATCTAAAATCACAGAACTTCATCAAAATCAATCAAATTTCTTAGGCTGAACCTCAAATAGTGTTATGATGGAATTGCTCCCAAAGGCAATTTTCATCTATTTAGGCATCAGTTTTACAGCATATTCTGAATTAGATTATCCCTGATAATATTTTCAAGGTAATGTTTTATTCTGGCAATAAATCTAAGAAATTTCTATTATGTAAAATAATAAATGAATTGTAAACTAGCTAAACTGAATTATTTGTTTGTACTCAGACATTATTAATACTGTAAGAAAGTGCAGAACCAGTTTTGAGTATGTAATTGTAACTCTTGATCTCGAACAATAGACAAACCAGACCCTGAGAATCCTTTGAATGGCTTTGTCATTACACTAACTGAATGCATTTCCCTAGTTAATTTCCCTTCAAAAGTTCCTATCACCTGTCAGAGATTCACTACAAAAGTTTTTTTTTTCCCCCTCCTGCTGATAATGGCCCATCCAAATTAAACAGCCTTTTAGAATTAGTATGATGATGTACAACTCTTTTTTGCTTTCTGTGTATATAAATATATCTTACTTCTGTTCCATTCTATGCATCTGATGAAGTGGGCTATAGCCCACAAAAGCTTATGCTGAAATGAACTAGTTAGTCTCTAAGGTGTCACAAGTATTCCTCATCCTATTTGAGAATCCTTTGGTGTGGACCTTCTAAAAGTGGGTACAAGCTTTCAATTGTCTTTCAATTTCTGGGCTCCCTTGAATCACAATACATGTGACTGAATCTATGAGTGAATGAAACCAGATCTGTCACTTACTCATGGGATAAAGAGGTAACTAGATTAAATAAATGAAACATTGTGTGGGGACAATTTGGGCTTCTCTGTGCCTGTGGCCAGAGCTGGGGAGAACCTAACTAGGATTCAGATTCCAATGATCACTTAATCATTACCTATTCTGTTCATTCCCTCTGGGGCACCTGGAATTGGCCACTGTCAGAAGACAGGATACTGGACTAGAAGGACCTTATGATCTGTCTACAATCTACATTTACAAAACTATCACCGATCTGAAACACTTTTCCGGCTTCATAGAAACAGACTGGAACCAAGCAGCAAAACTATGTCAAATGAGAAGAACTTTGAAAAAGGTATTTAGAGCTCTAACTTAGCTAGTCTTAAGGGTCATTCCAAGAAGCTCTTCTAAAACATGTTCCCCAGCCACACAAAATGATGGTTCTTTGCTGGTTAAACCATGTTACCTGACACAATTTTTAGGAACCAATCTATAAACTGTTTCAAGATTGGGGATTTTTTCAGAATAAATTGCATCATCATTTATTAGTCAATTTAGGGGGAAGGAGTGGGAATGGGATTGGGACAGAGCAGAGGTGGGAAGAGGTGGGGCGGAGCAGGGGCAGGAGCCATGGGGAAGAGGCGGGGCAGGTGCATAGGGCACCAGAAAATTTGTCTCAAATTTCCTTGTGCCCTAAAAAGCTGCATACTTTGCATTTGAACAGGATGGCCCTGGGTTCTAAGCTACTGGAAGTAACTGTTGCACCTTGGCCAGCCCCATGATAAGCAGAAACATAAACATAACCTAAAATCATTGGGGATGATTGATTGTGGTGCGCAGGGCCCTGGTCTCAGCATCCCAGTCAGAAACCTGGCTCTTTGGGGCGCATTTTTCATGCTAAATCACCTAGCTATGAAGGATGCTTGTCCCACCTAACAACATTTAAAGCGAAGGGGGCAGATGGACATGCAGGTAACAAAAATAGCAGTTGATTGCAAAACCGACACAAGAAATAGATGCCCTAAGTACAGCAGCTGTGAAATCACAGAATTCAAAGGGCCCTGTGCATGATACTACCTTGCAAAGAATGGAGCCTGTTTATGATCAGCTTAATGATTGAAGTACAAGGCCCTATATGACTATTGTGACTAGAAATACTATGACAGATGTACAACACAGATTGTTGCTTGATTGTAGTGGAAGACTTTGGGGCCAGACTCTGAGCTCTGTTACACTGATTTAAATCCAAAGTAACTCCATTGAAGTCATAGTTATTCCAGACTTACTCCCGTGTAGCTGAGATCATTAGCTAGCCTTTTTTTTTTCTTTTGCAAAACCTTTTTCACTGTTTCTGATGTTTTTTAAACAGCTTACAGTTTTCTCCAGTCACAAATGAAAATACAGATTGTGGATGCAGTACAGCAGAATTAAGCGTTAGGTGTTCTATCTGAGTTTGCAGGGAAAAACCTGCGCATCAAAACAGATGTAGTAACTGTGAACTCTATTTAATGTTTAAATTGAACAATTTATATAAAAATAAACACTGTCCTGAGTATTATCTATTTGCAGATGTCACTTGGGACTTTGTTTTCTGGTTGCATTTATGTAATAAATGAGCAATCATCATTGGTGTAAAAAAAAAAAAAAAGTGTAGATATGTTTGAATGTTTCCCAACATTTGGTTTAGAACTCTCAGCACATGACTAAAATAGCCCAGATTTCAATCTACTCTGAATTTTTCTGGAATGGCAAATCCACATAGTCAAATGTTTTCTCTTTTGTAATGATTTGCCCTTACATAGCATTAATTAGCACTCTGTGAACCTACCTGTATGTTTTTTCTTCTCATGTTTTCTCTTAAAGTCAACTCAGTGAATGAAAATGCACTTGGATATTTTTGGCTTTTTTAAAAAAAAAATCCACTTATTTCCATTTCAATGTTTGTTTTGTTTGTTTTTCCTTTTGCAACATAAATATCTAAACTTTAAGCAGCCCACGGTGATGATTCTCTCCATGACAGCATGGCATTCTCTGTGCACTCTTGTTCATGTGGTTGGAACCTAGTCAGCTCTTGCTTATTGCTGGCTTATCATTTGTCTCACACCTTCAGAGGTGCAGTTTCAACCTGACCTGCTGAAATTGAAAATGTAACCTTCCCAGAATAACAGATGAGGGATTCTTTGAACTGACATTTTGTATGGGCCTGAGTCTGGGAATCTGTAACCTAATGCATGAGACACATCTAAACTACCACCTTACTATACTTACGGCTGCTGTAGCCTCTTAAGAAGCTTGAACTTCACTGTATATGTTAACTCTAATGATCATAGAGATTGTAAATAATAGGATGAATGAACAACAGAATGCACCTAACTCTCCTTAATGTGACTCCTTTGACCTCATTTTTAGCTTTGTTTCCACATTTTGAATCAAAACAACTACAAGACTAAACAAAACAAAACAAGTCGGCTTGGGCACAATAAATAAACAGCTGGTGTAATGGTTCATCTACAGTGTTTTGTTCTTCTATCTACAGAATGCAAAGAGCTAAGTAAGTGTTCATTATGTGTTGGTTCCATGCATAGCACAGTGGTTTCCCAATCTTGGTCAAAGCTTCAGGGGACACTGTAATATAATAGGCTTTAAGTCAAGGCTCTGATTTTTCAGTGGAGCCTATGAGAGAGAGATGGACAACTCCCATTGTAATTAATTGAAAACCATACCCTAGTTCTGCACCTGAATATGTGTGCAGAGAAGTTCACTTGTGCATGTCTATGTGTTACAGCATGAACCATAGCATCTGTGTTTTTAATTCACCAAAGTTGGGGGGGATTTGAAGACTTTTTTTAAAAAAAAAATTTGTTGTTTCTATGTTGCTGGAACAATACATCAGTATAATTTTTCCTGATAAGTAAATTTTCACTTTTGGGTAACCCAGCCTATTTCATTCTTCATATGGTTTACTTGAAAAATAAAAAAAATAGTAAATGCATTTCAATAACAGATTAAATATCGTAACATTTTTGTAAAGAATATAAAAAAGAATCATTTAAACCATTAATTATTCAAAGAGGTAATTGGCTGATTATGCAAACTAAGAGATTACCACTGATAAACCTCTTAATTTGCTTTCCTTTTCTGCTGACATATGAGTAAAAATATTTTCCACTGGAGCTAAATAAAAAGCATAAGTAAACCTCTCCGAATTTTGGGGTCTCAAAATAAAAGGTCAGATGTAAGCAAGAGCATGAGAAGCAATATTCTCACTGGTGATAAGTAAATATAGAAATATTCACTGTCCTAATTAGTAAGTGTCCTTATGAGTCTCAGATCCCTTTCTTACTTGGATAAAGATTTCTGGTGTGTTTTCTGATGAATGTCTTCAGCCTTAACTTATTATATCAGGCACATCCATGCTGTAAGTCTTCTAACTCAGAATGTGATGGACATAGTGAAAACAGCCTAATATTTTGATGAACGACTGCCCAGTTCATGGATGCACAGGTTATGACCCCTCCCCTGGCTCACTATCAAAGCCCCCCCCCCGGGTTCTGATAGACCCACAGTATAACTAGATTCCACAGTACATTGGGTGTTTGTGGAGTCTCTTTGTAGACCAGCCTCCTCCTGTGCAGTGGAGTATGGGATTTCTGCTACACTCCTTGCCTGCAGTGCCTGTAGGCAGGAAGCCAGAAGAAAGCAGTATTTCATCTTTTATACCTAATTCTAAAAGCAAGACTAGGCCTAGCTATTACAGGGTGGATTTACATTCTAATCATTTTCATTTACATTTACTGTAATTCTTTTAATGCATTCTTGATCCCACTACATCTTTAAACAAAAATTGTATTTAAGGTTTATATACTTCCTGGTTCTTCTGTGTTTGCAACGGTTTTCATAAAGAGGGGATTTTTTAAATATGTTTTTTATAATTGTCCTTAAATCTAATTCATAAGAGGTAATACTGTGTTGGAAATTCTTAGACTGTAGCATCTGACTTGCATTCAAATCCTGTGGCCAAAATTTTCACAAAGAGTCACTGTTTTTAGGTACTTCAACTTTGGGAGCTCTACGTAGGGTGCTTTCAGCCAGCTTTTCAAGAGAGCTGTGCACCTGCAGCTTCCACTGCAGTTTTAGGTGCTCGGCACATCTGCATATTAGGTCCAAGGTTTCTCAAGATGGGCACCTAAAAAATAGTAGCCATTTTTGAAACTGTGACTGCAAATGACTCCAGGTATGAATATATATATATTCTGCCATAGTGTCCTAATATAAAACTTGCATTTGGTGCCCCCTGTGTAGTCTTTGAGAATTTAAAATAAATCTTGAATGGAAAACTCATAATTAAATGGTGATACGTATGAATCCTTTAAACAGAAGTTTTATCTCAACTGGTAAAACTATAACAATATTTAGTCTAGTTGTGACTAGAGAGACATTCTGCTTTGGACTTATATCTTGGGTTTGATTTGGCTTAAAATTTCAGACTCCCATTAGATTGGATTTTTCTAGTATTTAAATGTCCATATGTGCATATATTTATGTACCTATTGCTCCTTTTGAATAGGCTGCTTCCCCTGGGGTCTTCCCCTGGGAGCTCTGGGGCCTGCTTTAATGTGGATAGAGTCTTGAGTGAAGTTTATAAAGTAAAGATAAAGTTTTAGATATACAGTAGACTCTCTCGATTATCCAGGATGATAGCGAAAAAATTAATCCTGGTTAATAAAATCCCAGATAATCACTATCCATAGAAAATATGGGGGTGGGGGAGGGGAGTTGGTTCACCAGCCACCCTGTGCTAGGGTTTTTGTTCACTTGATGCCCTGTGCCCTGTTTTTGTTGGGGTCTTTTTATTTTGGTGCTTGGGGTGGCAACAAAGCCAGAGCTGGCCCTGTGAGTTACGCATATTTTTTTTTTTTGACATCCTGGTTAATCCACAACCTGGTTAACCCAAATCTGGATAATCGAGAGTCTACTGTATTCAGCCAGTCCAAAACTCTTGCTGATGGGTGCTGCCTATAATTTAGGGCCTGATCAAATTCCCATTAGAGTCAAGGGGAGTCTTTCCATTGACTTCCAAGGCTATTGGATTTGGCCCTAAATTATTAGATTTAGAATTGCCATTTAGTGAATCTGCTGCTTTACTTATACAGTATTAGGAACTACCATAAAATTTTGACAATATTACTGTGATAACTTAAGCCTGTAAGCTGCCAATAATTCATACTAAACAATTACCAAAAGGAATACAGTAAAGGGAAGCAGTGAATCCTCTTCAGAGTCATGACAAGTAGAAAGTGTCTGCTTTCTTTGAGGTACTATATAAGAGAGGTTATTAATGAACTAATGTGATGAATGTTTTTTAAAAAAAGCATAGCAAGTCACTGAACCTCGAATCTGAAAAAGGAGTTATAGTTGCAATAACTGAGACCATTTTAAAATCGGAGAATGAGTTAGAAGTTTCAAATAGAATCTAAATAGGTAGTTCTTGTATTAAGTGGCTATTACTTCATTGTATAAGATAACTTCACTATTTATAGCCAGAGCTTGTCAAATGAACTAGTTTTCACATTCCATTTTATTGGGATTAGAAATAAATCATTTTAAGAAAAATATGGTGTGTATATATAATACACATGATTATTACCAGTTAAAATCGTCTAGCTGCCCAGAAATAGGGCAAAATCCTGAAGTCCTTCTCATGGAAATTTTGCCTGAATAAGGACTTAAAAGGATTGAAACATCCAGTCCAGTGCACTCAAGCATAATTATCCTGGTGCAGATATTGTATTTTTCTAAATTATTTTTATCAGTGGTTCTGTGCTGCCAGCTCTGTTTATAGCTGAGTTTCCAAATATCATCTAGAGGGGCCTCACGCCAAGTCCATTTTAAATATTAGTAAAACAGCAGGAATTCTATATATATTCTGTATACACCCCTTCCCCATCCCCAGGAGTCCTGTCCCATCTAGCTGGGACCTGCATCCCATTTAGCAATCTGGGAGGTGGGATACTTGCAATTGTCAGATTGAGAACCCCTGCTCTCCTTTAATATCTGATTTTCTTCAGTTTGAGGAAAAATTAATAGTAAATAGAGCCCAGTCCATCCAAACTTATCCCCTGCTTCTCTCTTTCATCCTTCCCCTGCCCCCCCTCTGGACAAAAACTTTTAGGACCCCGAACTTATTCTAGGTATCTCTTAGAGACAACCTTTAGCCTCTTCTTGGAGAGACTAATGTTTTCTCCTCTAATTCTAAAGCTCTGATCTTGCAGCAGCTATCCCAGCTACACATGTGTGCATGCATACGCCATGGCTCTTTGATCTTCCACAACGAATCCACCCAGACTAGTTTATCCTCTCACTGCATTCAGTTGATGTAGACTCTATTTCTCTTACTCTGATGCATTGTTGTCTGTCTGTCTCCTTACTGATTGAAAGGGCTTGCATCCCAAGGATTTTGCTTTCTTTCACTCCTGCTCTTGCTAGACACATCTTTTCTGTGCTACAAGTCAGGGTTCTCAACCCATAGCCCACTGGAGATGGAATTAAAGCATCAGCTAAATGACACTTGCTATTTAGATTCTAGCAGTGAATTTGGGGGAAATTAACTGATACTCCAAAATGTCATGGAATCATTATTAATGGCTAGGGCTGTTGATTAATCGCAGTTAACTCAAAAAAAAATGCATTGCAGTTTTAATTGCACTGTTAAACAATAGAATACCAATTGAAATGTATTAAATATTTTGGATAGTTTTCTACATTTTAAAATAATTTGTTTCATTTACAACACAGAATACAAAGTGTACAGTACTCACTTTATATTTGATTACAAATATTTGCACTGAAAAAATGATAAAAGAAATTATTTTTCAATACAAGTACTATACTGCAAACTCTTTATCATGAAAGCACAACTTATAGATGTAGAATTTTTTTGGTACATAACTGCTCTCAAAAACAAAACAATCTAAAACTTTAGAACCTACAAGTCCACTCAGTCCTACTTCTTGTTCAGCCAGTTACGAGAAACAAATTTGTTTACATTTATGAGAGATAATGCTGTCTGCATCTTATTTACACTGTCACCGGAAAGTGAGACCACACATTCGCATGGCACTTTTGTAGCCAGCATTGCAAAATGTGCCAGATACACTAAACATTCATATTCCCCTTCATGCTTTGGCCACCATTCCAGAGGACACGCTTCATTTTTTTTTAATTGTGGGATTAATCATGATTAATTTATTTAATTGCTTGACAGCCCTATTAATGGTGTGTCCTAAATAGCAAGAAGTAAAAGGAAGGAAATGATAGCTAGGAATATAGAACCAGGTAGATCCTCCTCCTCCTTTCTTCATAGCCTAGTCCAATGGTTTGAGTTGGCAAATGTTCTCATTGATTTAGTATCCACCATTAATCACAGCACTGAGCAAGAAAACGTCAATTCCCCATTTTACTCTCCTGAAACAGAGTGGCAGGGGAAGGGAGAGGAGGAAGTAAACCGCTTTAGATAACTTTTCTACATGGTACTAATTACAGAGGAGAAGTCGGACTTCATCTATGATTCACTCATACATATATACAGAGATAGTGATTAGTGTTGTTTTATTTTGCAGATGCTTCAGAAAGTTGTTCACTCACCACTAGTTCTGTCAACCAGCTCCTCAAGAGGGGAATCACCTATTATTTCACCAGTCAAGCATAACGGCAGTTTGAACTAATTTTTCTCCACATGGCCTTCCTCCTGGTGTCAGCTTATCTTTTGCTGACTCACACTCAAGGTGCTCCTGTTGAGAATGGGGCACTGCTGGAGACGCTGAAGTCGCAAGTAGGATTTTTCAATAATAAAAGTGAACACTATTCTGCACAAGTGAGACCTCCTGGCACAAACCGACGAATACCTCAGACGATCATTATAGGAGTTCGTAAAGGAGGAACCAGGGCCTTATTGGAAATGTTGGATATTCATCCTAATATTGTGGTAGCAACTACAGAAGTCCACTTCTTTGACTGGGATGAGAATTATGTTAAAGGAATAGACTGGTATAGGAGTTTGATGCCATTTTCTTATGAAAATCAAATTACTATTGAGAAAACACCAGGCTATTTTACCTCACCACAGGCTCCGGAAAGAATTCATGATATGAATAGCTCTATTAAGCTGCTGCTTATTCTAAGAGACCCCACTGAGAGAGTAATATCTGATTATACCCAAGTATATTACAACAGACTAGAAAGCCACAAGCGTGTTCAGCCCTTTGAAGAAATTGTTATTAAAAATGGAGCACTTAATACTAAATACAAAGCTATTCAGAGAAGTCTCTATGATATACATATCGAAAAGTGGCTTAAGCATTTTAACTTAGATCAGATTCACATAGTGGATGGCAATACTTTAATCAAGGACCCTCTTCCTGAGTTACAAAAAGTGGAAACATTTCTTAATCTTCCTTCCAGAATTATGTCTTCAAATTTTTATTTTAACCAAACCAAGGGATTCTATTGCATTAGAAGTGATGGAAGAGAGAGATGTTTACATGAATCCAAAGGGCGCCCTCACCCTGCTGTCAACAGCACTGTTTTAGAGCAACTTTACTCCTACTTCAGAGAGCACAATGCAAAATTTTACAGAATGGTTAATCATTCGTTTGACTGGCATTAATACAATTGGAATACATGTTTCTTAAAATGTCCTGAAATAAACTATTTTCAAAGTTACCTTTGTAAACTCTTGTGGGTAGCTCAGACTGAAAACCTCACAAGTGGTTATATTGAAAACCTAGCCTTCATTGGGGATAGTTGTCCATTAGCAATGCCCTTTAAACATGGGAGAAATAAGTTTGATATATTGTGTATAACTACTGGGGGCCAGAATTTTATCTGTTTCACTGCTGCAAATCCATTCATTTCAGTGGAGTAATTTCAGATTTACACCAGTATGACTGAGATGGGAGTTGTCTCTTTGGAAAAATGAGACTGCTTTAAGCAGTGTACAAAATGTAGATAGTTGAAATGGTAACTGTTCTGTAATTTTTGTTGGTAATATTTTTTATATCATGCGCCCTGATAATGGCATTGATTTCTAGAACTTTCATATAGTAGAATAATGACATTTTAATACAGGGGACTCTAAAAGTGCTTCCTTTAAACAATTTTAAATTTGTGAAATTAGCTATTAATGTAAAGTACTTCTTACTTAAATAACTAGCATATAATAAAGGGGCTCCAGTCCAACTATGGTTTTGAACACCTGCCAGCTTGCTCACTGGAGAAGCTCCTTCTATATTGAATGTTAGTATTAAACAACACACTTGTGAGCAAAATCTTCAAACTGGTGGAGAAAATTAACTATGGGGGGAACTTAATTTTGGGGTTCCGGATGCAAATAGACAAGGATCCAAAACACTCTTGGTTTATATAACAGTATTGATCTCCTTAATAAAAAAGTAAATATGTATACAGTTATTAGATGTCAGCAATTGTACAAATGTTGATTTAATTACATAAATTGTCACTTTCCTCTTGAATGAAAAACATTTTCATCAATACTATCTTATTGTTTGTATTTCTGTGACTAATTGTTCTATTGCTCTCTTAGATTTAGTTTATGTATCTAATTTGACAGATTGTTTACTGAAAAAATATTAATTGCCTGCTCTCCAAAGCATGAAATAACTTTTTTTTTGTAATTTCTGTTTGAAGATCATGAGATGTACTCAGAGTTGAAAATAATTTCATGTAATGTATATAATATTGTATATCAGTCACAAGTTACCAGATTCAAGATATCTAGTATGATTTACTCAGATTTTCTATAAAATCATGTCAATCCATATTCATGTATTAGGAATTGTTTGTTCATTATAATTTTGACAGCCTCATGCTGGTCTTTTTTAGGTTCTAACCCTTCTCATGTGTATCAATACTGAAAAAGAAAATCTACTTTAATCATTCTAGCAGAAGTTATTTTGCCAGTTATCCTGAGAAATGTACTAGCAGTTGCATTTAGTTTGGTTTTAATGATCATAGTCTCTTAATAATCACCCACCAGTGTACAAATAAGATCCTACAGTGGGATTTTAAAAATACTTTCTATATCCATCAACAGATTTGATTGCAGGCAGGCACGAGAGAAGAAGAAAATATGGTCTTCATGATCAGTTGGAATGTTGCTACTCGAGAACTCCAGTTTCAGAGTGAGAGGTGGTGATTCAGCCACACAGGCAGAGGTGGAAGTAAGCTGATTCGGTCTGCTATGGCGTACCAGTAAAAAAGCCAGCCGACCGTTCTAGCAGGGCCACTGATGTGGGGTTTAAAAGGGGCTCCAGCTCTGATTTAAAAGGCCCAGGGTTCCCAGCCACCACTACTGTGCCAGTGACCAGAGCCCTGGGCCCTTTAAATCACTGCCAGCCCTGCCCCTTTTGGGGGCCCAGAGCTGCTGCACCACCAACTCCCACCTTGCCAAGGAGCCCGGCCACCCTCCACACCAATAAGTCCATTAAGTTACTTTCACCCCTGTACACAAGTCACATTTGGTATGAATGGGAGTTCTGCTACTCATTCAATATTACTTTGAAATTTTATCCTTTACGTGTTCCTAGTATTGGTAGTTGTGCAGCCTATTCCCTAGCAATCACAAACCCCACTCTGAGACATGTTGACTACTGAGTAATAACAGTGGATGCCTTTCGGGAAGACATAGTTCAGTTATGATGAAATTCTATGGTCTGCTATACAGCAGGTCCCATATCATAGAATCATAGAATATCAGGGTTAGAAGTGACCTCAGGAGGTCATCTAGTCCAACTGCCGGCTCAAAGCAGGACCAATCCCCCACTAAATCTTCCCAGCCAAAATTTGTCAAGACTGACCTTAAAAATTTCTAAGAAAGGAGATGCCATAACCTCCCTAGATAACCCATTCCAGAGCTTCACCACTCTCCTAGTGAAAAAGTTTTTCCTAATATCCAACCTAAACCTCCCCCACTGCAACTTGAGACCATTACTCCTTGTTCTGTCATCTGCTATCACTGAGAACAATCTAGATCCATCCTCTTTGGAACCCCCTTTAGTAGTTGAAAGCAGCTATCAAATCCCCTCTCATTCTTCTCTTCTGCAGACTAAACAATCCCAGTTCCCTCAGCCTCTCCTCTTAAGTCATGTGTTCCAGCCCCTAATCACTTTTGTTGCCATTGCTGGGCTCTTTCCAATTTTTACACATCCTTCTTGTAGTGTGGGGCCCAAAACTGGACACAGTACTCCAGATGGAGCCTCACCAATGCCGAATAGAGGGGGATGATCACATTCCTCAGTTTGCTGGCAATACTCCTACTTATGCAGACCAAAATGCCATTAGCTTTCTTGGCAACAAGGGCACACTGTTGACTCGTATCCAGCTTCTCATCCACCATAACCTCTAGGTCCTTTTCTGAAGAACAGCTGCCTAGCCATTTGGTCCCTAGTCTGTAGCAGTGCATGGGATTCTTCCTTCCTAAGTGCAGGACTCTGCACTTGTCCTTGCTGAACCTCATCAGATTTCTTTTGGCCCAAATCCTCTAAGTTGTCTAAGTCCCTCTGTATCCTATCGCTATCTTACAGTGTATCTACCACCCCTCCGAGTTTAGTAGCATCTGCAAACATGCTGAGGGTGCAAGCCACGCCATCCTCCAGATCATTAATGAAGATATTGAACAAAACTGGCCCTACAACTGACCCTTGGGGCACTCTGCATAATACTAGCTGCCAACTAGACATGGAGCCATTGATCACTACCCATTGAGCCTGATGATCTAGCCAGTTTTCTATCCACCTTATAGTCCATTCATCCAGACCATACTACTTTAACTTGCTGGCAAGAATACTGTGGAAGCCCATATCAAAAGCTTTGCTAAAGTCAAGGAATAACACGTCCACTGCTTTCTCCTCATCCACAGAGCCAGTTATCTCATCATAGAAGGCAATTAGGTTATTGAGGCATGACTTGCGCTTGATGAATCCATGCTGATTTTTCCTGATCACTTTCCTCTCCTTAAAGTGCTTCAGAATTGATTCCTTGAGGACCTGCTCCATGATTTTTCCAGGGACTGAGGTGAGGCTGACTGGCCTGTAGTTCCCTGGAAAGATCCTCTTTTCCTTTTTTAAAGATGGGCACTACATTAACCTTTTGCATTAGCTTTTTCCACATCCTCTGTCACTAGGTTGCCTCCCCTATTCAGTAAGAGGCCCACACTTTCCCTCATCACCTTCTTGTTGCTAACATACGTAAAAACTCTTCTTGTTACGCTTAGCATCCTTTGCTAGTTGCATCTCCAAGTGTGATTTGGCTTTCCTGATTTCACTTCTGCATGCCTGATCAATATTTTTATACTCCTCCTTGGTCATTTGTCAAATCTTCCACTAGATGATCTTTTAGTCTCTTCTGGCCCTAACATCTAGTGCTTTCTGCACTGAGATCATGTGTACCTTGAAATCCAACTGAAGTAAATGAGAGCTGAAGTTATTAAATCCTTCTGCAGTTGGTTAGTGTTTTCTTTACATTCACAGCCAAAGTTAAAGGGAAATATAGCCTTAGTCAAAACCTCTCTAATATAAAAGTAGAATATAAAAATTGTGCAGAGCAACTTGTATTTTCAGACTACTGTTTAAATTACCTATTTTTGCAATTTGTGTGTGTGTGTGTGTATAATTTCTGTGTTAAGAGCCAATCACTCATTCATCATTCAATGAGCTTTTCCACTTATTTTAGTTTTCTGGAGTATCAATCATTATTTAGCAAATCTGATTTATAAAAGTAAGTACATCTGAAATGTAAGTAGAGAGGAATAAATAGTTATGGTCTAAGTTTTTTTTTTTACCAAAGTCAAAAGTTGTACCTTTTTCTAATGAAAGGCCTCACTGGAGTAAGAGTCTGATTAGAATGTCTCACTGAAGTCAAACCAGAAGTGAAAATCATATCCAGATAAGGGCCTACCATTAACTTACAGCATTCATTTTCTCCCGGTATTATTTTCCATTACTTATGAATTCTAACACTTTAGTTGTACCATTTTTCACATTTTATTTTTCTTTTGGCAAGGTTTTGATTGAGGTTAGTTCTATTTAATTGTATCAAGCAAGTGTAATGTTTTTCCTTCATGAAAGATGTGAGTTGAAGACATAGGGTTATTTATAGTAGTTGCCAATAGATGATTTCATAAGTCTGCATCAAATTCCTTTAGGCTTCTAAAAGAAAGCAAATATCTTTCTATACATTTGCCTGCAGGCATCAATACAGGTTTTTTGTGGGGCGGTTTCATTTTTTTTCTCTGAGGTTTACAGATAATCTTTAAGTGACTAGTATGCAGGAACACCAGTTGGCAGAAACCTGTGTACAGCTGTGAAAATGTTAGTGTCTGTTTCTGAAATTAACATTTCAAGGAGTGCTGATCTATATGGATTAGTGATGCATAAATCTACCTGATTTGTCAGCAAAGCCTTCATCCAATTCTGTTAAGCAGTTCTGGGAAAAAAACAGCTAAGGGGATGAATTCAATGAACTCCTTACAATTTACTAATACCAGGAGAAATATATTATGCATAGTTTAACTTTGTTGATCAACTTTTTTCATTTACCTAAACCCCTCTGAAGTTTGGATTTGGGAATCCATTTTAAAAAAATCCAGTTTAACTGTTGCATGTTAGTATTCACTGGGCAGAAAAGGCTGTAGTGAAGATTGCAACCATAATCTCAATGACAGGCTCTGAAACATTCTCCTTCAGGCTGAAATTTTCCATTCATGGGCTCAATTGAAAGGTGACTTCCCCCCATATGCATAACAGAAAATCCATGCAGCCATCTTTTATCTATATTAAACTAAACATAATAATTTCCCTTGATAAGTTAATATATATATTTTTATATACACAACTCAGAAATGGTTGAATTTTGAAACCTGTTAATAATGCTCATTGAGGAGTATATGCACTACCAACATGGAGAAACTATAATCCAAGTAATTTTTTAAAGGTCAGGAGGGACAAATATCACCACTCCTGTTCCTTCCCCACAGAAAAACCCCACCTTTTAGGTCATTCAAACACTCATTCTTCTGACACGGCCTGCCACCTAGACAAACTGCTTCAGAGACCCTTTTCACAAGAAATTGGTTTAGAAGAGTGGGCGGAGATTGTTTTAAGCCTTGCCACTAATGTCAGAAACAAAAATAATGTATTATAGTTATTGAGGATTTCAGAAGCTCTCTAGCATGCTGCACCATCCTGTAAATTTTAAGTTTCACTTTTTCAGTTGGCAAGATACAGCTATCAAACAGCTGGGCTGTTGCCTTTTTTTTTTTAAATGCACCTTTGCAAAGAACTGTCGTCAGCCAAACAGCAGCAGTCATAACAGTGTGAATTCTTTTTGCCTTGTCCCCATCTGTACCCCCATTTGCCTCAAATGAAAGATTTTACTTTACAGCCTAACACTGAAAGGTTCCCAGTATTATTCAGCTAAGGCGCACTTGGTCTCTCACACACACTAATAAGTTTCCAGTTCAGTTTCATTATTATTATGGGCTGGATAGTGTCATCCTGTGGTATACCCCACTCACTGATAGCATGGCTTTGATGGAGCCACAGGAGAAGGCTTCCCTCACCATCTCCCTTAAGGGAGGATTCCCAGCACAGAAAGGCTCTCAGTGGAACATCCGTAGGAGGCAGCTCCTTTCCATTCAAACCTTCAGAGACCCAAATCCTGGCGGGTGCTTATCATGTCACCCTCTCATCCCCCAAAAATATTGTGTGCTCTCCTCTCTCTCTCTTCCGCTTCCCCCGCCCCCCCCCCCCCCCCCCCCACACATGTGGATCCCAGACCCATTCAGCTCCCAAACAGGGTCCTGGGACATGGTTATGATTAGACTGAACCATTCTTCTTAGTGACGGTGCAGGGAACATTCACATATTTCAGGGTGTGATAGAAGAGGGTCAGGGAGCTGTGGCAGAGTGCTTGAGGGGAGATATGTAAGCTCAGAGCTAATTGACGTGTGGCTCCCTGTGGACTAGGGCAGGTTGCAGGTTGATTGGAACACCTGCAATCAATTAAGGCCCTGCTAAGAACCTAATAAAACCCCCTGCTTCAGGCAGACAGGGTAGGAGGATAGGAGTTGGAGCAGTGAACAGTTGGAGGAGAGTTTGGAACCAAGACCACCCAGACCCTAGGTAAAGAGACACTTGACCTGTGTAGCGAGAGGGCAGGAAGCCCCACAAACTGAAGGGTAGGAGAGGGAAGTAGCCCAGGGGAAGGAATAGCAACTTCAGGTAGTTTACCGCTATCCTCAGGGCCCCTGGGCTGGGACCCAGAGTAGAGGACGGGCCTGGGTCCCTCCCTCTCCACTCCCCCTCCTCTAGGATACTAGTGGGGCAGTTAATACCCTATTCAGGGACAAGAAATAGCTCCCTGACCGCCCCCACAAGAAGAGAAAGCACGGGCTCCATCATAACAGTGCCAGCAATTTGTCACAAGGGGCGTGCGCAAACAAAGAAAAAAATGCAAAAATTAAGACAGTTCCCACAGCGCCTTTAACTCATCATTGACACCCTCCCACAAGATCTTTTCCACTTTCAGTTGATACATAAACGTTTGACTAATGTCATGATGCTCCATTGTATCTTGTTCAAAATACTGTATCTGCTTTGGCAGTCTATTGCAGTTTACAAACTCAAAAAACCCACCACTAGCTTACATGTTACTGCTCTGGGAGGCATAGACTGAATGATGAACTGATCTGGGTGGAGGCAGAGATAATTAAACTATTTTACAAAATGTATTAAGGTCATGGATAAATCATAAGGCTGGAAGTGAGCTCGCAAAGGTATCAAGTCCAGGTCCCTGTATAATGCCGACAGACCCCGGTCATCTGTGGGTGGGATCAAACAAGGGACTGCTGGAGCTTAGACCATGAGCCTCTACAACGTGAGCTAAAAGACAGCTGCCTGTTAGCTAAAGCTGTAGAGCTGACTCATTTTTATCTCTTTTGATGTAGTCTTGGTGCCATTAGATGGGACAGAGCACCACACCCAGGTGATGTGTGGCTTACACCTGTACTGTGGAAAATCAAGTAAACCTCCACCATCTCTCACAGATATTTGACCAACATGTTGTTTTTAAAAACTTCCAGTGACAGTGATGCCACAACTGCCCTTGGAGATTTGCTACCCTCCTAGTTAGAAATGTTTTCCACAGAAACTCCAGCCTTTACTCAATTACACTTTAAAAAAATATTACGAAAGAGGAAACTGGAAGCCAACCACTGAGAATTTAAAAATATGATCAGTGTGCAGGGAAATAGAGCTTTAAATTCTGAAGGTGAAGTTTAGATTTTTTTTCCTGCAGATGTGAATTTGCTCGCCAAGTCCAAAAGTTTGAAGTGCAGCAGGAGAAAAAAATGCAGACACATTGGAATTAAAATCAACAGTAACTAGCCTATTAAATCAATCACTACCAATAGTTAATGACCAGTGCTTGTTACCGGTCAAATACTTTGCCCCCTTGTTATTTGAGCTTTATTGAAAGTGACATTAAATTTCAGTTACTATTTCATAAACCAAATGCCAAGATAATCTTGAGTAGTAACTAAAAAAGTGTGTCTGCACTACCGTATAGTGGTTACACTGGGATTGTTAATTTCCTTGAGTTTAATGTCCTGGGACCCAACTCATCACAATGCCTGAAAAATTAATGGAAAGAGAGAAAAGAGTTGGATTCAGGACTATGAATTTCATGCTAGTGCCTTACTCAAGTCTTCTGTGATTGCTGTCACTAATATACCATACAGGTAAAAATAGCACATTGTATTATGAACAGACTGTATTCCTTTAACATCATGTCATGTCAAATTTATAATATCTAGTAAAGTAACATGTGTAGCAAATATCATTTAGTACATTTTTTGTAGTATACGTTTGATGTGTTTGACTTGCACTTTTATCCTGCATGTCCTTTTAGTCTTAGTACAAATAATGCCCACCTGTTTTCTGAAGAAAAAAAATGCCTTACTGCAGTAGAAGAAGTGCAAAAGTTTTTTTTTTTTTGCAGAAGAGAATGAACAGTTTTTCTTAGAGGTAGTTCAAATGTTGCTACAATGGAGCAAAAGGACGACACATCCTGTGATTAAATGGCAAGAATTGTGATGGCAATGAAGTTGGTTTCCAAAACCATCTCTTTAGTCATAGATTGAAAGTAGTTTTAAAATAGAATTTGCCTCATTTTTCTTACTCTACTCAGAAATATAGCTAAGTAAGCAAGCATTTTTGTCCTGACCAGGAATATACGTCTGTAAACTTTTAGTAAAGCATAGAGCTCCGGCTTGAATTGAAATAGGAAGGGTGTGAGGGAAGTACAGTGACCTTAGACTCTGCTGCAGTATGCTACCACTAGCCTTGAGCAACATGCTCTAAGTCTGTGTCAGGCAAAAATTCTGAGTTGCCTGAGCTAAGAAGTAAAACATCTTCATACTGAAGTGTCTCTTTTTAGTCCCTCCTGAAAAACTGTCCTGTAAACACTAAAATGCCTTTTTTCATTTATAGCTATCTATTCTATATATATATGTGTGTATACACACACACACACACACACTGCACTAGTACAACACACTCTGCACTAGTACAACACAAGGCAAGTCACACAGACAGAATATCAGAATGAATGGGAGGGGGTGACTTTTTTCCTTGATTGGTTTGTAAGATGAGTGAAAAAATATTGAAGATTCAAAGCAATAGCTGTGCAAAACAATCATCTCACACCGTCTGGAAAATGTCCTGCTCCAATACAAAACAAGATTGTAGCCAAAGTTCTGCCTAAAAACAAATATCCTGTTCGGGGTGTACTTAGCATGGGCTACCATTGGAATGTTTGTAATTTATTGTTACAGTCACATATAGTCATACCAGGGCCATGCTCCAGTGATTCCCTCCTGAGTGAACACTTTTCATCCTTCCTGGTGACTCTTTCGTAGTGTGACATTTTATACCTTGAGGGAGTGTCCTGGAACCTCATTTTTTATATAATTGTAATCTTACATATAAAGCATTCCTTGTAAGGTATCAGGGGAAAGATTATGATCTGCTGAAAGCTATTGTTCTAGCTAAATATGTGTATTATCAACACATATGAAGTTATGAGAATTGTGTTGTATGGTTATCACTAAAATGTACATTGGGTTTGGGAGGCACCCAGATACTGGCTGTACAGTGACAATGACAAAGGAGGTAACCAACACCTGGGTGAGTGCTGATGAACAGCAATCACCAGACATTGTCCAGCAAGGGAGCTACAATTCAATAACTCATGAGTATGAGGCCACACCAAGGGAACTGCTCAACCTTGCTTAGGGACTCAGCAATGCACCCAGGCATGCCTTGACGCGCATTCTCCAAGCACATGGGACTGAGGATATAAAAGGAACCAGAAGGGCCCCATGCTTGGCCTTTCTCCTGCCCCCACCTATGCTGCAAGCAACCAAGACACTGAGAAGAAAACAAGACTCCAACAGACAAGACTCCAAGTTTAAGGAACAAACCTGTATATTAAGGACTGCAATGTCTGGTGAGGTGAGGAAAAACTGCTTAAGCTTGTTGCTGCCCAATCTAATAGGATTTAGAGCTTAGACCAGGGATCGGCAACGTTGGCACATGGAACCACAGGGTAAGTACCCTTAGCGGCCCCTGCTGCTTTATTTATCTGGCGTTTTTGCCAATCGCGGCTCCCACTGGCTGCGGTTCACCATCCCGGTCCAATGGGGGCTGCAGGAAGCAGCACGGTGCTGGCCGCCGCTTCCCGCAGCCCCCATTGGACTGGGACGGCAAACCAGGGCCAGTGGGAGCCGCGGTCAGTGAAACACCAGGTAAATAAAGCAGCGGGGCCAGCTAAGGGTGCTTACCCTGTGGTCCTGCATGCAAATGTTGCCGATCCCTGGTTTAGACTGTGTTTTTATATTTTAGTTACCACAGAAATAAGTGACTTTTTGCCTATCACTTAAAATCTACCTTTTATAGTCAATAAATTTAATTGTTTATCTTTACCAGTGAGTTGTAAGAAGCATGGGGCAAATCTGCTCAGGTTTGACAAAGGCTGATGTATGTCCACTTTCCATTGTTGAAGTGATGAACCAATTAATAAATTTGCACTGCCGATCTTGAGCAGTGCAAGACGATATATTCCTGCGGTACAGTGCTGGGAGCTGAGGGGATTTGGCTCTAGTGCCTTTCTCTGTGATTCATGAGTGACTCTGGGAGCATTCATGCAATCTAACTGGGTGCGGGACTCCACCTGCAGTTATGCTGAGGGATCACAGCACCTGGAGGGGCTTGCTGCTAGTCACTGGCAAGGCATTGTGAGAGACAGCCCAAGCTGAAGAGAGTTAAGGGGGCACAGTGGTCCTTCAGTCCCAGGCTGCACCCTGGGGGGATCCCATCACAGTGGCACAGAGAGCAAGGTGAAATACACAGCTTGTTGTACTGAGCAAGATTTGTACTTCATACATTGGTGTAAAGATTTTAAGTGAGGCTTTACATGTGGTGGCTAAGGACAGTCGGGTGGAGGCTTCCAGTTTGTTATTTTCTGTTTGCTTATTTTGGGAAAGGGCAGTAGGAATGAAAAGCAGGAAAATGACTGAAAGCAGTGAAGCAATTGCAAAGTTGGAGCTTTTTAGGCTGTAGGTTGCAGAAAAGGAGAGGGAGCACCAAAGACTATTGCAACTGAAAGAACTGGAGATAAAGGAGAAGTGGGAAGAGAGAGAGAGCAGAAACACCAACTGGTCCTGCTGGAGAAGCAGAACCAGAACTCATCAACCCCAGCAATTCTCATCATACCAAAAATCCACAGTTGGGACCATTTATGTCTTGCGTACAAGCAGACAGATGATATTGCTGAATATCTGACTACCTTTGAAAGGCTGTATGCATGAAAATCCTGATACCAAGAGAGTTCCTACCCTGACTGTAAAATTACCAGGTAAAGCTCTAAGTGCCTCCCCAAACAGCCTGGCCCCACCCTCTATCCGACCCCCACCCACTTCCCACCCCCTGACTGCCTGCCTCAGAACCCCTGACCCATCCGACCCCCCCCATTCTTTGTCCCCTGATCACCCCCTCCAGAGACCCCCCTCTAACCCCCCAGAACCCCACCCCCATCTAGCCCCCCCTGCTCTTTGCTCCCTTACTGCCTCCTCCTGAGACCCCCCACCCCACCCTAGCCACCACTCCCCCAGGACCCCACCACCTAAGCCCCACCCCCACCCCAACTTGCTTACTGTGCTCAGCTGGGTGCGGGGCCCTGCGGCTTGCTGTGCTCAGCCTGGACACTGGCTCAGGATGCTGTGGATGAGGTGGCATCTATTGGAAACAATCCACTGAAAGAGGTGATTAAAGCTGGTGTGAAGGGGAGATCCCATTTTATCCCTAGCAAGAGGCGGGGAGGCTGGGTACTGACCGTCCCAAAACCATTCCTCTAATCTTCATCCCAAATCTCCTATAAAAAAAACAGAAGAGCCCAATTCCACTGATCACCTGCGGAATGAATGCCCTGTTTTAGGAGGAAGCAGGCAACCAATAGCTCATGTTAGCCACTGACTGAATTAAACAATGTGAGGCAAATACTAAGCTCTCTGCCATCTGTTACCTTCCTGTCTTAGGTGGTGCATTGAGGAGAGTGGGGGAAGGGGTATAAAGCATATTAGGAAAACCATAGCAATAATATGATCATAAAAATTGTAGAAGATTAGGGTTGGAAGAGACCTCAGAAGACCATCTAATCCAACCCCTTGCTCAAAGCAGGACCGACCCCAACTTAATTGTTGTCATTCAAGCTCTGAAATGCACAATCTGCTCTCTACAGAAGAAGAGTTTCAAAAGTCCTCTGTGACTTTGAAAATCCCACCCGCTGCTTCCAGGGTATGTAAAGCACGGCAGAAAAGGATTTGAGGTAAAGTTTTGAATGCCATCTTAGGGCTAAATTCACAAAGGGCACTTGGGTCTCTTTCTCACAGTCCCCAAGTTGGACTCTCAGGTGCCTCATACAGTGACTAGGGAGGGTTAGGTGTCTAAAAGAAAAGGCTTCATAGAAGTCAGCAAGTGAAGTAGGACAGTGCCTGAGCTAGCCTGTAGGCAATGCAGAAGAATGACAGGTGCTTAGGGCCCAACTCCTAAGGGTGCTTAACTCTCACCGGATGCTTGACTGACACATGGGAGGGAAGGCGCCTAGCTCCTATACGAGTCTCAGCTGTGAACCCTGAGTTTGGTGCCTAAGCCAGAGCAACCTTTTCTCACCAAAAATCAAATGGAATGGGAGTGTTTATTATCCAGTGGGTAAAAGGGCACTCATCTGGGATGCAGTGTTTAATCGCCTCAAATCATCACACTGACTAAGCGAAGTAGGGACTTGAACCCAAGTCTCCCAGCAGCTTCGATGTGCGTAGCTAAGCAGTTTCAAGACATAGGTGGCTTTGTGCATATGCAGTGGCAGAAACTTAGGCAGTAGCTGAATGATGGTTTTTTTATGACCATCAGTGGCACTTAATGTTGGACTTAGTCATGTAAGGGTACAGCAATTAAACACCCATGGCTGGCCTGCATACCCTGACCCAGAACTCTGGTTGTAAAGCTCAGGGCAGGGGGGGGGAGAAGAGGGCCCACAGCCTGGGCGCCAGCCCAAGGCCCAACCTAAATGCTGCAATTAAATAGCCTGAGCCAGCTGACACAGCCTCAGGTGTTTACTCACAGTGTAGACAGAGCCTAAGTGCCTTTGGGGCGCTAGCCCTAGGTGCCTACATTTCTTCCAGTAGGACTCACAGCTGATGAGCTGTTCAGAGTCCTAGCCCTGGTGTAGATTCCCAGACTCCAAGTTTATAAGTGGGAGGCTGTGCCTATAGCAGCAAACGTTGTTTCTCTCAAGCCTAATGACTATTGTCCCCCACAAATAGTCTGGTGGTTAAGGCATGCAACTGGGCTGTGGGAGACCTGGATTGACATTTCTATTCCAAATGAGGAGAGAGCCAAAAACAGGGCTTGCTGTTTGGGTGTGTCTCATGAGAAAGGACTATTGGCTTTGGTGCCTAATTCCAAAAGATGGTTCATGGCTGAGCATCCCAAACAGAAGGATGCACCACCCATCAGTCTGGAGACATAAGGCCCAGATCCGTGGGAGTTAAGCATCTAACGCAGCGCCCAACAATTGGATTGGGCCTCACAGGTGAGCTAGGGAGGAAAAACTCCTAGTTTGTGAACCCTGCCAGGGCTTAGGTTTGACCGGGACATTGGGCATGAGGATGTGCCTATCTGTCTGCATGTCCACTGGTGATGTTTAGGTGCCTGGATAACTTTATGGGTGAAAATTTAGGTGCCTAGGGAATTTAGGCAGCTTAGTGGGGTTTTTTTGAGGAGCTAAATTTTGGCTTTAGGTTCTTAATGTGGCAGTTAGGTGCATAACTCCCATTGTGGAACTAGCTCTCTGTATCTCTACTTTTCTGAGAGGCTCTGTCTGTGACTCCAGCTAGCCCAGTTACCAGCTCTGGTAATCAGGCTCTGTGATGGCTCAGTGAGGGACTGAATGTCAATCAGGTGCCGAAGAGCCTGAAAGGAGTTTCCGCCTGTGTAACTCTATTCTGGAATCACACTGGGGAGGGGAATGTCATGTGACCAGAAGTTCAGTCCATGCTACACATATAACCAGCAACTGGAGAAAGCCTCCTGAGGCCTCTCCCATAACAAGTGGGCCCCAGTTTGCTGGAAAGTGACTACCCTGCCCACAACACAGTGAAAAGACTGCAGGTAGCCATTAAAAAAAAAATCCCAGCCTATACACCAGGGTCACAGCCACCCATCCTATTCTGTAAACCAGTGGTTCTCAAACTTTTGTTCTGGTGACCCCTTCCACACAGCAAGCCTCTGAGTGTGATGCCCTCCCCTCGCCCCCCCCCCCCCCGGTATAAATTAAAAACCACTTTTTTATATTTAACACTATTATAAATGCTGGAGGTGAAGTGGGGTTTGAGGTAGAAGTTGTCAGCTCGTGACCCCCCATGTAATAACTTCACAACCTCCTGTGGGGTCCTGACCTCCAGTCTGAGAACCCCTACTGTAAATGAATACAGCAGGCAGAGCTCATTGGCATGGGCTGTCCTCACACAGGCAGCTCTGCAACTGCCATCTACAGAGGTGAGCATTTTCTTTTGTTGCAGGGTTCATGGAGTTGGCCAGTCTTTTCCCCCCTTTCATTTCATGGCTGGAAATGCATCTACAGCGTACGCTGGATGAGGAAGCAAGTTTTTTAATTTTATTCTCTGCTAGGACATTTTCCTTCCATCGGAGTAATTATTACACACACAAGAAGGATTTAATTTGTGAGTCCCCTTGTAGTGTGGGACCAATGTTCTGGTGGTCTATAACTGCTTTACACCCTACTAATGCATTGCTACAGGCTGTGACCTTGTGACACTTCCTCCCCTCCATCAATGGGCTATATAACAATTACCTACTTTTTCAGCTAGTGACAGGAGTCACACTAGCAAATCCAAGCTTAAGTCACTGAGGACTAGAGTCACACAGGCATTTAGACATTGCAGTGCCTCACCCCTAGGCACCCTGCTGTCCTGCATTAAGTGCCCGGGCTCCCCATGCAGTATGAGGACGGAGTTATGTAGCTAACACCTGTAACCATTCCTATAGGCTACTTTAAGCAGCTGTCTGCTCAGTCTGCTAGTATTTGGGAATCCCATTCTCAGGTGCCTGACTCTCCCCAGCCATTGCATAGGGAGCCCGGACATCTAACTCAGGATTGTGGATTCCACTAGGCAGCAGGGTACCTGAAGTCAGCCTCAGAATTGCACACTGCCTAAGTCCCCTTTGAGGATCTCACCCAGAATGTCTAATCAGCTTTTTGCAGGTTCTAGTTTCAATGGGCCAGCAACTGCAGAGGCATATGGTACCTTGACAAGGCTCTCAATGCATTCCTCTTTTTAAAACAAATAAGAATTGCATATTGTCTCAGTCCCACATGTTCTAGTTTTTATGAACCCTTCTCTTGATTACCTGTCTATTATGATCAGAGGGAGGAGGAATACATTACCGAGGTTTAACACTAAAGCCCAGGGTTTTTATTTTACATAAACCCATCTTCACTGTCACTCACAAGCCATCTTTGATTTCCCTCTCTTCTCTGTGTTTTTAAATTTTGAATGAATCCTAACTTTACTAATTCATGGAATAAATAGTTTTGACCTTTAATTGAACCTCCCTGGTCTGAGAGAAGTAAAAACAGAAACACTTCCCTTTTCTATGGCTTTCACAACTAAATAGGTTTATAGCTATGTTGCATTAGTGTCTCAGGAGCCCAAATGTGAAACTGAAAACAATTAAAACAAAACCAAAATACCCTTCCCTAACAGTCATATCAAACAAAGTGATTGGTTGCTATTTTTAAAAAAGTAGAAAAGCCAATTAATAATATATATATATATTTAGCAAAATTACATAGCTGCTGAAATTGGCATAACTTTACTATCTTCAGTGGATAGTCCCCCAAATATTTATTATAGCTCTGGCAGATATTTTATGGAATGTTGAAAATGAAAGCTATGTTACAATCACTGATATATCACTGCATGCAAAAAATGTTCTTTCAGTCTTTGGTGGCTGATAAGCCAGCTAGAATGACTGTATGTTCTAAACTACAAATACAGTATCTCTTGCTGTATGAATTAAACATATGATAGCAATGTTAATAATAATATGTAAGCCATTTCTCTCTCAATTTAATTTATCAGAATAACCATTCAGTAAGTTAATGAATAACAAGCAATAAAACTGTGTTTTCTAACTTCATATATAAATAAATATATTTACTGCTAGGAGTGGGGGAAAAGTTTCCTTTATTTGCATCCGTGGCCTCATTCTGTCAACATATCACACAGATTGCTGGCTACACACAGAGATGCATTCTGGCAATGCTAGGGAGGGACCTCCTTTTCCTGCTGTCTGTTTCAACTTATTAATAATAGGATGATGCTTCTGGCACATGTAAAATAAATTAATACTGGATTAATTCAATTTAAACAAGATTTCCAGAAAACACATTAAAGAGTCATTCATCACAGACCTGAGATCAATCCATTTAAAAAAAGAGTAAGAATGTCATTATATTTACATATATAATTGCCTAAAGCAGATCTAAATGCTAGAATATACTCTAACACTCTCCAACATGCTTTCAAAGATGATAAGACACCAGTTTATAAAATAGAAATATAGTATTTGCAACACTGGCAGTCACAATGAGAAATTCTTTTAAATAGCTACTTAGTTTTACATTAGATAACATGTTATCTGAGCTATCAAAGTAACTTATTGTAACTTGTTTCAAAATTATGCTCAGTAGCAATTCCTTTGTTGTTTAATGGTGATAATTTACTTTTAATATAAAGCTAATGGAATGAAACTCTAGTATCATTTTTGCAAATGCTCAGCAACAGTGTTTGCCAAACTTAACACAATTCATTTTAAGTGCACTGTTCTTTACTTCCTTTATTTGCTTGCTTGCAGAACTTTATGGATGACAAGAATATATCCAAATAATCTGTGTGTTTTAAATTCTATCCCATGCTTTTGATGTTAAAAATACAGAATACCTGAATAAATATTGTAACTTTTACAGTTTGAATCCTGTTGATGGGGAGATCAAAATAGAAAGTACAAACTAAATGACTGATTCTAGAGCCCATAAAACTCCTACTGAATGTAATGGGCGGTCTGCCTGAGCTAAATAAGGGCTTGTCTACATGCTGCATAGGTGTGCACCAACGGGGGAGTAAATTCTAGTTTGTCCCAGTGTGTCATGCACTATCTGTCTGTGAAACAGGACTAAGTCCATGTACACCGGAGAACTTTTAGTGAGTGCCAACAGGATTCACACAATCAGTGTGCAACATACAGATGCACACTTCAATCAGAGCATATCTAGAAACAGTTAAACAAAACAACTACAGTGCAGCGACTCTCACATTTCTGAATGCTGGTGTATAGACCTATTAAAAATACTGAATGTATGATTGTTCTCAGCTCTAGAAGGAAGGCATTCCCACAGACCTAGAGCTCCAGTGGCAAAATACAACCCCTGCTTAGTCCATCACTAAAAGCCCTCAGGTCAAAAAGCTGTCTTTCCCTCCAACCTTTGAGGGATGGAATACAGGGCATCAGAAGCTCAGAAAGACACTTGGGATAGAATCCATTTGGAGCTTTAAATATTAAAATTAAAAACTTTAACCTTGATACTTGGGCTAACAAGCAGCTGAGCTACCTAGCAAGACAGTGAGCAGTCAGACTGACCTTTGTTAATCTCCTGCTGCAAACTGCTATATTCTGAATCAGCTGCAGGCAGCAGATCTCTTGCTAAAGATATATATATATATATATGTTTATATATATTGTAATGTGCCCAGTATATAGCACATTACAATAATCCTACCACCAATTCACAAAGATATGGATCATGATTACCATCAGGAAATACCACCGTCTGGGGGGCATTCTTAACCTTGTAAAGTAACAGCCTTTACCATAGCTGACTCCAGATATCCTCAACTCAGCCCTAGGTCAATGATCACACTATGCTGTCTGGAGAAGCAGCTCCTCATTACGATTTAGGAGGCCTAGGGAAATGACACTTTCTTCACATCTCCCGCCTGAACCAGTCTGCATAATCTCAGTTATACAGCAGTTCAGTTTTAGACAATCTCTGGTCAGTAAATTAATCAGACACTGCCAGTCCCCATATACAGCTGTGTATCTCCTGTATATGGTAGTCCAGACCATCCTTCTGAAAAGCTTCTTGAAAAGACAGGCTATAGCACACGCATGAGTGTCAAAATCAATCTTGGGGGACACACCACACACAAGCCTAGAATTCTCCTGTCATTGGCTGGGAATGTTCTTTCAGGTATGCCTGAAACCACTGCTGTACCAATTAGACCATCCCAAATCTGCCTCTGTTGCCTCCAGTACTGCAGTTGCATCCAGATATACCAAAAATGAAAAGCTTCCTGTAAGTTTAGGTTGTCTTTCCCCAAATGCATGGGCCTACACCAGCACTGTGTACATTGTGTAGAACAAAATCAAAATCGGGCAAGAATGGAGTTAAATACAGTAGCTAGTACATTATTATAAACATCCACTGCTTTTTTAACATCCTTGTGATGGAGAGGTAGAGATTACTTTCCCTTAGTGTCTTCCTAGAATGTCTTACATCAAGTAAATTCTTTCTGAATTATGAAATTATGAAACATATTTATGAAAATATGTATCTTTGTTATAGGAAGGTTAGAGAATGAAATGCCTGGTGCTGAAATACAGAGCATAAAATAAAACTCTAGTGCCAATATGCAAGCCTGATTCATGTCTAACTCCCAACAGTTTACTGTGAGCCAAGCCTAAGGTTCTAACACAGGTGTGATTGCCCTCACCCCCATGAGAAAAAAATGGGAAGAGATCTCAGAATGTGGTGGCAGGGATTCTGGAGGTGCTATACAGAAGTTTCCTCCTGGATTATGAAGCTGGAAAGGGGCAGGCAGGAATGTCTCTTCTCACTGCAGAATAAGAAAAGGTTCAATGATACACAGTATTGAATATGGCAAATGCACACAGCCATTTGTGCAGAGACCTTGTGCCTCTGAGCACAACTCCGAGACTCCTGCCCATTGCCTTTTCAGACCCTATCAACCTGATCGCGTGACTCTTCCCCGCCTCCCACAAAGAGGAGAATAGAAAAATAACTGACACCCATTACTTGTCTGCAAATTTAATAATGGTCATGAGGGCGGTTTCACTGACCTTGTCACTGCTGGACTCAGCTCCTTTTCCTTTTTACAAGTAGACGGTCCTCCACTGAATTGAGGGCATGTGGGGACACGGTTTTGTAGAGGCAACTGCTACCTTCTCTCAGTTCTTCCTCATTTTCTGCCACTCAAGTGCTGAGAAAGGACACTCCATGTGTGGTTCCTAAGGGACTGAAACTCTTCCCCTAAACTGTAAGAATGCCCCTAATAACTGAATAAAGGATCTCCTCAAGATTTAGCCCACTGATCACAATTCTAAAGGAGTTTCATGTTAAATACCATCTGACTCTAAATCAATGCATACACACACAACCTTTCTGCAAATGCATTTCATGTAAATAATCTATCTGCATTCATACAAAGGTGTATGCATTGTTGGTGTAGCCATGCTGGTCCCAGGATATTAGGGAGACACAGTGGGTGAGATAATATCTTTTATTGGCCCAACTCCTGTTGGTGAGAGAAACAAGCTTTTGAGCTTACACAGAGCTCTTCTAGTACCCCAGACAGTAAACAACTTGTGAGTCATTTCCCAAAGAATCAAGATTGGTTTAAAAAATAATGAGATTTTAAAAAAACATAAATACATTTGGGTCTTTTTATTTGCCTTCTGGTCTTTAAGCCTTTATGGTACACTCGGATTATATTGTCACACTTTTCTTTCACAATTAAGTCTATATATTTTCATTAAAAACAAAAAACATTAGCTGAGATTCTCATATATTCACCAGTTCCAGCAACTTGGACTTTAAGAGTGTTCATCTTGAGACTTGCACTTAAAACACAAGAGATGGCAACACTGCTAGTCTTCACCACAGAGGATATTGGGAGTATTTATCACAAACCTACCCTTTTCAGTTCCTCAGGATAAGGGATTGTTTGAGGCTGAAGTATCCAGGAGGTGATGCCGCAAAATGATAAACTAAACAACAACAAGCCACCAAATGATATTCATCCAAGTGTTCTGAAGGAATGTAAGGGTGAAAGGCCTGAGCCAAAGCCTTCAGAAGGCAATAGAAAGGCTCCTGCTGACTTCAGCTATGTTTGGATCAGGTCAGAAGCGTGGAATGGTCAAAGCAAATTTTGTGTAAGGCTATTATTTGTGATGTTTGGCATAAATTATTTTGTTAACAACAGGTAGCTCTTTCGCAATTAAAAATGTTAATAGTTCTGGGAGATCATTGTATTTTACTATTCATTCACTGGGAAACATTTCCACATAAATTACATACAAAGGAGTGGTTATGCCTGTATGTAAACAGCTTGCAATGTTGCACCAATTTGGCATTAAGCACCAAATTATTAATCTCTCGGAAGCCCTATTCTAAATTCAGTATATGTGCACTTTCTTGACAAACACTCTCAATCATTACTCCCAGAAGATAGCTTCTTTTTAATGGTTTATTATCAATGGAAATGATGTCAAGTCTGCTTTTATTAAAGATTTTTCACTAATCAATGCAAACTCAATTCACATAGAAGAACTGTTTGGTTGCTTTTTTTTTTTTAAAAAAAAAATCCTGAGAAGCAAGAATTTGTGGATGCATGTGTACTTGCATTACTGAGCAAAGCACAGGTACTGAGGCACATACAAAGCAATCCCAACTTTAGAGATTTCCTCTTTTTGCTTGGAAAATATAGCATACTGTTCAGTACAACACAGCATGTTGATGGTTTCTAGTCCTTTCTCCCTCCCTCCCACAAAAGATGTATTTGAGTTCATCCATACCTCATTCATTGTATTCCAGTCATTGAAGAAAACCAGGATCATCTTCCAAAACCTTTTGTAGGGGAGAGGGAGCAGAATCCTCCTTCAAGACTCTGGAATCCTAGCCCAACTATTTAGTTAGTGATCCTCCTCAGCAGCAGTTGGATTGACCATATCTTTTTAACCTGAGAGGACCACCCCATCACTGTAGAAGGACAACAAAAGAATAGAAGACTCTTCAGACATTTTATTATATGATGCTATACCTAATTTATGCTGAGTAACATTAGGTTCAGATGCCAACTCTGCCCACACATCTACACCAGCAACACCATCACAGGACCAAACCAGATCAGCCACACCATCACTGGTTCATTCACCTGCACATCTACCAATGTAATATACGCCATTATGTGCCAGCAATGTCCCTCTGCTATGTACATCGGCCAAACTGGACAGTCCCTATGAAAAAGGATAAATGGACACAAATCAGATATCAGGAATGGCAATATTCAAAAACCTGTAGGAGAGCACTTCAACCTCACCGGACACACCACAGAAGATTTAAAGGTCAGCATTTTGCAGCAAAAAAACTTCAAGTCCAGACTGCAAAGAGAGACTGCAGAGCTGCAATTCATTTGCAAATTTGACACAATCAATTTGGGACTGAATAGAGATTTTGAATGGCTAGCTAACTACAAAAGCGGCTTCTCTTCTCTCACTATTCACACCTCCAGTTCAGCTGCTAGAAGAACACCTCACCCTCCCTGATTAGAGATAACAAGCTGGTTCAGCCTGATTGGACTAACCTTGTTATCTCCCACCCGGCTCTTGCCTACCTATTTATACCTGCCCCTGGATACTTCCACTGCATGCATCCGACGAAGTGGGTATTAGCCCACGAAAGCTTATGCTCTAAAAAAATTTTAGTTAGTCTTTAAGGTGCCACAGGACTCTTTGTCACTTCTGCAATTCCGGACTAACACGGCTACCTCTCTGATTCATTAGGTTCAGAGATTCCTCAGTGCTACACGGATATCAATTATCTTCTATAGCATGTTTTCTTATCATAAGAAATACCACTATAACAATAATGAACCCAGTCTTGTTTACCTTTTGGAGCTGAGCAAATCAGAGTAATTTTCAGACATATTGAACAATATGATGCAATTGCTTTGTGTCTAAAGATATGTCTCAGTTACACTCCACTAGTCCAAACAAATACTGCTGCAATTGTATTTTCTTTACAAATGCCTATACTGCAATGGTAATAACTCTCTCATTTTCTCTGAAGTCACTATCTTAAAATCTAGGAAAAGAAAATTGTTTCCTTTTTTATTGCAGAGAACACAACATTAGAGTCCAACATTGTTACTCTTGGAAAATATCCTGGATTGAACCATTTAGCTATATGGCAAATGCAAAGTGGGTCTTAATCATGAAGATCCAATTTATTTAAATAGATTTGTGCATGTACATTCTATTACCTTTGCCTTTAAGTGTTAGTACTTAAAAAAGCATGTGCAAATGTTTGTGTATGCATTTACTGAGTCTAGCTTTTAAATATTTAGCCCATGAAGTTGGAAGAAGGGACACTGAAATTACATCTGGAATTACAAGTGTGTATCAGGAACACTTCCTTTGTTCCCCCTGAACGGGGGAAGTCTTAAGAATTGTGATTAAAGTTCAGCCAAACAGAGAGATACTATTGTACCTATATTACATAATATATATATGCATATTTGTGTGCGTTTTAGTGTTTCACTATATGTAGTAGTGTTCCTCTAAATGTTCAAACTTTTCATAAGGATTCTTTCATTCAGATCACTTTTCAGTTTTCAATTTATTTATTCAAATCTCAATAAATCATCATATTGCCAACTTCTTTAACTGAAACTCATTAAAATATCAGAAGATAATTTATCAGTCACATCTCATATATTGCTTTTCATATATCAAGTTGTCATTTTTCTGCCGTCATTCTCCTTTTGTAGAACCTTAAGGAATTCTTATTTTAAATTTGTATTCATGAAGACCTTGGTGTAGATTTTAACTGTTTTAACTCATCCAAAAGCTTAAATTGACTACATTAAAATGTGCCCCCTTTTCTTTTTATCTTTTTTCGTTTGATGAATTAAAACATACTTTAAACCTTTTTAATAATCTTTGTTTTATGTACGTAATGAAACTCATCTGGTCAAATTTTTATATAAATATTTTTATGTATTGTATATTGTGTATATGTTGATATGAAACTCTTCATAAAAAGGGGTAAGCTTAAGCCTTTCCTACACCAGCAAAATTTCACAAAAATTTTCCACAAACGTAGACTCATAGTACTGGAAAGACCCTCAAGAGGTCTTCTAGTCCCCTGCACACAAGGCAGGACTAGGTATTATCTACCATCCTGTATGGTACATACAAAGTAGGTATTTGTCTAACCTGCTCTTAAAAATCTCCAACAACAGAGATTCTGCAACCTCCCTAGGCAATTTATTCCAGTGCTTTTAACAACCCTGTCAGGACGTTTTTCCTAGTGTCCAACCTAATTTGCCTTTGCTGCAATTTAAGTCCATTGCTTTTTGTCCTATTCTCAACAGTTAACGAGAACATTTTTTAACAATCTTTTATGTACAAGAAAACTGTTATGTCCCCCCTCAATTTTCCCTTCCCCAGACTAAACAAAACCCTTTTTTTTTTTCAATCTTTCTTCATAGGTCATATTTTCTAGACCTTTAATCATTTTTGTTGCTCTTCTCTGGACTTTCTCCAATTTGTCCACATCTTTCCTGAAATGTGGCACCCAGAACTAGACACAATACTCCAGTTGAGGCATAATCAGAGCGGAGTAGAGCAGAAGAATTTATTTTTGTGGCTTGCTTACAACACTCCTGCTAATACATTCCAGAATATTTGTGTGGTGAGGGTAATTATACTAAATATTGTGAGGTTCTCAGATACATACAAAATCTAAAGTCAGACAGATAAGCAGCTGCCGTTGTTTTAAGCACTGGTGTCATCTAATCCTGCTCAGACTAGGTCTGACCAACTAGGTCCTTAAAATGCCATTGGCAGCTAGCAGCCTGTCCACATTAAGGCCCAGATTCTCATATTCACTAAAGCTTCTTCATACCGCTCTGGCAATGTAAGTAGTAAATTACCCTATGAGGTGGGAGGTTCCCAGAGCCCAAATGTCTACACAACTAAACAGCCCCCTTGGACAGGACACTGGTTAGAGCAGAATCCTTTTGAGAAGTTCCTTTATGCATCTGTTCTGCAACAGAAAAGGAGGGCTGATGCCCAAGTGTCAGCAATGGCTGCTGTTGAAGTTGTTCTGAGCACATTTTGAACTGCAAGCCTGGGCAAGGACAATCATATTCAGCCCCATTTTAGATATTCAAGCAATAAATAATTGCGGGTGCAGAAAGAGAATCCAGTTTCTAAAAAAATCTTGCCTTTGATTTAACTTCTTTCTTATATTTTATACCTTGCCTTGCTCATATTGGTGGTCCTTGTTTCTTAAACTATATTTGACCTACTCAAAGATGTTCTACAAACTACCTCAGAGAAACAAGGGGACAATTAACTGGTGCTTCTTCAGGACATGAACCTCAACAACCAGCTTCAATTCCAGCAGATACTTTGATTCAGCGATGAGATTAGCTTCTTTTAGAACAAAACATAAGATCATAAAAGTTTCTGCACTGGATCAGACTAATTGTAATTCTATCTAGGCCAGTGTTTTCTTCCCAGCCAGCAGACAATATAGACTTCTTCAGAAGATGATGAAAATGCTATATTTCCACCCAACTCATTTGTTCAGTGCTATTCGGAGGGAGGCAGGGGTAGAGCAGAGATTTTAAAGTCAGTCACAGATTTATTTGTCTCAATGCCCTTTTGTAACAGTAAATGCCACAGAATATGCCACAGAATGATTATACTCTGAGGGGATGGGGGGAATCCCGAAATTTGTTAAAATGACATGTGCTTTAATTTTACCTTGTCCTCTTAGTTTTCTTTTTTTTTTAAGATAGGGTTAAAAGGAAGATACTAAGCAGTTCTTACTAAGCCCTTTATAATCTTCTCACTTCAATCAAATCCTTCTGATTCACCTTTCACACTAAATTATCCCAGTCTTTTCAATCACTCTGGGTTCCTATGGATATTCTGCCACACCACTAACCATTTTCTGTAGCCTTCTCTGGACCCTTTCAGTCTCAGTTCTATCTTTCTTGAGCAGCCGTTAGAAACCACTGGGATCATAGTCACTTGGGGAAATTGTTCATAAAGATGGAAATACAAATGACAGTGCTTCACAATGGGTCTCTCAGCATACTTGTGAGAATCACCAAGTAAGTGCAAAATCCTTGAATTTAAAACCAGTGTGTTCATATCTTAATTTATATGCTCTGTACATGCTCTTCTTTTTTTATAGGTTTTATACAAGGTGAAATTTGTGAAAGTTTCAGATGACAAAACACCCCAAACTTGCAGCCTGTTGTAATTATATTGCAGGTTCAGGAACCTACAGCCACAGAGGAAAAGTATTTTTCACAGCAAATATTTTCCAATTTCCTGGACATGCTGTGGGAAAATATTGTGAATTGCATGGTGATGATGTGGGCCTGCCAGGAGGGGGAGCCAGGATCAAAGAGAAGTAGCCATAGGAGGATTGCCCAGTGGGACAAATCAGGAAGGAAAAACCAAGAGCTCACGGGAAGCCAATCTAATGGGAAGGAGCTGGGGGAGGTGGTAACAAGGAATCCGAGCAGGAAGTAGGGAAGGGTGGTAGGAGATAGCCACTCCAGCAGGAACAGGTTTTTCCATGGATTTTTGCAGTAGACGTAGCAAGAATTCAGCGAAAGAGTGAAGAGAAATGACAGTGTTTTTGCACCATCTATATAAAATACATGGCGTTAGTCACTGACACATTGAAGCTTTCTTCAAGTTTCATCAATCTAGTCCCTCTGAAGTTTGACACCAGAGACAGAATTCTTAAAACCATATTTCTTTCACAAAAACAAGTAGACAATGATCAAATAAAACATTTGACTCCTCTACTAGAGCTTAAGCCATGCTGTATCAATGACTAAATATTAAAGAGCTCCCTTTTCTCTAAAGGAATTTAGTCCTAATTCATTTTCATTCCACAGTTCTGAGATGTATATTTTGTGCAGAATTGCTTTGGTCTTGCCTTTCTCCTGCAGGACTTTGGATCATGGATGGAGTTGATAAAAGCATCAGACACACATATACAAACAGAAGGCTGTTTGTAAAACTGCCGGTGGTGAACACAGCTTTAGTTCAGTTGAGATTTTCTTGCCCTCCACTGACATCCACTTGTCAGGACTTGTCTACAGACATAAGCTGGTCTGCTTTAACTAGACTGGCACACCCCCAAGTGTGAGTACTGTCATAGCAGTACAAAGATCTTTAGAACAAAATAGCTATTCCCATACTGAAAGGAAAATAAGTGGTACCAGTATAAGGCCGCTTTATTCCAGCATAACCACAACCACATGAGATGTTGTACTGTAACTATTATGGGCAGGAGAAGTTACACTGTGTCAGTGGTTTTCAAACTTTTTGATCTGAGTCTCCCACTTTGCATTAAAATTATTGGTTATTTCTTTGGGGAAGGGGGTGCCCCACAATTTGAAAACCTCTTCACTATGTAATAGAGTCTATCAGCTTCTCTGACCCCTCCCCTGCTACTCAAGGAAAAGCCACTCAGACCGCTACCAAAGAGACAGTCTTTCAGAGGCTGGAGGAGACACTGATGAGCCAGGAACCAGCAGGCATGTCTGTGTCTTTGCAGGAGCAGTGCAGGATGAGGCTGGGTTAAAGGAGGAGCAGCCGTGACTACACACATGCCTTTGAGTTTTGTCAGGATGTATGTGCCTTTAAACACACAAATTCTGAGTTTTGTTAGCCATCCTGCTGCAAGGAGGCAGCCATCACTTGGGGACTAAGGCAGGGAGTGCCTGCAGCACCACACTTGGCTCAACAGGAACAGCCCCACCTGTGACATACTGGGGGTACCAAAAAAAAGAGTGGCTCTCCTTTCTAAAAGGGTATGGTAGATAGCAACCTGGAATCCATCCTTTTATAAAGGCCTCAGGAAATGCTTTGATGCTCTTTATCTCATTAAAAACGAATGATAATGGATGACAAAATTATCCTGCTCTAGAGCTGAGTTAAAGTCATTTGTGTGCCACTATTCATAGTTGTTCTGTGTTACAGAATCAGGATTTGCCTAAAAAGTTATCTTTTTTCTTTCAGGACTGGATCACATTTCAGTTCCTTTTTTCAGACTGATTCACAATGAGCGAACCATGCTCACGTGAGGGCGTATTTTCTTCTGGTCAGAATCTGCCAACAAAAGTGAAACTTCCGCTGCCACAAATCTCTGGTCCAGAGGGAATATTTTTCTGCTTTCTTAGGAACTGAAAAAAATATAGACAAATTCCCATTTAAGATTCTGTGTAAAGTTTTGAAATGGACAGAAAAAAACCCTGCAAAGTCAACATAACTCAGATAAATGATCTTACAAGTAAAACTAATATTCAAACATCTGAAAAAACGTCCCATGTGTTTTCATGTATAATACTGAGAAAGACTTTGAGTCAAATTAATCTCTATGTAACTAACTCCATTGAAATTAATGCAGTCACTCCAGGGATGAATATGGTTCAATTTCTAGTCAAATTTGCAGCTCTCTGTTTCAGTCAAGGAGGAAGAGAGATCCACTTAGGTATTCTGTCAGAAAATGTCTTTAAACAGATGATGCATGACCCTAGGAAAAAAAACCTAGCAAAGTTTTGTAGAGAACTGAAGAAAAAACCCTTAAGAATAAAAATGTATCAAACTCTCTGGACTTGCTATGTCTAAATCACTTTCTTTAAGACACAAGGTTTTATAAATGCCTTTTAGATGAATTTTGTAGCTCCTCAATGACACCAAGTGGCCAATTACTCTATTTTTTTCTGTGAACACTTATAAGATCTTCTCTAGTAAGCTATTCCAATATGTTAAAAGGATAATTCATTGCTTATGCAGCTTGTGTTCCTCTGTTTTAAACTCAGTTTTGACTAAAATGTCAGTTTCAATACTTTTTTGGAAGAACTTCTCTCTACACATTCTCCCCCCTGCCAAAAAAAAAAAGTCACATGAAGGACATAACATTTGCTTAGCTCCTTCCAACTCTGTTGTAGAATGTTGTCCTTAATGTATCTTTCATGTAGTTTTCAAAAACAACCCAAAACACAGGAGATGCTTTTTGACCCTGCGGGACCCTGTCTGAATCTGATATAGATTAGCTCTTGTGGAAGGTCAATATAAAGGCAGAGACACACACAGTTTGATAAAGAAATTCAGTCAGACAAATCTAATAGGCATGATTATATCTGAGGATCTGATGTAGCACTCTGGTTACAAGAATAATCTCCTTAAGTATTATCGCAAGCAAGCCTATGAAATGGAAAACTCTTTAGCACATTACAGGTTTCTTTCTTTGCTGTTTGAAAGAGATAAAGGAAAATCATCACTACACAAAGTATTTATTGAACAGTGTGCTTCCACGATTTTACACCAAGTATTGTACATGCAGTGTGTGTTTAATGGTGAGGAAGATCACCACCACCAAAAAGCAAAAAACACTCTACTTAAAACCCAAAGATGGATATAATATAATATATTGATATTAAGGAAATCTAATTCTTTAAAAACAATCTCTCACTTCGGATTTCGTCTATAGTTTTCTTTGAACAGCATTGGTTCATTGAACACTACACTAATTTGAAGAATTAGACTTAGCTCTTCAAATTTTCATTGGCAGGAGAGAAATATTTCTCTCATACTAACATGCCCTAAAAGAGTCTTGTTGGTACATAATCAAAATTATAGCAGCTAAAAGAACTCCCATACCATGGATTTTACAGGCAATAAGGCAGCAGAGGCTCTTACTGAGGAAGGCAAGAAGAAAGTTGAACTGAAGCTTGATCTTGGAAAAGAGTCACAGAAATGTGGTAGCTAGCTTAGAAATGTTTAAATGGCTGGATAGGAAAACATGTCAACAAGCTTTCATCTTTAGAAATAGTCTAATTTATTGACATTTATAATTCTCAAGATTATATGGAGGTAAAATTTCTCTTTCAAGGACTCTCCATTTATCTCCAAATACAAAACAGCAAAAATTACAATCTGGAGATGAATTTTGGGACAACTCAGGAGAGCATTACTATTGTTTGCCAGATCCGTTTTGTGGGTCAATTCTCCACTAATTTACACACTTTGTAATCTCATTGATTGCAGCTCCCTTCCCTCCTCCCCCACGCACAATGACATGAAGAATATAGATTTATATGATTCCACCTTTCTCTAATTCTGTATTATTAATCACAGCAAAGCTTCTTGGAGTAAAAAGAAGCAATGTCATATGCCTGACATTAACTTTTCAGGCTTTCTGGCAAAGATTTTCAAATCTACTGCTAAATCTACTGTTCGTTATTTCTTTTTAGAATAAATCTAAATGTAGGCATCTAAATAGCCTATTTTTCAAAAAGTGCTGAACACCTAGCTGCTTTCTTTGATTATTGAAAATGTTGCCTTTGATTTAGATCCTTAATGTTAATAGAGTCTACATCATCATTATGGAAAATAATATGGGTCATAGCCCTACTAGCTGCATCCATACCATCCCTTGCTTCCCCAAGGTAATATCCCACATAAGTGCATTGGATGCTAAACGTTTACATTATCGATACCTCTTTCCCCCATCCCCAGCCTAAATATCCTACAAAAGGTTAAGCAGCCTGATGATGCCTCATAAAACTTACTAACAGGATTGCTTCCAAGCCCTGCCTTGGTAGCAGATTTTACCCCATGTGCTTGTCAAATAATATCTTCAGTAGAATAATCAGATAACATGAAGCTGTCACTCTCTATCAAGAACTGCACTAAGATATCATGTCATGTTTTGATTTGAAAGCTCTGATCAGCTGGTAGCAAGATGTTTACATTGGCTACAAACCTTGCAGAGACACATTTGTGGCTAATTCCTTGAGAAGTTTGGTAAGCCCTAAGGATGATACTCTTCTAGATTCTCTGAGGAACTAGGCTGCCCTTCAAAGGTTGATAATCACCCTCATGCTCCAAGCGATTTTTCTAACAAGACAGTCACTTTGCTTTTCCTGAGCTCTTGGGTTTCAGCACTGAACTTGATTCAGAATGACAAGGACCCTGGAATTAATGAATGTTGTCTAGATGCTAGGCCTGAAATCCTGCTTCAATTAAGTCTGCAATATTAACAGTATTAAGGAGAGGCACTAAAATTGTATTTATATCCCAGTTTGTTGTAATGTTTTCAATCCAACCACTTGTTCACACAGGAAGTAATGTTAGAACTATTTAGGTGACATATTAATTGGCATTAATTGGGAATGAATTTAGCTCAGGATCTTAAAATAATTAAAGATATACAATACAACTTGGCTGACCAGATAACTTTTGTGAAAAATTGGAGGGGGAGGTGGGGAGGCAGGGCAGAGTATAGTTTTGTATATAAGACAAAGTCCCTAATGTCAGGATGGTCCTGATAATATTGGGGCATCTGGTCACCCTAAATACAGCACAGTTCTACATATGACATGTTAGAGTGTTACAATATTATAAATAAAGAGCAATAAAGACAGAGAATTAATTACAAGTGAAAGGGCTGAGCTGGGTCCCACTGAAATCCAGAGGAAGCCCCATTGATTTCAGTAGGAGAAATATTAAGAATTTTACACTGTTCATTATTCCCTTTTAGAATAAGGAAATACCCTAATAGGCAACTGTGAACTATGGTGGGCCCCTTATTCCTTCGAAGGAAGTCAAGTCATAGCTAATGTCCCAATGCTGTAAGGTTCCACATACTTCCAATGAATAAATCCACTGATTCCTTTAATTCCAAAGTATTCTAGTTCTGGTCTCATTCTTGGTGACTCCACCACCTTCCTTGCTTTCATCATTGCCAGTACAGTGCTCCCTTGACAGTCTATTGTCTCTTCCTTCATTATCTTCAGAATAGCTTTGCCCTTCTATTCTTGGGACTAGCTACTGGATCAATTGCACAGTTCCAGTGTGTGATGCTCTATCTTCATGATGCATGAGTGAGACATCACCCCTTTTTAAATGTACTGGAAGTAAAAAAATGAAAAATGAAGGGCTGGAAAATTATGACTCAAGGCCCCACATAATCATAAGATTTAAAAATGCTTCTTGGGTTCTTTTTAATCACCCTTTGGTTTTTGAAACATTTGCAAGTTTTCCTCTGCAACGAAGACGGTTACATTTTTCCTTTTTTAATTTTTATTTAAATGAAAGTTGAGATTCTCATGTAAGTACAGACGCTGGAGCTCTAAGAAAAGTACCAAATACCATGAGAGTTGGCAACACTGTAATGAATTCATCTGAATGTAAGCTCTGTGGCGGGGAGAGGGGCATGTCTCTCTGATCCGTTTTGCACTGACTTCACCAGAGATAATCAAACATAAAACTTCTGGGCCACATCGCCTCCTCTGCTTCAGTGAGTGGGATGCAAATGTCCCTTTCGGCCTCATCCTGTCCACATGGGACCCTTCCCTTCAGCCTTGCACCATGCACAAGCCTCTCTGCAGGGTTTTTGGTGGTGGGGAGAGGTAGAAAGAGGTTGAACTCCACACCACCCTCACAAGCAGAGCATATTGAATAGATGCCTTAGCTGAAGCTGTACTCAGTTAATAGCAGCAAGAATCCTTCTGGACCTTTGCTCCTAGTTAATCACACAGCTTCCCAGTTTCAATTTTGTACAACTAATTTGCACAGAAGCTGCTACAAGCTATTTCCCCAGGGGATGAGCCATGAAGAATAAGCCCTTCTATGTCTACACTTGATGAACTCAGCTTGCAGACTTTGCCTTGTGAGCTCAATATCCTTTGTTTATTAATGTAAGAGCTGCTGAATCAGAGTGTAGAGTTCAACAATTGGGTCACTACACTATAATCTCTTCCCGGATTCTAAAGGGATTTGCCCCCCAGGCCTTTGCTTAAGTACCAGGAACACTGGAAAGAGGGAGTGTGATCTGAGGACCAAAGAGCATAGCTCAGTGTCTTCTTTTTCTTTAACATCTGGAAGGACCCTCCATGAGCAGTCAAAAATAAGAAATAGATTAGAGAGACTCAAAGCAGGAATAACAGTTGCTTACATTCCCCATAAGGGGAAAACTAAACAATATTTTAGCAGATATCAAATAATGTTACAAATATTGGGGGGATATTAAAATCATATTTTAAATATTACAAAATAGAAACCTTTACAATACTAAAAATATAAAGGACTATTATTGAAACAAATTCTATGGAACCATCTATTTTGTATAATACATCAATAGTACAATATTTACATAATATCCTGATGTAAAAATATATTATACAAATATCATATTTTTCTAGCATATAAAAATCCATGCTAAAAATTATAAAGTTAATATGCCTTCGGTTATATATGAACATATATCTTATAAAATAAGAGTCTTATAATGATATTAAACAGACATTATGTACCATTTTAACTATATTTCTAACTATGTTTCTAAATTGATTCAAGCAGAGTAACTCTCAAGACAAACATCAAGGTGTATGTCTTGGTGAAGCTTATTCCTGTAAATATGTGAGTTTTCCAGCCAATATCATCAGAGTGGTACCGTGTGTAGGCTGGCCCTAAGAGGAATGATGTACCTTTTGTACTACTAATGAATTCCAAATTGACTGAAGATAGATTCCTTTGAGACGTACATTTTAAAGAAACATCCTTGCAGTATGTTAGAAACTGGTTGTACCACGAAGAGAGTAGGCAGACGCACCACTGTGAAGCAGAGAGAAATGCAGAGTAGCTTTAGGGGTAATATTGTTTTCCTTATTTTAATGAAGTTCCTTCTTCAATGTTAGAAGAAAGCAACTCTTTGCCACATGGCACATCTGGCAAGTAATTTACATCACTGAGGAATTCAGCCCAATTTAACGTCTTAGGGTGCTTGGGAGGAATTGCTGTAACAATTAAGAACCACAAAAATTCCTTCATATGTTCACATTTTAGTCAGATTGAGCCCACGTCTGTTTGGTGATTAAGGTTAATTATTCTGAAGAGAAAAAATTAATGTGATGAAAATTCTGTTGGACTAGTGAAACTTTTATTGAACTGTTAACATTTGTGTGGAAATATTACCTCTGAAACAATATTATTATGCTTGTAGCAAAATTGCCACTCCAATACATCCCCTTGTGGTCAGATGTGCACCCACACACTCACACACACTGTCCGTCAGCCTACACCTGCACAGGGGTGTCCTGGCCTTTCAGCCAGACTGCTTTACGGAGTCCTTTTCCAGAGTCCTAATGTAATCTATATATAACCAAACCTTCAGCCTGGCTAGACTCAACCTCACCACTCCTCCCCTCACTCAGGAGTTCAGCTCCAGCTCCTCAGAGTCCCTGTCTCTAGTCAGGCTTCCTGCTCACTCCAGCAGAAGAATGTTTGCACTCTCTCATTTTCAACCTTCTTTCGGGTTGCTTGCCAGAGACAGGGAACTTTCCTATGGGTCTTCCCTCTCCAGTTGGGCTCACTCAGCTCTCTATAAGGAAACAAACAAAAAAACACAGTTTCTCCTTCCATCCTCCCCTGCCAGCTGGGCTTTATCTTTAATTAGGCCTGGCCCACTGCCCAGGCATACCCAGGCTGGTTCCTGGGCTTCTCAGGCTCATCTTAACCTTTTAATGGCATATGGGGGATAACCCCCATTCCAATGCAGTTTGTTTAACTTTTAACGGAACGTGTACAGCTGAAGTTATAGCAGGGGAAATGCATGGGTATGTTGTTTTGTTTTGCTATTGATTTTTGTCAGTGCCATGTAAGGGGTACACAGTTTCTTTTATATATATAAAGACAGAAAACTAAGTACAATGTATTAGACATTCTAGTTGATGGGAAAATGAGCAGACAAGTGATTTGACTGTGATAAAGAGAATTCGATTCTTAACTGTCGTGCAGGTTGTGTAGTCATTTACACCTATTGAAAGTGTGCGTTATGTGCTACCAAAGCAGAATGGTTTCATTCTGCACCTGCTTGCAACCTGCAGATGTGCAAATGACTACACAAGGTGCAAACCAGTGGAGAATTAGGACTCAAGTCTTGGTATTAAGATTACAATTTCAGAGGACAATTGGCACATGAAAAACAATCCATGATGCACAAGAATCAGAGGGGTAGCCGTGTTAGTCTGGAATTGCAGAAGTGACAAAGAGTCCTGTGGCATCTTAAAGACTAACTAAAGTTTTAGAGCATAAGCTTTTGTGGGCTAATACCCACTTTGTCGGATGCATGACGTTGCATCCAACGAAGTGGGTATTAGCCCACGAAAGCTTATGCTCTAAAACTTTAGTTAGTCTTTAAGGTGCAACAGGACTCTTTGTCAATCCATGATGCAAGTGACCTAAACTGATTCCTAAGCGTATAATTGGAACACTAAGTGTGGAAACATATGGAAATCTTCGAAGCTCTTTGTGGGAAAAAGAAAAGCAGAAGGAACTCTGTAATCAGACTGTCGAGGTTTTCCTGTTACAGTGGAAAAGATGCAAGAAAGAGAAGTACCAGGTAAGAAAACGAACTTGCTCTTTCACAGAGAAATCTGGGGAGTTTCTCTTCTACCTTCTTCTGTGGTAATATTATTATTATTTACATTGCAGTCCTCAGAGACCCAAACAGGACTAGGACCCTATTATGCTAGTGCTGTACAAGCATATTGGAAGACAAGCCCAAACACCAAAAGGTAACCATATAAACTGAAACAAGGCACCAGAGGAAAACATAATAAACAAGACAGGAATGCAGGAAGGAGAGCAAAGATGGCAACAGTAAGATCAAATAGTTACACAGGCTAGCTACAAACACAAGTTGAGGCTTCCAAATTTGAACCATTAATTACTGGTAAAAAGAAATTAAAATATCAGCTGTCTCCAGTTGCTGATTTCTTGAATCCATCACAAGAAAAGTGCATCTTAAGGAGGGATTTGAAGGGGAAGAATTAGTTATATGAGGGCTGCTGCATACACAAAGGGAAATGTGTAGGAAAACACAGAGGCTTTTGAGAGAGAAGTGGACATTCAAGACTGGCATCCATGGCAGAGAAAAGGGGCAGGGAGAAGCAATACGACATAATAAGAGACAAGACTGGGAGCAGTAGTATTGTATAGGACCTTGAAAGGTAGGACAAGAAAGCTTGAATTGACTATTGTTGAAGGGGAACCAGAGGAAGGATTCATATAGGAATGTAATGTGGCCAGAATGATGAGCAAGGATGACATTAGCAGCTGTGTATGAACTGAAGGGATTGAGACAGGTGTTGGGGAGGGCAGAGAGCAGGAGACAGCAGTAATCCAGATCTAAGTTCGCTGTAAGCTGCATGGCCATGCAGCAGCTTATTAACCATTGCACAGGTACTCAGGGAACCCTCCCAGCCGAGAACAGCTGCAGCCAGGATAGGGGCACCTCTTCCCCAGGCTTGTCCCCAACCCAGCCTGGCCTCCAATCTGCTATGGCCGGGAGAGGGGTGCCCCTCCCACAGCTTCAACTCAGCCCTGGACCTGATGGGGGAGGGGAGCAGCCCAAATACAGCCCTGACCCAGACATGCCACAGCTGGGGAGACCCTCTCCCAGCCCGAATTCAGCTCTGGACCTGCCATGGCTGAAGGAGGGGCAGCCTCAACTCAGCCCCGGCCTGGACATGTCGCAGCCAGGAGAGGGTCATCTATCTCGTAGCCCAACCCCCAGAACCGCTGTGGTGGGGAGAGAGCTGGGGGACTCCTCTCTCCCTGCCATAGCCCTCGGGCAGCCTACGTCCCAGGCCCCTTATCCCTGGCCCCACCTCAGCACCCATCCCCCAGCCAGAGCCCTCAGCCCCTGCACCCCAATCGTCTGCCCCAGCCCTGAGCCGCCTCGGAACACCTACACCCCAAACCTCTCAGCCCCAGCCTCGCCCCAAGAATTTTGTTATGTGCACTAATGTGAAGGTCGTGTGTCACACCTCACCTCCATATTGCACATAACAAAATACATTCCGCACCCAGGTGGGAGAAATCAGAAGGCACACTGGTCAGGATGTAAGATGAGGACCATGGGAGTGCTCCTTTGGGAGTCTGATAGCACGCTCTTTGTGCACCTGCACTCCTGTTACGTCCCATCCAGCCGACAGCCCCACGCCCGGGGGCTCCACTGCTGGCCCCAGGGTGCCTGCCTACAGCCCCGCATCCTTGCCACCCAGGGTCCCAGCCACCGGCCCCATGCCCGTGGTCTCTGCTGCCAGCCCCAGAGTCCAGGCTGCCGGCTCAATGCCTGCGGCTATGCACCTAGCTGTGGCCTCAGGCTCTGCCACCTTATCTCTGTCTGCATTCCCCCTATCCCGGAGCCATGGCGTTGCTCCCGGCCCCAGCTCTAGGGGGCAGTGAGGTCCTGGACAGGAGTAAGAGGGGTGCAGCTCAGCACCCCCACTGCAGAAATTGTTCCAGCACCACTGAAATCCTGGCCCCACTGAAGTCAAAGGGAATTTTGCTGTTGATTTCAATTAAGCCAGGATTTTACCCTCCATCTGGCTGAGGAAGTCATTGTACTCTAGTGTGAAAACTTTCAGGACTCACTTCATGCACCAGGTTAGCTCCATCTCCTGTGCTCCCATCCTCACTGAACAAGAGCACTGGGGGGAACACATAAACCCCATCCTCAGGGATGGTGCAGAACCCATTTCCACAACATTCATCTGATGAAGTGGGTTTTAGCCCACGAAAGCTCATGATCCCCAAGATCTGTTAGTCTATAAGGTGCTACAAGACTCTGTGTTACTTTTGCAGATCCAGACTAACACGGCTACCCCTCTGATACTAGACACCAATCTCTCATATGGCTCCCTTGAACCAATTGGTTTTGTACTGAACCCTATTCAGGGCTGGGAGTCTATCACAGCCTAACCCCATATAATCCTAATCCCATATAGGATTGCAGGATCCGGCCTACGGCATATGAACAGAAGGTGAGGTGGCAGCTGGAGAATGCAATTGTCCAGAAAACTTCATAATGCTACTTGGATTGGCCAAGATCCCTGCCTTGAAAAGGTGACAAAATGTGCAACATACTGCTCAGACTGGGCTCTCTCTCTTTCGGTCTCAGCTTTGCTGTAAAAGTAAAATCATGAAGGACTCTGCACAGCAGGAATTCCAGTGAAACACATAGGTTGATACTCAGTTGTGTCTAGACACAGCCAAAACAATCTCCTGCCCAGTTGGAAAGACTGACAAAGAATCTTGTACTGGCTGACAGTCAAGGTGAATAGGAGCGGGAGTATTGCAGGCTGTGTCTCAGACACTCCGCCTGTTGTGGAGGGAGATGAGTGCCTGTGAGCTACTAATGCCTATGTGCAAAAATCTCTATGTATCCCATACAGAGACCTGTATGTGCACTACTCCTGTTCCAATTTCATACCATTCTGCTTCAGTGGCTGATTTACTAGGGAGAGAGCCCTCAGCACACTTTGCTCAAGTATGTTAAGAAACCTGTTTTTCTTCTCACTGTTCTCTGGCTGCTTTAATTTATGCCAGTGTAACCCCTGCACCTGATGGGTGTGGTGCTCTATCCCATCTAGTGGCATGGAGACCGCTTAGAGAGAGAGAAATGAGCCTCACTCTACAGCCTTAGCTAATGGCCAGGAGGCTTTTAGCTCATGCAATAGAGGCTCCGGCATTTCATTCCAGAGTTCCCAGATTCAGTCCTGCCTGCCGACAACTGGGGTCTATCAGTGTTACATGGGCACAGTCCAAGCTGTCCTAATTTTGTGTATTTTTAATCAGGTCCAGTGTTACCAGGGGGCAAAGAGGACATTTTCCTTCCCAAATGATTTTCAAAGGACCCCAGATTGTTAGAAAGGAAAAGTACATACCAAGTTATCCAACTTTAAGCAGTGGAACAGCAGCAGATTAGAGTCTTCATCCTTTATATAAATTCTAAATCACAGCAAAATACTGACGGTAGCCAAATTTTGTTATTTAATTTAAACTCTTAAAATCCAAGATCTTCTAGGAGTCTAACTAGCCCCTGGACTCAGTTTCTTTATTTATTAGTCACATCCAGAAGCCCCCAAATACCTGCTTGCTCCCCTAGAACCAGCCCTGCTTTTAATTCTTCCATTGTCTTTAATTAAGTTCTCCCAGGCTTGTAGGAGTAGAAGCAATCTTTTTCCTGTTTTTTAAGCAAACAAAAACTGAAGTTTGCTGAGCAGGCAGATTTGCCTGAGCTCTCACAGCTTTAATTTTAACACTGAAAGGCTAATCAAGTTGCATTTTGAAAATCTGTGAAATGTTACTTCCTGCTGCTAGGTTCAGGGCTGGTAATTACTGGCTGCTTTTTTAGGAGGGTTATCTTGCCAATTTTAGATAAGAAGGCTAAGCACTGACAAGATGCCTTTTTACTAGAAAAATGCCCTCTCAAAGACTTGCTTTGCTGCATTTTCATTTTTCTTAAGGTCATTTCGTTGGCATCAAAGCAGATTTATTGGATGAGTTCAGATCTTTTCCATGAAGTAGAGTTAGGCTCTGAAAATGTACACAAGGCATCAGACATAAAATAACTATTTTTTTTTTAAAAAATGATTAGCTTCATGTTCTGAAGATCTGACATTAAAGTAGCCAGATTTCATAAAGTGTAAAATTAATTTGTAATATATTTAAGGGAACATGATCCATTGTAACCTAAACCTTCTGTACCAAACAAAATGCAATATTCGGATGGGATGATGATTTAGGCAGTTCAAACTAATGGATCCCTTTATAGGGAGAAACTAAAATAGTATTGCCAGGAAGTATTTGCTTTTTGATTTTTGGAAACAAAAATAAAACCAGCCACTCCCCCCACAGCCTGCTCTATTTGGTTGTTGGACTTCTCAGAAAAAGGACAGTTATTCTGAAGTGTGAGTCAATTAGTGCCTACATACAACAGTGAATGGTGCTGCATAAAAACCATCAACAGATCCCAAAGGAAAGTATAACAGAAGTAACAACTCAAACAAATATCTCATTATTTATTCACAAATAACATGTTATCCCCCTCCTTGCAACTTGACTTCAATAGCATTCCCACTCAGGCATGGGCATTCACTCTGGTAGAACAAGTTGAACAACGCAAATTAAAGGTACATCTGTGTAGTCTGGAATCTTACTCAGGACTCTTAAACTGTGTTCCACAGAACTACTTGTGTCATAATAGGAAACTTCTCCATCCTCTACCTCCTGCTAGCTGTAGCCCAATCAAATATGCTTTCTTAGGCTTCCCAAAGATTTCTAGACCAACTAATTAAAAACAAAACCCAAATTCCGAACAGAACAGAGAGAAATTTAACCAAGCAACTGCACTCATCTTATTAAACCAGTTTTATTTTCAGTTTGTGTCCTTAAAGCAGTCCTAATATTAACTTTTTGTATATCTGAGCTTTATAGTTACTGCACGGCTGTTGTACGATTGAAATTGTGTGGGGAGAGCCAGTAAGATCCCATGGGTCCCACAGCATGGGGCTGAGGGATTTCAAAGGGAAGGGAGTTGAAAAGCTGTGCATTACCAATAAGAACAGCCTCTAGCTTTCAGCTTTCATCTCCTCAAATGTAAACCTATGGGAGCACACCCACATATCACACAGGAATCTCTGGAGAAAATGCCCCACATCCTTTTAACTTCTGACTTCCACTCTGCTGCTACTTGGAGGAGATGGAAAACTACTGGTGCAGGACTGAGTATTTTTATTATTTCAGTACCAAAGATTTGGCATGCAATGTTTGTTCTTTTGCAGATTCTGAATTAACTCGAGCAAAGAACAGTCGTTGAATTAACCCACAAACTGAACATTTAGTGTAGCATCAGCAGATCATTTTCCAGGAGGACTAGTTAGCAGTGTATTGCTGACTTTTTACATCAGTGCATCTATCTCAAAGCTCATTTATACAGCTATTAACACTATGGAATTCCAACAGCAGAAAGCCTGTAGTCTGTCACTCTCAGCTTCTTCTAGAAGAACTTTGGCTCAAATCCGACACAGAGTTCTGCCTAGTTACTATGAGGGTCACTCATTCTTCCACACATACCCTGGGTGGTCAAGTCAGGGGAGAAGGATGGAGTCTAGACTTGTGGCATGTTGGCTACATTATTTGAAGCTCGATTCTTCTGCCTCTTTTATTCATGTTGAGTAAAACCTTTCACTGGGGCTTTTTATGGTGTAAGGTACAACAGAATCTGGCTCCTAATCTCTATGTGCCTCAGTTACCCTATCTATACAGTAAGGATTACAATGATCTATTGCATCATCTCCCTGCCCCACATCCTTGGGGAGTCTTGAGAGCTGTGCCTAAAAGAGTGTTATCCATGTGCCATTCATTATTACTGCAGAAGGAAAATGCTTGGAGTGGCCGTTACACAATGAGGACATGGGAGACATCTAAGTGAAGTGTTGGATAGTGTATGTGCTGTGGGCTCAAGGAGTTCTGCAGCAAAGAAAAGTTTTTTATAAATCAAGATGCTAATTTAGGGCCAGAACCCTCTTGGCCCCTTTGAAGCTGCCAAGGTCCAAAACTGCATCAGCACAGTTTCCCCAATACAGAAGGATACAGATGAAGCCTAAAATGTGGGTCTTTGTCCTTTCTGATAAGGGGATCACATCCCTCTTGTCTTTGTAGAGGAGGAGGAGAAGGAGTTTGGGATGAGCCAGAGTTTTTGTGTTTGTTTTTATAGGAATGTACCATTAAAAAATAAGGAAAAGGGAGCAGAAGAGAACAAGAAACATTAAAACAAAAATGAGATGAACATGGGGCAGAGCTCCTAGAGTTCTAAAGACTGAAAGCTGGAATACTATAACTAAAAAAAAATAGTAATAATGAATCAGTAAATTAGATAAAGCACACTTATAACAAAATTAATCATAACTTCCAGTAGTAACGAGGAATTTTTGGAGGTTGTGTGTACAGGGGGGTTGTGTGTCTTAGTTACATTTGTTTTACTGTAACATTACATTGCCTATCACCGCCTTAACCACGCTTGGCTATGCCCTTTCCCCTACCCTCTCTGTGTTTCCTTTAGCATGGGATCTCTGTGACACCCATGGCTGTTAGGGAAGTAGGGAACCACAGCCACAAGCCAGATCCAGTACAATTACACGGGACCTCTGCTGCGGATTGGTGGACACATTATGCCCCTATTACCAGTGGCATAAAATAGGTTGTACTGCATGTTTGCAATAGCAGACACCCTTGAAATCTTATTTCCCTTAACAGCAGTTACACAGCATGATTACTGATTAACAAACATGTACAGATACCAGTTCCCCTGCAATCACATCTGATATTGCCCCATCTCATCATTTCAGGCTCCCCTTCCCTCCAGTATACTCTTTTCCACAATTATCACATTTACCATTTCTTTGCAGCAGAAATTAGCTTCTCAGTTCTCTTGCACTGACCTCAGTTGATGTTTACAGGTTTGTCCTGACTCCTTCAGATGTGTTAATTTATATGCTGTTCAGTTAGAACCCAGAGCAGTGCAATTTCTCTCCCGCTCAGAATATTGACCTTTATCTCTTTTATATCCACTAGTCCAGCTCCTGACTTGTGTGATCTGATACTGATAAAGGCCATTCATTTAAAACAATAGACAGAGGGTGATCTAACCCTCTAGCCTTTTACATTTTATTCAGGCCAGTCACAAAAACAATCTGAATATTCTTCAAGAGGCTCCTCAGTGCTCTAAGCAGAGTTCCTAATGGCCTTGTGTTTGAGCCTGTATCCCATTAAATATCTGTGAATTTTTTTTAAAATAGTTTCTTCTTCTCTCCTCATAAAGAAGTTATGCACTTGATGATTACTTCATGCTCAGCCCAGCCACAAAATTACTATGGTGAGTAAACATCAAATTCTAAACAATATTTGAGTTTGACAACTTCTCAAACTCCGAATCAATGGAAAGCCTTTACAAATGCCCAGAGACCAACAATGATATAAGATAATTCACTTTTCCTCCTACTCAGCAGGGTGATCTTATCTAAGCACACACACATACACACACAACCCTCTATAGTGGTTGGCCAAAATCAATCAGTTCTTCCTGGAGGCAAGTCCAAATATTGGCATCTTGGCATGGATATTCCCAGAGGGTAAGAGATGATATGTGGGAAAGGGAGGAGGCAGGGGAGCTGAGAGAAATAGTCTCTGAAAGGAGTGTGACTGAAAGATGGTGTCTCACTGGAAGAATCTCAAAGCTTATTTTGGTGAGGGTAGGGAGGAACCCAATCTGTTCATCCCTTATGGTCTGGATTAAGCAAGAATGCAATGGACTTCTACATAAACTATTAAATCTGAGTCTGTACAATAATGCCTCCTTCCATTGTACTGGATGATTTTGAACAGGTTAACTTCATTCGTATAGCCCTTCCGCAGGGACAGCAGGAACACCTATCCCACTCCCCCCTGCAAACTGTCTTAAGCACTAATGTTTATTTCCTGCCTAGTGTGGGATAATGATATCTTGTCGTGAAGGCACTGAGTAGGACTTTAAAGATCTGAGTTTAATTCTCAGCCCCTAAGTTCCTGAGAGACCTTGGGCAATCAATCTCCTCTGTCTGTAACCGGGGATAACACTTTCCCATTTTACAGAGGAATTATGAGGTAAATCTATTAAATGCTTGGGAGCCACTCAGATATTTCAGTGACGTTTTTACATATAAGTAAAGAGATAGAAGCCTCAAGAGTTCAGGGTCAGAATAGGACTGGAGCATGGGCAGAGGACATGTGTGAAAAGAGATAAGTTTAAGCATGATCCCCAGCATGCAAATAGGATGTTTAGCTCTGGACTCTCCGTTTTGACCTTACTCCTGCAGGATAAGGTTACCCTGTATTCCTGTCCTACACTGCTACATGCAACATGCTCTACCTGTCTCATAATCAAGCTTTCTGAAAGTCACAAAAATCTGAGATTTTTCTTGCCTTAGTGGAAGTGTATTAATATTAACTATGTAGTCACTCTATAGCAAGAGGTGGGTCTAAGCCCTAACCATGCAGCTGGACACTTCAGAATTCTGTGGTCAAGTTTATCTCTAGATCCTACACTAAAAGATAATTATGAAACTATAAAGCCCCGGGAATACTGTAGACTTTGTGTTAAAATAATATTTTCAATTTTACTTAGCTACTACTGCCATCTAGTGTTGATATAATATAGTTACATCAGAAACTTCAAAATATGTTTCTGCTTGTGTGCTTCTAACATTTATATAGCTCCACAAATGTGCATGGAATTTGCAGCACACACAGCACTATCACCAGTGTCCCTGCCCTGTTTAGCTTATAGTTTAATGCCCCAGTCCTTGTAAACACTGATGCATGTAACTTTTGATACATGAATAGTCCCATTGGCATCATTAGAAGCACTCACTTGGGTCCTGATCCCGCAAATGCCTACGTGTAGCTGTATGGAAAGGAATTGGCCATCAATGCCACGTAATTCACAATGTATTTAATAGAGTTGGCTCTCCCACACACACCTCCTGCTGACAAATCTCCCACAAACAGGTCATGAAATTTTTGACTGTATTGATTGATTGAAATTATTCATTAATTTCTCAAGTAAATAATTCTTGGTGCAAGTATTGTTTGAACAGTAAGTATGCTCAAATCAAAATTCACAGTTCATGCTTACAATCAGTCTAAATAATGGAAACAAACAAGTTTAAAGTAAAAGGGAATGCAGGGTCCTCTCCTCTGCCTTTTGCAGACAAAGTTCTGTCACCTCTCCCTCACCTGGACTTGGGAAAGTATTGATCTTCCTCTCCCTCTTCTCTGACTGGTGAAGTGATGGACTCACCAGGCAAAAACCTGAACAGCAGAAGAACAGGTTCCTGTCTGGGGAGTTTTTGCAGCTTTATTGGAAGCTGAAATTAGACTAATTCTAATAAAGGCACAAATTTTCAACCATGGATGGTACCTAGCCATTGGATGGTACCTGGCCACACTGGGGATGTTGTGGATTCTCCAAATGAAATCTTTACACTGAGACTGGATCTCTTTATAAAAGATAGTTTCTAACTCAACAGAAATTATGGGCTTAATGCAGAAATTATTGATGAGGTTCTATGGTCTGTTTATAAGGAAGTCTGACCTAGATTATCATAATGGTCCCTTCTGGTCTTCAAATCTATTAATCTAATGCAATTGTGTGCACAGACATGTATTTGTGATCGTAATCTTGCATACACATATTCAGAGCCAACACAATCAAAATATAGCCCTAAATGTCTTGCTAAATAATTACAAGCTGCAACATGGATGTAGCTTTACAAACTGTCATGTCCATAAATGATGCAACAAGATCACCCTGTCTCCTTGGGCTTCCAGAGATGCAGCTATCTCAGTTTCCCTAGATCAACTCATTTTGTCCCCCAGGTGGTCCTGTAACTTGCATCACTGTCAGATCGCAAAGGTGACTTAGACCTCAGACTGCAACACAAGAGTCTGCTCCTTCCAAGTTAACAAACAGAGGTCAATTGCAAGCAAACATATATCCAGAAACCTGACAGTGGGTCTTCAGTTCAACTCCAGGCTCAACAATCCTTCTGTCCCTCATGTCAGGGGGTTTTTACACCACCTTCCTTAGTAGCCTTTTAGGGGAATCCAGGCCCTCCTTCCATTCTGGGTTCCAATCCAGGGACCTTGTAGTAAACAAAGAAGGTCCACTCACTCTGATCTCCTCCCCCTTCACTTTCCTGGACCACTTCCTACACAGGCCTCTCTCTATGCCTTTCTTACAATCCCTTTCCTGGGTTCTCTGTTTCTAAACCTCTTCCCTGGACCCACTGCAGAGCTTCCTTTTACTTTCTACAACCCAAATGGCTCTACTAGAGAAAACGTTCCTGCTCTCTACAAATCTTTCTCCCCAATTAAGCTGAGCAGGCTCTAGTTTATCTGTCTCAAAGTCCTTCTCCTGAGGAAGAAGCTGACAAGGCCCAGATGACCCTGAGCCAACTTTCTTAAAGATCCATCCCTCCCACCCTTCCACCTCTGTGACCAGTACCAATTCAGCAAACTATTTAGCTTATGCACATACTTAACTTTAAGCATGTGAATAATCACACTGCTCTTCAAAGTGGACTATTCATGCTCTTAATGGTAAGCATATGCTTAGATATTTCACTCAATCGGGGCCTAATACAGTAAGTGTCCTTGAATATTTGTGGGTTTATGAGCAGATAAATACTCAGATTGACAAGTTATAGCCCTATTAACAACACATTTTCTAATGAACACAATGAATCCCTCCATTTACAATTAAAGCTAAAACGGATCTAACCAATTAAGCAGAGCTGGTACTTAAATGACTCTATATACACATATAAAACATGATTTTTTTGCACATTAAGCTAATTCTATTGTCGTAGAGATAAAATTACCTCAGACTGGTCTATGAAACGTGCTAACCACTGCAATCCTGAAGAGGCTCTGTTTCTAAATAGTCATCTTGAACATCCTCAGATGAATATCATCATAACACCCCCATGGACCCTCTGAGAATATTATCAGCTACTGAAATTGTCAAGGAGGAAATGTATGTGTAGATTTCATGTCCTGTCCTGCATACTGGGTTCCCCTGCAATGTCTTCAGACTCAGACATGTTTTGCAAATCTACAGCCCACACCAGTATGTGAACAAAAATTCAAAATCGACACCACTGCCACTTTAGTGAAAATGATGAAGTAAATACTAGTGTTAGAGTCACAGAGGGTTAGATATTGTTAATTAAACACACAACACTTTCAGAAATTGAAGATTATACAAGTTGGAGGCCTGTGACTTACTATATTCAGTCCTGAGTCACAGACAAACCATCCTAATGACAGTTGTAAAGTCTGGTATTTTTTTTAAACCCAGTAGAGCTAAACATAAATACTTTATTACCAGCTTTCCAGTGGTATAACAGCTTTCAAATGGTAGCAATCATTAATTTCAAGCTATTGGTTTCTGCTGTGCCATCTGGAAATAAAATCACAAATTGAAGCACAGAAAAAAGTACAAGATGGCGCTCAGAATGATGGTACTTGAAGGTTCGCTGGAGACTGCCAGAATTTGCAGCAGTTTGACAGTACATATGCTCCCAGGGCCAGGGCTATTTCCCAGCATTGGTCCAAGATCAACGAACATAAGGGCAAATGTTTAGCCTGATAATTAAATAAAGAAATAGCTCAGAAATTTTACCGGAAAATAGTTGTCAAAATGCTGTGAAGTAAGAGGGATGACTGAAACTTACAAGAGTCAGAAGAGCCTCTGGAGCATGAAATCTGAGCACAACAGGTGGAATTCAAAATATTTTCCCGGGTCTTTGTCTTGCCAAGCCCCATGCAGGCTCTCAAGTGTTCTCTTTCCTCCCATCGCTCACCTTTGTCTAATATCAATCACAATTTATAGAAAAAAGAGGGGGGAAGACATATTTAAAGAGAGATTAGGGCCTGATTCATCCTGATTTCACAAAGAGAAATCAGATTCTACATGTATGTGTTTGCTTTGCAATTTTAAGATCGCTATCAATATACTTGTTTTCTCAGAGGAAATCTGAAGGATTTCCCCCATACACTATTTTTTCTTTTCACTCCTACTCCTGCATACAAAGGTCTCATACAATGCAATCCCTTTTCCAGTTTCAACCTGTCAACACTAGTTGGATACAGGGGACAGACAAATCACCATTTTGTGCAGAAAGGATCAGTATGAAGTAATTGCAGACACAGTTGCTCTCTGCTTTCTCTTTTCTGACAGCTCCCATCCTTCCCACACTCCCAGAACCTACTGGAAGACAGACCAGCCTAGTGTTTAGTACCCATTCCTGTATCTCAGAGGTTTACTACAGCTGAAAAATAATCAAAGGCCTGAAGTTTGATCTCCTCAGTAGCAGTACTTCATAAGTGTCTTCAATTATTTTGCTTTCAAAGACCATTGAAGAAACTTGACTAGAAATGTTTTCTATAACATGGCTAAGTGAAAACAAGACAGGAGTTAAGTGTCAGGTTCCAAGATATTGCAATCCAATGAAACTCCTCATTGCAACAAATAATGAATCATGCAAATCCTTTATAACTAATATGCCATTGGTTAAAAATATATTTTCCTAAGATATGGAATCCAGTGATTACGCATACAGCTAAAATTATCCTCAGCTAAAATCAATTTTAAAAATATCCATGACAAATAATTAAATCCTCTTCATCATATCATTAAATTTTCTTGTCATTCAGTCGCTCGATATCATAAAGGACAAAAATGCAGAAATATACAGGAATAATTGGCTACTTGGAAAAAGCTTGAATATTTGTGAATAAGTCACAAAAAACATACATACTAACAAATCTGAAAAGAAAAAGGATTTAGTGTGGTGCATCTGACAGACCTTAAAGATTATGTGCTAGGCGACAGAGACATGGCAAATCACTGTCTTTTTGTTCTGTAAAAATGCTCAGGAAAAGCATTGAACTGACAATCCTGGAAAGTTCATACTTCTGTTTAGCTCCAGAACAAGTACAGGCCATGGAGCGACAGGCTGCCCTACTGTCCCGCCAATGAGCATCAACCCTGCCCTGAAGCATCCATCTCTAGAGACGAGAAGGCTCATTCAAACTCTATGACCATTCATTTCTCAGATCGCTGCTGAGATTGCTAACAAAGTCGTCAGTTAGTGCTTAGTGGCTGCATCCAGTTGGTACTGAACTAACACCACCAAATTACTTTATATTCACCACTAAGCAGCAGTCAGATGGTAACAACTTTCTGTCACTATTAAGGACTGCACTGAAATTTAGAAAAGCCAATTTCTAATCAAAATTTTGATTGGATGGTGAGCCAGAATAGTTACAATAGGGGCAGCAGTAACTGCTGGTTATACTGTGCAGCACTGATCACTTCTTCAGCCAGTTAATGTCAGATCCTTTCACTAATGTTCCTTTCCTACTCATCTCTTTGTTATCAGACCTGGCCTCACTTGCTCAGAAGTGAATTGAGGAGCTTCTGAGTCTTGCAGTTCAAGCAGCACACACCGGTCAGATTTTTTTTTAAAAAAAAAGGCTTCTAAAGGGATGGATGAAATTCAATAAGCATGCAAAGTTGCAAGTTCAGCTATTTGTCAGAAATATCACCCTACCTGTCTGACTGCACCTGCAATATAGATAGATAACCGGGTGCAACTGCATGATGAAATAGCTACACCTTAAATTTTCCACCTGCATTTAGTTATGCGTGCAAAAGGTAGGTAAAGGCCTACCTAAAATCAGAGCCACTGCCCTCAGTGAGGCTACTGAGCTCATTTCTGACACATTAGTCCACTTTTACTCATAGAAATGAAAGCCAAAAAATGATACTATAGAAGAAAATCGTCAAGATGTTTATGGAAACAGGACCTTTAATGATGAATAGGGAATTCAGTAATGAAATTTCCATACACCTTTTAATCAAAAGCAAGTTATTGACAAAACAGGGAAAGTAAAATTCTGAATTGTGAGGTTAAGAGCTTAGTCTAGATATTGGTTCCGATTGCTAACTCTGTTCTGCAGCCAATGATCAAATGGAACAAGGGACTATTCTTTGTTACTCTAACTTCTAATACCTGCAGACTGACATATATCCAGTTATTTAATATTCAGACAAATACTGAAGCTGGGCATTCATCACTCCCAGCTTGGGCTTCATTCAGCACAGGCCCTCGTGTGAAAAAAATACTGGGTACAACAGGGCTCATGTTTTAGCACAGAAAACATCACTGGAACCAATGGCTGAAGCCAGACAAATTGAAATTAGAAATTAGGCACACATTGTTAACATGCGGGTGATTAACCACTGGAACAAACCAGGAGAAGTGATGGATTATCCATCTCTTGAAGTTCTTAAAATCAAGAAGGGGTGCCTTTCTGGAAGTTACACTTTAATCAAACGCAAGTAATTGAGCTCAGTGCAAGGCTGACTGGATTAAATGTAATGGCCTGTGTTATACAAGTCAGAAATATGACCTACTTTAATGCTACCTTCTGGTCTTAAACTCTGTGAATGTCCACTCCTTTATAATTATCTGCATCAAAACAAAATCATGTTTGTATGCAGCTTTGAATCCATCCAGTGTAACTAGAATGTGGGAGGGAAAAGACAAAGAGGGGATACCTTCACTTATAGAGGAAATGAGGCCTCAAACTTCACCCGACAGAAGAGGAAATCGAAGAAGGACTCACCACAGGATCCCCTTCTCCAAAGATTAACTCTGATCAGCTAACATTTGTAATGTTACAATGAATTTTCCTAGAATAGACAAGGCCAAAGAGAGAAGTCTTTCAGAAGTTCCTCAACCCATGCAGAGGGGAAATTGTTAGACAAGAATTTAGTTGTTCAGTCTTAAACAGCTCCTGTATTTCAATAGCGGGAAAGGGCTTATTACATCTGGTTTGGGAAGTGTTCTGGAATCCTTCAGGAAGAAGGGCACTAAATATATGTGATGTAAGATTATTAATGGAGCTAGTTTACCTTTTTTTCAATTATTTTTTTGTTTAAAATAAAGTGGGGGGGTTTTTTGCAAAAATTAAACTTTTAACAACAAATGGTCAACATTATCCCGTTTTTTCCTTTTTGTGAGAAATTTGACCAAAATTTTATTTAACATTTTTTCCATTTACAGAAAATCTGATTTTAATAACAAAATGTGGTTTTCTCTCCATGAAACGTTTCAAAATGATTTGGCTGAAGAATTAGTTTAAAATGTGTGGAAAATGTCACGGAAAATGAGATACAGGTCAATTTCAAACCCTGAAAAATGAGAAAATTACTTTGAAAAGTCAAAATTATTTGCCATATTGTTTCTCTGATTTGCACTTGCTTTAAAAACAAATAATTGAAGTACTGTTGATGTGGTTTATTGTTGTATCTGGCAGACAAATCACATGCCAAGCAGCTGATGCAGAGAGTTAAGAATGAGAGTGGTTAAAAAAATGTTCATAGTACAATTAGGAAATATTTTCTTTGAACTATTCCTCTATCAGTGTCTCTCTTTCCGGAAAAGGGTTTCTGCAACTGATATATAAGCCACCTAGATATATTCTCAGCCACTGACAGTGCCAGGCAGGAGATTTGTTTGTTCCCAAGCTGTGGAAAATGAATTGTAGCTTGTTTGTTTCTCTCTCTATGCTTACATAAAAACTAGGGAGAGGAATAGCTTTGTTACCATTGAACTATTTATGGAATAATAGACTCCCATGGAAACTCATATAAGACAGATCTGTTGGGGCATATGAGTACTTACCCAATACTAGCAGTTGGGGACCCTCAGAAGGAAAGCTGCCAACTCCATCCACCCCTGCTTGGGTTTGCAGGAGAGTCAGAAACCCCTCGTGGGCAATGGTGTGAAACACAGCTGAAATGTTTTAATTAATTAATGTGAAATCCTGGTCCACTGAGGTCAGTGGAGTTTACTTTTGTTTACAGAGGAGCCAGTATTTCATCCCTGTGGCCAATGGCCATCCATTTTCAGCTGCCATCAGTAAACATCAGTTATATTTATGTGGTGTACTTCTGCATGTTACCGTGCAGAAAATAAGCCAGCAGAGACATGTGAGATCAGTTTCCTCTCTTGTGAGAAGTGAAGTGACTACACAATTGTCTCATTAGAAGGATTCAGACAGCACTTAGATGGGAGTGTCTTTTAAGATTTATTCCACAGAAGAAATAGAGAACAGAACCATGATCTTTGTAAGTAAATATTAGACCTTATATCTAGCCTAGGAGATGTCTGAGTGCTATGAAGCTACCCAGTATCAGTCTGAGGGAGAGGATCTACAAAATGAAGTAGAGGGATGTCACTGGGAATTTCAGTAAGAACTGAATTGTTTCCAGAGTACACCTATTCCGGGAGAAAGAATTTAGTTCTCATTGAAGTTCCTTAGTGTCATTCATTCTTCTTTATCTTTTAAAGCCTAGTCCTCAAAGTGATACTGAGCAGTTTCTAGGTATTATGCACCCCCCAGATGGGATGTGATACCTAATATTTATTATTAAACATATTGTTGCCCTAACTTGTCCCACCTATTGTCCCTTACTGCCTTCGCTCCTCCTTACAGAAACTCCTCATCACTGTAACATTCTCCTTGTGTTTTAATAAAGTGTAAAAGCCTGGCAAATGCTGTGAGACAAAAATAAAACCTTTTTTTCCTCTTTGAATGGCAAAATTCCTTACCACTTCCCAGATGTACTGAGGGGAGTTTTCATAGTTCAGTCTTCATTATCAACTTTCCTCCCCCGTCCTCAAAAGGGGAAAGGTTCCCACTGTATTTCATTGACAAAGTTTTTCTTTAAAGGTCCCAGAAGAAAGAAAATTAACCATGAAACAACTGGTGAAATCACAGATCTACATAAAGCACATGTATTTGACTGCCAAGTGTAGCAGCTTCTGTATTTAAGACTATACTAGTTTATTTAATAAATTGGAGGTGCTTTTCTTCAAATCCAGCTATCTGGCCTGAACCAGAGCTCTCCCCTAGTCCAAATATATTTTTGATTCTATTCCACCACCCAACCGAAAATAATATTTTAACCTAAAATTCAAACAGAACTGAACTTGAAGTTTGACAATGTCTCTGAAGGAGGAGCCCAGGAAAGAGAAAACACAAACACTGGATCTTAGCCATTCTGCTGATAAGTTCTCTTTCAGCTGCCATTAGCTTCTCCTCACACATGTATCCACTTGAACAAAAGTTAGTGATTTTGTGTATCTCACTTTTTGGGTTTCCACCTAGAAACTCCTTAAAGAGACCTGGTTTTCAGAAAATGCTGGACCAGCACCTTAAAAGGGCCTTATTTTCAGAAGATATCTGCAGTTGAGACATCTAAAATCACTAATCACATTTTAATGTCTTTGCCTTAGCTGTGTTTTAACATTTGCAGATTCTAATATAGGCCATATATAGATGCTTATCCTGGTTGTGTTTAACTATAGGCTGAAGCCTTCCACTAGTCTCCCTACAGCTGAATTTATAGATGTTATAGTTAACTAATAACATGTGAAAACACAACTTAATTTTCAATATAGACATACCAATAACTTGCAATGGAAGAACTGTGTATTAGGGGAGAAAGGAAGTGCTTGTTTTCTTTCCCCAAAATACTTAACATAAAATCCTCATTCTTTAAGAGAGATTTTAGCTTTTGCTTTCACCAAATAATTATTAATTACTCAAGAATTTCCTGAACTACAGAACACTGATTGTAATTGCATGCCAAGTTATTCCATAACTCATTGCTTTGTGATTGGAAATTAGGAGCACCCAATATTTGAAGGGAATGTAGCTGCTAAACACAGGGAAGACACACTTTAAAAACCCAGTTTTTTAAAAAATTGAGAAATCATGCATAATGACCAAAAAGGTGCACTGTATTTAACATTTAATTTAAGTAAAGGCTCTGCCAGGTCATTGTCACATGATGTTTTTTAAAAAAATTGGCTTCCACCTAATGTTCATCTAGACCTGCTAACATGTGAAAATCATATCTGTAGTCCCTCGTGTAGTCATTATGGGCCACTTCCAAGTGTGGGCCCAGCGTGAGGATGCCATAGTATACCCAGTATTGCTGGGATGGGGATGAAAACCTTTATTCACAAACAGAATAAGATATTTGAAGCCACACTTGATTGAGACCACCCAGCCCATAGAGAACAAACTGTGCTAGCATCAATATATCCAGAATACTCTTGAATTTGGTTTGCTTGGGTGGGAGGGGTTGGTTGTTAGTTTTGTCTTTTTTGTTTACACACTCAGGGCCTGCTTGGGGCCCTGAACAGTGAACACATGTGCTTAACTAGCACAGTAATGAGCCATCTTAAGCCTGAATCCAGAAATCAGTGGAGTTGCACCTGCCTCTTCCCACTACCACCTCCTCCACCCAAAGTTATGTTCATATAAACACACTTTTTGAATGCTGGATTTTCTACGTTGGAACAATAATGTTCAAACTTTTTTAAAAAAAGTTACTTTCTTTAGCCTGTTTCTCCCTTTGCCTCACCTTGGCCCCCCCCCCCCCCCCCGTGGAAGTGAAACAGTAAAGTTACTGGATAGGAGTGTGGGGAGGAAAATTGCTGGTGCCCATCTTTTGCTGGGAGAAACGGCCACTGAGACACACACACACACTTTACCACCAAGACTATCACAATCCACCCCAAACCCCTACCTCAGCCTTCATACCTGGACTCTTCCCCCTCTGCCCCTCTTACTGTGTCTCCCCCACCACTTACAATTATCCTACACCTTCACCTAAGGGCTCTCCTCAATCTCCCTGCTACTGCCAACCCCCATCCTACTCCATTTTCACCTTAGGTTTGTCACCTCCCTCCCTTCTGCTGCCCCCTCACACACAGAGCCAACCCCCACCTTCAACCCAGACTCTCCCTTCCCTCCCTCTACCCCCCATACCCTTCTCCTCCTAGGCCCCTCACATGAAGTCACCGCCAACTCCTCCATCACACCCAGATTTGCCCCACAATGTCCCTTTCCCCAAACAGCACTGCGCCCCCTCTGTTCCCCAGAGTGTGTGGGAAAGTTTCTAGGCATTGCCACTGGCAGGGGGCACGGCAGCCAACCCCACTGTCATTGCCCCCCACCCATCCTCAGTGGCCACAGACAACCAGCCTCTCTGCGCTGGCCCAGTGGCGGCTGAGAGAATACACACACCCCGTCAGCATGAAGCTGCAGGATCGAGATGGTGCCCAAGAGCCCACAGGCGCGTATCAGGGTTGCTGGGAGGCAGGAGGGACACAGCATGCAGGGAGTCACAGAACCACTGGTCCCCCTGGCGAGTGAGGGAGGGAGCTCAGGGTGGAGTGGGCCAAGTAGGAAGCCGCCCTCCCCTTCATGCGTCAGGGTCTGCAAGTAGTCGTTATGGTTGTCTTCTAAGTGTGGGCCCGGCCACTCAGCAAAATGGTACCCCTGCTGCCATTGTAAACCTGGTACTGCTCTGGGTTGCATGGTGGGGAGGGCAAAAAGTGTCAGTTTAGACTGTGACCTGTGATTTGGGATTCCTCATGTTTAGGGTGCCCAATCTGAGACATCTTAAAAAGGCCTGATTTTCGAAAGGAGGGTGACCAACACAGTATTCACAGACAAAACGTATGTGGCATGATACTAGTCCCTGTAATTTTAAACAACACAATGTCCAGGCTATAGAAAGCGGGGAGCTTTTGCATTTTGAGTATCATGCTTTAAAAGTGCAGTGTATGAAAGGCAGACACCCACAATTAGTTAAAAACTCTTGGCCTCTCCATATCCATAAAACTCTAACACTGTGTCACTGTTTTCACTAGAATATTCTCCAAACATTTCTCAAGGTTAATTTTGCTGTCACTCCCTCTTGCAAAGTCAGAAGATAATTCTGTCTCCTTATTAATTTCTTTCTCCGTTTGTTTGATATCAGTATCATGCACCAACACTATGTGTACTTTTCATCTCTCTTCAAGGCCACCAGTTTGGATTTTTCTGCCTACAGTATTTCTAAAGGTAACTGTAACATTTCAAGGAAAGGTCATTTGTAGAAAACCTGTAGGTTACTTCATCAAAGCTAGTCAGATTGCTGTGAAGAGTGATATCTTAAATCTCTCTTTAGGTAGTATTCTAGCTAGAGCTATTAACATTTCTGACTAATAAAAACTGAAGTAGTTTTGCATAAGCCATTGATCAAAAATGTTCAGATGCTGTAATAGTCATATAAATAGGATTGAAGAAAATTCTTCTTGCGTGATATATTGATGCCTGTTGACACAGAATAAATTGCAAGTTTCAGTTACAGTATTTATCTAGCAAAAATACGCAATTCTTAGCTTTACTCATGTGCGTAGTCCCATTGAAATCATCAGATTATTCATTGAAATAGACAGACTATTCTCTTTTAAATGACAAGCATTTATATTTTTTTTACAGGATTGGGACTTTAAGGCTGATCCTTACCAGCTGCAAATAGATGTAGCTCTAATGATGTCAAGGAGGTATGTAAATATATACCAACTGAGGATCTGTAAACTCTTTAGGATAGAAACTGCTAGTGCTCAAGACAGAGAAATAACAAAGGGCCAAATTCTGCCACCTTTATTCATGCTGAGCATTACTTTACTCCTCAAACACTCCTATTAAAATCAGTGGGTCCATTCATGAAGTAAGATACAGAATTTGCCTCTATGATGATAATTTTACCACTAATGCAGAGGAAAACCATAAAGAAAACCAAAAGGATAAGAGGATAGCAGTGAGCTATATTGCAGCTTGTGGCAGCTACACAATTTTTATCTGGATAAGTGGAACTGATTTAGCATTTATGAGATTTTTTTCTAAAAATACCTCCTGTAGGCAATGTACTTGTAGCTATGTCGGTCCCAGGATATTAGAGAGACAAGATGGATGAGGTAGTATATTTTACTGAACCAACTTCCAATAAAGTTGGTCCAATAAAAGACACTACCTCACCCACCTTGTTTACTGTAGGCAATGACTTTGTGAAACCCTGTTGACAAACCCATGTTGGAAATATCCACTATCAGGCTTTGGACAAATTGCCAAACTGTTCTCAAAGTCTGTAGAATACATTTAAGTCATGAATAGCACAATTCAGAAGTGGTTCTTTCCTCAACCCAGTTTGAAAGTTGTAGGGGCAGATCCTCAACTGCTATAAATCAGGATAGCCACAGCAAAGCCAGGTGAGGTTTGCTGATTTACACCAATTGGGAATCTGGCCTGTAACACAGATATGGACAGGCCTTTGAAGTTCTCATATTATTCAGATGCCAATGATTTGCTTGTGCCTTTTGGCTTGTTGAACACATTTTCTTCTGACTGATCTTTGAAGTGCAGGAATTTGTTTATGCTTCTTAAGGATTTAGCAAATCAGGACATAAAAATATGGAATCCCTGGCTCCCAAAATGTTATTCATTTTTAGGTATAAGCTCAAAGGGAATCTTTCTGGAAGGTTATGAAATGATTAATTACAGTTTTCCTAATATTTTTCATTTTCCACACACATCCACACTTGCCAAGTCTGTCTGTCCTGGAGTTCAAAAAAGAGTGCCAAAACACCATGGGGGGGGAAAAATGTATTCTACATGATACTAGGGTACAGATCCTCACCTATTGCAGATTCCCAGAGCTCCACTGAATTCAAATAGAGTCATGAAAATTTACATGAGGGTCTTACCATAAAAGTTTGTTTTTAATATTTCCATAAACTCAGACTGTGAGTTTTAATTCTGGACACTTGGGACTTCCCCGCCACCATGGTCACATTCAGGTCATGAATCCCAGTTCAGAGTAACTGCAAACTTGGAGCCAAAATGAAAGGAATGTGCTAAATAAGTTAACTGATTACACATGTACCTTTTTAAAGAACTGCAATATAGGGATCCAATCTAGCAAATACTTACAGACATGCTTAACTTTAAACATGTAAGTAGTCTCACTGAAGTCCTGGGACTACTCAAGTTTAAAGTTACCTATATGTAAGGGTCTTCACTACTGAGCTGGCCTGGCTAATTGGCACTTGGGTGAGAGCAGCCATACTTCAGTGCATCCACACTGAAGCTCATCTCTCTGAGGCCATATCCTGTGAGTCTTAGCGCTGCAGTCAACTGAGCTGCTCTATGATTCTTTCACAATGAATTGTGGGAGAACTCATTTGTCCTTCTGGGCAATGGGAGGAACTAGGGGAAGACAATGGAGGGCTGGTGGTTTAAGCTAAGCCTTTGCTGCAAAATGGACAAGTTACCAGCTCAAGTGTAAGCAGCACTGAGGATTTACCTGACAGCTCAGAACAGGCCAGTTAACCTAGGTGGATTGGAGCAGGGTGAAGGGTAACTCCTGAGTAACAGTCTAGGTTGTCTTCACTGTGGAGTTAAGGCTTAAGTGTTCGCAGGACTGGGGCCTAATTTCTTCCATGTTCTTTAGATAATCTTGAAGATATTTAATAGGTTGAGACAGAAGTACCCCCACAGACCACCTTATTCTCTGCGTCCCTCAAGACAACTGTGCTCCACAGGGACCCAGCTCCTGCACAGAACAAGTTTCCTTCTACTGAGCACTGGGAATAGAGAACCATAACTGTGGGGCTTTTTGCCAGAAAAGATTAGACTGAGCCCAAGCTGGCTGTGTTTAGTAAAAAAAAATCCCTTTCAAATAAAAACATATACTAGAACAGATGGTCTTGAAAAGAAAGCCCCATTGCCCTGCAAAAAGAAACAGAGAAATCTACCCTTTTCTTCTGGCCATTTATGCTCTTTAGTTTTGTGCAATGCTTAGATTCCACTGTGACAGGCATTGTATCAAACCAAACAGAAACAGGAGGTGCTAATTCGCCTCCTAATTCGTATTTTAGGACATCAACTCTTGTAGCTATGCTGAATTTGTACTAATTGTCAAGTGTTGCATTATGTTATTTAAAATACTGCTACAGCAACATGCATGCTCACTAACAGTGGAAAATGAACAAATGTAATAAGGGTTTGGGGCCTGACCTGAAGTCCATTGTAGTCAATAGGACTCTTTCTATGACTAAAATGGACTTTGAATCAGGCCCCTGCATATTTGTTCATTCCAGTTCACTTTGTAACAAGCTTCCTGTAGCTTGCACACAGTCAACTTTGTTCACCCTGTTTGGACGAGAAAGATACAGACTTGAAGGACACCCCCTTTATCTTGCATTCTTTTCACACTTAAAATGTTTGCCAACTTTGTTATTTCAGATACACAATACACTGGCTCTTCTTCCAGACCTTTAGACCATCAGCATTTATGTCACTGGCATATTTTTCTATTTACGTTTCAAAAATATTTGGGTACATTTTGTGTAGTTGCAATTTAAGACAATCTAATAGGAAAGAAAAGTGGGAAAACTATGTGTCTTGTGACAGTTATCAGAACCAACTTGCAAGGTGAATTTCCTACTCCTTGTTTTTAAAACGGACAATTTTTATGCAAATACACTGGTATTACTACATGCTTTTTCAGAAATAATACAAATATAAATCCTTTTTCATTCAAATGCATTTTTCACTGGCATAAATTCTCACAGAACCTAATCAAGCAAAGCCCCTATGCACCGGCATAAGCCTGTGAGTAGCCTCAGTGACTTCAGTGGGACTTATTCTTAAAAAGTTAAGTATCTATTTAAGTACTTGGCAGAATGTTGCCAGATGGAAATAAAAAGTGACAAAAAGTTCCTGCCACAGGGTGTTTGCAATCTAAGTTGGACAATACAACTGGAACGTATGAGCATCAATGCAAACCTAAACAATTTTAATTAGATGGTTTGTCTTTCATCCCTGGCTCAATCTCCCACCTGCCCTCTGCCTTTGTTGATCTGTGGTGTCCATAAAGGTCAATGTAAACCAATGGTTCTATAAGAAAATAATATATATGACCAGATTTGAAAGAGTGTGATTGGGTATAACTCTGATTTACAATGTGCATGTAAATACGGAGTTAGGGTGTATACAGAGGCATCATATGGTGTAGTTTTGAGAATTGTCAGAATATACATAACTGAAAACACAAACAACCAACCCCATGAAGGAAATCAATTTAGAGGGAGAAAAGGAGGGACCAGGAGTAGAATGCTGAGGGACACCTACAGAAAGAGGGAAAGAAACCACTGGAGGCACTGCTGAATGTGTGATCACCCAAGAATGAAGAGGACAGAATTTTGGATGCCCAAGGAGAGAGGATAAACCACCCTGTTGAAGGTTTAAGATTAGCAGCCATGTTAGTCTGTATCCGTAAATAAGATGAGGAAGACTTTGTAGCACCTTAGAGACTAACCAGTTTATTTCAGCATAAGTTTTCGTGGGCTATAGCCCACTTCATCAGATGCATAGAATGGAACAGAAGTAAGATGCATTTATACACACAGAAAGCAAAAAAAAAGGGTTGTACATTAGCATACCAATTCTAAGAGGCTGTTTAATTTAGATGGGCCATTATCAGCAGGAGAAAAAAGTACCTTTTGAAATGGATATCTGTGTCTGACAGGAGAGATACAACTATTGAAGGTAAATTAACTAGGGAAATGCAATCAGTTAGTGTAATGAGCGAACTATTCGCAAGTTCTATTTAGCCCTTGGTTAATTGCGTTCAATTTGAAAATTAATTCCAGTTCCTCAGTTTCTCCTTGGAGTCTGTTTTGGAAGTATTTCTGTTTCAGAACTGACACCATCAAGTCTTTAAAGGAATGGCCAGGAAGATTGAAGTGTTCTCCTACTGGTTTTTGAATGTTATGATTCCTGATGTCAGATTTGTGTCCATTTATTCTTTTGCATAGAGACTGGCTGGTTTGGCCAATGTACATAGCAGAGGGGCATTGCTGGCACATGATGTCATATATCACATTGGTCGATGTGCGGGTGAATGAGCCTCTGATGGTGTGGCTGATGTGATTAGGTCCTATGATGGTGTCAGCTGAATGGATATGAGGACAGAGTTGGCATCGGGCTTTGTTACCAGGATAGGTACCTGTGTTAGTATGTTTGTTGTGTGGTGTGCGGTTGCTAGCGAGTATTTGTTTCAGGTTGAGGGGCTGTCTGTAAGAGAGGACTGGTCTGTCTCCCAAGATCTGTGAGAGTGAGGGATCATCTTTCAGGATAGGTTGTAGGTCTTTGATGATGCATTGGAGAGGCTTAAGTTGGGGGCTGAATGTGATGGCTAATGGTGTTCTGTTTTTGTCTTTGTCGGGCCTGTCCTGTAGTAGGTGGCTTCTGAGTACTCTTCTGGCTCTGTCAATCTGTTTTTTCACTTCCCCAGGTGGGTATTGTAGTTTTAAGAATGCTTGGTAGAGATCTTGTAGGTGTTTGTCTCTGTCTGAGGGATTGGAGCAAATGCAGTTGTATCTTAGAGCTTGGCTGTAGACAATGGATCGAGTGGTGTGTCTTGGATGGAAGCTGGAGGCATGTAGGTAAGTGTAGCGGTCAGTAGGTTTCCAGTATAGGGTGGTGTGCAAAGCGATGGAGCATGATTATTGCTTTCAAGTTGTGATATTTGCATGTATTCGCTAACACAATTTAAAAGTCCAGTGTAGACAAGAAACTCTGCTTTTAACAGGTGTTAATTTAGTCAAGGTAAAGACTAACAGCAAAGAGAAAAGGTCACTAAAAGATCATTCTAATAAAATTTTCAGACCCTCTAAGAAACACATCTGCATTAAGAGGAATGATAATTCATTCCATTACATATTTAGAGGAAAAAGGGGAATACGACACAGAGCAGAGGGACTCTGTATGATGCAACTGCATCCACTGTGGGCATACAAATATCCCTTTTCTGTTAATAGTCCTCTTCAGTGAGCACCCAGGAAAGGAGCCCAGGAGTAGGAAACATCAGAGGAGGATATTCATATACCTTTTAAAGGAACAAGCTGCTCCATCCTCCTCCTTCACCTGCGCACCAACATGGAAAGGGCACTTATGGGTGAACAGTCTCCCATCCTTTAACACAACTGGGGCCCTTAATCTAATCTCACGTGGGACACTAGAAGCTCTGATATCACCACTGTATCAAAAATGTATTAGGTATATTCATTAGAGAAGCACAATGCCTGACCATGTGCTCTTTACAAGATAGAGTTTTCTGAAAAATATTCTCCTAGAAGCCTGACCCCTACTTGATTTTCCCAGCTGCCTCCTCTCAGGGTCTATAAATCATATATTGACCCAAGCACCCCAACTGCTGTTTGATTCCCAGTTTCTAAGAACTATACCTCCAGCCTAAGTACCCTCCTCCAGCTGCCCTTGTGGCCCCACTGAATCATAGCCCAACCACAATTATGGCTTCAACCCCTATAACTCATGTGGTTGGTGGAGGATCAGTCCAGGACGTCTAGGTCAGCTGCAGGAGTTATTTCCCTGTAAGCACTCCCTCTCTCTGCTGCAGCTGTTCATGAACAACCACGCATGGAGGGACAGGGCACAAGTGTTTGTTTTAGATAGGCAACCCAGAATAGAGCAATTTATCTGGTTGATGTTAAAAAAGGGCTGGTCAAATGGTTAGAAGCTCAAAGGGATTGACAGAAGGACACAATAAAATATATGCTTAGTTTGGATGGCCATCCTCAACTGTCCCTTTAAACTGGTGGAAAGCTTTTGCCTCACAAGCTCCCTTGTTATATACATTGTTACTGGCCTGTAAATTAGTCACACAGAGAACATTAATACTTGCAAAAAAGAGATCATCTCTGGGGAGTAACATGAAATGTATAAAGAATTCTACAATTTTTAAGCTGAACTTGCCAGGTTCATTAACCATGGCGGCTTCAATACAAATCCTGTATAATGATCGTATTTTCATGTACAGTATCTGGAAAACCAAAAAATTCTCTTTATAAATAAATAAAATAAATAAATAAATAGTCACCTTAGCCAACTTTTTTCAGCAGGAAACTGACTCGCTTCTAGCTAAAAACAATGTGAGCTTCACAGTACAGACCATACAGAATGACAGACAGTAGAGGTGGAGAAGACCTATAGGTTTTCCAAAGTGCCTCCTTAACAATCGGGGATTCAGCCTCTGACTCAGTTTGGACATACGAGGCCCAATCCTGCTTCCACTGAAGTCAATGGGTGTTTGGCCATTGACTTCAATGGGAGCAGGATCTGATTCAGTATCCATTTTTGGAAATTCAATCTGTTCAATTTTATGCAGCTCCGAATATTTAAGATACCCAGCACTAATCCACACATTGATGGCATTTTGATGCATTACAAATAAATACATTTAACAATTGCTATCAGGCAACATCACATATTAACTAAGGAATAAGTGCTATTCCCCATTAGCAGCTATTTAGAACATCGGACTAGTCAAAGATAATGTTGGAGATTAGATTGGAATTTATCGTGAGCCCACCAATTTGAGAATACAGAACATAGGCTACTGAATAATCTCTTGATAAATAAGGCAGTTCAGGTAGGATGACCAGACAGCAAATGTGAAAAATTGGGACAAGAGGTGGGGGTTAATAGGAGCCTATATAAGAAAAAGGCCCAAAAATTGGGACTGTCCCTATAAAATAGGGATATCTAGTCACTCTAAGTACAGGTCATTTTTAAAGAATAGTTTCATTAAGGAGAACCGTACCCTCCTGCTCAATGAACCCCCTAGTAATTGGGCTATCTAAAGGGATTTCCATGGGGACTGAGGGAGATAGAATTCACACATTCAGTAAGGCCCAGAGAAAATGTTATTCTGCAAAGCATACTCTTCACAAGACACTGTTCTAGACTCTAGGTGGAATAATGTGCATTGCTGTTCTATTCCCTCCATGCAGAGTTATCAGGTTTGTGTAACTGCAGATCTCACAGTATTGCCCCACTCTGCCCTACAATATCCCCTATTTCACTAGCTTATTTGAAATTTGCATGGAATTCCCCTCCAAGGCATACAGGAAACAGTCACATCATAGACAGTTTGCCTATTCCTTACCAGCACAACTCCACTGCAGGGCTTCTGTGGTGCAGAGGGCCTTGTGTCAGCCCTCCATACCCTCAAAGCACAATACAGCCATGTACTCAGGGCCAACCCACAACATTTCGGCACCTGAAGTGAGGAACTCAAATGATGCCCCCATGCCCCTTTGCTTGAGCCAAAACTTTGAAAGGTCTCTTGTACCCTCCTTCCTCCAGCACAGCACTCCACCATCTCTGTGCATCTAGAGCAGAGAGAATATATATGCACCAGCAGCAGACACAATTTTCTACATTCTGGGTCCTAGTAGTGCTCCCCCCAACCCTACTCTGGTACTTTAGTGGCTGCCTCAGTTCGCCTCATGGTAAGGCCTGCCCTGCATTTGTTAGAGATTGTTCCCTGCACTTGTGATTGTGCAGTATTTCCTAAAGCTAAAGCCAGTGACCTAGCGATGAACATCTCCTTGTCTCACAAACTATTTGGAAAGCAGCACAGCAACATTCAACATGGATTTGGAAAACAAACAAAAAAACCCAAACACTCCTTTTCCCTCATAACACTACACAACATTGTATTTATGTGCACTCATGCTGATAACCCTTCCAAAACACCTTAAAACTACAAGGGTTAAATGGCAACGTGGTTTCAGACAAAATCTACAGTAGGACAGTGTAAAGCGTGTCATAATAAAAATAAAACACACTTCCCAAGCAAAAATGTCCCTACACCCATAAATAAACCCTTATCATCACACACACCAGAAGTGAAATAAAAGTGTCTTCCTCCATGCCATGAAAAACCTCAGCAAACAGATGAGCTCTGGCATCAAGCTGAGACCAGCATTCCAGAGCTGTATGTGCTCTGCCTTCTGCCCTCTGGAGAATAGATCATGGACTCATCAGCAATTCTAGCCTCACTGACTTCAGGTGCCATGATGGAAATTAGAACAGCAGACAATCCCTCAGATACACTGAACCTAGATAATAGGGGTTTTTGTTGTTTTTAAACAACAGCTTTAGGCTATGATCCTACAAAGACTTATACGCATGCTTAACCTTAGAGGTCTACTTGTGTGCATGAAGTGAAGTATATGAATATGGCTTTGAAGTGCACTCACTGAACTAGAGACCACCAAGTTGCTCATAAAGCACTGGCATAATTAGTTCTTAGAGACATTAGAAAGTTATGCTGCCCTCGCTGCTTCCTTTGTGTAGCTTTCAAGGGAAACCCCGACCAGAGTGCTGTTCAGTAACTGAGCCCAGAGATCACAAAAGATTGGGATATGTTAATATTTCTGGGGTTGAAAAAAATAGTCATTCTGACTTGCATGAGTGGCTCATGCTAAAAAATTGCTTCCAAATTGTAAAGTATATTCATCTTCCTGGGCAAAACACTAACAAAGAGCCTAGTGCTTTGCAACTGAAGTAATGGGAGCTTTGTCTGAGCAAAAAGTGCAGACTCTGACTCAAAGAGAAGTGCTATAGGAGACGCATCAGGTACTTCCCTGATGTACAAGTGTTACGCCCATAGACCCTGTTCGCCCGCAGACCGGACTGAACCTGGGACCTCTGGAGTTTAGTGCATGAGCCTCTACAACATGAGCTAAAAGCAAACTGTCTCTTCACTAACGCTGTAGAGCAGACTCATTTAACTTTCTCTCTCTCAGTGGTTTTGATGCCACTGGAGAGGCCAGACCACCACACCCAGGAAGTGTGTGGGTTACACGAGTATCCAGTACCCTTTATGAATTGCAACATTACAGTCCTGATCCTGCAAACACTTAGGCACACAAATAACTCTACCCAAGTGAGCAGATTTCATTATGGACCTTTCGTCTGAATTGTTATTCATGTGCACAAGTGAAAAATCCCACTCTGTTCTGAACACTGACAAATCCTCAGCCGCTGAAAGAGTGCCTCTCAGTGAACTACGACAGTCAATCCTCAGCAGCACATAACAATTAGTATTGTGGTTACTTAGTATGTGAGGAAAACTTCAGATGCTCTGGCATTCTGATCCATTTTGAATTAGTTAACCCAGGCTTCCTCGACCTGCAAGAAGATTTATTTCATCATATGCCCATAATATGGCACATTTAGGAAACAGTTGATGAAGTAAAAGATCAAGAAAGCATTGGAAGATGTTGAAGGAAAAGCAGCAGCTAGAAAACAAATGGTTAAAGTATTTGTTAGCTATAAGGATTAAATGTGGTGAAAGAGAATTCTCAGCCTTGGTACCCAGTCGGGGAGCCTCGCTGGTGCCTGGATAAGCAGGGAAAAGCCTTGTACACAGACCTTGATATCTCCTCACTAAAGCCATGTTTGCAGTGAAGGACATTGATAGAGATTAAAAAAAAAAAAAAAGACAAGGGGAAAAAAACGTAGTGCAACTTTCCAGAACGAGAAGTTCTCTCCCAGGTTTACATTTTCCAAGCCATTGACGTATGTGAAAGAAAAACAGGCGATAACTTCTCATCTTCACTGCACATTTCAGGCCATCACTTCTAATCATTCCTTTTGTCAGCTGCACTCCCTTACGTACCTCCCCTGGCCCACAAGTGATTCTTTCCAAGTTTTCAGCGCTTTTACTAAGCAATGCTTTTGTGCACCCAACCTGCAGGTGCACCAGAGTCCTTGGCAAGGGGCAAGCTGATTATCACTTACAAAAACAGCTACATTGTATCTTCCATACTTCTTCAAGGTCTTGAGCAAAGCATAAATGCTGATGAAAAAGAAGTTGATGCAGGCAGAGCTTCAGAGGGCTAATCAGGTAAGTCTTGTTTGTTATTTGCAGAGAAGGCTTTACAGTACTTTGCAGTTTACATACTTTTTTTTCTAACTCGTTTATGTTTGTGATACTGATCTAATGGCTTTATGAAAATCAAACAAAACTTTCGTACTGTGCAATAATTCTTACTTCATGCTAATCAGAATGTTTTCTTGTTAATGACCTGAAATTCATCTTTAGATGATTTGTGGAGAAATTATCGTTATTGACTTTTTTCTTCTGTAGACTCCATATCTTATTTGTTTTTAAAGATCGCTAACTTAAACTGATTAATTTTCTATATACTGAATACTGTTAAAACAATAATGATGCTTGATATATTTAATCATCTCATTCTTGTGATGTTTTAACCACTGTTCTAACCTGTATCCATTGGGGGATATTTCAAGAAAGCCAATGCTGTTTCAAGGATAATTACTGATTTTTATTCTCATTAACATATATGTTTAAACTTTAGGTTTCCCTGCCTACTGTTGGATGTCTTTTGATTCTGCTCGTTGTTCCTTTTTCCTATGCATATACTTCTTTGAGAATTGGAACTAAAGAGGCATAGGGCATGGGAAAATGGGGCGACTGAGGTACTCCACCACTCACTCTACAAAGCATCGTTGGGAGGCATGTGGGAGAAAAAATGAAAGCATAGTAAGTACCTGGTATAAGCAAAGAGGTTAACTGTGAAATTCTAAGGGTAGAAAAATGCTTATTAATAGTAATGTGTAAGAATTTACATAATACTTATTCAGGTACAGTAGCTGAATGTTTGTGTCATGTTAACACATTTATTTTAATTTCTTGTCATGGGAGTAACAATATTTAGCACACCCCTATTTATTCAATTACAAGAATCAATATGAATCTGTTAGAGGTTCCTTCTTAAAGGAATGCATTGCTTAGGGCTCACTCCAATAGTCCTTACTCAAGCAAAGCTACCATTAAATTCATGGGAGTTTTGCCGGAATAAGAGTGCAAAAGTGGGCACTTTGGGTCTAATCCAGAGCCTACTGAAATCAGTGAGATTATTTTATTGAGTTCAATGAACCCTGGATCAGGCCCATAGGACCAGTCATGCCACTGTTATGAATGCTGGTGGTCTTTAGTGGGACTATTCATGGGAATAAGGATCAGAGGGTTCTTAGAGCCTGATCCTGAAAAATGCCGAGCGCATCTTATATGGTGCTGTATGGGACACACAGCTCCCACTGAAGTCATCTTGCAGGATCAGGCCATTAGTATGAAAAAGTAAAGAAAGATAAGACTCACTTTTTCCTTTGTTTCTCCACAGGTATTTGGGAAGTGGACCTATAACCTGACTCCAGTTCAGCCATTCATTGCAGTGCTTTTATGTCTGTTTAATTTTATTTAGTCTTGATACAGCTATGGGATTTCTGGAACAAGGGTTCATAAACAATGAAATAAATTTGAATTATGTGTACAACAAGTGAAATAGAAATCTAATATTTTAATAATAAATCAGAAATTTGCCCAATACTGTATCACGAATTCTAACAACACTATTTTATTTATTGCTACATGTTTATATAAAGCAGGGCTATGTCATATTTACATGGCATTCAATTTCTAACATATACTGTTATTATTCCATACAATACAGGCTAATTTAAACTAATACTTAAACTAAGTCAATATAGAGATAAAAAGCCATACTTTTTATTGCCTTTAGCATGTAGAGTTTTGGAGAACTTTCATTTTACTTGTGAGTCATTCTTTTCCATATATTAAAGGGTAATAAAAATATTCTACTTACAGCTCTGTGTATTATTTGTTTATTTCATATTGAGGCTGGGTGGAGGGGAGAGTCAGAGGTAATTCAAATATATTTTAGTAACAACGCATTTTCTTAACTGTTTGCAAGATGCTTGAAGGATGTTTGAATGGAATAAAATAATTGAATTGTGTTTTTCATAACACTTTAATTAAACCAAAATGCATCACCACAATTAAAGAACAAAAGGGAAACAAATCTGGAATGCAAAACAAAACAATTTTGTTGCCCAGAGGGAAAACTCCATACAACTTCTGGGCTAATCAAATCCTGAGAAGATTATGTATTAGAAATCAAAATATAAAAATGCAATTAAATAGACCATGGAATTGATATGATGCTTGCAGAAAGCCCCCTCATGTAAGAACTATTATACATTTTTATATCCAAAGTGCATCCCACCAGGGTGCTCAGAGCCACATGTACAATAAAAACCACACACACAAAATACAATTACACCCATAGTTTAAATGAACACCATCTTAAAAGTCAAAATGAATCAGAGCTGGGGAGGTGGGAACTGTTAGCCCATTAAAGAATAGAGAGACAAAAGTGTGGTGGGAGGGAATGGTAATAAATATGGGGCCCCAAGAACAGTCATACTAAAAATGTTTGTAGGGGGAGAAGATTAAAGGGAGAAGATTAAAGGTGGAGTGTAAAGCACTGAGCTGCTTGTCAACAGGGAGAGAAATCCAAACCTTGGGGCCCAGAATAGGAATGGTCGAGCTTTTCTTTTGAAATTCAGATTAACAGCTTTCAGAAAAAGCTAATTAGAACAACTGAGATTTTTGTTATAGTTTGAAAGTCAAGAAACCAATGTAATACACTCCCTGCAAATAAATAAATAAATAAATAAATAGGCTTCTCTCACTGACTATTTTATGGGGTCATCAATGCAAAGGAGTTCACTTTGTCCATACATGTCTACTGAAAGGCATTTATCCTGCTAGGAAATAAGAGGCAGATTGTAAGGGGCCCAGTCCTGAGAGGAGCCAAGTACTCCCAACTCAGAGTCAGTGAAAGCTATAACTGCTCAGCATCTCATGGGATCAGGCCTTTGAGGCTAATGAAATCATTAAACGGGCTGGTATCTAAGAATACAGGGTGGAATTTTCAAAATGACCTAAGTGACTTAGGAGTACAAGCTTCATTGAAAGTCATTTAGGTGCTTTTGAAAATCCTTCCATTTGTGTCAGTCTAACTCTCACTATTCCAAATATCATTGACTAGCGTTCCAGTTATGTGGCCAAAATTAACCTTTACAAGCCATTACATATTCCTGTGCTTAACTGCTTTGCTGGATGGGGGCCTGAGCAGGAAGAGCAGAATGTAGTGGCTGGAGAAGGAGGTAGGTGAAGGCAAGAAGTTGCAGCAAAATTCCCTGTCTCTTCATGAGGTTACTAAATCCAGACTTGACTCCAGCTAAACAACACTAATTTAACAAACAAACAATTTGTTAATGGAGTTAATGTAAAGGTTAAACTAATCTGGTTTTGCCAAATGAAATGGAAGCTTTTCTTTTGGGATTAATGGGTGGGGTGAGGATGAGAAAATTCAGCCATCCCCAGCCTTAAAGAAAAAAAAAAAAGAGAGGTGGGAAGGGGTGCAAAAACTTCTCAGTGAACCCCTCCACACACACACACAAACACACACACACACCTCCAGAAAGACTGGGATTGAGGGAAATGATACATGAATGTGAGGAATACAACAAGAGGCATATACTGCTTAGCCACATATTTAAACACACATTAAGGCAATATTAAAGGTCTGGCTGAAAAATACAAAGGAAAGGAAATTCAGTGCTAAGTCTTTTACTGTCCTATTATGCTTCAGCATAACTGAGTTCAGAGTGCTGAAATACTTTAGCACAATGACCTGACTTAAAGACGAAGTGGAAGCCTTTAGCAAAATTCCTTTGCAAAACTATATGCATAGAGTTGATTTAATTTGCCATTTTAAGGGCAATTGTTAAGGAAAGGAAAGATTTTATGATGCCCACTTCTATAGATACAAGACACTGATTGCCTGCATCATAGCCAGTTACTGGGGTTTAAAGATACCATGCAATGTATGTTATCTTCATCTGCATTACCATGTACTTTGTGGAATCATTAATTGCCAAGCAACAGATAGCATAGATCAGGGTCATTCAAGATTTTATCTTAAGACCCAGAAAAAAGAAAGGAAGAAAGAAGCAGAAAGAACCACTCCTGAGCTACACAGAGGGAAAAACTGTTCTCTTACATAACTCCAATTCCTGAAATATGCCTGAGGATGCCTGTTTCTGTAAACCATATAATCAGTCTCTTTCTTGGGCCTCTGGATCCCAAAGAGCACTTTGCACCAGCCTCTCTGTCATACAGAGTATGCTGGGTGAAGAAAGAGCTGGGCAAATTTTCTTCCACTACACCCCCTTTCCAAAGTTTCCTCTAATTTATCAAGGAGCTCAGCGGCTAATGATTATCAATTATTCACTCCTGTTTTGTCCATGAGGGGAACAAGGGAGTACAAACAAATCTCCTGTATTTTAAATTTACCACAAACAAAAATAAATCAAAAGCTACGGTTTGGCTATGTTGAGGCAGGGGCCTCCCAATACCTTGCTGGAGCCAGTCTGCTCCAATGTATTTCCTACCTTGGCTGTCCTAGCTGAGGTGACTCAGGCCTTTTCAGTCAGTTTGCTTCCTCTCACTGTGACTGACAAGTGCTGCTTCCATCAGGGAGGATTTTCTCCTTCCCTCTGCCCTTCCTCTCTGTTCTCTCTCTCAGGTGATAGTTGTCTCTCTTCCTATTTTTCCCCTCTTGTCCATTTTATCCCCTACTTCTCCATCCTGCCACCCAGTCTCCCTAATTCTCATCACCACGTCCTCAACTTATTTCTCTCTTCCTCCCTGGAGTCTGCTGCTTTTTGGTTGGGGGTAGGACAATCCTTGCAGGTCTCTCCTCCTGTGAGTAGTACTTACTCACACGGGTGAAACCATCAATGTCAAGTTTCTTATTCCCTTTGCCAAAAGACATCATTTTACCCATCTATATCTCCTCCCACCCAAAAAGGGAAAGTAAAGGGGAGAAAAGTGGAAGCAGTGCTTTGTGAACAGCAGTCATCTTGATTATATGCTGCTCTTTTCTGAAAAGCTATGAGCCAGATCCAGCAAAACTTTATTTATGCATTTGACATTACTCACAAGAGTAATCCCACTGATTCCCCAGGATTGCTCTCTTTACTTACACTTTTCCTAAGACCAATTCTAAAGGTTATGCTCATTCAGGCCCTGATTAAAAAGAACACGTGAGCAGGTGCTTAATTTTAAACACTGAATCGGGACCTCATAAAATGAACAAAAACAACAGCACATGAAAAATTGTAAGTACAAAATTAACCAACATGGCCTGAATTTCAGATGGCCAGAACTCAGTCAACTGCTCACGGTCAAAACCACACACCAATAATTTTTCACAGAAACTATGCAATTCTAAATAATTAATAATTTTTCAAAAAGTATAAGTTACTTGCAATTCACAAAAGAAAGAGAAGTACAATTTAACTAATAAGTCATTCACTATAAATCATACACTCAGCTTTGATTTACTGACACCCCAAAGTTTTGAATCACTGGTCCCTTCCAGTCCCATTCTGCTATGATTCTGTGATCCTGTTAAAAAAGTTTATGGAGAAAAATTAATTTTCATTGGGTCTCTAGATTACAAACCAGGGTGATTCTAGAATTTTGCATGGAATCTTGTTTTTTAAATACTTATTCATAATAAAATATGAAAAAGTAACGGTCATAATTTTTCAACATTATCACATTAAGGTCAGGGCTTAGTTTTGGTACCTAATGTGGATGTAACAGCAATGAGGAGTGAATACAGTTTGAGTCCTAATCTCACCCTGTGGGACATTTTGCAGAAACAAAATATGGAAATGGAAACATTCCTAAGAACAACATAAGCTTCTGTGCGACATTAAAATGTAGGCTAAGTGAAGCATAATTATATATATATACATATATATATATTATATTATATATACATATATATATATTATATTATATATACATATATATAAAAATCATATTCACAGCTAATTCTGAACTGTGGTCTTCCAATAGATAGGCCCCTACTTTAAATGACAAAGGTAATTTTCATAATCATGTTTCTCATTTTTTATAAATAACCCTCTTGAAAACTTTAAAAGGAAACTCGATCCCTGACTGACATAACCTTTCCTGCTATCAGGTACATATGCACTGCTTTGTGATGTGGGCAGTTTGCTCACTGTGAGCTCTGAATTTTGCTGGTGATTGTATTTATATTTTGTTTAGAAAACACAGTACTCTGAAATATTTGTTTTGAACCATGATCCCTCCTGTCCTACCACTATCAATGTTCACAGTGCAATCAAAATACAACGCAGTGTTATCAGACCCTGAAATGCAAAGCATCTTAAGCCAAATTGTTAAGACTTCCATATGCTCCCATTTTGTAACTGTACTTACTTTTACTTGATTTTTCTTACTGTACATGATCCTAAATTCCACCTTAATAAATCAAGCAGACTAGTGGAGTCTGTTCGTTCAAGGCCCTCAGCTAATCTTCAGTCCAACTTTCCCTCTTACAGATGGAGTTTCTCTCTTTGCAGCACCAGGGACAGGATGAGACCATTATCTTTCGAAAAGAAAAGAGAGGTCATTCATAACAAGGTTTGGGATGGATGTTTTGTATTACAATTTCTGGAATGCAGTTTATGTCACTGTGTACTTGTGCAATAGCTCTCCTGCAAAAGCATTTTATGGTATGTAATTAAGAAGACATTAAAATCTACTTTCCACACCACTATATCTCATCTAAACCTAATTTTGCTACATGAATCCACATTCTTTTATTAATACTTCTTTTGTCTAATTGAAATATACTTTATGATGTATGCATGAATGCCTATTATCAGCTTACATTTATATAGAATATTTTATTGCAAGGTATTTTTGCAAACTTTATTCCCAGTTTGGCAATCAGATCTACGTGAGCAAATCATTGCACCACATACTGCCCAATGGAAACCAGTGAGTTAAATCCACTCCATCCACACAGAGTCCAAGCATTTGGCCTCTAGGCAAGTGGCATGTGAAAGAGATTAAATTCACCTCACAACCCAAGGCCAATGTGCAAGACTATTACACCAGCCGCAGCAACTCTGTTCAAGTCACTTGAGGATTAGGTCACCTGGGCCATCCCAACTTCAGCCTTCTCTCCAGCCAACATAGCCTGCATATTCCCCTAACATTCATCTTCCTCTGTACAATCTATACAGGGGCTTAGGTAGAGTGGAAAGCCTTACTCTGATCCTGCAGATCACAACAAACAAATCTCACCCCATAACCACAAGAGACCCAGAATATTCTTGTCCACACAAGAGCATTATTATTTGCACATGTTAAAAAACAAAAACAAAACAAAAGAACCTTCAGTAGTCCAATCAGGGAGTAGAAACAAGTCCATATGACTTAGATAATGACCAATCACACACCACAAAAAGCAAATAACCCAAGTGATTAATTCATGAGCAACCTATAAGGTGAAAAGTGTAATCCTAAGCTGTTTAGAACACACATTTGAATAATTAATACATTTCACAACACAAAAATGTTTCACAAACCTTCTTCCAAACAGAAAAAAAGCACAGAAATAGTGCCTTATATTTAAATTTGAACAATTCTAAATAACAATTATCTATAGCTATAAAATTATTTGGAGCTTTGGCTGTTCAGCTGACACCTTGAAAAGAAAAAAACTAGCGGCATAATTTTTGATGCTCCATGAATACTTCTGGGTTTCAACAAAACAAAACAAAAAAGAAAACCCAGATAGCAAAGCTTGACAAGTCTATTTACAAGACAGAATGCTAAGAAATATTATTTGCTGTTTAATTTTAATGTCAAATATTTTAAATGCTAAACAGCTGCTTTCACAAACAATGAGGAGAATTTTCATAGAAGTGGGCAAGCCAATGAGTTGAATCTAAGGCAGAGTGTCTAACATTTTACCAAATGTTTGGCCACTTAGTATGTCATAATTGTCACGATGCTCAATATTGTCACCATCTGGTGATGGCAGCACTGGGCCAACAGGGCCCATGTCCAGGCCAGCTGGGGGGCCTTGGAAAAATGGGTTCCCCTGAACATTAATCTGTTCCACCCACCTGGCTCTCCTACCAAGGAGAAGAGTTAGGGTGTGGAGGCTTGCCCTGCTCCACTTGCCTGGCATGCCTGCCAGGGAGCGGGAGAAGTCCCCTCACCCTGACCCCGCTCCCTGGCAGGAGCGCTGGGTGGGGAGTCGGGTGGACTGCAGGCAGATGGGGCAGTGAGGGAACCCCACTTGCTCTGGCCCAGGGCCCTACAAAACTGTAATCCGCCTCTGCCAGCTGGAACTTTAAAGTAACAGCAAGGATAAAACAGACACTTCTATTCACTTCTATTCAAAAAGTACATCCATAGGCACTACTGTTAAGGCACAGCCACTGTGCTGCTGCAGTGTAGATGCTTCCTACATCGATGGAAAGGGTTTTTCCATCAATGCAGTTAATTCACCTCACCAAGAGACAGTATTTAGGTAAATGGAAGAGTGCGTCCATTGAGCTAACTGCACCTACATCAGGGGTCAGGTTGACCTGACCACGGTGTTCAGTAGACAAAATTTCTCATATCTCTGAGCAACATAGTTAAGTTGATCATTTTTTAAGTGTAGACAAGGCTTATTGGGCTGTAACTCTACAAGTATTGGGGCCCTTTACACACAGTTGAGTATTTCCAGTTCCATCCAGAGGAGGGCATATGTGTGTATATGTCTCACACACTGACATGGCTACAACCACACTGCACACATACATACACAAAATTACAACACAGAGCATCCTGCATATCTCGAAAATCACAGTCAATTATATAAACTCAGCTTTATGAAATTGACTTAGACGTTGCCATACACAGCTTAGTCAAATAACTGGAAAACAAAACAGATCATACAAATTTTTTGAGGCAGAAATGCTGCCTACGCAGTAGAATGCCACTGATACTATTAATTCAAAGTGAATATCTTGATTTTAATGGTGTTTCACTTCTCAGAAACAGTGGTAACTCTTTGACTGAGTAATTGAATGCAAACTTTCTCCTCTTAGCACATTTTCACAGTTGTAAACAAATTTCTTCTAAGTGTGCCTTTATTAGTTTTCATATAACGCGGGTGAAAGATAATGAAAATTCCCCTAACTGCTTTTCAGTGATGCCAGGAGCACTTAAAAAAATCTGACAAGCAATACCAGTAGAAGCCAGCCTGTACCAACCACATCACATAGCTCAGTCCTTTATTTTCTTAGGGCATGCTGGGGACATTCGTCTTCTGGGGAAGGAGGATGTTCACTTTTCTCCGTAGTTACTCTCTCTCTTTGACCCAGGAGGGGCAGTGACAGCCTCACTCCAAACAAGAGAACGGTCTTTGAAGTGGAGGGGAATAAAGGAAAAAGTGGAGAGATCCCAGAGGAGCTCCCAAAACATTCATATTTTAGTTAACATTCAGCATTCTTGAAGTGAAATGGACAGGACAAACTGCATGTACTGTGCAGCCAATTCGGTCAAAACATTTCCCACTTTGCACTGGTGTAAACTATGAGCCAGGCCCTGTAATTCCAGGGCACAGCTGGGAAGGCAATGAACAGCCATGAGCAGAGGGCTGGGCAGGTTGCAAACAACAAAATGGGGGCTGAGCAGGACAAGCAGCAAGGGAAGGGGCAGGGGGAACGGAGGCTGACCCACCAGACCACTGCAAACTGAAGGACGTCAGGGAAAGGAAAGTCTGGAAAGGAGGTCATGTGTACCAATATGTGCTTGTGAGGCTGGAGAGTCTCTGCTGCTGCACTCCCAGGCTGGATAGGTGGAGGCAGTCCACAGGTGGTCTTCAGAAGTGGAGGTGGAAGAGTGGATGGACTGTGACGGAGTGCTCCACGCCACTCCCCTCCTCCCCAGCAAAGCAGCAGCGGTGGTGCAGTCCCAGCAGCAGCCATAGCAGCACTGGAAACCCCCACCCAGAGTCAGAAGTGTGCAGGTGGGGATAGTAGGAAGAGAAAGGAGGGTTCGGTGTTTAAGGCAGTTGAATGCTGCCCTGGAGAACTGGATCCAATCCCTGACTCCACCACAGTGTTCCTTCCTGCTGCTGGCAAGTCCCTTAAAATCAGAACGCTCACATTTGGCTGTTCATTGTGTATTCCTCACTACTGGGTTGCAGAGGCCCAATGTAAGACACCTAAAGCCAAATGACCATTAGGAAATTAATTTGTATTCAGTGCACACTTTGGATGTTGTGTATTAAATAGGTATGAGGGCACACATTGAATGAGAAGAAATGTTGGTTAACTACTTATTCACTGAATAAGCCAGGGGATCTGTGGGGAAAAAATACATGATCCTTTCGATAATGACTTATCAAAATGCAGACATGTGGGAGGGTTGAGTTTAGATTTCACTTTATTTGGGGAAGTGTTAAACATAATTCTAATAAAGTCAATTATTTAGTGTGAAGGAAAAGCCTTCCTTTCCCATTATCATGATACTAGTTTGCACAGCAGAATGACACTGGTCCTCTATTCAGAAAGCTCTAAGACAATGCAAGCAGCAGCAGAATTTGCCGTTAGAGAAGCACAGTGCATGTTATTTTTATTTCAGCTGAGCCACAGGTGCTTCACAAACCACAGTGCCCACTTTCAGTCCATTAATAGCTTCTCTACTGCAGATCATTAGCCATGTCTCACCGACATAACGCAGCACTGGTACAAAAGGCTTTACGCAGCAAAAATAAACCAGATTCAATTCAATAAAGCAGTGGAGCAAAGTGAAAGGGACACACTGCAAGGTCAAACTCATCCAATCAAGACATCTACAACAGCTGACAAAGAGGAAGCCATGAAAATGAAAGCTGCCTGCAGAAATCTCGTTTCATTTCCCAGTAAGCTACATAGGCTTTTACATATTACCCCAATAAAGTACTGTCACCATAGAAACTGCCACATCAAGTTATACTGTATCTATTCTTCCCTATCTGCCACAGAGCAATTTCTTAAAGAAATGCTCTCAGTGTATCTCAGTGGAGTGGGGTGAGCATTACTTACATTGCTTGAGAATATGTTGGTGCATTTTCAGAATGGATTTTAATATTATTTTTAAAGAATCCATTAATTATTAGAGTGTCTCCAAACAACATTGTGGTTAACATGGTGGCAGACAGTGACACCTCATTTACATGAGCTTTCTTACCCTTGCTGCCATGGTGGAACTTGAAAACAGCTCCTGTCTGTATTCATCTAGGGGTGCCAGACCATTCTCTGGCTCTGGGCCCCCCTCCTTCTGCGCATCCTCGCTCCTGCTTTCCTCCTCCTTCCTTCCCCTGTGCTGCTACGGCCTCTGAAGTGTCCATGGTGGTCTTTGGAGTGGAGGTTGGGTCACCTGTAAGTATCACATACAGCTCCTTGTAGGTATGGCCGGTCATGGGAGCAGCACCGGAGTGGCTGTTTGTGGTAGACATTCTGCAGCTTCTTCACTTAAACTCTGCACTGTAGTTCATCCCAGTCATGGCCCCTTTCCATAATGGCCCTTGATATCTTCCCATAGGTATTGTAATTCCTGTGGTTGGAAGGTAGATGGGACTGGACAGCTTCCTCCTCCCAAACGCTGATGAGGTCCAACACCTTGGCATTGCTCCATACTGGGGATCGCCTGGCGCATGGAGGCATGGTCACCTGGAAAGATATGCTGAGAGCACTCCACGCCTTGCTGAGCAAACAGGAAGGGGAATTTCAAAATTCCCAGAGAATTTAAAGGGCAGGTCTGATGGTTGGTTACATGAGGTCAGGGCAGTAGAGTTCAAAGTGATGACCAGAGTGGCTAGAACAGGCATTGCAGGACACTTCTGGAGGCCGATAAGAGTTCATTAATAGACCAAGGCATTCACACTGGCACTGGGGTGCAGCAAGTTTTATGCTCTCATAGAGCTGGATTACCATGGACGCTCCAGCCACAGAGTCTGGGCACTCTACGTGTCTTGCCAGTGTGGACACCTGAGGAGTGAGTGTGCCCGGGGCTGATTAAATACTCTCCAAATTGCAGTGTAGCCAAGGCCCTAGACAAGTCCTAAATAGCCCCAAGGTTTACATGTGAATAGATGCAGCTATTATTTCAGTTTCATTTGTTTGGCTGTGTACTAAAAGAAAAGCAAAGAAAACTGTTACATTATGACAGCTCTTTTTGCAATTAGAAAAGCTAGCAACTTCCATTTATTATTCATTACAATGCCTACCACAATGGGGCATGGATCATTTTCAGAGCCTATAATTACCGTAATACAAATTAACAAAGAAATTATTTATTGATCATTGGCAGGGTGCCAGGCACAGTACAGAGTTAAAGGGAAACATGATCCCTGTACATATGCATCTTCAATGTGCCCACCACTGTGATATCAAGGTTTCTATCCAGAGGGATTTACAACATTATTTAAAAATGAAAACATACATTTTGGAAATTAAAGTCTATAAGTCTCTCTAAGTTATCTCTAAGGACCAGAATCTGCTCCAATTAAGGCAGTGTCCTAGATTCTCTGCTGCACTCGCTTTACACTTGGCACAGCAAAGTGGGAGCCATCAGAGCAGTAGTTACAGTTCCCTGAGTCTCTGCTCATCTGGCACTGGTTAGAGCAACCTCAGGACTCTCAAGCCTGCACCAGCTGGCAAGTTTCCAAGGGTCATCTGGCAGCTAAGCATAAGTAGAGTACAGCACACTCTGCCTCCTTGCTGCCCTTCCACATCATCATCATACTTCTTGTGCTATCTTGGCTCTGAGCCCACTGAGAAATTCCTCATGAATCTGCAGGTACCCTTAGTAGGGGCACAGGCCTACATTTTGCATGGCTCCTGCATTGTAAAGAGGATGGGGGAAGACAGCCCAATGAGAGTTTTGCCATTGGACTTCAAAGGAGGGGACATTTGGTAAAAGTATGCAGGCCTGTTAATCTAACGATGGACACAACCCATCATTCTAAAAGCCAAGTGTTTCACATTATCACCATGATCAGCACTTTTGTGGATGTGACTTTTACAACCAAATAAACAAAGCACTACTGATGAAGCTACCATTCCTTTGTAAATTAGGCTTGATTTTTAAACAGTCTTCACCTTAACTCTCATCACAAATATGTGCACATCCAATAGGTGGTAATTGGATTGACTTTAAGGATTTATTTGCTCTGTTTTGCTTTTATTCTCAAATACATATTCATTTGTGCTGCTATAAATGCTTTAAAATTCTTTATTCTGTAAGTCTCCTTAAGCCAGCTGTACTGCATTTCATTTCTCATCTACTTGAAAGGTGACTTCTGATGCTTCAGAATATGAAAATAGTAGGCCTTTAAAATAAGTGTACTGGTCAAGTTCAAATAGTGACTATGGGCTATATTGTCCCCTTTTAAGGCTACTACTGTGTAGAGAACTGTTTAGGGTATATCTGCACAGTAAGTGAATGTGACTGTATAGCAGGTATGCTAGTCTTAATCTAGCTAGCCACGCAAGTAACAATAGTGAACAAGTGGTGGCTCGGGCCTCAGTGTGGGCTAAGCACCCCACTACAAGGTTGCCAGGGCCCTTGTTGCCAGGGTATGGACTGAGGTGGCTAATCTTCACTGAAGTCTGTGCCACTGCATCCTCACTATTGTTGTCTGTGCTAGCTATATAAACACTTGCTATATAGATGGACCAGACACATTGAGCCAAAATCCTGCACTGGCGCTAGCTCCACTCAGTACAGACACTGATGAAAGTAAAAGGTGAATGTATGCTACCTCTGTTCTCCCAGTCATGGGACTGTTCACCAGCACTACTAGTTCACCAGCACTACTAAGTAAAGCAGCGCCAGAGATGCTTAAATTTTCATCTGGCTGCAAAAGCACAGCCACACATCTTAGCCATGTCCTGTGTGCAGGTGATGTGCTACTAGCCCTATCCAGATAGCTGGCTAAAATAGCTTGGCAGCTGTTTTGTACCAGCAGTTTGGTGCAAAGCAGCTGTATTGAGCCGTATTGAGCGCCAGGATCTAACCTGCTGGTTTTCTAATGAAGTCTTCTTTTGAGTGCAGAGTCCCAAACTTGAGATCTGTGTGGCTCTATGGAGGTCAGGGCCATCAGCAGTACAATCCCACACTGATCCCCAGTTCTCTTGGCATCATTTTTAAAATGATACAGGATAGAGACAAGAGAGCTGTTTTCTGATTATTACATACATGAAGGCCCAATGGTCTGCTTTTCTTCCTCCACAGTTCTGGAAGTATAGGAATGTACCAGGAATGTGAGAATTACTTCCCTCTATTGTTCCCAAATCACATGCTATGATCTGAGGTTCTATCAGTCTGAATGGGCATGCTGTTAAAAGTAACACATGTATGGCCCATTAACAGTGAAATGTTCTGTAACTCATTACTGTTGGATTGTGTTTCTCAGGGCTTGTCTACACTTGAAAAGCTACAGTGGCACAGCTGCAGCACTGCAGCTGAATGGCTGTAGTACTTCAGTGTAGACACCTCACATTACCTACACCTAAAGGAGTGTAGCTGATTTCCCATCAGCGCAGGTAATCCACCTCCCTGAGAAGTGGTGGCTAGGCCAACAGAAGAATCCTTCTGCTGTCTACACAAGGGGTTAGGCTGGCTTATCTACATCATTCGGGGTGGGGGGGGGGGCATTTTTCATACCCCTCAGTGACTTAGTTTGGTCAACCTAACTTTTTAGGGTAGACCAGACCTCAAACTATCTTGTTGAATGACAGCATTAAAACAGTCCTAATCTCATTAAGATACACTGAGCAGGGAGGAAGATTTCACACTATTTGCTGGTGCTATTATTTGTTTGACAACAGTTTGTGTCTGGGCAAGCTTTCTGTACACAGGACCTCACACGCTAAACATCCATGATTATTTATGGTAATTATGGCATGGGACCAATTTCTGCTGTCCTTATTCAGACAAAATGCCCATTAAATTAAAGTAGGCCTTGTCAACTCTAAGAATTATTTTACCTGTAAATGCCAACAGGTTTAGCTCCAGTGGAACTTATAATATAAACATGGCTCAGATGGGATCAAGTTTTATCTAGCACTGCTACAGGTCAAGAATTATTTTCAATCAATTTTTTTGCAAATGATTTGGAATAATCAATAAATTCAAGAATATGGTGATCTGATGAGAGATACTCCGCAATCAGGAGAGTCAAAATTCATCAGATAAGTTATTGATAATGAATTATTTGCCCACCAATTCCTGGAACACATGCTCTTTATTAAACAAAAAAACCTCACCTTCTGGTAGCATATGTGATATCTACACTAGGGGGTTCTGCCAAAATAACTATACTATTATAGCTATAATAATAGTATAATAACTATTATACTGTATAATAAGGCAAAGGCCTTAATAACAGCAATCTTGCAGAAAAGAACTGCTTCTGCAACCTAAGCACCTTTTTTTGCCTCTTTCTATCTTCATAAAGGCACTGGGTCTCAACATGTACACTCAACCTACATTGCACAGCATACTGCAGCACAGCTAGGGTAGGAGGCCTAATTCTCCACTTCATTACACCAATTTCATTCCAGAGTAACTTCATTGATTTCTTTATTTGATTTTACTCAACTGATTTGATCTTCACTGACTCCATCAAGTTACTCCATGGTAGGAGATTAAAGAATCAGGGCCAGAAACTGTCTGGTATTAGCTGTCCTCCTGGGAGTACATCTTTAAAAGATCAAACATAGTCTCCTCTATTTTAACCACTTAAAAATCCTCTCCGGTCCTGATTCCCCATTGCTTTGCAACTATGTAGTCATTTACATCAATGCAAAGTTGTGTAAAATTCCACCAGATCAAGACAGTAGTATTTTACAGTGATCCAAATGAATGCCCAAGGTGGATGGCAATGGAAAATTAGGCCCTTGATTCATTTCTGTTGGACACATTTTGCAACTGTAAATTTAAATTAAATTAATTTCCACCTTTGAAAATTCTTATGAAAGTAGAATGTATTCTTGCTATAAATTGACGTAGCTTCATAATGCCATTTTCGTGATCAGCAAGATGCGGGCCCATGTACGATACAAATACAAAAGAATGTCACAATATAGTCACAATTTATAGTTCAGCTGGGATCTTGACTATGTTCCATAACAGGAGCAATGCACAAATAGCAACTGTACCATACGATGCAATAAACCAATGACCAAAACCAATGCTTACTCCTATCAGAATATATATCATGCATTAAGAGAAGCTGAAGCAGCATGAAGGAAGCACAGCAATACTTAGAACAAAAACAAAAAAAATAAACAATGAGACCTCCATTATAAAAGGGTATCCTTAGGTTGCTTCTCAGCTTTTTGGTTAAGAAAGCATTATCTAAAAAGTTCTCAGTTGTATTGCCTCTGGGACCTCACCTGGCCAGTGGCATACATAACACACACTTGCTCAGTTTGTGCTATTTTAATTTTGTTGTTGATGTGTTTATCTGTACACAGATGATACTGAATAGTTGAGGTAGAAGTTTCATCACTGCACTTGACAACTGTTAATTGTTAAATACACAAAGCAGCAATGACTGCTTCAACTGGGATTCCTTTCATGAGGTGTCCACTTAAAGCATCCTAGCAGTTTACTGATTAGTTATCTCATCAAAGTAGTTTTGGTTTCAAAATGCAGAGTTTTGCCTTAAGCATGGTTCTGTGTTTTAAATAAAGCCTTTTTATAGTGTACAAAGCATTTGATGTATATTTTCTCCCTTCTAGGTTTTTGAGTATTTACTCCAAAGCAGTGGACACAGTAAATTCCAGTGCTTTCTCTGCTCCCACATTCCTGTTTGTGTGTGGTAGTTATTATTATGGCTTCCTTTGGCATGCTTACCAGAAATAAAGTTCATATAGTATCAACCTGAAACAATGTTATTTCATCTGTGAGTCAACATTTGTAACATGAACAGAAAAAGCCCCAAGATTAATATGTATTGTGAAGTATATAAACCAATACAAATCAAATATTAGACCAAATTCTTAAGAGAAGAATTCATTTTGGATATTCAGACTAATAAAGTATTTTTTAAAAAACAACAACTAATAATAAAGTTATAGCAGAGTAGAGCATTTTATACAGCAAATGTGTGCATACAACAAAACAAAGATAATATTAGTATATGGATAAGATTTTATTTTCTATTTCATTACGAGTAATGTGTGCTTTGAGTAGCACTAGGCATTGGGCAGTATATGTTCATGTGTGCTTAGAAATATGAGTGCAATAGAAATAGCACAGTTTTAATTAAGTGACTTTCTTACACTTGTGTAAATTGGGAGGATTTTGAAGTCCATGAATTTACCAGATTACAACAGGAGTATCTAGGAGGAAAAGTTGCAGCACCTGAGTCCTTTGTGGATCCCACCCTAAGTAAATTGTTGGATTTTCATTAAGGAAATGATTGCATTGTTACTGGATTATATCATTGTCTAATTAGCTACTGACATTTTCAAAACTTGCTTCAGTTTATAAATTATTTCACATTCTCTGTACATCAGCTTTTTTTCTGATTAATTAGCCACAAGGTTTTAACAGTTATTCACCTGAGTAGTGGATTGAGTTGAATGGGACTACACACAGGTGTAAAGTTAAGCAAGTGTAAATGCTTACAGGACTGGGATCTATGTTATTTTAAAATATATGTTTAACATTTCTTTTGTGGGCAAATCACTCAGGAGAATCTTTTCCTCCATATTATCACACTAGGATTAAGATCACCCCTTTGTCATTAACAAAAACATGCTATTTGATCATAGTCCATTTTTTCCTTACTTTTTAAACATATCTGTAGAGATATTGTTAAAAATGAGAATTGTCTATACCAGTTTCATTACAATTAATATTGCTTTAAATTAAAATTAAACAAACACAAAAAAACTGCTGACCAGGTCTAATATAGATATATGTTTATAGAACTCTAGGCCTTTTCCACTTAGGGATTATCTACAAATGAGGGTTATGGTTAGTTCTGTAGAACAGTTTATTAGGTTTTTCCCTACCCTTGTCCACACTGGCCAAGAGAATATTACCATAAATCACCACACCCTGCAGTTTCAGTGCAAAAGGAAAGGAATATGCTGCTACACCAATGGAACCATAGTCCCTAGCCATTTTGCTCAATTAACATTTTTGTAAAAATGCATACCAATTTTTAAAAGGCTTATCTTTTGTTTTCTTTTACAGCATATACATTACTCAAAATATGCAGTGCTGATGAGAAAGATAAGCAGATTCAATAATTGCATGGGGGTTTCTCCATATTACTAAAATGGGGAAAATAACTAGAGATTTACTAGTGAAATGTATTCAGGGTGGGTAGTCACACAGAAGTCTCAAAGCTGCTGACTCATGTCATGGTGTAATGCATTAAGCACAAGACCATGTAAAGTGAGTTATATTATATGGGGGGAAATCCATTGCCTTGCTGGGAAATTGCATAAAGCCGGGGGGAGCAGACATCTCAGAGGGTGGAGTTATCTAACTCTCACCATCTCACTGCAAATGTAGCACCGTTCATACCAGGCTGACACGAATCCTTTGAAGCCTAAGAATTAACATATCTCAAACATGTTCAGATCAGCATGGAGGAGTGGAAGAACATAAGCTAGTTCATTATCTCTGGGCTGTATAAACTCATACAGTTGGCGACTGTTTACTGAAACAACCTGTAAAAGTGTTAGCTAGTATTTGCCGAGGCTAAGCACTCTGCTGTCCCAGACGCACTTCACCCTGTAAAAGTGCCTCTTTTCTCACTCTTATCTGAATCATCCCTTAACAGACTTTGCCTCTTTAACAGAGTTTACGCTCCTCGTCTTTGATCTACTTTATAAAAACATTAGGGCTGTTTACTTTGAAATGCACCAGCCCCGGTTCTTTTCTCTTTATATTTTTTTTCTTCCAGACATTGACGGTTAGATTCGAAACCAGCAGCTATTTGCCTCAGGGTTTCCTTTCTTTCCTGCCCAAGGCCTTGATACATACTCCCCCACTGACCGCTTTCACTGTAAAATAAAATCACAATAAATTAATTGTCTCCGCTGTCTGCTAACTAGAGGATCAAAAGAGTTGGATCATGCTCCTAAACAAAGGAGCAAACGTGATATAATTTCTGACCTGTTAATGAAGGAACTTACTCTGCACTACTAAGGTCGATACGACTTCTGTGATAGATTTCTCTGGAAGCAGGAGCCACCCTTAAATGTGTAGATAAGACCGGTTTATTTGCCATATATTTAACCATCCTTTAAGATCAGTGAAAATACAGAAAAACCACATCCAACTACGTTCCCCACACCGGCTAGTTCAAACAATGAACACTGGTGCTTTTACCTCCCCCACACCCTCCGGCCAGGTATAGCCCAACAACCTTAGACAACCTGGCTATACAATGGGAAGAACATTGCAACTTTAATCTCCCGATGAAGTTTACCTACTGCCCAGGCCCCTGGCTTTGCTTTCCCAGGATTACCTTACCTTCGCTGGTTAGAAGGGCTGGTGAACTTTTGCAAGCCCTGGAACAGACAGTGTGGGGTATTTCCAGCTCCGTGGCAAGCGATCAGTCCGCGTCTTGGGAGCGTTTTTCTAACAGCACCTTCTGAATCTTTCTTCTGGATCGCCGAAGATAAAGATTTCAAATCCTCCAACGGCTCAAACGCTGCAGTAGCCGGGGTGAGTAAGACAAAAGTGCAGGCCCTGATGTAATTATTAGCAGCTGTATCATTAGGGGGCGATTCCGAGATGAACTTGGCGCCAGGTCAGGTAGCCTTGAGTTCTGTTAACAACTGTGTTCAGAGATTAGTCGGATGTAACAATCACCTGAAAGGGGAGATTAAAGGGTCTCAATGGGATCCTTTGTTCTCGGCCTCATTTGATGCTTTGGGGCCTTTTCAAATCACGTCGCGGAGGAGCTTTAAATATTTGGAGAGCCTGGGGGCCGGTTAGTCGGGCTGCTGGGGCGAGGAAGGGCTCTGAGGGGCAAAGGGCACGGAGGATGGAGAAGGGATCTTTCTCGGTGGAGTGGCTCGCTCGGAGCAGCCATGAGAAAGCCCAGCCTGCAAGCGGGGTGTCTTCCATCCCCCACGCCTCGCGGGGGGACCAGCCCCTGCCCCAAAATGCAGCCAGAGCCCGGGCCAGCGGCGATCAGGAGAAAGGAAACCAGGCGCTTACCAGGCCACGCACTAGGAGCCGGGAGAGGCCGCCTGAGGGCACCCAGCGGAGCCCGAGGGACCAAGGTGAGTGCCAGCCCTACGCATCCACACGGGGAGTGGGGCAAGAGGAAGAGTCATCGGGGCGGGCTCCCAGTCGGTCCCAGCCGGAGAGGAAACGGGTCCCCGAGCCCGGGGGACACTCCCGGTCTGTCTGGGGAAGGGGGCAGGCAGGGGGACCCCAGTGGGGCAGAGACCCGTTAGGAAGCTGAGCCCGAGGCTCCAGGTAACGTGGGCGCTTCTGCCACAGCGGGCTGAGATGCTGGCCTGGCCTTGCCACCCACCGGCTGGGCTGAGCCGGCCTGCGGGGGGGTGAGGCCAGGAGGAATCCTCCGGGACAGAGGCCAGGCGTGGGGAGAAGGGCCCTGGTGGGACATGGAGGCCTCATGTGAGTGGCCCCTGGCCTGCTGAATTCAGCACGCCATGCCACGTGCCCAGGGGCATGAAGCTGCCCCTTCCCGGCTGCGGCTGCTCTGGGCCGTGGGGTCTCTCTGCTCACGCCTTGCTCCCGTTCTTACAGCTGCCCTGGGGGAAACTGGCCCGAGCAGCGCCGCGTCCAGCCCGCAGGAGGCGGAGGTAGGCGGGGAAGGCAGCGGCCCCGAGAGCGCCAGCTGCCCCCCGCCGGGGCGGCCCCGCACCAAGTTCTCGGCCTCGCAGCTGCAGGAGCTGGAGAGGAGCTTCCGGGAGCAGCGCTACATTGGGGCCAGCGAGAAGCGGCGGCTGGCCAAGGTGCTGAAGCTCTCCCAGACCCAGGTGAGGGAGGAGCCCGGAGGAACTGGGGGCGCCCTGGGGTGGGGGGAGGGAAAAGAGTCACGCGAAGCCGCCCCCTGTTGTGACAGGCCAAGAGTGTGCGAGAGAGTCGGGGGCTCGTATCTTCTGTGAACCCGGGGTTGGATTCTCCTACCCCTACATTGATTCCACCCTCCGCCTCCCCCAGCTTAATTCAACTCGCCTGGTCCTGTCTCCTCTCCAGCGCCTCAGGTGTAATATGGAGTCCCCAGAGTGGCAATGCTTACGCCATAACACTAATATTTCCACAGATCTAACTAGAGTGGGGGCGCAGCGTGCGACAGAGGTCGAGCAGCCGAGACAGGAATAGGTACCTGTCTAAACAGGGGCACCATTTGAGAGTTTCAAGTCCTAGTTATGCCTTTAGATTTAAAGGATAGAAACCAGCATTGCCCACGGGCCATCTACTGTCATGAGGTGGCCACAACAGAGAAAAGCAACAGCCAAGAAATCAGATGGGGAACCAGTGGGCAGCTCCTCTGTCAGAAAGGGAGAGGGAGTCCGGAAGGGGCTGAGCAGCAGGCAGGAAGGAGAAGGGAGTGCAGAGAAAGTCCATGGACTAGCCGCTTGCGAGCTAGGAGTTCCCCACACAACAGTGGCGGGATCTGCGATTTCTGAGTTCCACATAGAATGATAGAACCATAAGGTTATTATGGACCACAAGAGGCATCTAGTCTAACCCCCACCAAGATGCAGGATTTGTTGTGTCTAAAACACATCAATATAAAGCAGAGTTTAGGACTTACCAAGAATGCCTTTGGTATTACTAAATGACAAAAAACCCAGGGCAGCAAACCTCAGAGACAGGGTCGACAGACTAGGGCTTGCACTATAGTGCTAAAAATACATGTTTGTCACTTAGTAATTCTGAACTTTTTAAAAAATCATTTTCAGATACAAACTTTGTTAAATGGGAAAAAGGGATGAACCTTATATCATCACAGTGAAAAATAACCCTTAAAAAAGATAATCCCTCTACCCCCAAAAAAGAGACAATGGAAATTAAACAAATTACGTCAGAGAAGCTGGAAATACCATACCTAAAATTCCACTTTTTATACCACAGAAATGCATATCTAAGGTCACCCCATGTTCTCTTACATCAATTTGACAACACAAACAATGAGCCAGATTTGATCCTGGCTTGCAGGGCCACTAAAATCAATATTATTGTACCTACTCTGGCCCAATATGAACAGCAAATAACCAGCCTACATGCAAAGAACATTGCATGCTTATATGATCAGTGACTCCCCAAACCCATTTCACTAGACTACTCTAGGCCCAGTTAAGTCAGCAGGAGTAGTTGTGCTTAAAGTTGACTCTATGCCTAAATATATGCAGTAGCTTTAGTTTGATTTTAAAATTAATGCACATTAAAGTCTTATTGAAACAAAGGTCCATCTGGGTTTGCAAATTCACATAACTAATGACTTTATGTAGGGTAACATACCCTCTATTAAAAACATTTGACCACTTCATTATTCAAGTGTGTACTAGAGAAAAACATTAATGTACTAATCACCAAAGATATGCAGCCAAATGCAAGTGCTGCTGGACACAGCTACCCTATCTATAAATGCAAACCTCCTGCAACCCGAAATCTCTTAATGGTAAAAGCATAGTGTAGTGAGAGGACAAAATATCAATTTAGGAAACAGAATTAAAGTTTGGGTGAGCTTCCTTCACATTGCAATACTATCTAATTTTGGTTGTTGTTTTACAACAACCAAATTAAGTTAGGGCCCTTAACTTAATTTCCAGGCTAACAAAGATTGTACAATTTAATAACCTCAGGGTGTTTCCTCTGAAGTAAACTGATTTCATTCCACCTTAAATCTGAATTAAGTTTGCTGAAGAATAGGGGCCAAATTATGCGGTTATCTCTCTCTTGGTACTTATATGAACCCCATTGCTGTAGTGTGAAGAGGTGCAGTGCCTGAGTGGTTAAGACACTCAGCTACAATCCTGAAACTGAAGGTCTGGGTCTGAGTCTTTCTTGATCTCGTACTGAAAGGACACCACCTCCAGTTCATTCAGCTGAAAAATGGTTACCTGCTATATTAGGTTAGGGCAGTCAAAGGTGATCTGGCCACATCACCCCCTTGTGGACTTTGGTTTTGAAACTGCATCCTTGGGGAAACTTTGACTGTTGCATGAGTGTCATTGAAGTCAGGGAAATTGCTCCAGCTTCACATAGTTGTAACAACAGAATTTGGCCAATAATCACCAACACTTAATGCATTTCTGAAACTTCTAGAACGATGTGCCCATCTTTATTTGGCAAGATGAATTCGTAATAACCTCGAGTTTTTATTTTCCAGATAAAAACCTGGTTCCAGAACCGGCGTATGAAGTTCAAACGACAGACCCAAGATGCCAGGGTTGAAGCGCTCTTTTCAGGCTTACTTTTACCTTATCGTTACCCAGAGATCCAGACACCCAATTATCCCCCAGGGATGGAGTTCAATGTCTCCTCTGCTGCTGCTGTGACCTGTTCCATTCACCCAGCTATGCCAAGCCCAGCCTTACTGCTGCCGCCTGCTCCAACTCAATCTCTTCAGCCAGTTGTGCCAACCCCAGCCCTGCTAGTGTCTCCTGCTCCAGGATTTTCCTATCAGTCTACAATTCCAGCGGTTTCTCTAACCCAGGATCATAATCGACTGAGATTCCAACCATATCTTCCTACCTCTTAAACATACATAAAAGTGCTCTGAGCTGCAAAATGAACTTTTTTAAAAAAAAATGAACTACCTGAAATCATGAAGAGTACTTATTTAATTTATTTTTATTATAGTCATTTAATGTATTAGTTCAATATTTCAAAAACTTAATATTTTGGTTTTGTCTTTAAAGCAGTGTTGTTAAGGGGACACAGTCAAGAACAGACTCAAAAATTCATTCGAATAGGCTGACAAATGGTAGAGCAAGGGGTGGACACTGCTAATATTCTACTCTTTTCCCCCAACTCTGGACATGTTGCCATGAAAACTCAAGTCTCAACCAGCTCTGGGAATAATGGTGAGGAAATATAGAAGTGATTTTGCTCTGATTATTAATTTGTAAAAACCCAACACTTTATCCAGTTATAACTGTTTCTGCAGAGCAGGGTCACTCAACCATTGCCTACTGAATCCTAGTTGCAGAAATATTCTGCATGTCTTATAATAGCTCATATCATTCATAGGAGTGTGGCAAGGGTGGTGATGGTGGAATTGTTTAACAAGTGCGGTGATGGTGGAATTGTTTAACAAGTGCACAGGGGGACAATAGGGTGTTTTTAGTGTCTAAGGGCTTGTCTTCACTACCGGGGGGAAAGATAGACTTTATGGCGATCTATTTATCGTGTCTTGTGAGGACGCGATAAATCGATCGCCAGCGCTTCCCCCGGTGGAGTAAGCCGGAGTCGACGGGGGAGCGCGCTGCCGACTGCCCTCGCCGTGAGGTAAGTCGGCTGCAGATACGCAAAATTCAGCTACGTGATTCACGTAGCTGAAGTTGCGTATCTGCAGTCGATCCCCCGCCCTAGTGAAGACCAGCCCAAAGACTAGTACTTAGCCGAATTCACTAGTGCAGGGGTCTCCAAATGTTTTGAGATGAAGGCCATATTAGATTTTTGAAAGGGCTTCGCAGGCCACTTGTCCCCCCACTTGTTCCTCTGGCCACATCATGAGTCCCCACTTTCCTCCTCCGGCTGTGCCACAGGGGCACTCACCCCTTTGCTCCTCCAGCCATGCTGATGCCATGACCTCCCACCCCCCTTTCCTCCTCCAGCCATGCCACGGGGGCACTCACCCCTCCACACATGGGACTGCCAGCAGCAGCTTGCGTGTGGAGGGAGGGGCAGCAGCGGCTTCTCCAAGTGCTTGCTCAGCTGGGGGGCTGGACAAATCTACGCCATGGCCAAATCCGGCACATGGGCCATAGTTTGGAAACCCCTGCACATGTCAAAATATGAACATTTGACAATGTCCTTATAAAAACATTGTCAAACAGCCTCTAAGAAAATTCTTGTAATACAGTAAAATATAGTAATGGGAACAGATTGAAACAGGGAGTGTGCTTGTGAGTGGCAAACACAGAAGTTCAAAGAACTATATGGGACCACGGGCCATTGTGGCTTTCACAAGTTCATCTGTGGGTAGAGGTGCCTTGTAAATTTTTTTTAAAAAAACTAAACTGTCAGAACCAACATCCATTTTCAGTAAAATAGCTACCGCTAACAAGCCAGAAATGTCTCCTGTAATTAATACTTGTTTTCAAAACCAAATCTTGCACTAAAAACCCCTATTTCAGTGATCTTTTCCTAAATACGGACTGCAGGATGTGTTCTGCAGGGTAATCGCAGATAATTGCTTGTTGCTGTGTGAATGTAAGAGTTCTGAGCATTGCAAAATCTTTATTTTACATTCATTTTAATATTCAAATTCCATAAACCATCAGTAATTATAACTGTCATGCAAGACCAGTTAACTTCAGGATGGTACTCACAAATTTTATCTATGTATATTATAGAATATAAATGGACGCAGCAGGTGTGTTTAAAATAAAGGGTGACTTGTTTAATTACTCTCAACTTCATGGCAGTTGTTTTGTAATATAACTTTGCAAGGCTGTACGTGATCAACTTCAAGGCATGATGTGGGCAGCCCAGAGCTATTGTGGTGCAAAACAGAACACCAGAAAAACCTGATTAACAAAGACAAGCTGGTGATGCAGGGAAAGGAGCTTACCAGTCCCCTAGTGCTACTGTACATAGTGACAGTTGCTTCCCTCCGTGCCTGGGGACTGAAATGAGACTTAAAAGGAAGACTGGTGGGGTTGGGGAAGGAGCAGGAATGCATTTCAGGGAAGCAGTGGGGACTGGAGACCTGAAGGTGGAAAGTGGATGGGTAGGGGGCAAAGAAGGTAATGGAGGGAGGAGAAAGTGGGAGTGGTGAGGGAAGCAGGGACCCATGTAAGGGAAAAAACTGGGCTGGGGGCAAAGCGTGGTTTGGGGTGGAGGCTGATAGCGCCTGACCTCCCATGTAACCTTGTGACCCCTGGAAGGGTTCCAACCCCAATTTGAGAACCCCTGATTTAATAGTGAGGTGCCAATGGAAACCATGTATTTGGTGTCTTTACTACTTAAAGCAATAGAATGCAGCAGCACCCCTTATTCCAGAACCACTGATTCATGGATGCAATATAGAAACTTTGACGGCTGTATATTGACATGCTTCAAGGGGCTTTTTCAATTATATTTAATTAAAAATACAGGCCTTTTTGCCCATCAATAAAGGGCCAGTTTTCTAACCAAGTTAGTTCAAACAATTGAAAAGCGCTATTAAGATCTAACATCTAAAGCCATGTTAACTAGCTGCAGTAGAGCATGAAGGCAGCAGGAGAGTCTAACTTGCCTCACAAATACAGCTTCAGTGAGTGTAACTTGTACCTTAACACAAGGTTTCCCTGTTGTGCTACACCCTTTGCTGATTGTAGTCCTAGAGTTTAAGGGCAGGAGGGACTGCCAAATCACTAGACTGCCCTGCTCTCTCTCTCAGGTCACTAACATAACCCAGCCACTTCCACACCAAGCCTAATAGCCAGAATTAGAGTGAAGTATTTCAGAGCCAAGGAGATTAAACTATTTCATGCTACAGGCAGAGACGCACTCATTGTGGCTCTACTAATGCCATAGCACAGAAGCAGGGGGCTTAGTCTCCAATTTCCTCCATACAACCAAGATTAGTCAGCTCAAAATTATATTTCAGGAGGAAGGGGGAAAACAAGTACAGCTTTAAGAAAAGTAATCAAGAGCAACATTTTTAAAGGGGAGCAGTTTAAATGTTTCATCCTCAAAAATTAGTGGCTTACTAAAAAGTTACATGGAACATTCAATAGGCCTGTCAAGTCCTTGTGCCAATTTTTTTAAATTAAATTCTTCATTTAAAGAGGGATTTTAGTCATACTTTAAGCCAAAGATTTTCAAGAATTTGTTATGTTCCTAAATCCCAATTTAGTTCCCAAATAGGCTAATTTTCAAGAGTGCTAAGTACCCAGTAATTTCCACTGAAGTCAATTGGAAGCAAATCTCAGCATCTATCCCTCATTTTCCCCCGTAGGATATAAATACTTGTATTACTCTTTCTATCTCACGAGCTTGTCTGAGCACAAAAAGTTGCACAATTTCCATTGTAAGTTCTGTAATTGATTTAAACGGATAAAGCCTGTGCATTAAGGTGACCAGACGTTCTAATTTTATACAGACAGTCCCCATATTTGGGTCTTTTTCTTATAGAGGCTACTATTACCTCCCCACCTCCATCCCAATTTTTCCACATTTGCCATCTGGTCACCCTACTATGTGTGTGTGCTTGCACTGATACAGAAGTTGTTTATAGTAATGTAGTTCAATTCAGTAAATTACCAATTTAGTTAAATCAATATAAATCAGCTGTAAATTGATCAGTGAAACTATTATGTTATCTATATTAGTAAAACATTTTGAGGTTCTTGGATGGAAGATGCACTGGAAGTGTCAAGCAATAATTTATGTTCATGCAATTCACTGATCAGCACTTTGCTCTCTCCTACCTCCTATACTTTACACAGAAATTATAGAAGCACTATGCAGTACTGAGTCACAAGACAAGTGCATTGTATTGTTCTACTCCCTTTAAATTAGTGTAGGAGTTTCACTTTTCACTGGCTGTAAAAACAGGCCAGCAAACACTTGGATGAGAATAGGAAAAGTGGACAGGATCAAAGAGTCACCCACAAAAGACACAAATTGCATAACTACCAACTCAGGAGCAGGAAAGGATGACAAGACAATTTGTAAACTCTTACTTCTAACGTGCCACTAATCCTAACTGGGTATTCTTGCTATACAATATAAAAAACTGAAGTGGTATTTGTGTGTATAACCTCATCAAAAGACATTGATTCATTATATTGCCAGCTTTCTGACTATAAGCAGAGTGTTACTACCAACAACAATTAGAAAACCTGAAATCTAATTGTATCTAGTTTCTGTGCTGCATATGCACAGAAAAAACAACTATTAGATGAACATTACTATAACAATGCTTCCAGACTGATGGTTTCTTCATAACTGATAAGATTTTGCTATAGGTTAAAATGTTTGCAAATTTTCAAATATGGGATTCCAGGAGTTGGTTGTGCCTCTCTACAATGAATTTTATGTCATAGCCTTGTCTACATGGTGGGAATCCTAGTGTAGACAAGGTTGTGTGGCCAAACCTGCACACAATTTCCTTTCAGCTCATCTACATTAGGTTCTCACCAGTATCAAGAGTAGTTCTAGTGGAATTTTCCTCCTGTTGTCAATATGGAATTTATAGCAAAAGATCCTTTAAAGCATCCACACACTAAAGAAAAACTATATCAGAATCCTTCAGATCAGTTACCTTCAAATTACATAGGTTGGGTATAAACCCAAGAATTAGAACCAGAGTGCCTCTAACAGCATTCAAATCACAATTAAATACAGTTATACTTAATTTAGGTATGAATCTTTATATTTAAACTTTATATTAAAAATACACACTTCTACAGACAAAGATTTTATGTACAATTGAATCATATATAGTTATTATATTATACTTCTCTCATATCTTCCACTTTGCTTTGGTTATAATGTTTGAAGAGGATTAAATTGTTTGTTGTCCATTTTGTTCTGTATAGCTGGATGGACAGAGAATTGTGGTAGAAAGTGTTGGTGGAAAAACGGCAGATCATGTGCCCTAAGGGAGTATGATGGGTTTTGGGAGTCATACATTTGAAAGGAAGAGTTGAACTGTAAAGTACAATTAGGCGTAAAAGGCAGGAGTCCTTGTTGCTGTGGACTAGGATAGTGGGAGTAATCCTGTAACATATTTGGTGGGGTCCCTTGCTTATAGCCATAGAAAGGATCTGAAGATATGAGGCTATGAGGGTGGTCTTGTATTTGCCTCTTAAATTTCATCCTGCGATTCTGGAACCAAGTTTTGACCTAAATCAAAAAAAAGTAATGTTAAAGAAATCAGGGTCCTAACGGAATAATTTATAAACTATCATGTATTCAGAGCATCTGTAACTGAACTCACTTATGATCCACACAGTATAGTCAGAGTTAAAATAACGAATCAAAGCACTGAAGTGATCAGCAGAAAAGTTTCCATATTGTGTAATCTCAAATTATTATTTACTGTGCGCATTTGCCAGAGATGGCTACAGCAAAGACCTAATCAGGGGCTTCATCCAGCTTCCATTTCAGTCAATGGGAAGTCACTGACTCCAAGGGGAGCATATGTTAGAGACCCAAATCTTAAATCCATTGACGGTGAGCAGCCCTTGACCGATTCTGTTCAAGGTGTTACCTGTGCATAAGTAAGCGCTTGCGGGATCGGGGCCTTATTTAGTCTTTTTTAAGTTTTCTATCTAAGTGAATATCAAATAAAACAACATTTATCAGCATCAGAGCCCGGTTGTATTTTTAAGTTAAAATCTTAAGTACCAATGTTTAAGAGAGTTTAAAAATAGTCTTCGGACGCATGAAAACGTGGGATTAGGCTTCCAAGTAAACCTTGCACACTCTTTAATGGATAACATGCCGTGCCCTGCGTGTACAGTCGGGTCTGTAAACAAGGACGTGATTTCTAGGAAGCAATTTCAATACCCCACCAGCAAGAAATCGTAACCAGCCCTCGTTCTGCGCTACACACGCAGAGCCCGGCCAAGTATGAACCGGGGCTTGCTTTGATCTGGTGAGCTGGGCTCCGACCGGGGAAGCTAAAGCACCGCGGGGCCTTGACCGCAGCCAAGGGGCAGCCAGAGGGAGCAGCGAGCGGCCCCAAGCTCCCAGCCTGGGGCGTGTGGCTCGCTAACCGGCGGGGGACCGGGGCCGGGCACTGACCTGGATCTCGGACAGCTGAAGAGCGGCCGCCAGCTTCCTCCTCTCCGCCGCCCCCACGTACTTCTGCCGCTTGAAGGTCTTCTCCAGCCTGCCGACCTGCTCCGCGGTGAAGGCGGTGCGCGCCCTGCGCGCCTGGGGCTCGCTCTGCCCCGGCGGCGAGGGGACGCAGGAGGCGGCGCTTTCGCTCTCGTACCCGGAGGACTCGTCCGCGCTCAGCCCGCCGCCCTCGGGAGCTGCAAAGGCGGAGGGTGGGTTAGGGCTCCGGGGTTCAGCGTACCTGGTCGGGTCCTCCCCTAGCCAGGGCAGCGGGGCAAGAGTCACCTTCCCCCCTCCCCAGCACCAGCCACCTCCCCTCGGCCTCGCCTCTCACTTACCCGGACTTGCTCGGTCCTGGGGCAGCTCCCGGGGCTGGGTATCTCCCAGCGCCTCTCGGCGCGGGCCGCCGGCTTGGAGCTGGCCCCCGGCCGCGGCTCCCGCTTGGGGCTTTGCCTTGGCCAGGCGGGAGCTCCTGCTGAAGGAGGTGGGGGCCCGCGGAGGAGGCACGCAGCAGATGTGAGGCCGCCCCGCTGGCCTTTGCTCCTCGCGGTCAGGCAGGGCCGGGAAGCCCGCCGAGAAAGCGGCCTCGCCCATAGCGAGCGGCGGCTGGACGGGCGAGGCCCGGGGAGTAGCTGCCGGCAGCTCCCTCGGCCCAGCTCGCACTGCTCGGCTGGAGGGGAGGGCAAGCGGGCGGGTGGGGGGCCGGGCTCCGTGTCTTTATACGGGGCCTTCCCTCGCGGGCTCGTTTGCAAGTGTGAATCCACATCAAAGCCCGCGGAGAACAGAGAGAGCAGCTGTCGGCTCGCGGGAGAGTTCACACGTCTGGCAAATGTCTGCAGCCCCTGGCTCCAGAGAGTCTGCAGGCTTCTTTCTGCCCCCTTGAAATGCAAACCTGCTCTGGGACCTCCCCCGCCCCCGACTCTCCCCTGGAGGCGGGAGTGGCGGCGTGGACAATTCCAACCACACCAAACAAAAGAGCAGCAACAGGGCTTTTAAAGACGGTTACACGCCGGATAATGGCAGAACGATGGGGTTCAATCATGTCCCTCCCAGACGTCGATGGACTAACACAAAAGGCACATAGGACATATTTTAAATTGCAGAGATCTCCAGGCATTAGCAACCGCATCTCATTACAGCCATCATCAGGGAGTTCCTTCGTGCAGGGACGTGAATGGAGCAGGGTTTTAGTATCTTTATCCTGCCAAGTTCCGGTTCTATGAGGACGTTTATGACCCATTAGCACAACCCAGAACTCTGTTATAAGAGAGATTTAAAAATTGGATTAAAGCTAATGTTTAAAATGTAAATATACCCGAGTTAAAAAGTAAGGTGCTGTACATCTGGAGTTGGGCTTGGGATATGGGGGATTGCAAGTGACAGATACAAGGTTTAGGAGGTACATACATATCACATAACTAGCATAGATCCAGATTGAGGGGTGGGAATTTTTTAAAGCCAGTGGATAAATGGATTCAGTACGCTACCCATTGAATGAGTCCACGTCGGTAGTGGTGTTTTTACATCCATCCCTGCCCTTCAACATGCAGATCTAAGTGTCCTCTTTAGAATGGTCATATGTATTTCAGATACAAGGTGGGTGAGATCATAGCTTTTACTGGACCAATTTCCCTAGATGGCCCAATAAAAGATATGACCTCACCCCTCTTGTCTGTCCAATATCCTGAACTCAACAGGCTACAAACACCGTAAACTGTATTTTTCGGGTGGGCAAAAGACTTAGGGGGACTCCTGCTGAAGGGAAGAATGAGGGAGTGGTTTAGTAATCATGTAACACAAAACGGTTACTACATGGTAAATAAAAGTCACGATCGATTTCCTATCAAAATCCCGTTTACGTTCCCTATTAATAGCAGAATCCCTTCGACTGTAAACTAATGAGCGGAAAAAACCCAAGTCCATTGTAAAGGTGGTAGGGAAACGTCAGAAGTCTGGGTTGGGTCGGCTTGATTTCCCAGCTCCTGGCTGTATTATTGCCGTGTTTCTGGTTTAACGGGGACCAAATTCAACCCTGCACTCCCCTCAGCTTGAATTTGGCGTCAGTTGTCTAGCCAGAAATGTAGCCAATCTTTCGCCAACTCCTGGGAGTTTAGCGATCAAAGCAATACAGGACCAGAAAGCTCACACTTCATCAACTTCGAACTACCCCAATTTACACGTTATTTATAAAGCATGGCTTCGCCTTTGTGATGCAAGGGGCAGATAATGCTTAGAACCGCCCAGAGTTTAATCACTGTACGTATAATACATGTTATTAGAAAACCTATCACTGAGGTTTCAAGCATCTTCTGCGTTTAGATAAGCCAGTGGAAAAACATACAGCAAGCACAAATGAATCGGCTATAAAAGACAGCGGGACACCATATATTCAGATTGTTTCTACTTGGGAGAGCAAACGGGAGATATTCCCCCTCTAACCTGATACCAGGGCCCTGATCTTACAGTGCTGATGCGGGCTAACCTAGTGAATTCACTGAGCCCCCGATGAAACCTACCAGAACTGAAGGATTTGACTCAAACTCTGAGCTAACGAGCAGCATGTTTGTTTTTTCTCCTTATAACTAGATTATTGATCTTTCTTTCCAGAAGGAACAACATAAATGCCCCTTCTTTTCCCAAAGGCAAGTTTCACTGGAAATGCAATAGTATGTGAGGCTGGTTTCCTTTGTTTGCAATTCCACCCTAACCATCTGCTACTGATCTCTTATCACAGGGGAGCTGCAGCATAGTATAAATATGTACCGATCTGTATCATAGAGTTAGAGTAATCATAAATGTAGTGGGCCACTAAAGCACAAAACTTTACAGTATACGCTTTAGAATCGTGCTTAATCCTCCCAAAGTTGCAAACTGGCCAATAACACCCAATGGGGGCCTCGGGGCCTCCAGAACAGATTTTACTCAGCATCCTCCTTTCCCGCTGAAGTTCGGGGGAGCTGCAGATGCTGAACACGGCTGAAGATCAGGCCACATGGGCGTCATTTCCCAAGAGGCCTGCTGGGAAGTGCTAGCTGAGCTGGGAAGGGAATGGTGAGCTCACTTGACGTTTTCACTAGCAGGTTGTGGCTCCGGGGTGTGTGTAAATAAAGGAGCAGCAGCCGCCTCCCTTAGGATGCGGTTTTCCCTCTTTCCTTTCTCCCTGTAATTCGTACTGATCAAGAAACTTTGGGGGGAAGAGATCTATCTGTTTTCCAACCCCAGCTAGTAATAGGCTAAAAAGGCTCCCTGTGCCTTGCCCCACCCCCCACCCCCAGCGTTTGCTGTATTACAGCTAACCGATTGTGATTAAAGACACCCGCTATAATGGCGCACCCCCTACCCATGGCATGACATGACCGGGCAGGGGCTCGCTCAGAAAACAGGTTAGTTACCATGGGAATTGAATCCTTCCAGGCGCCGTCCAAATCCAGATCTCACCCACCGCTCCCATACTCGGGTTGGTTACACGGCGGAGTCCCGAGCTCTGCGGCTTCAGCTGGGAGGGGGGACCCAGGCTGCCCCGGCTCACAAGCCTGGAGAGGGGGGGCCCGAGCCCGGCCCCCCTCTCCCTGGCTTGTGGCGTTTCCCCTGTCACTGCGTGGTCGCTGCGATCGCTCACACCTGGGCCTATGGGACGCTCCGGGTCTCTCCCCCCACACCCTCCGCGTTACCACCGGGGAACAGACTCCAGCTAGTTCCTGCCGCATCCTCCCACCTGCCTACTCGCGGCGTTTCCTCTCCCGGGGACGTTAGAGCAGCTGCTGCTACCTCTAAGCTGGGAACCTGTAACCCGGCTCCGGCCGGTTTCATTGCGGGTTAGGAAACACCCGGAGCCCGGCTCCGGCGGTTTAAACTGGGAGGGCCGGGGCTTTTCAGGGCCGATCTGTAGCATTGTGTGACTGAGCCGGGGGGAGATTTCTCGGCGGTCCTGCCCGGCCCCGAGAGCACCCGCTAACAAGCCTACGAGGCAGGGCGGGTTCGGACAGACCGCAGCATTGCCTAGGGGCCGCCTGGCTGCACAAGCCTACGAGGCCGAGCGGCTGGTTTCTCCCTCGTGTTTATCGCTTTTACTCTGCAGAGGATCCCTGTCCTGGTCGGAGACTCTCCGCACAGAGCGGACAGTGGCTAATAGAAATGGGGCTTGCAATAAGAAACACCCGCAGGGCAGGTGATTCCGCTCAAAGGCCCTGTCTCCCCTGCAAACATACACGCACTCACCCACCCCGGGGGACCAGCATTTCAATAGCCTTCCCGGCCCTTACACACCTGCAGTCACCCCTTCTGTCACACTCAAGTTACTTGGAGCAGATTTTTAGAGACAGTCCTTCCAAACTGGGCTGTTTTTCTTCTTTTCTTACTCTACAACACACTAACAGCCCATCATAATCCTGTGTTTAAGGGCCGTGTTACAGCAGAGAGAAACTCTCCTATAACTCCAGAGAGCGAGTTAGGGATCCAGGTGGGTGAAGTGACCCCATGGGCATTGTGCAGTTATTGAGAGACATTCTAGAATCAAAACTTTCCATCCAATTTACATTACATTAAATAAATCTGGTAAATACACAGTGTAGAGTAGACTTTGGCAGGCAGATTGTTTTTCATAGTACAGCCCTGTCCAAACTGCTCCGTGCTGTATAGGCAGGAAGAACAAGGAGTACTTGTAGGACCTTAGAGACCAACAAATTGATTTGGGCATAAGCTTTCCTGGGCTAAAACCCACTTCATCAAATGTATCAAGAGGAACATGTAGTAGAAAGTATATATTATATATATACAGAGAGAGAGAGAGAACATGAAAAGACGGGGATCGCCATACCAACTCTAGGCTAATTGATTAATGCGCACTATTATCAGACCAGTGCCGGTGCTACCCCATTATGGACTCTCAAAGCAGGAATATTCCCCAACACAATAGGGGACCGTCTTGATCAGCTTAGGGCCCTAAGCAATTGTTTAGTCCCTTTATGTTTAGAATTGTATCTGTTTGCAACTAAAGCCAATGTGATGGGAGGGGATGTACCCATCTTCTGAATGCCATGATTTTTGCTCTCACTTTATTTTATATTTATGAATAAAAATGGTAAACTACTCAAATTTGACTATTCTCATTTTTTAAAAAGGAAAACCCATAACTTTCATATAACCTGTGCATACACAGAAAATGTAAATAACTTAGACACAAAGTAATATTTCCCTACCATTTTTCCATGCTATCAATATTTATGATTTAATTCCTCCAAGTTCAGCTTCAGAGGTTCTGCTCTCCCTCTTATAAAGTATAATACCTTACAATTATAAAACAGGTTTCAGCTCCTAAGATTCCATAATGCTGTCTCCAGTTAGAGACGTGCAACACAGCAGAAAATCAATCAGATCTGGGGTGGAGGATACTAGCCAAGTGGCAGAGTGCAAGAACAGGAGGGAAAATTTTGACCAAGACCTTTGGGGCAAACTCCTAGTTTGGGGGTCTTGGTACCAGTAAGATCTTTCAGAAGGACATTATATGGTGGACCCATGCAATGAAAGAAATAAACCAAGTGTTCCTCTGGTTCCTTTTCTACGCATCAGTTGTCTGATCACAGCTGATGCATGATGCACTGAAACCTAGGTAGCAGTATCTGAGTATGTCCAGGAGCTGCTACTACAGCTGACCTCCATATTCCCTCCCCACCCTATCTGACCTTGGCATCCAAAATCACAAGAAAGCCCTTAATATTCACACAGCAGGACTATCCTAAGGAAAAGTCACACACAGCACATTCCATGATGCTTTCTTTTCCAAGGGTGGCAATGCAAGTCAGCCCAGCAGAAACTGGGCCCTATACTGTTCTCGGGGGTGCTGTGCTATGGGGTTCATTAGAAGCCTTGCTGAAAGAGACCATCTAGTCTGTCCTGTATATTGCTGGCCGCTAACTGCCACCCAGCCACCCTAGCACATAACCAACAACCAGAAGTAGGCCACAGTATTTCAGCCCCATGGTGATTAAATTATTGAGGGCAACAGGCAGAGAACAGGAAGGACTAAGCTTAAGGTGCACCAATACCCAAGGCCACTGAAGTGAGGGGATTGATTACATTAGATATACCCGAGGAGGGTGTATATTTTGGATGAGATCCATAAATGTTATTTAAATGCAGGTCAAGATTCACTCTATTGCTGAAAGGGCATCATTTATTGAGAAAGAACAGCTACTTTTCCACTGTAGGCCTTTCCCCGAGCACAAATCATACCCATTCCCTTGGAAGGCGCCAGAAGTCTAGGAGCATCTCACGTGGCCAGGTTTGCCGATCAAAGAGACCCAAATTGGGGAAACTCTCACTGTTCTCAGCCGCTTCAGCTTTTATTGTTCTCAGACTTTCCATGGGAGACAATGAATCCCAATACTTCACTTAGGCGCACACATCGTTATCAGCTTAGAGGCACAGCTTCCTTTTAAGTGGGGCTGATAAGAAAATTGATCACTGTTTGTAACGCTCACTGCCCCCCTTGGAAATGCTAACAAGTTTATTCAGCGAGGCTTTGATGTACTGATACATGCTATTAGATAGTCAATTAGTCATCAACGAGATTACTTGTTTAAGAGTAAATGCCTTTTTATTTGAAGTACCCGTGAACACTAACTCGTCCATTGTCCCCTCACGCCCTTGGTTATACCTGGAGGCAGAATACCGGTAACAACAGTGGGGATGTTGCTGAAGCGTTTTAAAATATCCTTTTTTATAAAGCCATCCTTTTTTAAAATACAACTTTAAAATTCGATTACATGTTTCAATAGGTCGATTTCCCTGTTTGGGCAATTACATCACAATTGTCGGAGAGAGCATTTTAAAACCGGATTTGGAAAAATCTAATTTAGCTCTTCGAAAATTAATGTCCAAAAGATGACCAAATAAAGTAAGATAAATGCAATTAACCTAAGGTCTATCCTTCATTCAACATCCCAAAACAGCTGAGAGGTGTCTAAAGAACAACAATACCTTTACAGTGTATTCAAATGTGAAAACATATTACTACAGATAATACATAAGAAGTTACCTGGGTTAGAAATAGATCTTTGTGGAAAGGAGAAAACTTGTTTCTTTGATTACAGAATTATTTTGCTTTTGGGTTCATTAAAATCACAGCACAGATTTTTTTTATTTCGCGGGGAGGGGAAGAAATCGTTTTCTCCACTATGAAGGCAGCTGAAAGGAAAAGTTAACAGGCTTTGTACAGAGCATGTTACTAAAACCTGAAGGGTCTCTGCTCCCCCTTCTCTACTCCCAGCCTTCTGGGCTTTTCCAAGTTAATTGTCATCTAATTGCCTATCAAAGAAGGAGATAATGGGCAGCAATTAGCTCTAATAGCCCTGCAGTGTGAGCTCTCTCCCGATTAGCACACAGCACGGAATTGCTTCACCTGGTTTGAAAACAGGTCCCTCGAGTGGCTCCACAGAGTCTGCGAGCAGCAGGGGGCCAGATATTCTGGCCAAACCTCTAGTATCCTGGCAAACTACTCTGGCCAAATTGGATAAAGACTGTTCAGCAAGCGCAGGCTGCAGACGTCTCTGACATTATTGCCTTGCTAATTAAATCATGTTCCGCGGGTGGCAAAGGCAGAAATGATTGGCAGGGGGACTTTGAAGTCTTTGCTCCAGCGATTTTGCATTCTGGCTTTTTAGTCTCGAATCTCTCCATCGCAGATCCAGGGACCCAGCAGATAGGGGTAAAAAGCCGAGGGTGGAACAATAATAGCAGTTTCACTGCGCTGCTTTTTCAAAGAACAAGGAGCGAACTCACTTCCCCTCCCCAAATACAAACGGAAAACTTTCTTCAGTGGCATCACGCTGTCCTCAGTGAGGACATTCCAGTGCTACTCGCTTATTGTACCCGACCCCCAATGCGATTAAGGAGACAAAAGGGAATGTTGAAATAAGGGACTTGCTCCAATCTGCTGGTGGAAAAACCCACCCAACCCTCCTCTGCAGGGTAATTCGGACCCATTTTAGTTTCTATCAGTCCATGCCTGTGTATTAAAGCGTGACCTCGGTTTCTCTACCTCTCCGGCCGTTTGGAAGTGGGGACCCAAAGTTTGCTACCGCGAGTCAGAGGCCTGGCCACTCAGCATCCTTTATTCCTCTGTCTGATGTCCAGTGTGCTGCGTAGCCATTGATCATCTACTTCTAGCCTCGAAGTAGTTGCACTTCCGTGCCCCAACCCAAGCTTATATATAATTATTAATCGATGTGGGTTCTTCGGGGATGGAATTCGCCACAGTACTACACGTTAAACGTGTTATGTCAAACTTCAGCCTTCCGTTCACAAGTCAAAATGAAACTGGCTGGGAAAAAAAACCTTGCAAAAACAAAACAGAGCGGGATTTGTTTTTGCAGTTGCAACATGTACCGTCTAAATCACTCTCAAGAAGCTGCAGTGGCCTGTTGCTGGCAAACATGTATTTGCACCGGTCTGTTTCACGTAAACTCACTCATTATCCTAGAGATGTTTAGTTAAAACAGTTGTTGCCATATATAACTGGTATTTGTCGGGTGGATGCCAGAGTTGCTATATTACTCATGGAAGTTTAACCCGGGATACAGGCAGACCTTGGCATAAATCGGGCCACCCTTTCTAGTTAATGTTGCCAAAGGCTAGATTTCAGACGGTTGTTGAATAGTCATTATGCAAAGTGCTGATTAGCACCTTTTTAACGGGTGACAGGGTATTTCTGCTCTGTCTTTCCTTTTCGCGGTAGTTTCCTCCCAGCGCAGAAAACCAAAGACAAAAGGACTCCAGTTCAGGAGTCATTGCTGTGCGTAATGATTTGCTGCATTGTTTTCACGCGCCAGGCCTAACCCTTAGAGCTAAAATTTGAAACGTATCTATCAAATATGAATATTTCCAGCTGCCTGGATCAAATTTCCACAAATGCAAACAATGTGTGTGCTCTCTCTCTCTCTCTCTCACACACACACGTGTTATCCCAAGCTTATTATTTTGCTGTTGAACGGAGAACGCAGGGAACGCAATTGTATGTATGCACCCCATAGCAAGGCAATACTCTTGGGGTTATATTTCTGCATGATATAGTCTAAGGTACCGGTAGGAGCAGAGCAATTAGGAATGAGCAGTTGCTATTAATTAGTTTGCGAAGAATCGTGCGTTCATTATAAAACCAGATATAGTTGTATGCGATTATTTGCACTATGATCAAATTCTTCTGCTTTCCTAACTCAGGCCTACTTCTAAAGGATCCCTCCTAGGAAGACAAGGGTCAAAAGCCCATTAGACAATAAAAGGAGACCTTAGACATAGCTGCTGGCGCTAGCGGTGCTCCCGCACCCTCGACTTCCAGTGCTTTCCATCATGTACAGGGTTTATAGCTTGGTTCAATGGCTCTCAGCACCCTCACTCCAGAAATTGTTCCGGCACCTTTGGCCTCAGGCGCTGCAGGGGCAGCGACCTAGGAGCTGTTTGAAGAAGTAGTTTTACTGCCCTGTCTGTGAAATGCTGGAGATGAGGACGATAACATACAAAGTGTAATACCTTATAGGCAGGCAGATCCCAGAGCGACTGACTAGCTCGACCCTTGCAATTATTTTATTGCTCCTCAGAAGCCATTGTCATTTCGGGATCCGGTCACCGAGGATCTCCTGCAATGGCTAACTGGGCAGTTGTCTCGGAGAGTCCTAAATCCAGTTATTGACATAAAGGGTTTTAAACAGGAGCCCAACTAGAAGGAGGTGATCGAGGCAGTGCCGGCTCCTCGCCCGGGACCGAGGGGTCTTCCCAACCCCTAGAAATGGAATCCTAGGGAGAAAGTACAAGGAGGAGTTGTGAGCAGGGAAGCCATTGCTGAGTGAAACGTGAGGGGGAGGGGGGTGGTGAGGGAAAGAGATGGGGGAGAAACAGCTGTGGGAAGGAGGGTTTGCTCCAAGTGTTTAATATTTAGGGGAGCTTCCAAGAGCCCTCCTGCTTCATAAAATGTTGTATGAAAGCCAGACAGCTTGGGGGTATTTTAATCGAATAAGAAATCTGAGCCCCTCAGTCGCTTCTTCCCCGGGGCCTTGTAAACTTATGGGCTCTGGTGATGGAGTTTCCTGATTACTATTCCCACGTCTTCCCCTTCCCTTCCCTTAGCAGCACTACCTGTTTCGGAAGGGCTGCGCGGGATCCTTCTCGATTAGGGTTTTCTAACTCAAATTTGCTTCATCACCTTCTCCTCTCCTGTTATTTTGCTTTCAGCTATCTCCCCTTTTCCCCTTCTTCCAGCCATGTTTTATCTCCTCCCTGCCAATCAGACCAACAGCCAACAGGCCCCGCCCCCATCCTTTAAATGAGACTGGGGAAATAATGACTGGGTGGGAGGGCCTTGGAGGTTGGCGAATTATGCAATTCACTAACACCTTCAAACTTCACTTTTTTCCAGGCAGGAAAAGCAGAAACCGCTGTCCCTCCTCCAGATCAGGCATTCTGAAGCCGAGTTCCATGCCCCATTTTATAGTGTATGGATTTTAGTGAGTTAGTCCAATCTTTACCTGTATAGCAATAATCCCATTAAGTATATAACAGACACAATAAAACAGATACATTTAGAGGCGTTGGTGTAAACATCTATATTTATAGACTGACTGTTTGACCCTCCTTAAAATTTTTCTTTAGACCTGATATCTACCATATGAAGGCTTCCTTAATAGACTAATGCATTGAAGAGGTACAATTCATAATCCCAGAAGATTGGCTTTCTTCTGTTGATCAATGTAGCTGCTTCACATGAGGACAAAGTTTGCATTTCAGAAATAAAGTTTAAATCCACAACTAATGTAGGTTGCATTGGAAACACTTTCCTCAATCAAATCCACTCATTTTGCTTTTGATGTATAAAAACATCACACTAAGAGCAGGCAAACCCTAGGTTTATCTTACAACCCAGAAGAACATTCAAACCCACAACGCTCTATTTTTCCTGCACCCGTTTGACCCCTGGCCCAAGCAAATATTAAGATGGAGTTTCAAACCTGAAATGTTGACACATTCCCTGAGTTGAACATTACAGAGAATATTAAGAGCCATATTAAAAACTCAAAATATGTATTTAGCTTCCATTCTAGGGACCCCGTTCAGAAGACCAACTTGTATGCATTCTAGCTCATTCTAGCTCAGCAACAGACCAGCCCATTCAGGAGTGCAGGAGGGAGAAAGCAAAACAAAGCCATATGCATGGCCCAGGGAGTCAGAGCAGCTTAAAGGGATGCAGTGCAGGGTACCTGATCTGAAGCCAATGGAAGTCTTTCAAAATACTTTAGGGTAAATCTTCTGTTGGTGTAAGTTTTGATAGCTCAGGTGAAGTCAAAGAAACAAGACCAGTCCTTTCCTGTTTATCTCCCCCTGTCACCCAATTCCCATTGATTTCCCTGGGCTGTGAATGGGCCCTTGCTGAGTGTGAATTTCTTATTTAAACTAATGGTGTTCACCAACAGTGAATCCCACAGCAAAATATAAATGAGCCAGACTAACCAATACTTTATCTTTGGATTTTATTGTAGATAACCTTACACCGTATTGATGCTATGGAGTTTCCAAATATCATTATGGTGGGACCCCAGACTGACAGGAGTCTAAAATAACAAAGAAGTTGCAAGGCTGGATCAATGGATTATTGTTGCTATTTCATATGTACATATGGATTAGTCTGGGTGGGATGAGTTCAGATGAGTATGGTGTTATTTTTCAGAAGGCTTCCCCCAGAGGCACATTTCCAGGAACGCCTATATTTTTAACATTTAACCACACTTGGTTGAGCTAGGGATTATTTATTCTTGCATCTTAATTTGTGAAAACAAAAACAAACAAAAAGACAAACACCATACCCTTTCATGGTACTTGTGATCAAAGAAATCTCAAAGGGCTGGGTGATGTTTTTCAGGCTGGGGAGTTACTAAGTTATCTATACACTTTGGGTCGTTTAAAAGGTATTCCCCAATAATTGGTTGGCTAGCACAAAAATACGTTTAAAGTGTAGAACTATTGTATAAATATTAAAATGTAATGTGCACTAGCCAATCTGCTATGCACACATATATGTAGTTTTGTCTGTGTCGTGCTTGTTCTACTACAGATAATCAGGGCCTTTCATGTAAATCTGTTTTCCATTCCTTTTTGATCTTGCAAAAACCTAGCAGTTCTTCCAGGTCAGTCATTAGCGTGATTGGCCTGATCCTGAAAGCCTTTGTTCAAGGTTACAAGAGTAATCCTATTCCTATTGATGTAGTATTTGCTTTTCACGTGAAATAAGAGCTGCAGGCTCTAATTTGGACAGCTCTTAGAATTATTACTGTATGCTCAAATGTAGAAAGCTGATTTTCCAAATATCGACACCTTATTTTAGATGTATGAATAAATCTGAAAATGAATCCGATGGTCAGTATCTATTAGTGCTATCACACTAAATAAAATAGAAGCAGAGCCAGGCAGGGAGTAGTTGAAGACACAGGACCCAGTCTTGTTCCTGTCTGTGTCAGGAGCAAATTTCCCATGGTGAAATCCTGGCCCCACTGAAATCACTCAGTAGGAGTTTTGCCTTTGACTTCAGTAGAGCCAGGATTTCACTCCTACTGATTTAAATTGGATCATGGAGTATCTGCAATAGTAACCGTGTTAACCAGAGCAGTGCAAGAATAGGAGCTTCTGTAACAAGGGTCAGGCAGCAGCAGTAAAACTCAACACAGTGTGAAATCCTGACTGCAGTCGAGTCCAGAGAAGTCAGTAGGAATGTTACCATGAGCACAGGATTTCAGGCATTGTTCAACACTATCCTGGCTGCTGGGTGGTTTGGCAGGGTCTTGAGTTTCTCCCGGTTTTTATTGGTAAATTCTCAACCCACTTCCTTCAAAGGTGCTCTCCAAGCAGGGACTATTAAACTAGCTCAGCCTGCAAAGCTATATAGGAGCCTACTCCGGGGCTCGTGGAAGGGAAGGGTTTGGGTCAGGGCCTTGCAGATTAGTTGACATCCCGAATTTAGAAGGGAGGGAGGAAGGAAAGAGGCTGTGTTCACCGTTATGGCAAGTAAGGGCTCCCGAGGGCTTGTGCAAGGAAGTAGAGTGAAAGCTGGTAAGTGTTTGGCTTTACTGGACGGTTCTGCATTATATTAATTATCCGCAGGTAAGTGTCCGTATCAAACATTGTCGCTGTGTGCCAGGGGATCGCATGGTAAACACAGCCGGTAGTTACAGGCCTAGGCGACCCCGCGGAGCCAGCGTTAGTGCAAATCCTTCTCAGAGTCACAGCCATCCCGGCGGGTTCAAATGGGCAGCAAGAAAGCCCTGGAGTCTCTGTAGCCCACAAAGCAGGGCGCCTGCCAAAAGCCTGGCTCCCCCCGGTAGGTGCTGGCGGGGCTCAGGGCGGAGGCTGGCAGTGCTGGGAAGGCGAAGCTGGCGGGTACGGCTTCCTGCCCGGGGAAGTGAGCCAGGAGCTGCGGCTGAGCCGCGTAGACGTAGTGCAGGGGCACAGTCCCGCCCCGGGCTCCGAAGGGGACGGGGCTGTAGAAGGGCTCCGGCCTCAGCTCCTGCAGCTGCCGCTTCAGCTTCATGCGCCGGTTCTGGAACCAGGTCTTGATCTGCGGGGAGGAGAAACACAGTCACCCAGGGGCCCCCAGAGAGCCCGGCCCGGCCTCCAGGCCCCGCGGCCGGCCCGCTCACCTGCACTTCGGACAGCTGCATCTTGGCGGCCAGCTTGCGCCGCTCGGCCGAGCCCAGGTACTTGTGGCGCTTGAAGGAGCTCTCCAGGGTGCTGATCTGCTCCACGCTGAAGGCGGTGCGTAGGCGGCGGCTGCCCCTGCCGCCGGGCTCCTCAGGGGACTGGCACTCCGAGCGGCCGCTCCCCCAGTCGGGACCGGGCTCCGCGGCGCTCCACGCGCGCTGGGCTGCCGCTGGTGCTGTCGGGCACAGAGAGGAACCAGGTCAGCCCCGCTCAGAGCACTCCAGGGGCTGGCGACCTAGAGGGGGCTGCAGGACTCACGAGTCCCTCGGCCAGTGAAGGCCCCCTGAAGGACGCAGCTGCGGGCAGAGACCTAAGGCTTTTCCTGGCACGGAAATCAGCAGCTTTCTGGGGCCATTCTCATCGCCTACATTGGAAGGGAGGCACCGGACGCTCTCAGAGCTGCGGCTCAGCTAGTGTCTTGCACTCACATAGCTCCTGCCCCATGGGCGCTCCAAGCGTGATACCAAGGTCAAACCAAAGGACTCCCCTTGCAGGCTAGCACAGGGAGATCCGAAGACTTCCCCACTGTCAGATCTTGAACCAGTGGTGAACGGGGAAATTGAACTCAAAGAGCGCGCCCCCCAACAACTCCCCGCGTCCTATGCCCGGCCACTCAGCCCATTCCCTGGGACAAATCCCAACTCTACTGAAGTCAGCGGCAAAATTCCCACGGGCTTCAATGGCGCCAGGATTTCACCCTTTATGTCCCAATACACGTAGCAAAGTATAATGCACAATTTTCCTCCCTCCACTCACTGTTCTAAATACTGAAGAGATAACAAGAACAAAGATTCATTGACAACGTCTTTAAACGCACAATAGTAGATGCAATTATAATCACCTATAGAAGAGGAAGAATCCAAAAGCTTCTCACTCGTGGGGGCGTTCTTAGATGAGGTCTTTATACGTTCATCCTTCTTCCCTATTTGGCTAGCGGTTTGGTGCGGTTGTGGGTTTGTTCTGGAGTTGCAGACTGGATTTCCGAGCTGAGTGAGCACTCCCTGTGATGCAAAAGTCCTGCCCTTCGTGTCTTCTGCGTATATGCTGTGTCTTTGCTGTGGTTCGTGGGTGCCCTGGCTGCTCTGGGAAAGCCACTCTACAGAAAAGGGGGCCTTGGTCATCCTGGCAGTCTTCTTTTGCAACACGAAGGAGGGAAGAATGGATTTTTGAGCAGAAGAGTCAGAGAATGCCTCTCTCTGGGTTGCTTCTTTTATAAAGGGAGTCCCAAGGAAAATGTTGTTTATGTAAACAAACATCAAAGGCCCAGATAAGTATCGTCTAATTGCCATCAGGACTCCCCCACAAAAGATGATGTTCACACATTTTCCAAAGCTCGGTTAGGGTTGGCTCCACAATGTCTGCCAATAGATTAGTGAACTCTGTTGTAAGTGATTTACAATACTTGTTACATCCTATCCCTATGTAAATGGCACTTATTGCTTGAACTCAGAGAAGCTTCAAAAGACAATCGGGAATTTAAAGAGCTTTTCTCTAAAAGGATCCGGCGTTTAGAAATGTACTTTATTCAATTCATATTTTAAGAATACGATACTTGAGTGAATTGGTAATTTCTACTTTCTGCGGACAATGGAGTGTCAACTAAGATTTCCACAGGTCTAATTTAAGTTTCAGATTTTACAAGTCCAGAAATTAGGTTTGTTAAGTTTTATATGTATATGTTTTTAACAGCTAATTACGAGCCATTGTTTTACTTGGACTGTTTTGACAGTGGAGAGGAATATGATGCTTTATGGATATATAAGAAAAAGTCCCTGCCCCAAAGGGCTGGCAATCTAAAGCCTTGATTCGGATTTGACTCTGTGCAGGCAGACTGCTTCACTCTCATAGAGCTTTATTGACTTCAGCATGGGATCTGCCCACACGCATAACAAATTGCTGCACTGGGGTGTGCCCAGTACACACATCTTATTGCTGGACATAGTGCTTGCTTGCTACAACAGCCATTAGTATTTAGCTGTGGGATGAAATCCAATTCTACATACTCTTCATGCACAGGACTCCTTGTGATTTGACTGGGATTACCATTTTCAACAGCCTCAGTCAAATTATACATTACAGATGTAGGAAGAGATGATGTAGCTCAGTGGTTCTCAAACTTTTGTACTGGTGACTCCTTTCAAATAGCAAACCTCTAAGTGTGACCCCTCTTATAAATTAAAAACACTTTTAAATATATTTAACATCATTATAAATGCTGGATGTAAAGCAGGGTTTAGGGTGGAGACTGACAACTCATGACCCCCTATGTAGTAGCCTTGTGAACCCATGAGGGGTCCCGACCCCCAGTTTGAGAACCTCTGGTGTAGCTGGTGATCCCAGGACATTAGTGAGAAAAGGTGGGTGCTGGACAAGATCCAGCAAAAGATATTACCTCACCCACCTTGAATGTCTAGACTCAAGAAGAGACATGAGGAAAGGAAGGGTGTAAAATTGGTGTGTTTAAATAGGCCAACTTCTTGATTCCCAATTTCTATTATCTAGATAATGTATGTATTTTATGTAATGATGGATTTATTCTGTTTGTTCATTTTCATATCATATTAGTGTAATATGATAGATCAATCTAAAATCAATGTACTATATCACTAGGAAAGGACAATAAATATCCTGGCTAAATCTCAGGCTTTGTATTCCATCCTCATCTGCCTTGAGCTCTCTCCTGCTTTCACACTGTTGATCACATTCAGCTTCTTGACACCTTATCCTCCTTTGACTCTCAGAACTGTTCTCTCCTCCTTCTATTCTTACCTCTTCCTTCAGACACTTCCTGGGCAAGAGCTCTGTACCTCCCCTCCCCCACTGTCCTTGTCTTCTTCCTCTTTTTTGTCTATATCCTCCTTCTGTTAGATCTCCTGTGTTTGCTCAATTTCAATAACCATCCTCACTCCAACATATCTTTCCACTTCCAATTTCTACACTAAATTTTGAAACTTGGTCTGCTACTCTGACACACCCATTGGATTTCTCATTATTCACTTTAGTTTAACATCTCCTGACCTCTCATTTCTGTCACTGTTGACAATGCCACCATCTCCATCAATCAGATCTGTAAGGGAAGGGTTCATCTTCAATAACTCCTGCTCAGACCTCATCATCTTGTATCTTATTTACTGCAACCTCCCTGAAATCTACAGCACACCCTCCAGTCCATTCAAAACAGTTGCTAAAAGCATTCTCTTTCCCAGTACTCTTGGCACATTACCCCCCTTTTTGAATCCCTCCACTTAACTCACTGCATGAAGTTCAAACTTGACTTTTAAGACCCTTCACAGCTCTGCCCCTCCCTACTTGTTCACATAGTCCTGCTCTGCTGGTCTGTCAGCATTTCACACAAATCTCTGTGTTTTCTTCCACACTGCTCCTTAGGCAAGGAATTCCTAACCTAAATCACTCATTAAGGCCTCTACAGTCACTCTCCTTCAAATAACTCCTCAATACTCACCTCTTGCCTATGTCAATTGTACCAGTCACTACTGGCTAGATGAGGATTGTTGACATTTTATCTATTTATTATGCTATATACATAATTTACATATATATCTGAAATTTAAAATGCTTTCTCTGTTTGATTGCATCATTATCCATAGGTCACTTATCTCCTTAAACCACGAACTCACTGGAGAAGGAACTGTGTTTCTGAACATGTTTTTAGATTGTAGTGTATTGGTGCCAGATTTTGATTGTGGCTTCTGTAGCCAAGTGCTGCAATAGACTCCTCAAATCTTTCTATGCCTTGGATTCTCCATGTTTTTATAGCCTGGATAATATTTACCCCATCTCTCACTTTAAAATTTACCAGTGCTACAACAAAGATGGGAACATAACTTGCTTGGCTAGGTGTATCAAACACAATGTAGGCAGAGGATTCGGGGGATACCAGACTGTAGCAAGGGCATTTTTACAGCAATTATTCTACTGCGGGTTGAATTAATTAGCATTTTTCTTGATTAAATGGATACATGAAGTGCATAATGGCAAACGTAAATTATTGTGAAAATGATCAAAAAAAGAAAGAAAAAAATAAGTGGGAGGTTTTCCATAAAACCTTCAGGGCAAACAACAGCCTAGTATTGCTGTGGCCTTGTTCTAGCTACGTACACATCATTTGCCATCTTCCATAATCTCCACTCAGCCCATATTTAAAACTAGCTTGACTGAATCTACCTCCTAAGAAAGGCTAACTGGAACAGTATTAAAATGCTGAAACCTAGATTACACTACAGCTTCAAACATAGGTACAACAGCACCCCATTACATACATATTAAAGATGTTTATGAACATTTCTGTTGCAGTCAGGGTTTTAGCTTGTGTCTACACTAGTTTTTCCCAGACCTAAACTTCTCAATTTGTGACAGCAATTGTGAGAATGGATGCCAGCTACAGCTGGCCACAATTTTTCAAAGCCAGTTCAACAAGAAATGGCCTTTTTCACAAGCCAAATATCTTCACATAACTATTCTTTAAAATTCTTTCAAAGAAAAAACACTCTCATCTGTAATTTTTGACTTTCAGCCCCCTCCCTCTTTTTGCCTCCTTTCTCTCTGCTTCTTCCCTCATATTTCAGGGCTCACCATCCCCTTTTTTCCTTTCCATCCCCCTTTTCAGTGGGGAAAAGCAAATACAAAAAAGTTTTAAGAGATTTCTCAATAAACCCCCCCCCCCCAGAAAATGTCATTTTTCACTGTTGTATGAAGCGTTGTTGCAGCCATGTTGGTCCCAAGATGTTTAGAGAGCCTCATTGGATGAGCGATGGATCTAGTATTGTACCACTTGTTCCTTCTCTCTCACCAACAGAAGATGTCCCAATAAAAGCTATGACCTCTAACATTTTTCATAAAACATACTTATTTTTCTACCAGTCTAGTCCTAACATACAACCACGGTATTGCATAAATCTCCTGAGATTATGAATGTAAGGAAATTTTAAGGTGAGGTAGAGGCTAGTGCAGACAAGAATATGAGGTGCCAACTGAGCTACAAATTATAGTGTTGAAATCAGGTCCCTTCATTAAGTTGTACTAATTCATGTGGACCAGAGGTGGCCTCTGGAAGTGAGGGCTGGGAAAGTGTGGACTGTTATTGTCTACCTGTCATGGGGATAATTAGTTTTCTTTGAGAGTATCAGTAGGACACCTTCTTTCACTAGAACTAAATTCACCTGAAAATGAAAAGGTGTTTTTTTCTGGCATTACTCTTCATTTTAAATCTCTCTCTCCTTTTTTGACTCACCCTCATTGTGCATCACAAATAGGGCAAGTTAGGACATGAAGCTATTTCTCCATGGCCCAGTAAGAGAAATATTTCCATTTTCCAGACACTGCATGTGTTTTATATACAAGCCTTTTTTTTTTCTTTTTAACCTGCTCATTGTCAAATAATAATTACAATGGTAAGTCACTGGAAAGCACACAGAGTATTGTATATTATATGGAGTTAAAAGTTACAGCAGTCAGACTTTTTGCAACCACTGATGTATCTGGTTTGCTTTGTTTACAAATTTAAACACCAGTTACTTATATAAACGCAGTTTAAATTTATTAAACTATTTCAGTGAAAAGATTGTGTGTTAAATGCAGAGTGTGCAAAGGGACACAAACTAGTCAGTTGCAACAAAGGTATAATATTCAATTCATTGCAATGCACATCCTACAGGAAGTGTGCTTACTTATCCTATTTATAGTTTGGATGACTGCCAGGTATAATGAATACTGCAACAGTTAACAGCCACCTGCTGAACTTGTTGCTTATTTCCTGTTATTTTTTAAAAGTCACCTTGGCTTTATTTTTATTTACTGTTTGGCAGATGTTTGGCTCTTTGTGTGCCTACCAGTTGGCAACATTCAAGTGCAACCTGTTCTGAATATTTAACTGGTGACTTTCATGAGGCTACACAAGATGTTTTCCATCAACTGACTTATCTTTATACTCAGAATCATTCTTGGGGCTTGATCCTGCTCCCATTGAAGTAAATAGGAGTTCTGCCATGTCTCGAAGAGGCCAGGACTGGGTCCCTCCTTTCTGCTCGCCTCCAAGTTGCAAGGCCATTCTCCAGAGCGGACAGGAGTGAAAGCGCCGCTCGTTTTCATGGCCACGATTCCAATATTTTATGCAGATGGTCATGGAATAGCCCAGAGCTCGCTCCGGGACGTCGGCGCCGCCGCTGCTGAAAAATATTACCAACCAACTTCCTTTTAGCCTGCAGATCAAAGGCGGTGATTGGGATCCACTATGCAAAGCCAAACCCAGGAGCCTTCTGTCCGGGGATAAATGGGCTGCGGGATCCAGCCCTGGAAGCAGCGGCTGTGCTAGAAGCGGACAGTTCTAGGGGAGATCCCCTCTGGGGGTGCTCGCTGCAGGGCTACTGAGAGGATGGCAGCTGTTAACCTGCTGTACCACCCACCGCCCCAGTCCAAGCACAGGGCGCCTGCTCCCCCCCCTTGTCTCTCCAAGGCCATTACCCTGAGGGAGGCTCCCTAGCAGCGGCTCTTCCCCCGGGACTCCTACTAATCGGCAGATAATGTGGTGGGCCCAAGGACAACAGCCTCGGCCTTTGTTAGCTCCTGCCCCCTCCCCGCCCAGGACACTGCACGGGCTGCCCCCGGCCCCACCGAGGGGCCTGGCTGACCTCTTTGATCTCGGCTGGGGTCGCAGCTTTGAAGGAGCCGCCCAGCTCTCCCTCCCCCACCCCCCATCTTCCAGCCGCAGCCAGGACCGGCGGGAGGGGAGGGTGAAACCGCCTTTGCCTTGGAGCAGCAGAGCCCCGCGCCGGCCCGAGCGGGCGCTGGGGAAAGCTCCACTCGCCCATTGCCGCGAGCAGCCCCAGGACCGCCCCTTGCAAAGAGCCCGGGGACCAGCCGGGCTGCAGAGGGGAGCAGCGATTTCCCCCGCCCCCCGCTGCCCCCCCCACCGGCGGCGTGAGATCCCTGGAACCCAACCCCTGCCCCCCCTCCGGCCAGCGCCGAGCGCCGAGCGCCGCAGGGCTGCGAACACGGGGGCGAAGGGCGTTCGGCTTGTGGGCCTCTCCCCTGCATGGCCCGCGATCACAGCACGGGGGGAAAGCGCCGCTCCCTCTGCCGCCTGACTGGCAGAAATCGCGGCGGCTTCTGCCCTGAATCATTCTCCGGGCCCAGGCCGGGCGAAGGAAGTAGCCCCATGGGAAATAACTGTGGTGGAAAGATGGAAATGTCACTAAAGGCTACAAGGTGTCCCCGATCTGACCTCCCCTTCACCAGTCCCCTCCGGAGCAGAAAGAGAGGCCCTGGTTTTCCATAGGGCCTTAGACAGACCAAATACTGAGAGGAACGCCAGGAAACTCTGGAAATAAACCAAATGGCAACGTAAAGAGACAATGAAAATGTCTCTCTATGCCTGTAACTGAGCTAAATCAAACCCCTACTTAACATGTCAGCAGCCACAATGGCCTCTCTCTTGTAAGGTTCTTGGTGTTACTATCAGTGGTAAAGGGAAAATTTCCTCCAGGGATGCTGTAAATATAACAGGTTTAAGATTAAATATAACAACCAACAGGGGAGTGTGTTTGGGCCTAGTGATTTACCAGGATTCATACCAGGGGTGGGCGACCTATCCATGGCAAAAAAAAATTGAGATTCGTGGGGGCACTCATGTCAGGCAGCTCCCCCTCCCTGCTGTTGCTGGTGGAGGTGTGGCCTGATTCTGTAGGCACCCTCCCCGAGGGCTGATTCCGCGGATCCCAGCTCGTTGTCTGGGAACCGTGGCCAACGGGGGCTGCAGGGACAGGGCAGCGCACAGGGCCACTCGGCTGCACCTCTGTGTAGGAACCAGTGTGTGTGTGGGGGACACATGCTGCTGCTTCTGGGAGGTGCTTAAGGTAACCATAGATCCCGACCCCCTCCCATGCTCCAACCCCCTGCCGCCCTCCAAACCCCTCAATCCCAGCTCTGAGCACTCCCCTATACACCAAACTCCTCCCAGAGCCCATACCCCTTCCCACACGCCAACCCCCTGCCTCAGCCCGGAGCCCCCTCCTGCCCCCTTGCCACTGTCCGTCACTAAGTCCAATCATTTTGCCAAGTATCCATCACTCAACATGGTGGTGCTGACTCCTGATTCAAACATGATTTTACATAGAGTTGAAGGCCAGAAGGGACCATTAGATCATCAAATCCAGTGGCTCTCAATCTTTCTAGATTACTGTTCCACTTTCAAGAGTCTGATTTGTTTTGTGTGCTCTAAGTTTTACCTCACTTAAAAATGTACAAAATCAAACATAAAATACAAGTGTCACAACACGTTATTGCTGAAAAATTGCTCACTTTCTAATTTCTACCATATAATTATAAAAAAATAACCAATGTATAGTATACAGAGCAGTATAAACAAATTGTCTATGAAATTTTAGTTTCCTGGTTGAGAACTACTGCTCTAATCTGACCTCATGTATATCATAGGCCATTAAATGTTACTCAGGTGCTCCTAAACTGAACCCAGAAACTTGGGTTTAGCTAATGCCTATCTCCCCAAAAGATATCCAGTCTTGAAGACAGAGAATCCACCACTTCCTTGATTTAAAGTAGGAAGCATTTTTTTGTGTGTTTAAACTGTAAAGAAAGAAGACAAGATATAACATGCTTTGGCTAGGACAGTATTTAAACACAGTTATTGTTGTGTAGTTGGGGGTGGGGGACAGGAGTAGACAGAGCTTTTATGCTAGCACACAGCCAGGACAAACCTGTTTTCCATAAATTATCAAAATCATGGAGTTAGTTTCTGTATGTTTAAACGATCAACTAAACAATTTCAGTGCTGGCTCAGGGAGAACCAGTCCGCAAGAAAACAAGTGTCAGAAATGGATCCATTTCCTAATACACACATGGTTTCATTGCTGTGTGCCCATCCATGCATTAGGAACTGGGTTGTACCTAGAATGGTTTCCAAGTGGTGACATCAGATGTATCTACAAAGGGAAACTTACACATAAAAATCCCACCCGGTCTATCACCAATTCAGAGGACGCGGACTAGGAATTTGAATGAGACACTACAAATTTCATTTTCATCCTCTGACATCCTTTATAAGAGATAAAAAAAAAAGTCTTCCTTCAGCATGTTAAATCAAGGTAGTTGCTTTGTTTTGTAAGTCTTTGCTGAAGGATCAAAGTTCTTCTAAAATTACATTTAGTGAAGAACCTTAAGATAGATCCTCCTGGTGGCTTGAATAAGATTAAAGGTATTCTTTAGTTACTCACCTAACTGCCTTTTAAAAAAAGATTATTACACAAAAATATTGCTGTTCAGTTAGTAACACATTTATCACCCTGAAAGTAACTTTCCTCTTTTAATTACTAAAAACATTCCACCATGATTTCAACAATTTCCATCCCACCATCAACCTCAGCCTGGACCAATCCACACAAGCGGTCCATTTCCTTGACACAACTGTGCTAATAAGTGATGGTCACATACACACCACCCTATACCAGAAACCTACTGACCGCTATACTTACCTACATGCCTCCAGATTCCAGCCAGGACACAGCACTCGATCCATTGTCTACAGCCACGCTCTAAGATACAACCGCATTTGTTCCAATCCCTCAGACAGAGACAAACACCTACAAGATCTCTACCAAGCATTCTTAAAACTACAGTACCCACCTGGGGAAGTGAAAAAACAGATTGAGCGAGCCAGACGAGTTCTCAGAAGCCACCTACTACAGGACAGGCCCAACAAAAAAACAAAAACAAAACAGAACACCATTAGCCATTACCTTCAGCCCCCAATTTAAACCTCTCCAATGCATCATCAAAGACCTACAATCTATCCTGAAAGATGATCCCTCACTCTCACAGATCTTGGGAGACAGACCAGTCCTCACTTACAGACAGCCTCCCAACCTGAAACAAATACTCACCGGCAACCACACACCACACAACAAAAACACTAACCCAGGTACCTATCCTGGTAACAAAGCTCAATGCCAACTCTGTGCACACATCCATTCAACTGATCCCATCACAGGACCTAATCACATCAGCCACACCATCAGAGGCTCATTCTCCTGCACATCTTCCAATGTGATATATGCCATCATGTGCCAGGCCTGCCCCTCTGCTATGTACATTGGCCAAACCAGACAGTCTCTACGCAAAAGAATAAATGGACACATCTGGCGTCAGGAATCATAACATTCAAAAACCAGTAGAACACTTCAATTTCCCTGGCCATTCTATTAAAGACTTGAAGGTGTCAATTTTAAAACAGAAAAACTTCCAAAACAGACTCCAACGAGAAGCTGATGAACTGGAATTAATGTGCAAATTGGATACTGTCAACCAAGGGTTAATAGGGACTATGAGTGGCTTTGTCATTATACTAATTGAATGAATTTTCCTAGTTAAGTCTCTTTTACAGATTCTTATCAACTGTTAGACATAGATAGATCCACTAAATTTTCACTACAAAAGCTTCTTTTTTTCTCCTGCTGATAATGGCCCATCCAAATTAAACAGCCTCTTAGAATTGGTATAGTAATTTTCAACTTTTTTTTTCTTTCTCTGTATAAATGCATCTTACTTCTGTTTGTTCCATTCTACGCATCTGATGAAGTGGGCTATAACTCATGAAAGCTTATGCTGAAATAAACTGGTTAGTCTCTAAGGTGCTACAAGTATTCCTCGTTTTCTTTAAAAAAAGTACTAATTTTTATTTTTCTGGAGTTTAGAACTAGCATTTGAGCAACAGGAAGTCAGCAATAGAACATGCAACCAGATCTGATACTCCGTAGATCATTTATCATTCCTTGTGCCCATGCTGGCCTATATCAGCCAATGCTGTTTTAAATTGCATTGGTCCTGTAGAATAAAACATTTTATTGACTCTTCTCTTCTCTCCCCAATGATAAATCTTATCCTTGAGCTGCCCCTAAATCATAGGCTAGCATATAGCCATATGAAATGAAAATAATTTTTTACCTTCCTTTTATATTTCCAGTTCATTTTCCTCATCTTTCTTGCTTTCACTTGTCTTCATTCCATTTTTTCTTCTGGTTCCCCACCTTCCACCCATTATTTTCTATTTCTATTTCTTCTTCCAATTATCTCCTCCCACTCTCTGATCTGGAAGTGGGCCTTATCCTCCCTGACTGAATTTACCTTGTTATCTCTAGCCTGATTCTTGCCAGCATATTTAGACCTGCCTCTGGAGATTTCCACAACATTCATCTGACGAAGTGGGTCTTTGCCCATGAAAGCTTGTTACAAAACATGTTAGTCTATAAAGTTATTGTTGTTCATTTGGTTTAATTTCTTCTCTCTTGTTATGTTTTTTTAACCTTTGTCTATGAGCAATGTCAAACCTATCCATACTTGGAATAGCTGGAGGGAAAAAAACCTCTTGGGCAGCCTCAAGGGCATTTCTGACAAACACTCACACCTGAAATGAATGAGCAGAAGTGTTGGAACTTTATCATTGATATCTTTTCATTCAAGTGTTCTCTATGCATTTGAATTAAATAGGTGTTAACCCTGCTCCGAGTACCCCATAAGTTATAAACAGGCTGACCAAACCCCATGTGCTCAGGTTTTTGTCTCTTGCAATGGCATACATTTCACTAGTTCTACAGTCAGTATCGTGTCAAGATCTTCAAGATCCGAGACTCTAGTGTAAGCATTTGAAAACATCTCTGCCCTCCTCCCCTTTTTCTGGGGGGAATAGAAAATCTTTCAGCCACTGCTAGCTCCCTTTTTTTGATATTGTATAAAGAAATACAAGCCTGATTTTATTTTACTTTGTGGGTCACTTTCAACCTTGTTACCCACACTCCTGTTTGATGCTACAATCTTGCTCAACTGCCTTGTCTGCACTAGAGACATTTTTCAGAAGTTTCTCACTATTGTTGATTCTCCTGGCCACTCTATACTCATCCTCCAGTAGCTATAGAAAACCTGAAGCTTTGGCAGTCTACTTTTGCAGCCCTATAGCCCCCTCTGCTGAGGAAAGTCTGGTATGCATGGGGGTTTCAGAGCCACAAAATCTATAGGTCTGAAGAGATAGTCCCTCTGACAGTGAGATTAGATTATAGGGCCTGAAGAGAACATGAGGCACCTTGGGTTCAGGAGAAGGAAAGGCATGGATGCCTGCAGTTCAGTGATGGTTGAAGAGGAGCCACACATGGGGCTCCTAGGTTTCTGTAGTAAAGAGAAAAAATACTTAATGAGGGAAAAAGGGGTGTCTGGGAGCAGGAAATAGTGAGGGAGACCAATAATTATATAAACTGTATTCAGTGTTAGAAAGAGCAACAAAAACATGCAACAACAATCACCAAAAAACTGCAGCCAGTGAAGGACAAGGGGAAAAAATCTAGATCTAAAAGAGCCAGGCTGGGTAAGGAATGGTGTCCCTAGCCTCTGTTTGTCAGAGCTGGGTGATGGATGGTAGGAGGGAGATCGCTTGATCATTATGTGTTAGGTTCACTCCCTCTGGGGCACCTGGCATTGGGCACTGTCTGCAGACAAGATACTGGGCTGGATGGACCTTTGGTCTGACACAGTATGGCCTTTCTTATGTTCTTATAAGAAAAAGGAGTGAAGGGTGGGAAGATAAAAGAATAAACTTAGACGATATAAATATTTTTTCAAGTCAGATGCACAAAAAGCACCTACCAACAATGTTTGCTTTGCATGACAGTATGTGTTAGGGAATTGCTAATAATAGCTGTAAATTTACTGCTGTTATCTGCAAATAGTTTGAATATTTTATTTTGCAGGCAGCAAAAGTTAATTTACAACAGCAGACAAGTGGCAGCATTTGCTTGCAGAGTCTGGTAAAGAAAGTGAAAAACATATAATATGAATAATGGAGCCAGCCTTTTGTGCTACAAACACGTCCATAGTACGTGTATGGCACACGTTGTTGCATATGTGTACTTTTTACAGGGAACCAACTCACTCTTTTACAATCAAGTAGCTCTGGAAAAAGAATGGCCCTTTTTGTCAGACAAATCCAGCCCCCTGACAGGCCTGCAGCATGTCACATTTCAGCACAAGCCAGTACATATTGAGACCCCATTCCTGCATTTTATTAGCGTATGGATGGATTGCTCCTAGGGTTGCCAATTTTGGTTGGATGTATTCCTAGGGGTTTTATCACTTGCCATTAATCTTTAAATAAGATTCCAGACAATTCTGGAGGGTTGGCAACCCTAATTGCTACACCTGTGGGGAGCCTCAGCGACAGTTATGGGTGAAGGCACAGCATTACCCTTGCATTACAGAATGGAGGGTTGAGGCAGTTGCTGGAATAACTGTACCTACACCAAGAATTTTGCCAGCACAGTTAGGTCAGTCAGGGACCCTGACTGATATAGGTCTGCTGGCAGAAGTGTGTGCCATAGACATGGCTGAGAAAGGTACAACCAACTTAAGAGAGAAGTGACTTAACTATGAGTACCACTATAAGCCATACCTATTTGCCATCTTGTTCCAGTGTTCCCCCAAAAGTTCTCATTGCTTCCTTATCTTGACTGGTTATTATGATTATTATGCACAGCACCGCATCTCATTGTTGTGCACCTTGATATATGGAAACGAGTGCTTTAAAAAAGCAATAGGCAGGGAGGTAATTTGCACACTTTTAACTATGCAATTATGTGGCATGTCCCTGTAAACATTAAAGTGGCCATGATTAGAACTGTATTTCATATTTCATTTTAAAATGGAAATTAAAATTAGACAGCAGCAGGTTTTCTTTTTTAATTGAGGGATTTTAGCCTGACACTGGGAAGATCAGACACTTGTTCTGTACTGGTTATGGGATAGTCCTGTGTTGCATTTTAACAGTTTTGAAAAGACTATAAGGCAAGGCTCTCTAGTGACACCTTCTGACTAGAATACATGATCACATACAGAAAATATTGCCACACAGAGCAGGATGTGGGAGGAGAAGGTGCTGCTGTTACAGCCGTTGTGAAACTGGCTAGTAAATATATTCTTCAGTATCTATTGCAAGAATAAGGGACTTCAAAACAATTAATCTTTTCTATCTGCTTGTATAACAGAATAATTTGAAGGAAATCCATAATAAGAAAAAAACTGTCAGCATAGGGAAAGGAACTACATATTGAACAAAAGCATTCGATAACTGGGTTAACTTTGGCATTAACCCTGGGTTGACCAGTTGTAGGAGGTATGAGGAATTCAGCATTTTCTCTCCAGAGATCCTAAATTCAATCGCCCTTTTCCTTTCATGAACCTCACCTCATTCCAGCATCCTGTCCACACGTGTGTGCCCCTTTTTCTACTGGGTCTCTGCTCAAATGCTTTGTCCATAGAAAATTGTTGTGTTTTTAGATTAGAGGTCACCGATCCACATATCCCATCTGTTGCACGGATACAACGTACATGAAGCCAAAGATCCAACTCCGGCTCTTTTATTCTGACATTTTAATTATTATGACTCAATTCTAGGCAAAGCAAAAGCCCTCCTTGAAATTGAAAAGGTTAGAAGAAAATGAAATAAAAAAAAAATCATGATTGGAGCTGAATGCTTCTTGGTTCCCATGTACACTGTAGAGAATATGCTATCAGGGAACCCGCTTAGAGTATTATTAAATATGACGGACTTTCTACAGACATAGCATTACTGAGGTAAAGAATTAAAATAAGATCTGATGCCAAGACCATTGCAAACACAATACTATTCTTTTACTATATTGTAATCGAAGGCTGGGCAGCACTGTTGATTTGTAGATGGGATTTTAGGTTGACTGTGTTTACTATTAGCATACAAATAGTCCAACTCTACTTTAAAATGTATTCCTAATCAAGCTGACTAGGATGGACAAAGCTGGGATTCCTGTTTTCATTGTTATGGAGACATCAGACATGTAGAGTTTACAACTTTGATAATGATGCTATTTGCAAGAGTTTACATTGATTTATTCTGTGAAGGCTCTTAACAATGGACTTTAAGGTCTAGTCTACACTATAAAATTAGGCCAGCATAACAAAGTTTTTCAAGGGCATGAAAAATCCATACTGCTGAGCTGGGTAGACAACCTAAATCCCCATGTAGACATCTCTCGGTGAATGGAAGAGTTCTTCCATTAGCCTAGCTATGGCCTTTCGTGGAGATGGATTGCTGACAGAAGAATTCTTCCCGTTGGAGTAAATTGTGTTGACACTGAAGCTGTGCAGTGGCACATGTGGCATTTTATATGTAGGCAAGCCCTTAGAGAGAACATATTTTCAGGAAAGTACAATGTTCAGGCTCACAGTCCTAGTCCTTGTCCCTGCTCAAGAACTGCAACCTATGCTTCCTTACTACATTTTATTGTGTCGGTACTAAGCTGTGAAGAATCAAGTTAGCTTACAGAATTGTGCCCACACACTAGTGAAGACCAACACTTAAAACATGAAAGAGGAAAATTAGAATAAAAGGATAGACATGTGCATAAGGACCTGGACAGATTTAGATAACAGGGTTCAATTCCCTGTTCTGCTATAATGCTTGGGGGACAAAATACTAATGTCTTATTTACATTTCTTGTTTTATTTTTTTGAGGGGAGCAAGGGGATTGGTGCAGCAGTTAGATAATATACTACATTAGATATACTACTGGCCAGATACAACATGCTATTCCTATGTTTCTAGGGTTTCCCACTTACCATATGTGCTTATGTGTCAGTCCAGGTATGTCATACGAAGTACACCAGATTCATAACTGGGCAGCAGCAGGGTGAGTGCCCACTGCAGGTTATGAAAGAGGACTGTCATCTAACAGCAGCTGGAAAGCATATAGGCTTTTCCAAAAACAACTGCATGAGAAGCTAAAGACCCTGCCTCAAGAAAATTGCATTGTTGTATGCAGTCTCATTGTAGCCGTGTTGGTCCCAGGACATTACAGAGACAAGGTGGACGAGAAGTTGGTCTAATAAACAATATTACCTTACCGACTTTTCTCTCTCTAGAAACCTCCTGTAGATGACGGAGGTCAAGGTTTAATGATGTGGAGGTTTCCAGAATAAAGGCAGCCAGGCCAAAGCAGACAAACTCTTCAATTCCTCTGATTCAGGACCTCCTGAATAGGCTGAACCACAAAAGACCCAGTACACAAGAGTGAGTTAGTCTGATTGTGAAATCACTTCAAAACTAAATGAAGCCTCCCACTTTAGTAGAAGAGGTTCACCCATTAGTATGTAAATGGTCTTTCATTTCAAGATCATTTAGCATTGGGTAAAGTGTCATTTATTTATTTAGCAAGCAATACAATAAACTCCAGTAAAACAGAGATGTGTGTATCACTGTGTATATGTTGTGTCCTCACGTAAAGAAAGACTATTGTAAGGCAGCTGTTGGTGTGAGAATTAAGTAGAGTGTAGATAACTAACTGAGAATTTCTTAAGTTTTTCACATTTGTATTTTAGACCACACACAAAGGGAGAAGAGTTCTTAAACCTACCACTCTGCTAGTCCTGAACCAAACTCCTTCCCAAGATATCCAGCACCTCCTACTACTGGTAGAGATACCAGTTCACAGCATTAAATGCAATACAATGAAGTTATTTCCTTTGAATGCCAAAGGGACTCTTCCCTTACAAAAGGTACATTTTTGATCATTCATTTTTAAAACTTATGCTTCCCCTCCCCTTTTGCAGGAGTTATGGAGACAACTTGTGCTTGGATAATAGTGCCCTATTAATCCCAAGATTAATAGATTTCTGTCATTATCTTCATTTCCAAAAGCCTGGAGTCTCCTTTAAAGTAAAAATTGGCTTTTAAAAGTGTTTTGTTTTAATCTCAAGAACACAAGTTAAGAACTAATCCCTTCAACTGAAAGACAAAAAAAATGTGATGGAGAAGTTCCTTAGATCAGTCCTGCACAACTCGGAAAGCAGCGAGGGCCATATTACTGCAAAAAAACCAGCTGGGGGCCAAAAAGCCCCGCCCTCGCCCCGCCCCCATCTGCTTCCCCCCTCCCCACTATTTGGTTTGCCCCACCCCTACTTAGTCTCCGCGGGCCGCACAGTGAGCCCGTGCAGGCCGCATGTGGCCCCCGGGCCGCATGTTGTGCAGGCCTGATTTAGATGATTGTAGCAATTTCTAATGGATGGAATGCTCAATCACACAAGTGTAGGAAGAATACCTTCATCCTGATCCCATCCTGTTACAGTCAATGCACATATTTATTTGTATGTTTAAAGTGCATATTCAGCACTGCAAAATTACTATTAGTTTTCCTTAAATAATTGTAGATTGTTCAGTGTGACATTCAGAAATAGGTTCCATATTGTAGTAAGCCTGTCTATTATATACAAAACAGGAGCCGAAATGTCTCAACAAGACCCCTAAAACCAATTAAAAACAGGAGGAGCAAAGTAGAAAAACCAGAAAAGCCAAGATCTCAGACAGGTTATATACAGAATTTACTTCATTTAAGAATCACAAAAAGCTGCAGGAGACCACCTGCAATTTCTGACTCTCTCTAAATCTAATCTCAAGAACACAAGTTATGAACTAATCCCTTCAACTGAAAGAAAAAAAAACGTGATGGAGAAGTTCCTTAGATGATTGTAGCAATTTCTAAGGTGTGCAATGCTCACTCACACAAGTGTAGGAAGAATACAGACAAAACTGGAAATTACCTGGTACAGATTTTAAATGATTTTTGTCGTGTTTTTATTAAACAACTTCAGGTCACACAGACTTTGGGTTCAATATTTAATGTGTCCTATTTTTCAGTTTTTATTGCACAAATGCAGTGTGTTCCCCCTCAGTTTCTGGGGCTTACTCTACCTCTCACTTACACTGGAGTAAGTCTGGAGTAACTATCTGGAAATCAAGGGAATTACACCAGCACACAGCTAGCCTGAAAGCTGCTGTAACATATGCTTAAGTCTAAATGCAATTAAACACCCGTGGCTGATCGAGCTCTGGGGCTGTGGTGTAGATAGTTGGGCTCAGGCTGGAGCCTTGGCTCTGGGACTCTCCCCACTCGTGGGGTCCCAGAGCCTGGGCTCCAGCTGGACCATCTACACCAGGGGTTGGCAACCTTTCAGAAGCCAAAATCAGCTAACAGGGCAGCCACAGCTGTTTCTGCAATGTAGACATTCCCTATGTAACAGCCACAAAAGGCTGAACACACAACTGCGGATCATCATAGTGCAGACCTTTCTCACTTTCCTCTGACCACATCTTTTCCATTTTATGAGACCAGCCAGGCTGGGGAGTTGTGTAAAAACCTCTACACTGGCTCTACATCATGGAACAATCACCCTTCAGCTTGTGGAGCCTGTCAGTTAACTTCACTTTAGGGCCAGATTGTGAGTGACTGTGTAACACTGGAGGATTTGGTCTATATATTTTAGTAATAGAGCCATTAGTTAGTTTTATGATGTTACCTTTAGAAGTATATTTATTGCTTTCTCTTAGCATGTAAAGTATGGTAGAGAATTTTAATGAGTTGACAATCTCCAATTTTAAAGGCTTTGACTTTATTTAATCTCATTTGGAGGGCATGGACATACGTAACTCCAAGAATTGGGAGGGGAATGTAGGACCAGATCCTATAGTCATTAGGCAAAACTCCCATTGAAAGCAATGAGATATTTGCCTGAGTAAGGAACGCTGAACTTATTCCTTGGACAGGATGTTCAAATTCTGCTTTCAGTTACACAGGGACAATTTCCATTGAAGTTAGCGAGTTCACATGTCAGTGGGAGCTGTGCCAAGTAACAGAGAAAACTGGCTCATTCCAGCCGAGAAATCAGTCATGTATTTGTGTCAACAAGCAATACAACTAAATGAAACCTGACTAGAAACAATTTTATTTAAAAAACTGTCAAGCAATATATAGGCAATGTACTTACAGTAATGCCCAAAGAGCAGTTTCCCTGTGAAACAATGATTTTCAGCAATTTTTATTTACATTAAATATTTTATTTCTGATTTTGGGAAGATGATATCTTTATTAAATTCAAAATCTAAAAGTTTAATATCTGATTGGCAAGAACATAACTTTCCACCATATAAAAGTACTGTAAGAGTAATTCTATACATTTATAGCAATACAAAGTGTAATATATTGAAGCAATGTATTGAAGGTATGAAATGAGTTTTAGATGCTTGAATAGTATCAGTCATTTTCATGGAAAAAGCACAATATTTTCTTGGTGTAGTAGTCAATGTAAGTATAGGGTAAAGGTTTTAACTGAAATATTAACTTGCTCACACAGGTGCAGAGCACACTTCATCTTTTAATATGCTAAATAAATACAAAAGATTTTACAATAATCTGACTGACCATAGCAAACCGCTGGTTGTAGAAAAATGAATCAACTAAACTGTTTGAGCCCTTCACACGGGTGGAGCTTAAATCATTTTATGGACTGCTGTTTTGCTCTGGTAAGATGTAGCTTTTAAGTGGCTGGCAGCTTTCTGAGTGAGAAAAAGCCAACTACTAAAGATAATTAAGAACAGGTTAAAATAAGATAGTATATAATAATAATAAAAAATAAATAAAAGTAAGACAATATTTTAAAAAGATTTGTCTGGCAATTCTGCATCTATCATTAGCATCTTTCTTCACATACTGTAGTTATCTAAGATTATTTCAAACTCCAGTACTTACTTTGTTGCAAATATATTATATGAACACAATCAAAAGATAGCAACAAACTTTACTTCTTTAGCTGTAATTCAGGATTCACAGAATTGCTTCTTAATGACAAAGATTTATGCAAAAACTCCCTGATCACAGACAGAGATTTGTTCTCAGTCACACCAGTAACAGAGCACAAATTTGGCCTTACGTTGAAAATACACCACAGTATGAAGAAATAATTGCAGTAGTTAACGGAAAGAATTAGCACATTTTGTGTTTGACTGGGGTAAAGGGGAGCAGGAAGTTGGTGATCATATATTGCCATCGGATTGGGATCTTTTTCTCAAACATTGGACATAAACCACCACTTAACACAAACACATGCATTTTCTGTTGAATATTTACAAATTCAGCAGCAACAGGGTGTTACACTAGAAATTTATGTTACATTTTACAATATACAAATGTGCATCTCCCAATTTCTTATTAATAGGCCATTTTCTTCTGTAGCTAAAGATCTTAAGTCTTTCTAAACAACACAGAGTAAATATAATTACAGTCAACATGACTAAGAAAACACTCCAGTTACAAGAATACTTCCAGGCAATAAATTCATACCTGGGATTTCAATAGGATGCTTCTCCTTTTTGAAACACAGTTCTGACACTACCACTTTATGATCTCAGAAATACATTTAACCTGTTTATTTTAGTTGGTTTTTTGGTAACATTACGTCCAACCCCTCTGAAAACAATACAGAAATACTTGTCTGTATCTTGTTGATAAAGCTAACATTTTAGAGATTTTGCATAAGCCTGGGGTACCTTAATGAACTTTCTAGCTTTAGCACCATGTTTCATTGCCAGTCAGTGTTTTATAAGCACAGCTTGCTGCAAAAATATTATGAATACCAACTTTTGGCATGATGCAGTTACAAATTTAATGCAAAGTTATTTTGTAATATCATACTTTTGAACACTACAATACTAGGAAAGTAACCTCAGCACAAGGCATAATCATGTTCATGTAAATTCACATACAAATTTTACAACTATTACTTATCGCATCTGGAGACGAAGCAAACAAGCCTTAAAAACTACTCTCTTCACTAGGCCATGAAGGCAGAAGCAGATCAACACAGTGGTAAAAAGTTGATTCAGATCAGAGTTTTATATGGAGATAGGCTGGCTCAAGGGCATTAAAATACACAGTGCAGTGTTTCCCTTTCTACTTATTCTGACTTGATGTCCAATGGGAAGATTCTCCATCACTCAAAATCAAGAGTATATTTTTGACATTCATAATTTACAACTGAGACAAGAGCAAAACCCATCAAAAATGTAAGACTAGCAGAGGATCTATATCCATAAATTCAAATACATAGTGACAGGATACAAATGTACAGTGCTTACATAAAAATGTAATCTATGTTTTGTCAATTATAATCTGAATTATTTTAGGTCAAAACAGCACTGAAGGTTGAAACATTAGCTTCTTTACATATTACTTCTGTTCAGACATCATCTATGGACTATTTTTTCATACTAGAGACCAGTCATCCTTTTTTTCCTGTTGCTAAGATCTAAGATTTTTCATTAGCTAGCGTTTTATGATTCTGTGATAAGAAAAATATCCATTTCAGAGAGAGCTAATGTTTTAAAACTATTTTCACTTGAGCATTTGCTTGGGAATTGATACAGAAGTCGAAGCCATTTTCATCCACAGTTTTATACTCTGGAGTTAGAATTAAACAAGCAGGTAAAATGTAAACAATTATTGAAATGTTGCCTTCATTCTGCGCAATTTGTCCTGAATTTTTCGGGAATGTTTTTGAGCTGGTATCTGATGGAAGTTGGTACAGTTGTCAGCCGCTAAAGCAGAAATGTCGGCACCATTAAAATGAGCTATTCTTTGTTTGAGGTAAGACTGGAGCTTGAAATCTGCAGGAAATGTATAGGGATTTTCTTGAAATGCATGAACCTGGCTCACAACTTTTGCAATGTTTCTTTAAAGAAAATAGAGAAAAACGTTATCAGCACTAAAGCAGACTAATAGAACGTTAAAAGGAAATTTAAAGGCACATGGCATCCATTTGTACAGTATGTGTCTCTTTAATAAGTTGTCAGACATGACTGAAGTGTTTTAAACTGCCAAAAGTGCACTGATGTGTTACTTCTTATGACTCACTAGATAATATAGGTGACATATATAATTAAAATAATTACCTAAGTTTAGTCCACTTATGAGCTCCATTTGTCATAGTAAATCCTCCAGTTTCAAGCTGTTGGACATGCATGGCCAGAACATGGGCTGATGGAATTGTAGGGAGCGTTTTGAATCTCTCTCCTTCCATCAAACACAAACTGTCACTTTTTAAAAACACCTGGTATAATTTACACAAGAAAAGCTTATGATAAATGTCAGAGGAGGCTTCATAAAGTAGTCTTCGGTTTTATGTCTTTAACAAACATTTTTGTTTTACAGTAATTTTTTCATGTACAGTATAGAAATTAAAATAGAGATGAAGAAGATAATGCATTTGATCAACCTGGTGGCAGCTCAATTAAGGTTCAGTATGGAACAAAAATTACTTTAATTAGAAGTTAGCCCATATGGAGTTCTTAATAAATATTTCTAATTTACAGTCAACATGTTATAGCTGGAATCACAGAATGCACCTTATGGCTAAGCAAACTCAATTTCACAAGTACCTAAAAAGTTAGGTGATGAAATGTTATGACAGTTACAGACAGAGAGATGCTGTTTGAGATCTTCAAAGGTCACTAGGGTATACAGCCATATAATTCCTTGTGAAATTAATAGGAGCTGGGTGCCAACCTCCTAGCTGGCTCTGAAAATCTCCACCATTGTTTTCAGTCATTCAAAATAGAATTTTACAAAATACTAGAGTGAAAGTGTTAACATTTCAATTTTGGTATATGTCATCCTTAACAAGTAGCAATGCGGTAGGCTTTGCATCAAACCCCTAAATAATGGAGCAAGATAAGATGTCCAAGATGATTTTATTAGCACTACCAGCAGTCTGGGGTACTGCTGACAACTGAGGTATTACTAAGTCCATTGATGGGTAGGCAGACTGGCCTTTGTTTTGGGCTAAATAGTCCAAGGTGCTATTGGTAAAATTCTGAATTGAGCATCCCTGCCTTTCCATATTTTTCCCTTGGCAGTCAGCTAGAGCTTAGAGCAGCAGTGGGCAACCTGCAGCTCATTAGGGCATGCATCTGGCGGGTCACCATACTGTTTGTTTACATTTGCACGGCTGCCCGCAGCTCCCAGTGGCCACTGTTCATCGTTCCCGGCCGATGGGAGCTGTGGGAATGGCAAACCGCAGCCACTAGGAGCTGCGGGCAGCCATGCAAATGTAAACAAATGGTCTGGCAGCCCACCAGTGGGTTGTACAGATGGGCCCCAGGTTGCCCACCACTGGCTTATAAATCTTGCCTACTGCAAGGCTAAATTTATTGAATTTTCTTTTGGATTTGTCTGATAATATGGGCGCTTGGTATTCCTAAAGATTTATGGTCAGAAAAATCACTGTTAAAACGGCAACCTTCCCACACAAAATATTTGCTCCCTGTGTGCATTTGGTCATAGCTGCTGATTTATTAATTAAAATTAATGGTTAATGGATCTGGTTGAAAAAAGGAAAGAATACTGCAGAACCTTCTGGCAAATTCAAAAGCATTTGCCTGTTATGTTTTGTAATGGTCTAATTTTCCTTTTTATTGAAAAAGGAAATTAAAGAAAACTGATGTCTTTTCACGCAAAAAAAGTAGCAGTTTTCAAAATAGGCCAAATTTAGACAAAATTTCATTATAAAATTTTAACCAGCTCTTGTTAGTAATTTTTACTTGTTACCTCGGTAGCATCAACATTTCTATGGAAGAGTGAAGTGTTCTATCCTGACTATTACCAAGAGAGCTGTTAATTAAGTGCTAGTTGCGCAATATTAATTTTTGGCAATTGGATGAGAGCCAGAAAAAAATGCAATTTGACTTTCAGAGCCCAGGTTGGCATTTTGGTCTTGGCAGGTAGAAAAACCCGAACAGTCAATTGTGAAGTAATCAAGTTTATGTGAAGTCAATAAAAACAAAGAACAATTTTTTATACAGTATAAACTGTATTTTTGCTTCAAACCTGCAAAGAGAACCAACGAAGTGTCACGTAAGTATTTCACGTGAGAGACTCATACATTACCTCAACAGCCTTGAGTTCTTCCATTATTTCAGACACTTTTGATGGTAAAATTTTCCATGCCTTAAAAAAAGTAAATAAAATCCTTTGATATCTTTTCAGATTAATCTTGGTAATGGAACAGACTTACTTTTGCTAAATACAAGTGGGCTACATGGGGAAAAAATCCAAAAGTGCTCACTTACTGGTAGCTGTCGTACTATAAGATTTTCCAGCCCTCTTAAGATTTGCATTGCGGTAGCAAAATTTCTTTGTTCATAGCAAGATTTTGCTATAAGGATAAATTTTGATAGTAAGTTCACCTGCAACTGGAAAAAATAAACTTATATATTAAAATCTACTACATTACAGTGGTCCATGACAAGGGCTTTTAGGCATTACGGTAATACAAATAATAAATAATAGTCATTTTCTGGAGCTAACACAAATAATATGTTTAGGAGTCATCACATGAAGCCAATTGCTATGAAGAAATTTAAGCTGGATATCATTTTATTTCCATTTGAGGGCCTAGTCTGAAGGCCAAATTGCAACTCTACTGCCAGTAAAACTCTTGATCCTAAAACTCTTAACTGGTGAGAAAGAGATAATTAATTCTAAGGAAGCAAAAGGACAGAAACAATTGGGAAGAAGTGAGGGATTACATGAAAATCACTTATCTACATGTGATCAAGTGTAGTACCAATTGTATAAATCAACATTTTAAAAGTTTGCAAAACAAATCGACTTTGTTACATCAGATTGGCTAAATTACAACAACTAAATAACACTATATTCAAAATTGTCAGAGGATTAGAGAATTGTATGTTATGGCTGCCATATTCTGGTAAATTACTCCGTCTCAGGCATTGTTTGCGAAAGCAGCAAAAGTTGCTTTCCAATTTGTATGTTTCTGAGAAGTGCGATAGAACTTCTAGAAGTAAAAGTACAAAAGTAGAAGAACAAAAACAGCAGCAACAGTTGTTTTTGTTTTTTATTTTTGTTCTTTTACTTCTAGAAGTAAAACAGTAACAGCAACAATTGTTTTTGTTCTTTTACTTCTAGAAGTAAAAGTACAAAAGTAAAAGAACAGAAACAACAGCAACAGTTATAAAGTAGTTTCATTTTGGGGGTTTGGTGACAGACCTCTCATACTCTCTTAATGAAGCTATCAAAAGTCCATGATAATGTTATTATACTAGAGTGAACAAATATTATAACTGAACACAGAGGAATATGAGGTAATTACTCACCTGTAATTGTTGTTTTTTGAAGGTATCCATTTTTATGGATTACCACTTTGGGGGAGATTTGCAGACCTGGATGGAGCTTTCAAAATTTATCATTTTAAGACACATTACACACTACCCCAACTGAGGTATCAATGCTCATCTCTCTTCATGTGAGAAGTAAAAATACTCCTATGATAGCCAATTGAAAGACAGAACAGAAATATTCTGTTCAGAAGTAAGAGGCTGAGGGGTAATTCACTGATGGTAGCTTCAGAAAACCAGCAAATGAGCAACTGGCTCTTCTCTGAAGATATTAGCTTATTGACACTCACTTATGGAGACTTATGCTCCAGGGAAGCCTCCAATATAAAAAGAAAAGAAATTGTGCACACAGTGATGTTCACTGAATGGATGATTTTACCCTTGGGATTTGGATTAGACTGGTTTAATCTGTGCGGGCAGATTGAGTTCCACATCTACAATCAAGGTCAGAAAGGAATTGACCATTAAAGCATTCGCAGCAGGCTGAGTACTTCTTGCACTGCCAGTGGTGATGCTATTTGCTTGGCAGATAAAGACTTAGGGTTTGGGAACTTGAATGCTGTTGTCACCACTAATTTTTTTTATACAAAGTTTTTACCAACACCCACCACAAGTCGTTATGGGACCACTGGTTTCTGTTGACTTTATCATGATTAATTTAGGAAGTGTTGTATTAATAAGTTAATGGAGAGATTTTTGATGAAGCCATTCAGAATGCATCTACCAATGCACAAAATGACTGCATTTTTCATGATCAAACTTTATTTTTTCTCTTGAGGAAAGAAAGTTAAGGTCAATTGAACTAATAAAGTAGACTAGAAATGTGAGAAAATGAAATTAGAAGAGGGGGAAAAAAGGTACATTTTGTTTTAGGATTTATTACTTGAGCTAAAACAGCAGCAGAACTGCAGCACCCTGCCTCTCAAAATTCTAATTAGAAAGTCTTTCAACGATAAGAAGGCCATTTCAATAGCAGAAAGTCAGACATCTGCTGTCTCACAGTAAATGAATTCTTATCTTCTATTAAGTCTTTAACCCCACCACCAGAACAGATACAAAACACTAAGTGGCTCTGCCAACAACAGTGCAGCAAACTGTTGCCAACACACTGACAGGCATATTTCAGGCTTTTTGTGTAGGTTTGCTATATAGAAACAGTAAATAATAGCAAATAACTAACTACTTCCTTATTTAATAACCAAATAAAAATGATAGCAAACCTTGGAAGTATGACTTGTAACAATTTCAGCAGCAACCCAGGTGCTAACATCATCTGCATTTCTTAAAAGCTGTAAGAGGTACTTGTCTTGTATGCAATTTGGCAAAAAGAGGTTACAGACTTTAAGTGATAGGGATTCAGTGGGAACAGTTCTGTGAAACACAAACATACAGTGAATTTAGACATTACAGCTACAAAACATGAAGGAAAAGAGGTTAACATTCTAATAGTTTTAAAATGAATAATATGTTTAGTTACAATCTTGATTAATAAATTTTAAAAGGGCATGTGCTGGGATTCTATCGTATGTTAATTTCTCTTCTCTGCGTAGACTTTATAATTCCAATACCAACATACATTGTACACATCTGCAGATGGGGCTACTAAAAAAAAATCACAAGTTTTGCAACTTGAGCAATTTCTTAAGCTTGTTTGACTAACAATAACAAAGCATTTCTCACATCACAAATAGTGGCCAAAGGGCCATACTCACCAAAAAGTTAGTCCGACTTTTGCAGAATATGAACGTGAACACAAAAAAGTGAGATTCTAAAAGACAGTCGAGTTTTAGCTACAACACAGTAGGAGCTAGATGACATTTTTATTGGATTCTAAATGGTAGGGCAAAAGATCCACTTTGTGTGTCCCCTTTAGAGACTCCATTGAATCGAGTCTAGATGTCACAATTAACAATTACTAGATAGAAACTAGCTGAATCCACATACCAATTAAGATGAATTAAAACAAAAACAAAGGTAATGAAGATTGTGTGTGAACTGGTGATAATGTTAATATTTATTCTGGATTAGAGCTGGGCAAGTAATAAAAATATGAATAACTTTTCTTTAAAAACTGCAATAAAATTCCTATATGTTTACAAATATATATGAACTATTCAATCAATATTACAAGATGGAAAAATAATGAAATTCTATCAGTATGGATAATTACATAATATACTTGAAAAAAAATCACAATATTTTTCAAAAACACATTCAGCAAATATTTTTTGACCCGCTCTACTCTGGATTTCACCTTGACAATGTGGCCTAACAAAATTTTTTTGGTCCGCTGAACTTCATTTTACAAGTCATCTGAAGGATGAATCTCAATGAAAAAAGAAAATTCACAGTGAGGAATAATGGAAAGACTATGTAGATTCTCCATTTTCCACTTTCCATATATACATAGGATGTAATACAAAAATCAACAATACATCAGCAGGGAAGAGGATATAGGAAAAATAACCCACTTACTTTTGTACAGCGGTACATTTATCTTTGACACCAAGTGCTCTTGAATTAAGGAAGTGTACTGGATGGCATTTATGGAACATTTCCTACACAGACAAAAATTTAAATCATAGTGATTATTAGGTCTGGCAATTATTTTAGGTATCACAAGAAATACTTTTTCTTCCTCTATGTTCTCTTCCCTAAGGTTCTCAAGAGAAACCATTACCAGAACTCCTGATACTAGTGACTCCAGACCTGGGAGAAAATTGGGTTATTTTTCCATAGGTATTGTGAACCTTGGAATAAATAGCAATCAACACATGGGGGTAGGTGATAGAGGGAAGGAAGAAGGGTGACTACACAAACATTTACACCGATTTGTTCTCTCTCTCTCAGTAGAATCGTTTTTACCTGTTGTAACAGTGTCAGTTGACAGCAAAGCTCTTGTGCACTATATTCAGTTAAGAGAGATCCTCCTTCATTTGCTTTAGCATAAGAGCCAGAGAATTCTTCTGTAGAACTGTAATAGCATGGCCTCGGTAAAGCTGACCCAACTGTGTATGCTCTTTCTTTCTGATGATGTGTAATAGGGCCATTTCCTTTCGAGAGTTTCCAGTTAAAGCTCTATACAAGAAAAAAGTAGCTTATTACAGGTGTAACTTTTCTAAAGCCCACATTATGTCTCCTCTAACTATAACTTTTTGAGGGAACGTCTATTCTGCAAACTTTTGCCAATGCAAATTACTTTGGCATAAAGTCACCATAGTTACCATATTGCTTCTGTGCAGGCATACTTGGGCTCTTTACACTGGCGTTGTGAATACTCACCACTAGTGAGTGTGTTGGTGCACCATGCTGTACATCATCAGTAGCTATCCCAGAGCACAACTCAGTTTTTGGAAATTTGGGTAATACATGGTGGAACAGAGAATAGTCATCCAAGAGTGACTGGGAACAAGGGGTCAACTTCCCAGCACACAACCTTCTCCATCCCATAATGACATCTATATCCCATAATTTTCACATCTTTTTAAAAAAAATCACCCAGCACCCATGTAAAATTCTTCACTGTCTATTTGACAGAAGCATAGAGCCTGCAGAGCACTGGAGTATTGTGATGAGTGTTGCAAGCACAGGACACACAATCCTCCAGTATTTGCAGAACTGCAAGAACCACCAAATCATTAGGAGCATGATGATTTTGTGCAGGATACAGTGCTTTGGGATATAGCTGCAAAAACCAGTTCAAGGTTGACTGTGGCATTCATGAAGCATTTGCAGATGGTGGAGTGTTGCTTTTGAGCCTAATAAACAATTACTAACTGGTGGGATTTCATTGTAATGCAGTTTAGCATCAGATTGTTGGCCACCCTGGTCTTCTGATATGCCTGCTGCAGTTCCTTTGCTTTCATGCAGCACTGTTGCTGATCCGTGTCATACCCCTTCTTCTGCATCTCCTGTGCAATCTGCTCAGAGATGTCCACATTTCCATGGCTGGTCTGAAGCTGTGCCTCCACAGCTCTTGTCCCAGGAGATCCACTGTCTACTGCAGGGGTCAGCAACCTTTCAGAGGTGGTGTGCCGACTCTTCATTTCCTCAGGGCTTTGCGTGCCAGTCCGGAAGAGAGGGGGCTATGGGCAGAAGAGGAGGGACTGAGGGGGTCAGTCCACCTCGCTTTGGGGTTTTCCCCGCAGGCTACTGCCAGCCAGAGTCTCAACCTGCTGCCAGCTTGGGTGCAGGCGCTGAGTGAGGCAGGCGGGGACGCTGGCTGGCAAGGGGCCAGCAGGGGGAACCCCAGAGCAGGGGCAGGCTGAGCGGCTCATCCCATCCCTGCTTTGGATTTTCCTCTGCAGGCTCCTGCCAGCTCAGGTCCTGCTGCCTGCCCGAGTCAGCTCCCGCTGCTAGCCTGGGTGTAGGGAACCCAAGCGCTCAGCTCCCTTGGGAGCCAGGGTCTCAACCCGCTGCCAGCCTGGGTTCCCAACACTCAGGCTGGCAGCAGGAGCTGAGTGGGGCAAGTGGTGGAACCCCGGCTCACAAGGGGTCAGAGGGAGAAATCCCAGAGCGGTGGCGGGCTGAGCGCTCAGCCCACCACTGCTTTGGGGTTTCCCCTGCAGGCTGGCAGCAGGAACTGCGTGGGGCAGGCGGTGGGACCCCGGCTGGTAAGGGTCCTGTGGGGTAATCTCCAAAGCGGCGGTGGGCTAAGCGCTTAGCCGGCCGCCGCTCTGGGGTTCCCCCCGCTGGTCCCTTGGGAGCCAGGGTCTCAGCCTGCTGCTGGCCTGGTGAACCCTCCCTGCATTTGGTATATTGAGTTATTGTCCCTTCATGAACTTCATTACTGTGATATTAGTGCAGCCTCTAGTTATATAATGACTTGGATTACTATAACTGCCTGCTCTGTAGCCTTGTACATTTCCACTTATTTTCCTCTGCTAAGTACATAAAAAAAATCCACTTCTTTTCCTGCTACTTTATCCAAGTCTCCCTTCCTCTCTTTTTCATGCCCCATCTTTGTATAGACTATCTAGAGTCATTTCCATAGATTTCTGTTGATTTAACCCCCTATTAAATTCTATAGGATTTTTGCATAAAGGCACTAACATTCTGTAAACTCATTGGGACAGGAATCCTGCTATTCAACTAGCACATTTGATCTGTGAAGAACTTTGGACCCTTTCTTGTGAGAATTCTTTTTTTTCAAGCAATGTCTATTGCATTCTCAGGACTCTGAGGTTACTTTGTACCAGCTGATGTCTTCTAATTCAGATTTATGAGAGTCAGTAGGGTAAGAGGAAGGTGAAATAAAGTTTTGAAATTTCCATAGGCAAAAAGCACTTCTTCTCCTGTTCATTTTAAAAACTTTTCTATATAGATGTGACATTCCCTTGGTGTTATCTGGATCAGTGATCTGCTAGGTCACTCCAATCCTCAACTCTGGGAGCCAGTCTTACCCTGCTGTGCTGTGAGAACCTCCACTTCCGGGCTATTCACGCACAGCCTCTAGCATGTAAGCTGGTCCCAGTTATGTGAGTGAACACTTTTGGCCAGCCACTGCTTGGATTATGCAACTGTACGGCACTAGCCAATATCTCCAATCCCAGACACAACCTCCCCATCCCTTCAGAGTCAGGTGAGCATTACCTTACTGTAGTCCCAAACTGACCAAGCAAAAGAAGGTGACTCGCTTAAGAGTCCAACAGATCCTTTGCCTAGGCCAATGTCCTTTGTTTCTGTGAGGCTGGGCTGGGTTTGTCCCATACATGCCCTGATAAGGTGTGAACTGCCTCTGTGCTCCTGGAGAGTTTTGCCTGAGCTTATTTTAAGCCATGAGGATACATTTTCAGACTCAAACTATATACATGAAATGACAACTTATAACATTACTATAACAACAATGCTCAGTTCATCATGAGCCTTCTGAAGACATTCAACATGACAAACTTTGCATTGGATACCACACACAATCATAGTATAAGGATGAACATGGGGATGCAGGGTGTTTCAACGAGGTACTGAATGTCACAATAGGCTATTTACAGTAGTAGGAAATTTCTTAGGGAAAAATATTCTTTCAGCAATTATGAGACACAAAATGGAACAAAAGTAAACATTTTACAGCATCTAAATTAGTATGACTATAGCAAATCATTACTGAATCAGCAAGTCACTTAAGCACACACTAAGGTTTAAGTCAATGGGACTTAAGCACATATACAAGAGCTTTGCTGAATTGTGGCCTAAAGTGTTAAATTCAATATTCCTTTATTTTTGCAAAAGAAATATACAAGACAGCTCTCTATATAAAGTAAGCTGAAGAAACTACATGCCTTTTGGGAGACATCTTCAGAGAGCTTTTTGCACAATGAGTGTAAAGATTTTGTATCCTCCTCCCCCTTCTCCTCCTTCCACTCATCCCAGTTATAGCACTGGAAAGCACTGCCATGTTTCCCACCGGTAGCATTTTCAAGCACTGCCAGCAAACGTTCACCATAGCCATTTAATGGAGCAATCTAAATGGAAAGAAGGTTTTAACAGGCAATTCTATGGATTTTTCATCAAATGATTAATAATGAAGTAAAAAGCATTTATATTTATAAGAAAATGCACGTATTTTATTACAGCCATATAACAGAAGTGTCACTAGGCATAATTTTTTCACACTAATTTTACTCAGAAAGACAAGGGTACTAATAATAGTGCTTGCTTATATACCATAACCGCATTTTATTTAACTGACATTTTACTTCAAGCTTTTACCAAAACAAAACAACAAGTTACCTTGGAAGAAATAAAGTCTTGTAGCATGCACAAAAGATCAGCTTTTATTGCAAAGTCTACAATATAACAGTCTTCAATCCAAGCCTGCAGAATGTAGAAACTCCGGTTGTATATTTTGATAAGCAGAGACGTGGGATCCCCATTTGCACTGGTAATATGAGAAAGTCAGTGAGTGCACTGAAACTGTCACTTTAATCTTAAAAAGAGGTTGAGAAAGAAGTGCAAGAAGTTGCTGCCACTTGTATTACTTAAACAAAAACCCAAGTCTCCCTTTCTCTGGCATCTATACCTCTAAAGGAACAAAAGTTTCATTTATAAAAACGTCCCAATACCCAACTACTTACTGAGCTAAAACTCCCATTGAAGTCAATAGTAATTCAGAGTGGAGGTAGGAAGAAAGCATATTGTCCAGTACAAAACGTACTCTGTTTTCACTATCAGAGGGGTAGCCGTGATGAATGTACATTCATCTGATGAAGTGGGTCTTCGCCCACAAAAGCTTATGCTCCAAAATATGTTAGTCTGTAAGATGCTACAAGACTATCTGTTTTCACTGTGTTCCTCTGTTACATCTGGTCTATGCTTAACACTTAAAGTCAACCTACCTACATCACTCAAAGCTGTGAAAAATGTTCTTCCCTGTACAATGTAGTCAGGGGTCCCAGAAGCATCCCCCTGCCAGCTCCCCTGCACTGCCCGGGGCTTCAGCCCCATAGTAGCTGCTCCTTTTGCCCTCCCCCATCAGTAGCCCAAGGGAGGCAAAAGGGGCAGGGATGTTAAATTGCTGCCACACAGCAGCCAGTGGCCCCAGTAATAGGGACCTGGCAGGGCTGCCAATGCAGTGGCAGGGGGCACAAAAAGAGCAGTGACATTAAAGCACTGCTGTGGCAGCGCTTTAAGCAGGGTCCTTTAAAGCACTCATGTGGCAGCGCTTTAAAGTAAGGCGGTAAGGGCCAGTATAGGTGGTCACTTTTTACTGGTATGCCATACCACCTTACTTTCACCCCTGAATGTAGTTAGGCTGAACTAACCCACAATGCAGACGCAGCTTGGTTGATGGAAGATTTTTTTCCATTGACCTAGCTACCATCTCTGGAAGGGGTGGATTTATTATTGTGATGGAAAAACCCCTTCTGCCAATGTAGAAATTATCTGTGCCTCTGCAGCGCTTGTAGTGCAGACATTGCTTTATTCACAAGAAAATCTTTTTTTTAAAAAAAAAAAAAAAGAAAAAATTCAACTCAATTAGGTGCTTTTTTTTTTTTTTTTGAAATACTTCTTTCACATTGGGGAAAAAAGTCTCTAGTAGTACTTTGACAGTTTTGTTCACAGAAAGTTACTGTACCTGGATAAAGTGCTGCTGATTTTATCAAGAAGAAACTTCAACAATTCTTCTTGTGTGCAGAAATAACGAAATGTGTAGAGGAACTGCTGTACATAACCTTCTAAAAATGCATTTCTGTGGGATACAAGAAAAAAATTCAGACAAGCAATAATATAGATTTTCTTGTATTAAAGCATAGCAACAAAAAAGTTACAACTAGAGCAGGTTGAAAGTCTGAATTCCCATTCCATGGAAAACTCTGAAGTTAAAAAAAAGTTCCATATTGGAATTAAAATATAAAATTTAGAATTCCCATTCCATGGGAAATTCCAAACACAAATAATTAGTTTAAACTTTTCAAAATTAGAAAATTTTCAAATTAACCATCTCAATTTCCACATTTCTATTTTTTAATTTAATTTTTATACAATATATTCTGTGGTTTTAGAATGATTAAAAATAGCTGCTAATCTAATTAGTACTACTTGAGAGATCTTATATTCTTGTTCAATGTACTGATCTTTTTCGTCTGGTGAAGTCAGGATGATAAAGAGGCAGGCAGGGGAGCTGGCAAGAAACCAGACTGATTTCCACTGGAATCCTGCACGGGGCTTGTCAACATTTTAATTTCCTGTGGAACATTTCACCTCTGTTAAAACAGTTTGTGATGGAACTGTTCTTCTGGAAAGTTTCCACCCTGATCTACTTACAACTGAAATATTCTTAATTCTTCATATTTTTATTTGTTAAGAACTAGTAACTTCAATTCCTGAACTTCATGTTTCTTTATTAAAACCTTTAGCTCCTTTATCGTTAAAATATTACGTGTGTCATGGCTAGAAACAAACACTAGAAACAATATGCTGGACAATGCTACTGAAATCAGCTAAAACTCTTATTCCTGATGGAATTCTGCACCAAAATATTGAAAATTGTGTGCACAATATTTTAAAATCCTGCAAAATTCTGCATATTTTATTTGGCAATACAACACAATATAATCAGTCCAGTTTCAATTATTTTGGTAATTTATTTCAAAATACCTGTCAATATGTATGTCAATACAGACAACAGCAAAAAAGATTCCTCCAGGAGTAGAGAGTTAAAGAAACATCTACAGCAATGCAGTTCCAGTTGGGAGAGGGATATTGGAGGGGGCTGTGTGTGGCCCCCAAACCCCAGACACCTGCACTCCCATCCCCCTAGAGCCCAGACATGGAGCAACCCCTGTCCCAGATACCAGACCCCTCTCTCCACAGAGCTCAGCCACAGGGCAGCCCCCAGCCAAGACACCAGCCTCCTCACCCCACAGAGCCCAGCCCAAACACCAACACTTCCAGAGCCTTTACTCCCACCAACTTCTTTACTATCCCACTGGGGGACATCGTGTGGAGAGGCTCTAATCCTTCTTCCTTTGCCAGGCCCTCTCCCTTCCCTGGGAGAATGAGGATCAAGAAGCATGCAGACTCCAGCCCAACTAGTGACTGTGAGCTGGGCTCTGCAGAATCCAGCAGCCCCTAGTGAAGGCCAGAAATTCTGCAGAGGGAAAACAGGGAATTCTGCAAAATTCTGCATTCTGCAGGGGCACAGTATTTCCCCAGGAGTAAACTCAGAGAGAAGCTGATGAAAATGCATAAGTACATTGATAGTCATACTGATTAATAACTTCATCCAGTGCTGGAGAGGAATATGGTGATAAATGCTACGTAAAAGATAGGAACTTTCACCGATAAGTCACAAAAGCACTTCACAAAAAGAGATATGCATTATTATCCTCATTTTACAGATGGGGAAAAAAGAGTCCGAAACAAGTCATTGGCAGAACTGGGAACAAAACCCAGGTTTCTCAAGTCCCACTCCAGTATCATATCTGCTAGATAATGATGCCTCTGACAGTTTTCAGGGGCCAAAACATGAGTTTAAATACCATCATGACAGTCTATCTGCTCAAACACTACAACAGTGAAAGTGGCACAGTTACTCTGCTGTAGCATAAATGCTTCTTACATCAGTGGAGGGGGTATTTCCGTCAATTAAATTAATCCACCTTGGCAAGATGTAGTAGCTATTCAAAGTAGCTGCATCTACAAGGGAGTTCGGACTGACCTAACTAAGACATACAGGGTGCAAAATTTTTCACAGCCCTGAGTCATGTAGCTTGGTTGATCTAATTTTTAGGTGCATACTAGGCCTCATACCTAAATCTAGCATTTAGTTCAAGAACCTGGGCAGAGTGCCAGGAAGAAATGTGAGGGGAGGAATCATGTTGCCCCATTTAATCATCCAAGCCTGGTTTAATATCATGGGGAGGGTTGGAGCTGGTCTCAGGTCTACAACCAGGCCCATTATTACCTGGCTTCCTTTTTTGCCATTTGGATGCTGATAATTGTATTTAAATACTGTCTGCATACTGTTAAGGTAATCCAAGCAAAGGAGTAGTTGTATAACGCTGACCATCATCAGAGGGGAAGGATAGCTCAGTGGTTTGAGCATTGGCCTGCTACACCCATGCTTGTGAGTTCAATCCTTGAGGGGGCCATCTGGGGCAAAAAAAAAATCTGTCATAGGACAGTACTTGGTCCTGCTAGTATAGGCAAGGGGCTGGACTTGATGACCTTTCAAGGTCCTTCCAGCTCTATGAGATAGAAATATATGGAGATATGTCTTTTTTTAATTTATGGAAGCTAGATTTTTATGCATTCTCTATTTTTAAACAGAATTGTTATTTTTTTTCTGTAAATTAGCGATTTATAGAATACAGCATACCTGGAATATAGATATGCCATTAACCCAAGTGGTGTCCCAGCTTGTAGAATCCTTGACCTGTTTTGATTACTATATTGGTGTTTCTTCATATTATAGAAAATGAGCAATGACTCCTCATCCAAAGGGCTGACGTCCAACACATCAGCTCTTGTAATGTTAACTACTGTAGGAAATGCACATGATTCCACTCCCCACTGCTCTGCATACATTATCTGTGTGAAGAAAAATCAAAGCAATGCAAAAGGAAATAACTAAAAAATGATGAAAGTGAAAAATCGGAGGAAATAAAGTCAATTCAACTTAAAGCCACAATCAGATTTAAAGCCATTCTTTTTAACAAGACTAGTTAACAGTTACGTGAATTTCAGTTGTTTTTCAAAGTTCTTTATAAAATTATGACTTTTGTTTAAAAGTTTTTAAATTTCATATACTGTCTTGGGCATCCAGTTACACTATTATAGCCACCTGTATAACAAACAAACAAAGTGAAATCAAAACTGACTTGCCTGTAGATACTTCTTCACCAATTCAAGAAATTGCACCTTGGATTTCATTTCTTGTAGCTGTCCCCTCAATTTGGGCAACATACTTTTAACCTCAGAACCTTAAGATGTAAAATACATTTAGCATAAAAGCACATTTTGATGCAGTTGTGAGATTCATGTGAAATGACTTAAGGCAAATCCCTTTATTAGCATATCAGTTGTAATTTTACCTTTGTTTCTTCTCTCTTTTTGCAACAGCTTCTGGTAGAATTTTATAGTTTTCCTATAATTTTTTGTCTCAATCATTAGTATTTGTTCAAGTTCCTATCAAAAAAGGAAAACATTCTGATTTGAATGTTAAACTATACTACTGGGCAGTTCTGAGAAGTAGTTTGATTATATTAAAAAAAAAAGGTTGGTTCATACAACACAAAAGAAAAAACATTCAACAGATAGGAACAGGAAATTCACCAAGAAAAATTGTAACATATATCTTTGCTAGAAGAGAAAGTTACACCCAGGACTGATGTAAAATTAAACCTGAATATTCATAAACAACTGCTTATCATGACATCAATATTGTCTCATTGTTTACTTGCACTGTCTGATCTGTCTGTATCCATTTGTTGTCTCTTGCCTCATACTTGGATTATAAGCTTTTTGGAGCAGGGACCGTCTTATTGTTTTAAACAGCACTCTGTTTTGTACAGGGATCTTACCCCCTGACTTGAGCTCTTGGGCCCTAAAGTAATACAAATAGTACATAATAAAATAAACAAACAAACAAAAACCAAAAAAGAGATGACTGCACTCAGCCTTAGAACATGTATAAAAATGCTCATTAAAAACCAGTGGAAGTTGAATCCATTTATGCTAGGTCTAAGTTTTGTTCAAGTTGTGTAGAATATTTTTAAAACAAAGATATAATTCCATCTACTAACCTGTATGCATCATGTAAATTATTTAAAATAGTGGACCTACGTAATACTACTAAAAAGTCCTTCGCTGTTTTTGATCTGTCACTAAAGTTCAATTTTTCATTCACTTAAAATCAGTATATAAGATTTTACAGTGGTGAAATGCTGCATCCCAGTGGTATTTACAGAGTGGTGTACAGGGTTTCTACTGCAACACATTATTTTGCATAATGATTCATGATGTTGCATTCTTCTTTGTGTACAAACAATACATACACTATTCCTTATATTAATTTCTTACACACGGTATATTGTGAACACCCATAGTCTACCACAATCTCATGAAGGTCAATGAAACAAGTTATATATAGCTCAAGCTGAGCAAACCTGTCCAAATGCTGTAATGCGAGATCAGGGGTGGGAAAACTACGGCCTGGGGGCTGCATCCTGCTGGAGAGCAGAGTTTGGGGTTTGCTCTGCTCTAGTGCTCCAGTGGGATTGGGGGCTTGCGCTGCTCTGTGCGTGCTGTGGCTTGGTGCAGCTCCCAGAAGCAGCAACATGTCCTGCCTCCAGCTCCTATGTGGCGGGGCAGCTAGAGGCCTCCCATACCACCTCCACAGCTCCCATTGGCCAACAACTGTGGCCAATGGAAGCTTCAGGGGCGGCGCCTGCAGATGGGGCAGCACACAGAACTGCCTGGTTGCACCACTGTGTAGGAGCTGGAGGCTGGACATGCCACTGCTTCCAGGAGCTGCTTGAGGTAAGTGCCACCCAGATCCTACACCCCTGACCTCCTCCCACTCCCCAACCTTCTGCCCCGTCCCTGATCCCTGACCCGCCCTCTGAACCCCTTAGTCCCAGCCCAGAGCCCCTCCTGCATCCCAACCCCTGTACCAGTCCAGAGCCCTCTTCTACACCCTGAACTCCTCATTTCTGGCCCCACCCAAAAAGGGCCCACCCCCCACAACTGGAGCCCTCACTCCCTCCTGCACGCCAATCCCCAATTTCATGAGCATTCATGGACCGCCGTACAATTTCCATATTCAGATGTGGCCCTTGGGCCAAAAGGTTTGCCCACCCCTATGCTAGATGTATTTATGATCTTCATTTCTAAGGGCATGAAGTGGTTAATTTCACCATGACTTTTTATGCAAAAGGTACCTAGTGATTAGGAACATGGGCCAGATCTTTAAAGCCAGAGTAACTGGCAACATAGTAATTCCTTCCCGGGCAGAGTAGCTGTCTCTAAGACACTCACCACTCCAACTTCCACCCTGCCCCACGTAATGAGCATGTCAGAGAGAAGGGAACATAACTGAATCACTGCTCCAGCTGTTCCCTTGCTGGTATAATGGCTCTTTCTGGAGGATTACCAGCGGACAAAGCACCTGTAAGGCTCTTCCAACTTATGCCAAATGGCAGCAGGATTGCGCAGAGTACAAAAGTGGCACCACCCACAGGCTCTGCACCACACCTCATCTTTGCCAACCAAGACGTGGGACCCACGTATTTACATGCTTTTTGTTTTAAATTTGTAAACTGCTCAGATAACACCCAATCCAATCCCCGTTAAATAAATGGAAAGACACTCACTGACTTCACCACAATACAGGCCTGGATCCAAACCCTTCTGAAGTCAGGTGAAATCCTTCTTTGGGATTCACCGGGCTTTGGATCAGGCCCAAATTACAGCAATGAGTCCAGTATTAAAAGTCCTAGATTGATACGCTACTGAACAGAGATATTAGAGGGCTCCTGGAAAAACACTACATTCACGATTATGCCAGTTGGACTATCTCAGATTGTTAATAAAACATGATAGCTTTGAATTCTCCTAAGAAGTGATGTGAAAGAGCACAACTGAAAGTAGCAATTTTGTGTGTGTGTGTGTGTGTGTGTGTGCGCGCGCGTGTGTGCATGCAAGAGAGATTACTTTTAAAAAGAGAAATAGGAAATACTATAACTTGTTTAACCTAAAACAGTTCAGACACTGTGGGTTTTTCTTTGAGAGAGACTGCCTTACACTTCAAAAGTGGTATACTTAGAGGAAATACTATGGTAAATACATAAATTTAAATATTCAATAAAAACAACATGGGTAAGATATGGCATTTCTAAGAATACAATAACTTGTATTCTTGGGTGAAAAAAATCAAACTATAGTTTAATTCAATAAAAGTGCCTGATATACAAAAAAAATATGGTCCTTACTTTAATCTAACTAGTCCTTCTTGAAGCAAGAGACCCCCTTCAAGCTATTATTTCTCAGGTTTCTGATAGTGACACTAAGTTGCAAGTGCACTAATCCTGCTGTTCTTAAAATGATAGATTTGAATTTAAGCACATAATTCAGAAACCATTCAAAATCAGAAGCAAAAGGTTTTGAAGCCAAGATGTGCCCCAGAGAACAGTACTATTAACCACGTGACCTCTCTTAATAGGGCATTATGTGCTTCAGGAACAGAATGCTAGTCTGACTTAGAGGGATCAAACTACTGAAACTGTACTTACATTGTCAGGGCATAGCCACAAGGATATCTGAAATTCTTCATGCTACCAGGGGACAATGAAACACTAAAAACCACTTTAGAATAAGATGAGGAAGAACACAATAGATAAATTTTCCATACTGTCTAGAACTGTCTTGTAAACGAAAAAAAAGAGGTATCATTTAATTTTTATAACACTAATGTGGCAAATTTGCCTGCTTTATTATGATGGGTCCTGCACTCTCTCTTTTTGTGGGGGGTTCAGGGCACCATTTCTTGCCCCTAAACAGGGTATTAACTGCCCCACTAGTATCCTAGAGTAGGGGAGTAGAGAGGGAGGGACCCGGGCCCACCCTCTACTCCAGGCCTCAGCCCAGGGGCCCTGAGGATAGCAGTAAACTACTTGAACTAGCTATTTCTTCCCCTGGGCTACTTCCCTCTCCTACCCTTCAGCTTGTGGGGCCTCCTGCCCTCTCTCTGCACAAGCCAGGTGTCCCTTTACCTATGGTCTGGGTCTTCTTAGCTCACCGCAGCACTTCTTGAAACTCTCCTCTGCTTTCCTCCAAACTTCTCTCTGCTCCCACTCCTCCAAACTGCTCCAACTCCTTCAAACCACTCCATCTCCTTTCAACTGACTGATTGAAGCAGAGGGCTTTTATCATGTGCCTGGCTTCAGTTACTCTAATTGGCTCCAGGTGCTCCAACCAACTTCTGGTAAATTTGCTTCCCTCTACAGGGAATAAGGCTTCCCTCTAACACTCTCCTGCTGCCCTCTGGCCATGCTGTATCACACTAAGTATAAATATGTTCATATTTCTTAAAAAAAATACTTTTGCAATTTTAGAATCTTTCATTCTGTGCAATGATCCTCTTCTAGTATTTGAGAAGAACTTCAGAGCAGTAAGAGGAAAAGTAGGGCCTTGAACTCAGCAAATTTAACAAAAAGTATTTGCCATACTAGGGCTAGGTCTACACTGTAAACTTGCATTGGTATAACTATGTCGCTCAGGGGTGTGAAAAATCCACATCCCTGAGTGTCAAAGTTATACCAACTTACCCCTGGTGTAAACTGAGCTTTGATGATGGGAGGGCTTTTCCTATAGACCAATGGTTCTCAAACTTTTGTACTGGTGACCCCTTTCACATAGCAAGTCTCTGAATGTGATCCCTCCCCCCTTATAAATATAAAAGCACTTTTATATATTTAACACCATTATAAATGCTGGAGGCGAAGCAGGGTTTGGGGTAGAGGCTGACAGCTCATGACCCCCCACATAATAACCTCAACCCCTGAGGGGTTCCAACCCCCATGTTGAGAATCCTGACCATAGGCATAGCTACTGCCTCTCACAGAGGTGGATTAACTACACTGACAGGAGAAGCTCTTCAGATTCTTAAGTTTTTATTATGTTAGAATATGACGAATGCAGCATTTATTATTTACAATTATTTTTTACGTTATTTATTTGTGTGAAAGATGCTTAACCTGGTTATATGCTATTGACCATTACTTGGATTGTGAAGGGAATCTGCTTTTGTAGTGTACACGTGCATTAAAATACCTCCTCCTCAAGGTGAAGTCTGACCTCCAACCTTACCCATCATAAAAATGAAGGCAAATGAGGTAACAGTAGTAGCTCCTACCTCATATACCTTGAGGAGAAGGTAGGCATCATCCCCAGGTGAGTTTCAGACAAAGAGGGAAGACTGAATGGGTGGCCCGGTCCATTAAGGTGACTATTCTAAAAAGAATACTTATGGGGAAGTCTTATAGAATTTTATAAGGATTAAACCAATAGTTTGAAGAGTTCAACAGAGTCCAAACACACCTATACAAAAGTGACTATTTCCTATTAAATACCACAGGATTTTTCCATAAGATATTCACACATCACAGATATAGGCCATATAAGAAATTAAAAATGTGGCATGACACTTCAAAAATGTGTTATATGTGCTATGGCTACAGAGTACACTTCCCAAAAGCAGCATGGTACAGCTAAAAAAAAGTCACAGAAAAGTACAATAGATCACATTTTTACATTAATGATCAAAATGGAAACAGTACAAGTGCAATTAGTAGACTAGAGAAAAGTAATTCATAGCAGCAAGAAAAACAGTAATTACAATCTGATACATAAAATTAAAACTTGCAAACCAAAGAGAATCACAAAAGGAGATCTGCTGAGACATTCATTAGGAATAAGATGTTAAAGCATGAAGTGTGCCAAGGTTTTTAAAAGTGGTGGCTTTTGCACTTAGGTCCAAAGCTAATCATTAGTGACCCAGTTATATGAAGTAGAAAGCACTGTAAATGGGACAAGTTCACTGAAAGCATTAGACAGAACTTCCGTGAGCAGAGCAAGGAGGATCAGCAAACACATCGATCACATCTAATATATCACACAAGTGATTGGTAAATAGATTCATTTTTATGGTAAAGATTTACTAGAATTTGAGTTTGAGCAAAAAATCCTATTACTAAGGGATATGTTTTTGACAAGTGTACAAAGGTTTAGCTCATTAGCATTAATAGGAGTCACACAACTAAATCCCTGTGTACTTAGCTGAAGATTTATAACTACATATTCATCAGATTCAGAGTGATGGACAAATGGGAAAATAAATATCTAGATAATTTATGAATTTGAAAAGCACCTGATTAAATAAAATAAACAAGTGCCTAAGTGAAAGGAAGTTGATGACCAGTACACAATCATGGTCAGAAAAAAGAAAAATTGACTTTTGATGTTTGGAAGCTATTGGATAATTTAAGACTTCTGATCTTGCACTAATAACTGTTATAAATAGCAATCAGTTCAAATGAAGCAGATGAATCACACATAATGCCACTGCCGCTATTTTAGCTAACACTGACATTTTATTCAGTCAGGTCTAGTATACAAGTAAAAATAGAGATAAAGAACCTGTTCAGTTCTTGCATGGGGAAACCACGTTTACACATATTTTTCATCAAGACCTTTTCAGAACAGCCATACTGGAACAGACTAATGGTCCAACTAGCCCTATATCCGGTCTTCCAATAGTGGCCAGTGCCAGAAGCTTCAAAAGGAATGAACGGAACAGGGCACTTATCAAGTGACCCAGTCCCTGTTGTCCAGACCCAGCCCCTGGCAGTCAGAGGCTACGGTTACCCAGATTATGGGGGTTGGGTCCCTGACCATCTTGGCTAATAGCCTAGTAATATGTTTTCTAATGTGCATTGCTTTGTATTTATCAACACTGAATTTCATCTGCCATTCTGTTGGCCATTCATGCTGTTTTGGGAGATCCCGTTGTATCACTTCAGTCAGGTTTGGACTTAGCTATCTATTAATTTATCTAATTCTTTTTTAAACCCAGTTATGCTTTTGGCCTTCACAAGATCCCCAGGCATGAGTTCCACAGGTTGACTGTGCATTGTATGAATAAGTTCTTCCTTATGTTTATTTTAAACCTGCTGACTATTAATTACATTGGGTAACCCTAGATTCTTGTGGTATGTGAAGGGGTAAACAACACTTTCCATTCACTTTTTCCACATCACATATGATTTTATATGCCATTATCATATCCCTCTTTAGGGGTCTCTTTTCTAAGTTGAACAGTCCCAATTTTTTAAATCTCTCTTCATATGGAAGCTGTTTCAGACCCCTAAACATTTTTGTTGTCCTTCTCTATACCTTTTCTAATTTAATGATTTTTTTTTTGGATGCATTCAATATTCAACGGGTGGGCATACCACAGATTTATACAGTGGTATGAGGTTATTTTGTCTTATCTAGCCCTTTCCTAATGGTTCATAACATTCTCAACTGTTTTGATTGCTGCTGTACCTTCAGCAGATGTTTTCAGAGAATTATCCATAATGATTCCAGGATCTTTCTTGAGCACTAACAGCTAATTCAGATCCCATTATTTTGTAAACAAAACTGGGACTATATTTTCTAATGTGCCTTACTTTGCATTTATCAACACTGAATTTCATCTGCCATTCTGTTGCCCATTCATGCTGTTTTATGAGATCCCATTGTCACACTTCAGTCAGCTTTGGACTTAGCTATCTTGAGTAACTTTGTATCATCTACTAATTTTACTACCTCACTCTTCATAACTTTTCCCAGATCATTTCTGAATATGTTGAATAGCACAGGTCCCACTACAGAAACTTGGCGGACCCCACTATTTGCTTTTCCCCATTGTGAAAACTGACAATTTATTCCTATTTTTTGCTTCTTTATCCAGTTACTGATCCATGAGATTACCTTCCCTCATATGCCATGATTCCTTACTTTGCTCAAGATCCACTGGTGTGGGACTTTGTTAAAGGTTTTTTGAACGTTCAAGTACACTGTATCAACTGGATATAGTTGTCCACATGCTTGTTGACTCCCTCAGAGAATTCTAAAAGATTGGCCAAGCATGATTTCCCTTCAGAAAAGCAGTGTTGACTCTTCCCCACTATATCATGTTCATTTAGGTGTCCGAAAATTCAGTTTGTTACTATAGTTTCAAGCAATTTGGTTAGATTTATCAGCCAGTAATTGCCTCTGGAGGCTTTAAAAAATATGACATTACACTAGCTCCTGCAAATGATAAGTTACATACCACAGGTAGTAGTTCTGCCATTTCATATTGAGTTCCTTCAGAACTCTTGGGTGAACACCATTTGGTCCTGGTGACTTATCATTGTTTAATCTATCAATTTGTTAAAAAAAATCTCCTCTATTGGCACCTCATTCTGGGGCAGTTATTCAGACTTGTCTCCTAAAAAGACTGGCTCAGCTGGGGGAATCTCCCTCATCTTCTGCAGAGAAGATCGGTGCAAAGACTTCATTTGCAGTGGTCTTGTCTTTCTTGAGTTATCTTTAGCATCTTGATCATCCAGTGGCCCGACTGTCTGGCAGCAACTCGTTTGTGTGTAAAATTTTTGCTATTAGTTTGAGTCTTTTGCTATTTCCTCTTCAAATTCTTTTTTTTGGCCTGCCTACTTATACTTTTACACTTGACTTGCCCTTGTTTATAAGCCTATTTTCCTCCCAAGGATTTGACTTCCAGTTTTCAAAGTACGTATTTTTCCCCCTCTGTAATTCTTCTGCCAAGTGGAGTCAGCAGCAACAAGGGCCAGATTCAATATCTAGGGGTTCCTCTGAACAGTACAAAACAGAGTCAGCTCAAGTCCCTACCCCTAATTTGTGAAAATTGACCACCACCCCTTGGTATCTCAATATTTCCTCATTTGCAAGAAATGAGTCTGTGTATAATAAAAGAAAAAAGAAGAAAGGAACAAGGCATTTATTTGGGAAAACCACCACCACCACGATTCAGAAGCATATGACCATAAGCAAACACCTGCCCCAGAGTATGTTAGGCAATGTCCTTTGCCTCAGTTTCTCACTTTGCAGTATGAAAGTCCAATAAATATTCCTTCAACCTGCTATTGCATTTCCCCTCCACTGTACCCTACTGACAGTTGCTGGACTTGGTCAGCAAAGGTCCAGAGTTCAGAGGTGAATTCACCACTCTGCCAGAGGGAGGGGTTGGAGGGAAGTGAGTCACTGAGCTCTGCTGTTGCCTCTGCAACTGACTCACGGTTGTCACTGTTCACTTTGGTGCCACGGCCTGGTGCAGTTCACTCTAGTGCTGCCACACCTCCATTCACTCAGATGTCACATTCTGAGGTTCCACCACTCAAACCAGCTCTCAGTGGTATTAGCAGGTAGTGGGCAGCCTCTTTCACTGCAGCAGATTTGTTTTTGTTTATTTGCAGTCCCAAGATGCGGAAGTAGTGAAGGGTTGCAAGAATGGCGTGGATCGCTTCTGACTTAGTGGGAGACTTGAGGAGACAATTGTCCAGGTAAGGAAATATGAGGATTCCTTTTTTTCTGAGATGTGCTAGGACGACAGCTAGCACCTTGGAGAAGACACGTGGTGTGGTGGAGAGGCCAAATGAGAGGACTCGGTATTGGTAGTGTTACTTCTTCAGGTTTGCTGTGGGAGCACGTCGATAGGCAGGGTGGATAGAGACACGGAAATATGAATCTTGGAGGTCGAGGGTTAAAACTGATCTCCTTGCTCCAGCGTCGGAACTATTACTGGGAGATTAATCATGCGGAATTTCTGTTTCTTGACGAACTTGTTCAGATGTCAAAGATGGAGGATAAGGCACCAACTGCCATTTTTCTTTTCCATCAAGAAGTAGTGGAAGTAAAACCCTTGTCCTTTGTGTTGAGGGGGTACCTCCTCTATTGCTCCGAGATGTAAGAGATGTTGAATCTCCTGACAGAGCAGTTGTTCATGAGAGGGGTCCCTGAAAAGGGACAGGGGAGGGGGTGGGAGAAGGTAAGGAGAGGAAGGGGATGGCATAACTCAATCTGATAATTTCCAGGACCCATCTGTCCGTAGTGATGGTTTCCCATTTGGCCAGGAACGGATGCAAACAGTATTCAAAAAATTGGTTGGTTGGAGTTGGCGCTGGAGAGGGTGCGTGGTTTTCTACACCCTCGACCAAGACTTCAAATTTTCTCATTTGGATTGGGAGGGTGGGTCGTCATTGTTTGGGGAGGTTGATGTCATTGGTTCCTGGGCCTATGTCATTGTGTTGTCTCATATGGTCTGAAAGGTGGATGTTGTGCAAAGGTATGGTAACGCTGTTGTTGATATGGCTGATATTTGTATTACCTCTTCTTTGGGGCAGGTGTTTGGATGCCTAAGGATCGAAGTGTGGCATGGGAGTCCCTCATGGACTAAGGACCTCATTGGTTGTAGGGGCAAAGAGCTTGTCTCTGTCGAATGGGAGATCTTCAACCATATCCTGTATCTCTTTTGGGAAGGAGGAAGAAGCAAGCCATGAATTTCGCCACCTGACGACAGCCATGGCTGTGGATCTGGCCACTGCATCCACAGCATCAAGAGCAGCTTGGAGAGCTGTGCAGGAGCTCAATTGGCCCTCAGACACTACTTCTTTAAATTGTTGTCATTTATCCTCCGACAAATCATCAATAAATTGCATTAACTTAGCGTAATTTTTGTGGTCATATTTTGCTAAGAGTTCTGCATAGTTCACTACTCTAAATTGCAAAGTGAAAGAATACACTCTGCGGCTGAAGAAGTCCAGTCTCTGTTAGCTTTGTCTGAGGAAGTGGATTGAAAGTGTTGGTATTTGTTTTTTTTGATTTGCTGCATCGACCAGTAGGGAATTAGCTGAGGGGTGAGTAAAAAGAAACTCAGATCCCTTAGATGGGACAAAATATTTGTGGTCCAGTCTCTTGTTAGTGGGCATTATTGTAGCTGGGGTCCACCAAATAGTTTTAGCAGGTTCTATAATGGCCCCATTAATTGGGAAGGCAATTTGGAGGAGGTTGTAGCTTGCAGGATGTCAGTAAGCTCATGGTGTGTTTCTGGTACCTCCTCTAGGGTGATCTTGAGCTCTTCTGCTACTCTCTGAAACAGCTCTTGAAAGTGAGTGAGGTCAACGGGAGGTGGTGGGGGTACCATGGCATCTTGAGGTGTTATTGCTGTAGAAGAGGTGTGCAAGGCAGTGACACCCATAGGGAGGGCAGCTACTTCAAGTCTTATCCGGGGTTCAGTGTAGGCCAGTAGTGGGGAGGGTCTGACAGCTTTCCTTCAGGAAGCCCACAGAACACCTGAGTGTGGGGTGGTATAGGTCCATGGACCCCAGTGTGGCCATTGTCCCAGGAGGGGGTATAGGTGGTCCCATCCAGGGATTGCCATACCAGTGTGGATAGCCTTGAGGAAATGGGGATCGTGCTGCAGGGCATCTCCCAGTTGTGGGTAGCTGAATATGGGGAGAGTATCGAGGGGAAAACATCTGGTCATCATATTCTTCATCTTCTCCCCCTTCGTCTTCATCCTCCCATATTTCATCGGATGGACTTGAAGTGGTAGGGGAGTACTGAAGATACGGTGCTAAAGGTCTTGGTGACAGACTGGTGCCAAGAAGCGGAGAATCAGGAGCATGAGACATCCTTAATTCCTCTGTCTGTAATAACTGCAGTGGTGCTGACTGACCAGGAGCTGGTGCCAGTGCAGCTGGTGGAGGCAGTCTGCTGCAGCATCTGCTGGCACACCAAAGGGTGTCCTGGGGGCACAAGCTGGCGCTGGGTAGTAGGAGCCCCTGAGGTAGGCACTTCAAAGGAGGCTGGAGACCTCACAGGGCTCAATGCGGAGAGCGGTGGCTGTAGAAACACCGCCGCAGGATCAAAGGACAGTGCCGACGACTGTGCTGCTGGCACCATGGCAGCTCTGGGCACCCTGCTGACAGAGGTGGCCAAAGGAGAGCTGACAGAGGCAGGCAGCTGAAAGCCCTAAAGGAAGCAGAACAGGCTGGGGCCGCGTTGCTCCACTTCCTGCCCCAGGTGAGTGCGGGGGGCATTCTTTCCCCAATCCCCGCATTAATCGGTGGCAGGAAGCGGAGGGCCATGGCTGGGAGCTGACGGAGTAGAGTGGACTGGGACTGGGTTGCTCTGCTTCCCGCCGCTGCTGGTGAGAGTGGGGTCACTGGGGAAAGACGTTTAGGCGGAAGAAGGGTAATGGGAGTGGGCCGGGGAAGGAGCAGGGGGAAGGATAAGAGGCAAGGTGGAGGGAGTTGTTCAGGGCCCAGCCTTACCCCTTGCAGTGGGCGTAGCTTGCTGTTGGGGGTAGGGGGCAGCCGAGGGATAGTGCTGGTCGCTGGGGCTGCTGCTGTCGCAGCATATGCAGCACACAGATGCCTAGAGCACGATGAAATCTAGGGCAATTTAGTGCCCCAAATTTCATGGTGCCCTATGCAGCTGTGTATGTCTAAGGACGGCCCTGTGGGGTAAGCACCCATAGTGGGTGGGGAGGGAACACCATACTTCCAGCATTTTAGCTCATCGCTAGTAAGTTGCACCCATTTTGCACACATGCTTAATGTCAAATTGCACATTTCCCCAACTTTCCTTACTGCCTAAACAACATGCCCATCGTGTAATTCACACCAATGTTTATATCAAAGGATCTGGCCCTAAAATTTTCAGATGATACTAATACAATTTTTTGCTGTGCTGAAATAAAATGGTACTATAGATAGAATTAAAATGAAGAATTTAACCCCAATCTTGCTCCTAACAGGGAAGACTGCTAAGAAGCAGGGCACAAACTTCTGGATTTTAAATTAACAGCAAAATTCACACTGACCACAATAGGGAAGGATTGGCTGCCCGGTCAGTAGCTGGTACTGAAATTAAAATCATGCTACATTACAACACAATTGCTTTAGTTACATTACCTTTCTCCTGTCTGTTAATAAAAGTTAAAGGATAGTAGACATACGTGTCGGATAGCTTTACACATTAGCAATTGACTGATTCAGGGCCAAGTATCACTCCAGAATACTGATATAACTCACAAAAAATGTTTTTTTAAAAAAAAAGAATAGAGAAAGTCTAATTTAATATTTTACATATATAAAACTAAAACTCTGTAGCAGTTTCAGAACCTTTATCTACAAGTTATTGTAATTAATTTATCTATTAATCTCTAATGATTAATTTTCTGACATTGATGTTTCTCATGAAGTACATGGAAAGTCAACATTTTAGGAAAGAGACCTCTCTATACTGTAGCAAATTTTAAAGCTTTAAATTAAAAATTTTCTATGTAGAGCCAACTTTTTAGGTTCTTATTTTGCAACCATTGGAAGACGACAGGCTTTATGGAAAGTCAACGCAACAGCAACAATCAGTCATTCTGCTGCACACTACAAGCATAGTATTAAAGTGGAATAAAGGCACTAGACTGAAAGCTGTTTGAGGCTTTAATCCAATATCCTGTTGTGTATTAATAACAAAACATTTCAAAAATAGAAAAAGTAGCAAGACAAAGATTTAAATAGAGTCTTTTTAATAATTAATCTAAGATTCTATACTTTTAAAAACATATTAGAGATCTTCTGTACATAAATATTCTCTGGAAGGCTGTATTATCTTAAAATATACATTCTTTACTTAGAAAATGAATATTTTCTTTTGCAGTGCATTCAGATGGTATTTATACTGTACAAGAAGTTAATAGAACGTACACTAGAACTGAATTTGACCCTGAATCTATCATAACACATTACATTACATATTCCTTATTTGGAAAAGTCCACATTGAGTTTAATTTTCAAAAAAAATATTTATAAACTGACTTTAGATATTATACGGGACTTCCACTGTATTATATTGAGTGTATTTCTGAGTGTTTCTATTATCTGTAATTCATTATCTTACCCCTGCTTATACATTTAGATCTAGTCTATACTAGAAAGTTAGTGCAGAAAAGTCATGAGGTTTGGGAGATTTTTAAAAAGGTGTGAAAATTATGAGATAGGGATGGTATTATGGGACTGGGAAAGTTGCTTGATGGGAACTTGACACTCAACTCCCAGTGTTCCCTGAGCAGCTCATTTCTACCCTGTACACTCTGCAAAAAATCCCCCAAAACTCATTATGACAGAGGGTGTCAGCTGGTACACCCATGGGACACTGCAGTTTGGATTGGCACAAGTACACCTGGTGAGTACACAAAGTGCTGATGCAAGCCGCCAAGCATACATGTGCACAAGCAATAAACAAACTTTACACCAATGTAACTTCTGTCAAGCAAAGTTGGTAGTGTAGACATGGTCCAAACATAGAACAGTTCCCAATTCAGATCTCATTCGCACCAGATGGACATCGACGTAACTCCACTGAGTCAACGGAGCAAGATCGGAATCAGGCTCACTTCTGTCCACAAAGACTTTTGAAGCTACTTATAAGATTAATATAAAGCACAGATTCTCAGCGAGATAAGCACGTGCATTCCTGATGCATTTGCTCAGCTTTCAGCTGTACCTACACTCGGTACATTTTGTTCCTTATATTTTTCACAATATAACAAGAGTTTAAAAAAATAATGTTTTAGACATCAAAGTATTACTCTCTGTAAGGATGTCTCATAAAACTAACTTCTTCCTCCCCTATTATTTTCTAACTCATGATAAATGTTACCAATACATTATAAGTAAAAACTAAGTTAGAAGGTGTTTGGGTAAGTCTACCAGTTATGCAGGTAGTGCAAACAGCAGCAACATACGCTAACATGCACTAATTTTCCAAGTAAAATCAAATCAAAAGGGCCACACACAAAATTATTTTAAACCTTGCTTCATTTATATTGTACTCCAGCAAGTTATATAAAGAAAATAATCTCCGAAGAGCAGAGATCGTAGCTTTTCGGATCAAACTAAATCACTTAATCTATAAAATCCCTAGGGGAAAAAGAGAAAAAAAAAGCAGATGTCGGGATAGGGTTGTGGGCGGGGGACACTGGAGATACTCAAGAAAGCTCCTTACAATTTTGCAGTCAGGAAGTAGTCCTTTGAGCAATAGGACTACTATTAGCAACAGAGATTATGTAATCCTTTCCTTCTTTTTCTACCTGATATGCCCAAGCAATATTTAACTGACCACATATAATTCTATGCCCATATAGAATTATATGCCCAAATTGCTAGATTGACAGCCTTGAAGAAGTCTGCTTTCTTTTTCAACACACAACAAACATAGGTCAAGTTTCCCATGCTGCTTCACCAATGTACCTGCACCTTGACATGAGGGGAAAGAAGGACAATTGAACCTCCGTACTCATCCAACCTTAAACTCCCCGCGGAGACTGCAAACAAAAAGGTATCAGCTGCAATGAACTGGAATGAGATTATTATTTGTTTCACATACACTAAATCACCAGTGAGAGCGGACCAAGTGGTATTTCAACTAATTACTTAGAAACAAAAGGATCTACACCTGTCATTTCTGATTACTTAGTTGCATTTCATTATATTTATTTAGAAACATATTGACAAATCCTATAGATTGTTCATGGTGGACAGGAACAAATATTAATAGCACTTTCTAGACAGGTAGACTAATTTTCAGACCACAGAGTAGGTCTTCACTGATAAGTTTACTAGAATTGTCTATATTCAAATTATTCCTCTCAAGTGGGAGTGGCCACACAGCAAAATAACACTCAAGCTGCTCCATCCACAATGATACCTCAATCACTCCTATGTGTCGCTAAGACTTCTGGAGACATACCCCATGGTTTTGTGCTGCAACAAGTGAAGTTTCTCTGTGAATTCTTTCCCAGTGAATTGTGTATGGGAGAACTGGTCTGGTCCTTTCTAGCCACATGAAGGCATTGTGGGAAAGAAATGAAGGAGCAGCAGGATTCAACAGAGCTAGCTTGCATCCACTCTACAGAATGGTGGTGTTAGCAGCTGATCAATTATGCTGACTCGAGCTTTAGCCTGTACGTCAGAGGGGCCAGCCAACTTGAGTTAAAAGCACCATGATACTTGAATTAAGATCTTTTGGTACAGAAGGAACTTGGGTTAAGGCCAAAAACTCAAGTTAAAACTTGAGCTAACTTTATAAGGAAGACAAACCCTGACCCCCTAGGTGTCAGGGATGTTACTCCTAAAACTAGGTTGCAAGCCATCTAGGGAAGCCTGTGTTAACACAAAGACCATGTAAACCATTCTATATTAAAAGCATCCCTGCTCTGAGGAACAGAGCTTTCAGTGTGGCATCTAATTTACATCCCTCCTCCCCCATACAACTCCCTTTAAATGACCAAGCTATTTTGTATAATAATGCAGTATTTTGGATTACGAGATAAGAATCAACAAGAAGCAAATATGTCAATGGGTCAATGCAATTTCATTATCTTCATAACCTCATATAGCAAGGGTGGAAAGCCACACTATACTACAACTTATGCCTGAGACCTATAAAACTTTACAATTTCTTTTTCCTTGTCTCAGAGAGAACAGTAGATTATTGTATAACCAAATGGAGATCCAAAGTCTGCCAATGATTGGACATTATGACTCAAGACACTTAGGCCCAATTCAGAACTGCTGTAAGCAGATGAAATTCCCTAAGAAGTCTCAAGGCCAAAAAAACCCCACAACACCACAGTGACAAACAAGTGATGTAAATGGGAAAGAAATGACAAAGTATAAAGGAGCATTGTTTGTACTTGCTTGGTAGCAACCACCCACTCCCCAGTTGTCCAACCAGTTACCTAACCCCCAGCAGTAGTCCCACCACCACCACCCCCACCCACCTCACCCGCCACACAAGCAGCTAATCCCAGGCACAGGTAACTAACTCCTGCAACTCCAGGCACCTCAGCACTCACCCAGCTTTTCCCATCAGCTAGTCATCAAGATACTCCCAGACAGACATAAAGCTATTCCTCCCAAACTACTGTTGCCAAAGGTTTCTACCACTCCATGTCCTTCTCCTACCATGGCTTTGGGCAGGATGTGTTGATGACATACTGAAGCTTGTTATATGCAAATTTTAAAATATGCAAGCAATTAATAATATGCCTATCATAGGTTCAAACAAGTGTACTGTAAATATATTAAACATATCAGATTTCATCAATACAAAATTATTCAGCTTTTCCTTAAGAAATTTTTAAAAGTTGGAAAAAGTGACCACTCATGTTAATGGTGAGAAAGAGCAAAGAATAATGTGATTTGTCTACCTTTCTTCTATTTGGCATATAATTATATCAAGCTACATTTGTCAGTTTATACAAGATTTTATTTTGAAACCAAAATATATCATTGGTCTAGAAAAGTAATGAATTACCATATCTGATTATCAATTTAAATTTAATCTTACGTCGTAAAATGCTTTAATCTTATGCTGTATGCACCAAGCTTACCTGGATAAAGGATTGTATGTTAATTTAACATTTTGAGGAAAAAGAGGCCCATCCGCTCCTGATTTTTTATTGTTAAATAGCCTACCTTTAATCAATATGCATTACAATACATCTTGAATTTTCATAAATCAAAGTACTTACCACTCTTTTTGAGTCTATATTTTGGGACTCATTTACTTCCTGCTTTCCAAGTTTTTTCACATAATTGTAAATTTCCGAACTAAAGCATTCACCCCCGTAGAATGCACTGCTCCAGCCAGGACTACAACTTTGGAAGTCAGAGGAGCTGGAGGACACAGGGTAATTATTTTCAGAAGTCTCCTCTTGTTCTCTATTTTCTTCTATGAAGTCAGGACAGAGATCATCACTACTTTGTAAACAACTTCCACCCTTTTCTGTTCTTAAAATAACCTTCTGCAACCTCAATTCTTTTTCAAAATTATCTAGTGGAAGCTCATCCAAGTCCATTTCAGCCAATGATAGATCTGTAGTGGGCATTGCCTTGGTGTCAGAGGCCACCTGTCTCTCTTGTCCTTTTAAAGAGAAGAAACAAACAAACAGTCAAACATAGGAACATATCTAAATTTCTGTTTATTTTTTTAGATTTAAATGCCAGACATATGAAAAGCAGCTGTCAAGCCACCTATGCCCTGTAACTGTGGCACTGTCAGTTGTCATGACAATCACCACCAGCTATTTTAGGAATCCAAGAGTACTAGCACTTTGCTGGCAAATAGAGTAACAAAAACGGGTGACTCATAAATGTAAAGGGCACAAGACTAACATTATGTACCTACACTTTTAAATGCCCAAGGTCCAAAATATTGTCAAAGTGTGGAACTATTATACCTCACTTCAAGAGTTTCTGTAAAATTCAGCAAAGATGCATGCTGAACATGTACAGCATCTCTAAAATATATAGAGGTTGGGATAGAGGCTGCACACAAAAACAAACATATGCATCCACTAGTAAACAAGTGCTTAGCTTTTACATAACGCTTTTTAATCTAGAAGTCTCAAAGCTCTTTACAAAGGACAGAGGCCATTCATAGCAGGTCAGGTCCTCAGCACGAGCCAAATTGCACGCAGAGCAAGTTGACAAAAGGGACTTTGGGGCACCAAAGTTACTTTGGTACTCAGCAGGTCTTACTTATGTTGGACACAGGACCAATTCACTAAACTGTGTTGGCTCCTTTCTATCTTACAACAGCCTCTAGAGGCTGAAATGGCAGTCAATGATTGGTCACGCTCTTCTTCCCTATTACAGGGCAGCATAGAAGAGATGTGGTATAAGAGCCTTTATGTCAGCACTATGCCCACCAGAGGGTCTCCTGGACCCACATATGCCCGAATAATTCTCTAGGGCCCATATATGCCAGCTTTAGAGCCAAATGAATCTGTATGAAAACCTGTCCCAGTGTACATATTCATTCTGAGGCAGTATGAAGGGTTAACGTGTTTATGACACCATGCAAGTGTGAATTTATAATTGAATCTTTGTCATTAAAAGACAACTGAAAGCAGAGTTTAAAACACTCTGTTAATCATACCCAACCAACCTTTGGCCACGCAGGAAAATCACTCCAGTTTGGAAATGGATCAGTTTGTGTGTGGCTTTGCAGTCACAGTGTGCAGTTGCACACCAGGTTTGGAACAACAAACATTTAGGAGAACTGAAGCCTGGGAGGTTTCCCAACTTGAGACCATGAAGAATGGAGTTTGTGGGAGTGAGGCTGTGGCTTCTGCAGCAAGTCAATTCATTGACTCCATGTGCTGAAGAAAGTCACCAGACCTGCAGAAGTGGATATCGGACTCCAGAGAACAGTTCCATAACCAGCCAAGTTGGGGACACCTCCCTTAGTTGACACTAGTAACAGGCCCATAGGCTCTGATGCACACAGACCACAGCTTGACCATATTTTGGCTGGGCCAATCCTGAGTGGCACTGCAACCCCATATGCCAGGTCGCAACACCACTGATTCAAATTTAGCACCCTCGCCCCTCTGTCATGATGTGGGGGAGGGAGGGATTTCACAGTGCCACTCAGACCTGCCACTTTGCCACTAACTCAAATCTGGAGCCACTGGATATACGGACTCATGGGATTGGGGACTAGGGCAGGCTGCTGATGAGAACATCTGAGAAGGGGAAGAGGAGGGTCAGGTATGGGGCAAATCTATGCCCCCACACATACTTTAAATGGTGCTCCACAGCCCAAGGACCCTCTGTGGGTCAGCCCACAAAAGGCAGCACGTGATACACATACACAGTGTATGTAATCAGCAACATCTGTAACTCCTCTCTAATTCACACATTTGCTTTCTAACTGGTATTTTCATGAATGTAGCCCTTTACCAAAAGTGTAAAAAATGGTCATTTTAAGTCTGATATATTAGGCAGCGCTGGTTATAAATTATGCACAAAACCCCCTAGATTACCTTGTAAAAAGGTTGGGGTTTTGTTTTGTGTTTTTAAAAACTGAAAGGTTGCTTGCTAGGCCACTTATTTTACTATTCAGTACAGCATGTTTAAATTCTGATAAGCCATGCTGAGCAGACAAGGCAACAACAGGATCATAGACTTAAGAGAAGAATCGGTGTTAGTTCACCTCTCAGTTAACCCTTAATTACTGCAGTAGCCCGTAAGGAATTACAAAAAGATTTACTAAGGATCTCAGCTCCCCTTGGAACTAAACTTGACACACTGAATTGAACTGATTCAGTGCAACTGTTCTAACCCACTGTAACAGATTCCTTCCCTCATCAAAGCATACCACTAGAACACCTATTAAGGGAACAAGCATATAAGCATATATAGTAATTGGGACTTCGAGAGTTTTTCAACATCTTCAATAAGTAACTAAATTAAGTCTGGTAACCTGCTAAATGACATTTGGTGTGATGTAGGTTAGATATTGTAGACAACAGCCCTGCAGGGTGTCACTGTATAGTAACACGTTTTCAGATACTTTGTAGTTTGTTTTGTTACAAGTTCAGAGGCAAGTGTCCTACAGGCACTCTCTAAACATTAATCCCTACAGGCTGTAGTCCTTGGTGGGGTTCCAACTCACACAAACATCTAATAACATAAGTTCTTCTCTCACCCTTTGTCTGTTTGCTGCTGATCAAAAAACTGTCCGATGTCGTCAAATTGTGGAACATGCTGCCACGTTTTGAACCATCTGTTTCAGTTACGCTGAAAATAAAATGGGACAGGGAAAAATTAACATTTCATATTCTTAAATATTGATATCAGGAAAAGCTTAAATATAAAAATGAGATCTTACAGATCAAACCACTGTGTGTGCTAAAACTTTGTCACATTTATCTGCTGCATGATATATATCTATGTATTTTTTAGGTTTTATTTTATAAAGAAGATCTTCAAAGGCTTTACGGACATTAACATACACTGGGTAAGATGCCGTGATTATCTTAGTACCAATTGTGCTGCACAATGATTAACAGAATCCCAAGAGCATCAGATTGTGTTTAAACAAAGTATTACACGAAATGGGAAACAGTCTCAATGCAGTCCTTCACTCAGGATTCAATCAGCATCATAGTGTCATGCGTTGGAGTCAGACTGCTGTCCAAGACATTCCTGTTTAGGATAATCATGATTCTGAGATGAACTAAATACGGTTTTGTTAAAACAAAACCACATATTCTGCCTCCCATTGTCCAGTGTATTTTCTACCTTGTACCCTCTAGGTGTGACTGTTTTTATTCATTTTAACTGCCAACATACATACCTTCAGCTCTTACCATATTTTTCTTCTTCTTCCTTCTATGCATATTCTCTATCCCCTCTCAGGGTTTTTATTCTTTTGCTTACTGTTTCTTTTTCTCACTGTACCTTCTGCTACTCACTCTCCTTTTACAAACTGCACCTTTCTGTTGCACCCAACAACAGAAGAGGACAGACTTGGCAGGTTTACTTTTATCTGCCCTCCTGCCTTCCTTTTTTTGTCTACCTCCTCACCCTCTTCCCTGCTCCAGTTTGTCTTCTACAGCAACTTAATACATTGATGTGATTATCTGCATGCCTTTCAGCAATTCAGCAAGGAGAGCATTTCAGTTTTGCTTCCTGTTGAACTGCTAAGGCATGGCTAATGAATGGTTGGACCAGCTGCCTAGCAGTTATAGGGGCACAGAAATTAGATCATTTGAGGAATATATTGAAAACTAGGCTTTCAGAATGGTTATATGAAATAAGAAAAATTCCAGTAAGTTAAGACATGTCATCACCCTATCCACAAGGGAGGATCTTACCATAAATTTCAGTGATGAAATCTACTAAACATGTATTCGAAAAGGTAAAATCCCTCACAGGAGTGCCTAAACCATTAATTTGGAATTGCCATGCTCTGCAGTTGAAGGTCTTTTATTGGAAATGCAGTATCTTAGGAAGAGGTTGTAGGTAGTTCTTGACTGGGGTCCAAAATCTTTTTTCTATTGGGTGAAGGGGATGATGCTTGTTCTGCTCTCCTTCCTCTTTCAAAGACCTTACGCATCACATCAACACAATGCGAAGGATGACTGATTCAGATATCTCAAAAATCCAGTCAGAATGGATAAATATACTGCCTCCACAACATTCAAGGCTGGAATTTTCAAAGACACCGTGGACATTTGGAATGCAATTCCTACTGATTTCAATGGTTTTTGGGTGCATAATTACCTTCGGTGCCTTTGAAAATCCTAGCCCAAGAAGACAATCAGACCAGCATGTATTATAGACCTCAACTCTGGATGCCTTCAAATCCTCTCTTTCTGTGAGCCAAAGGCCTTTCAGAACTAAAGTCTTTTGAGGTTCTAGAGTTCAGCTATAAAGGTATGTAAACTTCTTATCCAGTCCATAGGCATGGAACACAAAAAAACAAACCACGAGGCAAAAAGAACAACCACCACCATTATTGATGTGAATACATTAAATGCTGCCGGCAGTTCTCCTGAAATATTTTTTTACAAAACTTGTCTCTTCTATAAGCTGCAATAAACACAAATGGTTTAATTGTTTATAAGACAATGTCAGAGATGAAATACTACTTAAGAGTATATCTCAATATTGTGTTTTCTCAGTTTACAGTCTCCTGTAAACTACAGAAGATTGTGCAGAGGAACTTAAACCATGTTGCATTGAGTTCTTGTGCCTAAAACAAGAAGGAGAAACCAGGCAATTTTTTTCCCGGTACTTAATGGAAGTTTGAACCAAAAACGCACAAGTTGCACTGTAGGAACAATACAATTGAATTTTGACTGTACAGTGTCTTTCAAAACAGCAGCACTGAGTGCTCCACAGGCGATTCAAGTCAATTTATGCAAACAGGAAGAAGTATTTAGGTGACAATGTATTATACAGAAATTCTGCAGCTATGTAAGAGCAGAGATGAAGGACAGCTTAAGTTAGAAACATTTAGTCAAAACACTTAAGCACATGCTTAACTTCAAGAATTTGCTTAAGTCTACTCACTATGCATTAGAGTATTTACAGAGTCATAAAAATGTAGAACTGGAATGGAAGTCAAGAGCTCCCCCTATTCAGACAGATGGTTGATGTGTCTGATGTGGGGAGAGCCATTAAGAATCTTATAAAATGGGAGAAGAAAATATAGTGCAAAGGGCAAGAAACAAGTGTAGGTGGACAGAGGATGTATTCTTTCCCACTTTTAGGTATAGACTATGAGGCAAGCTGGTGCATTTTGGACCCAAAAAAAGCACTAAATGAGACCTCAAGCATGAAGAATGGAAGTATTCACTTACTCAATTTGTGGAGTCGTTTTCCCACTTACTACTTTGTAAAGATTCTCCAGTAATTTTTCATCCCAATAAAGGTCACAAAACTTCTCAGAGACTGCATCACAGAAAGTGTCAAACTTAAGATCCTTCAAGGTGAAAATATAGTTACCTTGTTAAAAAAATAAAAGAGGATTATTTAGGATTATTTTTTGTAAGTAAGACTATATTTATATATAAAGATAAATGTAGACATACCCATAGCAAGAACTTCAACTCCATTCTCCAGATAGCCATCAAATGCAAACTCTTCTTGTATAAGATGCACTGCTTTCTGTAATAAAATGTCATTAGTCCCACTCTGCTGGGATAAAATTTCTACACTGAAAGGAGAAGATGCATTTTGATTCACTGATGAAGGTGACGTGGGTTCTGGTAACGGTGAATGTCTGCCTACTTCAGTATTACATTCTTTGTTTTCTAGGTAGCTGGTTTGATTAATTTGATTAATTGAAGGCAATGATAAATTAAAGATTTTGGCTTTCATTTTATCATGTTTGCTCTGTACCTTAATGGGCTCATAATTCTGCAGTTGGCAAAGGAAGGAATTATTTTGTAGATTTATATCAGTGTTATAATTTGCTATTATACTTGAAAGGAGTACAGGCAAATGATTATAGCAATCATAAGCAATGTTTGACTCAAGAGGTTTATTTGGTATTTGCTCTGATACAGCTAGCTGTATTGGTACATGAGTTAACACTCTTGTCTCTGGGTCCTGTCTGAGAAGGAAGTTATTTAGAATAGGCAGCCTCAGTGGTGTAGGAGAAGCTGAGGAGCTTGAAGAAATTGCAGATAAAGTGTTCTTTTCTTGTAAATTGCATAAGGAATCAGATGGTGATGGCAATTCAACTGTGGACGTAACCATATTGCTTGGATTTCGCTCATCTGAAGCGATTTGGGATGAATGATTTTGTATGTCTAAATCATGCTTGGGTATCTCAGGTGCAGCTACAACTGCTTCAGCAGCATGATTTTCAATATAATCTACAAATACTGATTTGTTGTTACCATCCATATACATTTCTTTTTGTACATATCTATCAAGTTGCTCAGGAGTGGATGTGTGTGTCCCTCTGGAAAAAAAAAAAAAAAAGCAAAGCATTTTGTAAGAACACCTATGTTAGATTTAAATGTGACGTTTCAATTTTAACTTATGCTGTATTAGGACATACATACTTTGTTAGCTCTGTGTTTTGCTGCAATATAATAGGCTTAAAGTGAGTTGCAGAAGAGGTGAACGCAACAGGCAATGTACATGTCTCATTGTTTAAAGAGGTCTGACAAGGCACTGGTCCTTTAACTGCTGTAAGCTTACTTTCACTAGTAATAGGCACAAACCCTGGAAAGACCAATAGGATTAGGTCAAAGACAAGCAATACCTGTAAAATACAATGATAAAGTAAAAATGATCCGTTTAAATAAAGGAAGAAGATATTTTTCCACAGGTATGTTGCACTTTACTTTGCAAATCTCATGTGATATTGTAAATTCTGACACTGGAACAAAGGAATAACCACGTAATAACTGGATAACTTACCTAACTTAGACTCTGCAGTATCCATTTTATTTCTTTTATTTTTAAACTCAAAAGGAACATTATCTTGAGAAGAGTTTATTTCTTCATTGAAAGCCTAAGAGTAAAAAGTGAGTTTCATAGTTTGAACACATAATGCAAGTACTTTACTCCAACAGTCCTCAGCGAGTTATTACTAAAATTATGTTTAAGATCGTGTCTCATTGCTTTGCACGCCTGTAATCTCCAAAGGAGGACCTAACTGTGTGGGGGTTGAGAGATAAACGTGGAGGGGCTGCAGAACTTCTGTGACTGGTAAATCTAATTGTACCAAGCTCAAACAAACTGAGCACTTTATCTAAACAAATTCAAGACTACGGATTGTTTGAAGACTCAACTTATTGTCAGTATTCCACACTCATGCCCTGTGACAGTCATGTTGGTATTGTTTTCTGTTCCCTGAAAGGATGAGTATAAATGAAATAAAGAAGGAAAGTCTGAAAAGTCAATAGCCCTTTGAGTTTCTGGGCAGTGTTGATTGTGGAGGCAGGCTATTAGGATTTAGGAATTTAAGGACCTTCAAAATCTTTTATTTTCTGGGCCATGGAAGCCAGGCATTGCCTGAGATACCACTGCTAGAATGAGTAGGTTACTCGAGTATTCTAGATGAGGCTTAAAGATTTAAAATGATTTTTCTTGTAACTTGCATATATCGGGCACATACATGCTCAGTGCTAGCCAGAAAGAATGGGACAGATCCTGCTTTGTCTTAGAAAACTGCCTAGTAACCAGGGGTATTGCATGGTCCAGTATGGCAGATACAGCAATTTGCTACAATGTCCTAGTTAATGTGTATTGCACTAAATGAATCACCAGGAACTGTATGCAATTCCATGGGAGAGGGGGATCACAACCCTCCAGGAACTAAGAACAGTGGGGAGTGATTAGACAAATTCACTCAGGTTGTAATACCTCCCAGAGAGGCACCATCACCTCACTACACTTGCATATACTGGTTCAAAATGGATTCTCTAGAGACCAACAGACAAGGGAAGGACTCTTGGATAAATAATCTGAGTTAGATCTGTTTCAGGGCCTTCATTCTTAACCAGCAAACAGACAGGATCTTCCTTCACAGGGGAGACCCCAGTCCTTAGCAAAGGGTTAGGAGGACCGACACTGACCAGAACCCTTGTGGTGATAGTAGGGGTGATCTCTGGTAAACTTATTAGCATTCATGTAGGTTCTTTTATTGTTTTTAATATGTGTTCTCTGTAATGACAGTACTAAGAATAAATGTACTTGCTTGAAAATAACTGTGTGGAAATGTAATATGGGTAATGAAGCGGTTTATAGCCTCGGAGGTGAAAATCAGAGAAGGCCGGCTGAGGCAGTTGGCATTACTGGGAATTTGCAGTTTAGGCAGGGAACTGTGCAGCATGGAAACACCCTGGTCAGGAGGGAGAAAGATACAGGTCTCTGCCCAAGAAGTGACAGCTGGGGAGCTGGAAGGCTAAGTGTGGGTGCCCTTGTTGACTCACAGAAGGGGAATACAGGTGCAGGTTTACAGTCATCCATATCCTGCATGACTTGGAAGGCTGCAGATATCTTAAAGTGGGTAGAAGCTTTAGCAATGATTAAGCAATTTTGTTACATTACAGTTCTTTGCAGTGATAAGAAGCAGCTTTAGAGCTAGGTCAAGTTTTGCATAGAAAGATTAGGTACAAAATGCAAGCACTCCTAATGGCTATGGGATAACTGAAAATTGCAATCTGTATATTCAGTGGCGTAGCCAGGTTTGTCTATGTGGAGGAGCGAGCACCAGAAAAAAGGTGCCGTATGAAATGCTCTCGGCAGCGTTTTGGCAGCCTTACCTATGCGCGTGGGTATGTCCACCGAAATGATGCCGATAGAAATGCTTCCTCTCTTGGTGACGTTTCAGCGGCCATATCTCTGCGCCCGGGTATGACCGCCAAAATGCCGCTGAAAGAAGTAGTGCCACGCCACCCCAATCACAGATGGCGCCATGCCTGCTCCAGCAGACCCCAGCGCTGATGACTCAAAAAGGCGCCACTTTGCCAATTCTGGGCTCGGGGGTTGGGGTGCAGGGGGAGGAGAGCGGCTGCTCTCCCTGATCCACCCCAGCTACGCTAGTGAGTATATTTATATGCAAATAGCAAAAAGTTATTTAATATGTTTAGCATAAGCTTTTTTGTTACAACATTCATTTGAGCAATATTTGAATGGATTTCAATATATTTTAATGTTAAAATCTATATTTAAGAGGGCAACTTCAGAATTTTTGAGTTAAATAGCAAGCAAAAATAAAGCTGTAAGTTAAATTGATCTAAAGCAGTATAATCAAAACAAAACTACAGAACTACTATTCTTTCACTAAGATACAATTCTGAAGATGAAGACTGATGTAGATCACCATATTTTGAGGTCCTAACTAGATATTTTGCAGGGAGTTGTGTGTGTGTTCTGTGGTTTTAGGAAGCACCTCTTTAGGAAGTACTAAGAGGTTTACAAATCCTTGTCATGTAAATATCTGAAACAAAACAATCATTACAATAGTGAGTTTTCATTCACAGAGATATTTACAAGAATACAGTAACCAAATTTCTCTATTTAGCAAAGGATTACCATATTAGAGAGTGAGTAGGATTACAACACATATGACATGGAGATCCTAGACTAGTTTTAAAGCATCTAAAAATGCTTTGGGATTCCAATACTTTTAGTACTCAAATCAAATGTTTCTTGTACTGGTATGCACAGGAAGAAGGGAGAACTTAATTCTGCAGAGGCATCCAAAAAGAGAAGAGAAACTTTATTTTTGATTCACCATTTCCTCTTTTCCTTGAATTATTAGCTTTATATAATTCTTGCTGGAGTTTGACACTTTACTGTATTGCACTGGCTCAAAATTTTTGGTTTTCATGTAAATTCATTGCTCCATTGCAACAGCTACAACAAAAGCATAAAAAAATCCTCTCCCCTAAACTGGGTTTTAGGGATTCTCCATTAAACTCCTCCAATGTCCTAGCCTTAAATTAGAATACACAACTTCTCGGCAAGCTGTGCTCTATTTAGAACAGATTTTAACTACATTGCTTTGAAGACTTAGAGAATCTGGAAGTCAATTATTCACATACAGTGAACTTAAATGTACCTGCTAGAATATATAGCTACAAGCAGGCATTAGAAATCAGCAAAGCTTTCTAAAAACAGAATACAATTTTCATATCTATTTTATATTCCTACATGGAATGAAAAATATTCACTCTCAGCAATACCCAAATACTTTTATATTAATGATATCCCCATAGGAGTAACCATTTAATCATTCAAAACAATTTACTAATTGAAAGAACAAAAGACTTACACAGCCAGAACAAAAAAGTCTTGCTGGAACATGCTATATGGAGATAATTGGACAAATGTAATACATTGAAAAAAATTACTCTTACCTTGAAGGCAAATTTACTCAAAAATGCCAGAATCTTTTTGCTGTTTATACTTTGTTCAAGTAGATAACTACTGCATATCTAAAAATATTAAATATTTTTAATTAAGATAAATTTCCACTCAATGAATATACATAATAGAGGAGCACTGTTAAGATAAAGTATTTTAAATCCAATTCAGGAAGTCTTATTAACTTGTTCCAACTCTTGTTAACAACTTCAATATTGATTAAAACACATCCAATTAACCCTAAAGGACACCGTTAAAGCACAAAACCAGAAAAGTGAGTGGTTACCATTTAATGAGCTATCGGGCCATAACCAAAATATAATTAATATTTTGATATTCAAATTCGTTCTTAAATAGGTTTCTAGCTATGAGAGAACACCTAATCTTATAAAACTGCTTCATCAAGTCACCTTAATTGCATCAGCTAAAGAAGGTCTTTCTTCAGAGTTTCTTTTTGCCATATCCAGAAGAAGAGTCTTTAGTTTCCTTGGTAACACCAGTTTGTGATCAGGTGGATAATTGTATTTGGCTGCTGTCCACAAAATTGCAGCAACACAGTAAATACAGACCTGTTGAAAAAGCAAATATATAATGTAGAAGCAAGGACAGCCATAAAGAAACAAGGACTTCCAAAAAACTGACTGCATCCTGCCCTCAAATATGCTGTTATACACCCCAGCATATTGCAGGAAATAGCTGTAATGCATAAGAATAGCAGCTGGTTTTCCAAGCCAGGGTCAACACTCATTAGCTACCTTACTTTCCTCTTAATATATGCAAGAAGATTCAGGGGGAAAAAACCAACATGTTCTCACTATTTTGTAGCAAGTCTTTCATATAAAAATAATTCTAAATTAATTGCAGGCTTTGGGATCCTGCCCCAAAACACTCCAGTAGCAACTAACTTAAGAACAGGCTTCTATAATTCAGTAAGTTGATTGTCAGAAACTATAACAGCCTTCCATTATGAATCCTACCTTTACAGAGATAATAGTTTTTTCTAATTAAATCTAAATAGTGAAAATTTGTTCTAGGAATTGTGCTAACTGCAGTTATACCATTTGAAGTTGCCACAATGCGGAACCTTAAAAAGACCTAAAATGATTTCCATTTTTGGTTAAAGTATGTTAATATTTTAAAACAGAGAGCCAAATTCTGCTCACTTAGCAGAATATACTTACCTTGCCAGTGTTGTTAGAACTCTAACAATACTAAAGCAGCAGAATTTTATGCTTTAACCTAGCCTTTAATGTTTTGCCTTGGATTTCAACAGGACCAGGATTTCACCCTAAGGGTACGTCTACACTACGAAATTATGTTGAATTAATAGAAGTCGATTTTTAGAAAGTGATTTTATACAGTCGATTGTGTGTGTCCCCAGTAAGCGCATTAAGTCAGTGGACTGCATCCTCAATATCACGGCTAGCATCGACTCATGAAGCGGTGAACAGTGGGTAGCTATCCCACAGTCTATGCAGTCTCTGCTGCCCATTGAAATTCTCGGTTAAGTTCCCAGTGCCTGATGGGGCAAAAACATTGTCACGTATGGTTTTGGGTACATGTTGTCAGTCTCCCTCCCTCCGAGAAAGCAATGGCAAACAATCATTTCACACCTTTTTTCCTGGGTTACCTGTGCAGACACCATAGCATGGCAAGCATGGAGCTCGCTCAGCTCACCACTGCCGTTGTGAGCATTGTAAACATCTCACACATTATCCTGAAGTATGTGCAGAACCTAGCAACGGGGTAATGCCAGTGCGCTGACAACAGTGACAAGGACAGAGCTGGCTCCAGGCACCAGCCAAGGAAGTACGTGCTTGAGGCAGCACATTCTAAGTGGCGGCATTCCGGCCACTCTTCCAGCATTCCGGCACATTCCGGCCACACCCCTTTTTGCTTCGGCGGCAGTTGGGCTGCCTTTGTTTTTGCTTGGGGTAGCCAAAAGGTTAGAGCCGGCCCTGGACGAGGACATGGACACAGACTTCCCTGAAAGCATGGGATGTGGCAACTGGATCATGTTGGCAATGGGACAGGTTGATACAGTGGAATGCAGATTCTGGGCCTGGCAAACAAGCGCAGTCTGGTGGAACCACATAGTGTTGCGGGTATGGGATGATTCCTAGTGACTCCGAAACTTTCGCATGCGTAAGGCCACTTTCGTGGAACTTTGAGTTGCTTTTCCCTGCTCTGAAGCTCAGGAATACCAAGATGAGAGCTGCTCTGACAGTCGAGAAGTGAGTGGCGATAGCCCTGTGGAAGCCTGAAATGCCTGACTGCTACCGGTCTGTCAGGAATCAATTTGGAGTGGGCAAATATACTGTGGGAGCTGCTCTGATCCAAATAGCCAACACAATCACTAACCTTCTGATAGCAAGGGTAGTGACTCTGGGAAATGTGCAGGTCATAGTGGATGACTTTTCTGCAATGGGGTTCCCTAACTGTCGTGATGCAACAGACAGAATGCATATTCCTATCTTGGCATTGGACAGCCTTACTAACCAGTAAGTAAACTGCACGGGGTACTTCTCAATGGTGCTGCACGCACTGGTGGATCACAAGGGATGTTCACCAACATCAGCTTGGGATGGCCAGGAAAGTGCATGATGCTCACATATTTAAGAGCTCTGGGCTGTTTGAACAGCTGCAAAAAGAGACTCATTTCCCAGACCAGAAAATTAGTGTTGAGGATGTTGAAATGCCAGTGGTTATCCTTAGAGATCCAGCCTACTCCTTGCTCCTGTGGCTCATGAAGCCATACACAGGCAGCCTGGCCAGTGGTAAGGAGCAATTCAACTACAGGTGGGCTGGATCCGGCCCCTGGGCTGTAGTTTGGAGACCCCTGGTGTAGACCAGGGCTAAGAGTTCACGTATTTACTAAAATGACCATTCAACCCAGACTTTCAAAGGCTTTTTTACTGGACATGAAGTAACACAATTACTTTAACTGGCACTAGATTGCCCACATTCTCAAACTGTAGTAGCAACTGTTAAATACATAACATGTACAAGCTAGGTAAGTTCTACCTGGGCAAGACCTGAGTTTTGCAATTAGAGTCAACATTTCCTGGCATCTCAGGGAAGTGGGAAAATGTTGCCATTTTGTCCTGAACTGTTCTAATAAAGAGTTTATTGCTTCTAAGAGGACTTAACTATAAGCACAGAGAAAAAAACAACATCTGTAAGATTCAGGGATACTGGTCTATAGGAAAACAACAAGCCTTCTCCTTAGAGCAGAAGTTCTTGGAAATACTGGAAATGGTCTAAAAAAAGCAGCAAGATACAAAAGTAGTATAGTTTATTTAAAACATACAGTTATGCCAAGGATTCCTGGATAAGAAAGCATTGTCCTTTTAGATTTTTTTTTTTAAGCTAGCTGCTGAAATTAGGAAATGTACTGAATGGGGGAAAAATCAGTATCCCCAAGGGAACTTGTCAAAAAGCTGCCCTTACAATAAGGCTAGGAACACAGATACACTGATATCAACATGATAAGCATCTGTTATATTACATACACATACCAAATCTGATAGACATCCTCCATATCACACATGAAAGAGGACTCAGAATGGAGGGACAGAGTTCATATTCCCTCCCATGCATGCACAGGACCGCTGGTTCTCCCTCCTGTTCAGGTGACGTCTCCCTCACCCCAGGCTGTACCTTCTGCCTCCAGCTCCTGAGGAAAGGGAGGGCCTATAAAGGAGTCACTATCCCTTTTTCCCCCCTACACCAGTTCAAAAAAGCCCCTCTGCATTTGAGACTGCAGGAGTTCCATTTTCCATGTCCCTAAAGAGAGGTATTCTGTGAGCAACAAACAAGGTGGAAAACGATAATGAAGCCTACATTTCTATCAGTGAAATAGCTGTGTGAATACTGAGAAAATAACAGCACAATCTGGAGTTTGTTAGACATGCTGGTCTCTCTCCAATTTTAAAAACTTTTATACATATTACATAGTTTATTTCAAACTATCTAAAAATCAATAAAAAGACTGCAGGCCTTGGGATGCTTCAAATTTCCAGTTTAGGCTAGAACTGCCATTTTCATGTGTAGTTCAAACCATAGCATCTGCTCTCAGGCCTATGAAGAAATCTGTGTCTTGGGCAAACACTACTCAATTTCAGAGAAACCAGTGACAGACATAGACAGACAAAAAAAAGGCTTTTCTACTCACAGCTAAATCCACAGCAAGTCAAAACTGACTTCAAGTAGAACTGAAAACCAGTTTTTCCTTTAGATTGCAAGACATACATTTTTCATCCTCAGAATGTGGGCCTGGTCTGAAAAATGCCAGTGTAAACATAGCATTTTCTTATACACATAGAATAGATTTGTGGGGTATTAGTCATATATGCTGACTAATGATAAAATTATATATTCTACTTCGGTTAGAATGGTGGAGACAAAACACAATGAACTGCAGATTCTATGCCATCTTGCACATCAGAATTGAAAGCAATGGGTTTGCACAGATGTCAGTGAAAGCATAATTTGAACTGTATCACCTTATTACTGTTGATGCATAATATGGAAGGAAGTAATTTTGATTCTCAGAGCCAGGTAAGAGTGTGCATTATTGCAGTTACAGACACACATCTTACTTGTTTTCTGAGCTCATGGATGACAGACATTATTGAAAAGAATAAAACAAATCCACTGAGCTAATTTTACAATCACTTTTCAGAGCAGACCTGCACTTTAAAACAGTAGGTCACAATCTGATAAATGCATGGGATTAGGAATGACCTATAAACACTTGAGTTTCTTGCCATTGACTTATGTGTGCACATCTGTTTCTTACACCTACCCACATTTGCTTACTTACCTCACATAGGAATACTTTATTTACCTCTCTCACCAATGACATTGGTGAGATGCTTCAAACCAAACACACTGCTTCAGATAGAACAAACAAATTTATTAACTACAAAGATAAATTTTAAGTATTACAAGTCAAAGCATAACCAGTCTGATTTGGTCAAATGAAAGAAAAGCAATATGCATTCTAAGCTGAACTTAACACTTTCAAGGCCCTTACAAACTTAGATGCTTCTCACCGGAGGTTGGCTAGTTGCTGTTCTTCCCTCTTATCAATGCCTCAGACACTTAGTGTGATAGTGTCTGCAGAAGTAGGTGGGAGAGAGAGAGAGAAAGACATGCCATGACAAATGTCTCTCCCTTTTATCATATTCTTTCTTCCCTCTGGCTTTGTTCCCACCCCCGTTCAGAGTCAGGTAAGCATTACCTCATCACAGTCCCAAACTGTCCAAAGGAATGGGGCAGGGGGTAACTCACTTGAGAGTCCAACAGAATCTTTTGTGGCTGCCTAGACCAATGTCCTTTGTTTCTGTGAGGCTTGTCCCATACATGCCCTGATGAGGTGTGAAGTGCCTCTGTGCTTTTGGAGAGTTTCTGCCTGGGCTTATTTTAAGCCAGGAGAATACACTTGCAGTCTCATAACTCCATAAATGAAATTACAATCTATAACATCACTATAACAACAATGCTCAGTGTATCATGAGCCTTCCGAAGACACCCAACATGACAAACTTTTTGTTGGATACCACACAATCATTTTATAAGGAAGAACATGGAGGTGTAGGGTGTTCACCCTATACCCCCAAGATACAGAGAGTTCCAAGCTCTCAAGTTTCCAAGATACAGAGAGTCACAAGCTGCCACTATATCACAAGAGTTTAAAACCAACAAACATGAACAGCCCTTATGTGCTTGCCAGGATCACTCCATCAGATATTAGAGAGTGGTAATCAAAACAGTACAATTGTCACAGGTTGAAGATACTGGACTTCTGCTGTAGGGCCTCTCTGCAACAGTTATCCACCTGAGGCCACCGAAAAAACTTCCTAGCTAAGGTGACCAGATTTCTGATATTATAGGGACAGTCCCAATTTCGGGGGCTTTTTCTTATATAGGCACCTATTACCCTCTCACCCCTGTCCAGATTTTTTACACTTGCTATCTGGTTACCCTATTCCTAGTTGCAACAGAACTGCTCATAAAGCAAAATCACTGATAGCTACATGACTGGAAAGGTAGTGCACAGAGCTCAAAATACTCAAGGATGTCAAAATGCACATCAGTGTTGCTAAACGCCACCCCATGGGTGCGAAAAGGATTGGTCGACTTGGAGAAGTTTAAATTGCCACAGAACAAAAGTCAACATGCAGAAATGGGGCTATTCCAACAACCCAAAAAACATGTGACTGAAGTGAGAAATAAACCATGGAACATCTATTCATCTGCTGGCTCCTAGAGGAGCTGCACACCATCAAAGATCTCACCAGGGCTACAGTCCAAGCTATATCTTGTGTTCAACACTGAATGAACCTCTGATTGTGGTGAAAGGACATAAGATGATGACCAATCTCACAGAAAATACAGTACTTGTTTGCAACTGTTATGAAGATTACAAGTAGCACTAATTCTTCATTACTATCTTCATCTTTGGGTTGAGAGTCCCTTAGGACTTCTTTACATGGAGAAATTTATCAGCAGAACTATGCTGATATAATTATAGTACTATCATTCCACTGATATAACTCCCCATCTGGTCACTTATTCTGGACTAAAATGTCCACACCCGGAGTTCTACCAGTATAATGATAGCAGTATAATTACATCAGCATAGTTCTGCTGATAGATTACTCACACTAAGGGTATGTCTTCACTACCTGTTGAATCAGCAGGTAGTGGTCAATCTATTGGCGATTGCTTTATCGATCTCCAGAGGCACTCCTGTAGATTTCGGAACTCCAGCTTGCCAAAAGGCACAAGGCGGAGTCGATGGGGAGTACACTGCCGACCGCTGCCACCGTGAGAACGGCAGGTAAGTCAACCTAAGATGCACTGACTTCAGCTACATTATTCACGTAGCTAAAGTTGCATATCTTGGGTTGATTCCCCCTCATCCAGAGTAGACCAAGCCAGAGACTCTAGGCTGAAGCCCAGGCTTTGAAGTGCTTGTTTCTGTATCAAATGAATAATTTAAAATGCTGTAGCCTCCAGTGCCATTTCCATTGTAAGCTGATTAAAAGCTATAAAACTTTATGGAAGTGCATTTAAAAAATAGATTTTTGGGTTCACACTTCAATACTTGGGGAAAAATGAGAAGCGCTTTATAAGAAGCAACCGTTTTATTCATGAGAGCAACATCAAACATTTGATGGATGATAGATGTACTCACTGAATCTTGAAAATATTTAGCCTTCAGCTTCAAGCCTCACCGAACAGCAGAAGTATACAGCAGTCTCTCCCCTCCCCCCAATAAAATGAATAACTATCTCATGTAAGAGACTCACAGATATGCCTCAAATCATGACATTACCTTCTCAGTAACAAAATCCACTTCTTCAATTTCAGGAGCCAGATAAAATGCATCATAACATCCTAAAAAAGGAAGAGAAACCAAAATGAAAGAGGTAACATATTTGCTTTCCTCTCTTCCACAATGAGGAAAAATAAGCTTTTATTACTATTTTACCTTCATCTTTTGGAGCAGCAAAGAGAACATTTCCATGGCAGTCAATTAGCACACAGTCCAAACATAAAAACACTGAAAAATAGGTCACAAGAGAATCATAGCTATACCAATGTGCATTTTTTGACGAATGAATTATAACATGAATAATTTATGACTAAATTTGTCTGAAAAATATTTAATATTAACAGTCTCATGAGTAACAGATTAAGTTTCTGTGTGAGAGATATAGTTAAATAAAAACTAAAGTTGAGACACAAACTGGCTAAAAAAAGGCAGATGATAAAATTACCCAGACCTGCAGGTAAAGACGTCCTAGTACTGCAGAATAAAAACAAGAAAGCAAGAAAAAGTTGCCCCTTTAGGAATAGAAAGAACTTCATAACATCACCACAATATGGTATGTAACATCTCTTTTCACGTAGTGCAGAAGAGTGATGACAGATAAGGGAAAAAGCAGCAGCTCTGGCTAGATCTGCCACCCTCACAAGGTAAACATGAAGGTATGCAATTACTAACTTAAAAGAATTTTCCCCCAAAAAATCTTGAAGTGGCAATACAGTGGAGATTAAATGCAGCAAATGCTCAACTAAGATCCCTCTAAAGTGAAATTAACTGAGACTGCTGACAATATATGCAGAGGCAATATCATCAAGGAGATTGAACATAGAGCTAGAAGGGCCATTAACTGGAAAGGAATTGAAGGCATGTTTGGCAGCAAGCCAAATCCAGGACTCCTCTGGGAATTTTAAGATTTAGAGCCCAATCCTGAACACACCTGTGCACAACTAGCCTTACTTACCTAGTAGGCTCATTGAAGAAGATTCTCACTTGCATAAGCATTTGCTGGCTCAGACCCTCAGCCCTGCTCTGAGTAAGAAAATACTGGAGTTGTATAAATATTTTAACTGAGATGAAATCTCAAGAAACTAATTTTCCTGTATTTAATATTAAGAATGCAAGATCATTTCATAAAAACTCAACCATGCAAAACAGATGAGTAAGACTCTCTCTCTCTCCATTAGATATCTTAAAAGCACAGACTGACTTAATGTGCTTTGATATGATAAGCCATCTGATTAATGTGATTCTGTCTCAATGGGCAAGCATCAAATAAACCCTTTTCCTATGAAGACAGTATTAGGGTAATACATTTACATGATATAAATTCTAAAAGAAGAGAGAAGTTTGAATATATTCTGAGAAAAATGTGAAAAAGTTAACAACACATCCACAAAGAGCAGGGTAAGACACTATAGTGAGGAAATTAAAAGTTATTGGCCTCAAATCAAGAGAGCACTTAAACTGTGCTTAACTGTACGTACATACTTAAGTCCCATTGTTTCAATAGGATATAAAATCACATCCTTTGGTACTGTCCTGAAGAGGGATGCTCTTCTGTAGTGGAAGGCCATTACTTATTATATCAACTGAGGCAGTGCCCAGAAGCACCAGAAGGACTAGGAGGACGTCATTGTGTTAGGTGCTTTACAAACACAACAAGATGTTGTCCTTGCCCCAACAGGTTTACATTTTAAGGCCCTGAACCTCCAAATGGATCCATGCAGGCAACCCTGGAGCCTCACTGAACTCAGTAGGTCTCTGCAAGAGCGGAGGAATCTTCCTGCATGTATCCAATCATAAGATCTGGGCCTAAGCCAAGAAGCAACATATAAAGGATAAGAGGAAAGGAAATAATCAAAGTCCCAATAAAGGACTCAATATGTATGCAGGGATCCATAGTACCAGATCCCAGTGCAGGGTCTGGTTCAAAGTACATAAATTAAGAGGGTGTTTTAAATGCACTTGAGTTACCGCAAAATCATTCATAGTTAGCTAATTATTTGGAAAGTGGGTTTGAGAAGGAATCTGAAGGAGGAAAAGATGGCCTTATAAATATGCTCAAGAAGGACAGCCCACAAATAGGACAGCATCGGGAAAGGCAGGAAGCATTAAAATTGAGAGATACTAATTTTTAAAAAGATAATTAAAAATCAATTTTATAACAAGTGTATCCTGCATACATTGTGTCATTAAGCTGATTTTTTTTTTAAAGTACAGTAAAAGACATTATCCAGCATGTTAGAGGTATGGGGGTTGCTGTTTAGGCAAAAATTCTCGATAATTCAAGGAGCTCAGGGCTGGCACATTGGAAGGGATGCGGGGCATGGCCTCTGGGAGGGAGTTTGTGTGCAGGAGACGGCTCAGGGAAGGAGGTTGGGATGTGGGCGGGGTTTTCAGTGTGTCAGATCCAGGCAACGCTGACCTTGGGCAGCTTCCTGTAAGCGGCAACATGTCCCTGCTGCTTCTTGGTGGAGGCACAGCCAGGTGGCTCTGCACACTGCCCCACCCCGCCCACTGGCTCTGCAGCTCCCATTGACCTGGGCCCGCGGCCTATGGGAGCTGCAGGGTCACTGCCCAGGGTGGAAGCAGTACGCAGGGCCACCTGGACACGCCTCTGCCTAGGAGTGGCAAGGACATATCACTGCTTGTGGGGAGACACTGAGGTGAGCGTTGCCCAGATCTGGTACCCCGAAATGCTGGTTTCTAGAGTTGTCCAGTTTATAAAATGCCAGAAAACACAACTATTACTGTATTAGTAAGATAGCAGAATCACATATGTTTAGAAGTCTTTTGATTAAACTCAAGAAGGTTCCTATCAAACAAACTCAGTTCACTATTGCTCTTTCTCCCTATGAACACAGCTGCCTGTAGTCTCGTTTCAGATTGACTTCTGCTCTGGTCCTAAACACCCTCTTGCAGGACTACAGAAAGAGCAAAACAAGCTGCTAGAGAGCAGTATGTAAGTGATGTCATCACTCTCATGCAAGAGAGACAAGAAATGAAACTGACCAACAAACCAGGCAAGTCCATTATACTGAATATGCTGTCAAAGTAAACAAATTGAAGCTACAGGGGAAAGACACACTAACTTTTTGTTGTAATTTATTTCAGATATAGTAGCCTTATGGCTTACTGGTTCACCATTTTCATATGGAAATTTTATTTCCAGGTTGGCAATGTGCTTTTCCAGCTGCATGTACAAATTCACTCTTTCCTTGTCTGAATTACAATACAGATTTTAATACTTTGGTGTCACAATCACATATGGTACTTTTTACATATGCTATTTATTTTATGACAGTGGTTCAGACATACATCTCTTTATTAACTCAGGCCCCAATTCTGCAAGCTGCTGTGTGTGCAACTTCACCCCCAGGCAACTCTCCAATGCAGTCAATGGGGGTCTACAAATGTGAAGTAGCTTGTGGGATCATGGCCTTAGACCATGTATATGGCAAGTTCTAAGGTATGTATTTTAATAATTGTGAGCACCCAAGACTTAGCATTTATTTTCAGCTAACACCACAGCTTTCTTCCACTGCACTTCAGAACTGTCAGTTAAGCAACTAAGCTGCAAATTTAGGTGCACATGCCAACAAAAGATTCTTCTTCTTCTATGTAACTGTCATGGCTACAGGGCAAACTGTGCCTCTCGAGTGCACATCTTAGATGACAGGTCTGGTTTCCTGCACCTCACTTTGGATGGAACCACACTGATCAACCACTCAAACTGGATCTCCGGGCTGCAGCCCTGCTGGTTCTCCACTGTGCTGACAGCCCCAACTCTGGTTTTGGCATGTCAAGAGTTCCCCTTCAGAAGCTTGTGATGCGTGTGCAGTGACACAAACAGTGTCTTCAAAACAAAGCTTTAGTCAGTCTCTCACCAAAGGTACAAAACATATAGAGAAAAGAAGAAAAAACAACAAGAGGCCAACACACATGGGTATTGACCATTGTAAGTCCCCCTCAGCCCAGCTAATTCCATTCCTGGCAGCGAGAAAACAACCTGGCTTGGTCACAGCATGTATGTCTGTTAATCTGTCAGCTTTTACAGACACTCTTGGGATCTCCCCTAGCTATTGAAAACACCTCCTTTTTCTCAGGTCTTTGAGATTTAGGCTATGTCTACACAAGAGACCTTAGAGCAGCTCAGCTGGACTGATGCACCTGCACTGCTGTAAGATCTCTCATGTAGTCGCTCTATGCTGACAGGAGAAAGCTCTCCCGTTGACATAATTAAACCACCTCCAACAAGCGGAGGTAGCTATTTCGGTGGGACCTCTCTCCTGCAGACACAGCACTGTGCACACTACCACTTATGCCGGCGATACTTAAGGTCGCTCAAGGGAGTGCTTTTTTCACACCCCTGAGTGACAATAGTGGTAGAGTAGACATAGCCTTAGATACACTGTCTTTCATCCCAGGCTTCATCCTTGGGAACAGTAAACCATTCTAGCCTGGATGGAGCAAGTAACGTAGTGTCATCTCCACTGAAAGCCCATCCATTGTTTCGTCAAAGAGCTTTTATCTGTGTCATGGTTTAATTTCTTGCTGTTTCTCCTTCAATAGCCTCTTTTGAATTTCTGGCAGTCAGGCAGGTTAACATCAAAATAGATAACCTGAGGAGAGGGCATATAATATGTATAGAAATCTAATATACCTAACTCCCTCATTACTAATACCAAAATGGATTACACTATGCAAGTACTATTTACTGTATAGATTTTCACATCATGATTTCATGTACCGTCTGGCATATTGCTGATAAGCTTCATTTGAAAAGGTGATCCTGTACTTAAAAACCATTCCAAATTTGAAAATGAAACAAAAAAAGCTTTGGTTAAAATGAATTTAATTACAGAAACATATTTTTCTTTAAAGTCTGGAAATGAACAGTTAATCAAGCCAGACAGATTCCTATTGCCATTTAAACAGTCGTCATTCCTCATTTTATCAGTCTTTCACTGCCATAATTAAGACAAAGGAGGTTAAAAATACACATATTTAAAAAAGGCTCAAGAATGGGTAAAATGAATCATTCTTAATATTGTGCTGGGAAATGGGGTATTCAAAAAAAAATCAATAAGTAAAGAGTTTTTCATTAAGTAGCAAATGAAACCTAAAACTGTTCTATAATGAGTGTACATATACACACAAATACATACTGTGGCAGAGCTCTGGGTTTCTAATGGCAGCAGCTGTTGGTAGCTGACCATTCACTGCCAGAGTTGCTACATTTTCCTGGGCTACTTCCCCACAGCACTCCCACTTCTCTCTTCTTCACCCTTACCTTAGGGCTCCCTTACCAATGGCCTGAAGGTGTCTTCATTACCCAGCCCTTTACCTTCACTTCCTCTCTTCTTGCTCCCTCCTCAGCCTGACTGGAGTGAGCCCTTTTATAGTACCAGTGGGGCCTTAATTAGAGTCAGGTGTTCACATTAGTGTAACAGCTTCAACTGACTCTTTGCAGGCTAATTGAAGTCAGGTGTTGACCCTAGCCTGGAGCAGCTCTGGTCAGTCAGGGAACAGAAAACTGCTAATCCAATGGCCAGTATATCTGCCTTCTACTACTCTGCTGTACCCAACTGGCCTGGATCTATCACAATACATACACACACGCACACTCACACACAGACTTATGAGAACAGTTCGAAACCGAACAATATTTACCTCAAAAGTTTCACACTGAAAGGCAGAAGACCAAAAAATGAAGATGCTAGAGAGGATACCCTCCCATTTACTGGTTTGTGTCACAACCTTAATATTTATTTAAACAGTTTTTAATTTTCAAATGCTAGACAAAGCTCAGATCTCAGATTGCATCAGTATGTTTAAACTCAGCTGCTCTCGATACATGTATATGTGCAGTAACAGAGGTTTGCTAGGCATACTAAATTAGAATCTGGCCCATTATATGTAGTAACTTGGAATCTTTCCAAACATTAGAGGCATGCACCATGGTGCTGAAATCACAAGAGCTTCATAGCTTAAAGGGCACAAAAGTCTACTTTTATAGCTAATTTTCTTTGTAATATTTTTACACTATAAAAAGATAAAAATGGCTGAATCAACGCAATCCTAAATAATTCTATGAATTATTGTATTTTACTAGCAATTTCTTTATATTAATTCGCTACTGATTTAACCAAAAAGTTAGGCAGAGTTTTTAAACAAACAGAAAACAAAGAACAGATGGTGGGGCGAACGGCCTCAGTACACAGTTCTGTGAAGCTCCTGAATAATATGAAATCCCAGGACACGGCTGGAACTTACAGAGGTTCCCATGGGCTTGTTAAAGGTACAGCATAGACTCTCACCTCAGATATCCCAGAAGTTCAGTACAAAAAAAGATATATTCTTCCCATGAAATGCATGAAACAACTCCAAGTATACTAAAAATTTAAAATCACAGCCTCTATAATTGAAGTTAACCACGGTATTTTTAAATTTCGGGTTTCATTTGAGTTGTAGAAGAAACATTTAAATAGGTATATACAGTGAAAAATCCATATATTCAACAATAATCTGTGCAAGTGAATATACATATAAAGTATTAAGAAGCCACGAAGGCACTACCTGGATAATCTATGTAAGTCTGTAGAGTAAATAAACATTCATGACATAAGGCCCAGAGTTCATAGTCTTTCAATGGCTTACCATACCGAGACAAAAGTAGTTTCAGAGAGACCCACTGAAAATAAAATCAGAGAAAAAAAAAAAAAAGGTTATGAGACAATACATTTCTAAATATAAAATGTCTGCTGATGTTTTGATAAAAAGCACCTTAAACTAAATGCACACATTTTAAAGTCATTGGGCTTAAGCATTTTTATTCCAGTTATTGTTAGTGTCACCATTAACTTCCCATAGAAAAATCTTTGCACAACGAGATGAATTGATTATAAACTTCTGAAATACACAGAAAAAATAGTAAATCAAATTAACTCTCTCAGGAAAGTGAAAAAAAAGTATGTCTGGAGAGCTGATCTGTTTGAAATCTTCTTGCTTATCACAATATAAAGATTTTTTTTGTAGCAGGACACAGATAATTGAAAGGGACACTACTTAGTAGAGCCCTGCATGAGACTAGTGTAGAAGCCCTGCAGCGGGACTGGGATCCTGTGGGTCTCACAGGACCACTGACATAATAGCAAGAACGGAATTAAAGAATAGTTCCATGCAGGGCTCTACTGCCTAGTCTACAAAGAGCAGAAATCCTGATCTATCTTGACAGCAGCATTATAGGTCTTACCTTAAAGATTTCATCAAAGTTTCTTGTACTTCTGTGAAGCAAGTTACATAACATTGACAACAGAAATGTCAGAATTATTTTGAAGTAAAAACATTATTTTGTTTTTAAAAATTGTTGACAATATGTTAGATTCTCTCTACTAAATACCACGTGCAGTGCATTGCACAAAAAAAAGCATAGCTAACTTCGCTACAGGTAAATGTGACCCAACCTCATCAAGTTAAGTTTCATTTTCAAATTTTCCCATCACCAGTATTCTTGAGCCTGACACATACAGAGCTCATCCACAATTCTGTTTCTTGATCTTGTTTTAAAAAAAAGCTGATGAAAGCTATTTAAATAGGTAAGAGGAGTTAGCTGCATAAAAACATGAGACTCTTTAAAAATAATTTAAAAAGGAGCCAACTTCTCCAAGTTCACCAGACAGCAAAAACTGTCTCACTTGAAAAGTGACTGCAGGACCCTCACTTGAAAAGTGGTCAGCATTTGGCATGAAGGATTTTTGATGTCCCTTACAGCTACTATTTTTGTTCCCCTCTCCTTACAGTGATACTTCTGACATGTCTCTGTGTTGTGCCTGAAGAGAGGCCTTAAAACTAAAACAGGTGTTAACAGTTCAAATTCAGCCATGGGATAAAGCTGCCAGAGTTGGAGAAGCTCTCAGACAGTCGGAGTGCCATATGGTCAGAGTGTCTTTTAAGTCGACAAATACTGTGATGTCAACTTCCCCACATTTCCCTCTGAGGTCATGCTACTCTGTTCTACATCAGAGCAGCTGCTGGGCAGAGAAGAAACCTTCCGCACTCATACTTGCAGTCTGCTGCCCCTAAAGGAACTCAAGTTGCTGCATAGAAAGCTGATACTGCCACTCCTCCTTTTGTTCACCTGCTTCCTTTGCTCCATATATCAAGCGCTTCTGACCACAGCGAGGAACTAATGAATAGCTGGCAAGGGAAGGAGGAAGATGGCCCAATCCCTCATGTTCATCTTCAGCAATAGCGTCCACCCTTAAGACTCCAGTGATGTTGAGAGTAAATATTAAACACACAAGTTAGTAGGGGGACAGAAAGAGACATCCTGTACCTTCTCATTATGTGCAGGGAGGATAGAAAGGAACACTGACTAGAGCAGGAAAGTTGAGAGAATTTAAGAAGGGTAGCAAAGGGGAAAGGCTTACTACAGGAGAGAGAGTTCAAGCAATGGTGCACAACAGAATGGATGAAGAGGAGACAAGACCCATAGGAATGGAAATGCTGTTTTAGAGAAGGGCAGCAAAGAAAAGGAGCTAACAAAGTAAATACCAGACAAGAGAAATTCCACAATTACTGTGACTGAGTGAATCAGCTAAGCACAGGGGAAGAATAAGAAAAAACAGAAGTTGGAGGAATAGGGAAAAAAAAAAAGATGCAGGCAAGTTAAGGTTACTTAATTGGTATTCTTTTGAGTGACACTTCCCTGGCAAGTGTCCTAGATCTCAGTTGTGGAGAGAAGGATAAAGTAGGTACTGTAGTTAGTTATTTAGAAATGCTGGTTTCACTGGCTGTGGAGGATCCTGTAGTTCCATTATGAGGTTATCTTGGTTTCTACATATATTGCTATTACTTCTTCTGGTGGTTGTTATCCAGATACTGCTAGACAAAGATTATTTTTATTCCAGATGGCATGCAATGCCTAAATGTTATCATTATGCAGAGTGGAAACAGGAAAGAAAAGGAAGACCCCTCCAGAGTCCACTATAGGGGTTTTATTCTCCCTACTCCTTGTGCAAATTATTAAGTATGAGCACTATGTATATTATCAGAAAATACTCACTACTCATTTGCGCAAAATAATTGCCCCAAGTCCAATTAAATGAAGTTTACTTGGTAAGCAGTGTTGCTTTTCTTAGTTATGGCTATGAGGCAACGTTTTTACTTAAGGTCCCAATTCCCCAAATAATTTAAGCATGTGTTTAACTTTACACTCATGGTTATGTTCCACTGAATTCAGTGGGATGTTTTTAAAAAAAGTTTAAAAGCCTATGTAAGCTTTTCAGAAATAGCACTAGAGGCTTCCAGTAATACAAGTTTCAGAAGGCTGTATTCTGAGCATGCAGGTCCATTGAATCCTTTAGGCTGTTGATACCAACTTTATCCAACATCCCTACTTCTTTCCTACTGCACCATTAGCAATATACTTATATGCATATAAGTCTGTGCAAAATTCTCATTCTATTTATTTCTAAAATTCTTAAATTATATTCTTTTTTGCAAATGTGTTCTTTTCATATTAGAAATGATTTATGAGCCCAGTTTTTAAGAAAACACTTTCCTAATTAGAGTAGCTTTGATAATAAACACGAAGGTACAGTAGAAGCAGTAGAAGTAGTTTTATTCGGCATGTTGGGGGAAGGGAGGTGCCGCTAAATAAAAAATGCCAGTTAAGGAAGAGGGAGGGAGTTTTGGGGCAGGAGGGGGGTGCAGGGCTGGGGCATGGGAGGGGGTGTGGAACGCAGGCTCCGGGAGCGAGTTTGGGTGTGGTAGGGGGCTCGGGGCAGTGGGCTGGGGTGCAGGAGAAGGTACAGGGTGCCGGATCGAGGGGGTGCTCACTTCCGCTGGCTCTCCACAAGCGGCAACCTGTCCTGGCTTCTCCCAGGCGGAGGTACATCAGGCAGCTCTGCACACTACCTATGCCCACAGGCACAGCCCCAGCAACTCCCATTGGCTGCAGTTCCCAGCCAATGGGACCTTCACAGCCAGCACTCGGGGAGGAAGGGGGAGAGTGCGCAAAGCCACCTACCACATCTGTGCCTAGGAGCAACCGGGACAGGTCGCCACTTGCAGGGAGCTGCCTGAGGTGAGTGGCCTCCAGATCCAGCACTCTCTCCTGCTCCCCAAGCCCCCCCGCTGCACAAAAACCCCCTCTCAGAGCCCACAGTCCACACCCACTCCTGTGCCTTATCACCCTGCTGGCCGTGTGCCAACCAACCAGACTATAAACCAGCATTTCAAAGATCAGAAATGTCAGTTTGTAGAGCTTTCTGGTTTGGATAAAACAGCTTTTACTGTATATTATAGATTAACATATATTGTGGACATTAATGACTTTTCACTTTAATGTGAAAATCTGTTACTTTGTATTGTATGCCCCTTCTGGATACTAATGAGAATGATGTTGGTAAAGAACTAAAGCAAAATTGTTTAGTGATATTCTTATAATTCACTGTTGATACCAGTTTTACGCATCCAAACATCTGTGAATAATAAATATCTGAACTTTGCCTGCTTTATGCCAAGAATAGTAGTATATTTCAAGATGCCAGCATATGTTCGCATAAACAGCCTGAAGCAATAAGTAACACATTAGTCGTCTCCTACGGAGCACCATTTTGGGAATATACAATTTTTCTTACCTGTAAATGATATTTCACCAGTGATCAATGTCATTCTCTATCTAGGTGAGTTTTCATTTCTGTCACACTTGACCAGATATGAGTGACCAACAGAATGCAGATGTTTGAGCACCAAAACAGTCTACCTCCAGATTCCTGTTAATGGCTCTCTGGTGTGAAAGCCTTAATATTTGTATAAAAAAATATTTAAAAGCACAGATGAGACACACCTGATTGGAATGAAATTGGTTAGAGAAATAAAGGATCCTCACTCAACCTTGAAGTGATAAATGTTTATTTATGGAACTGCAAGCTTTCACTAAATGCCCTGATGAGATACATTGGAGAAGCAGGACAACAGCAAGCGAGTATTTTTAGTACCACCAATTGGCTGTAAATCACATAGGAAGCAGGGTTAGGATATTAGACAGACAGACGTTGTCCTCTGGAGAAATACTACTGACAGATAAGAAAAAAACCCTGTCTATTCTCCAGAGTGGACAAGGTTAATCACTAAATAGATGGGACTTATATAGCGTTCTAATTAGAGAATACTTGGAGATGCTAGAACAGTTCAGTTGAAAATTGCATTTGAAGACATATGCATATCTATTATATAATGGCTGGTACACAATAGCTTTGCAGATCTGTTCACACAAACATTACCCATTCAGAAGAAAAGGTGGCAAAGTACATTCCTGGTGTAGTCAGACCCTCTCTTTGTTCTCTTGCAGTAAATGAAAAAAAATTCAGACTCAAATTGTGTGTTCAATACCAAGACAAAAGTGTTATACAGAAATCTGGAAGTTTCTTTTGGCCTCATTGGAAAAAAAAAGTCTGACACTGGGGAAATCGGGTGTGGCCCTTGTGCACAAAGGACGTCACAGAACTTCAGGCAACTCTGTAAGAACAGAGTTTTTTAAAAATGGGGAGGGGAGCCTGTAGGCAAAAGGCTACTATGTGCTAGAAACCAGAGGGGAAAAATCATTTACTGCTAGAAACAAAAAAAGACAGTTGCTAGAAGCTTTAAAAAAAATTCCTTCAAAAGGAGGATTTACAAAGAGCCCCCAACTCTGTGTGTTAGTATGTAGGTGGGAAAACATCTGCTTAAGAAGGCAGCTTGCTCTAGAACTTTAATGAACTGTTTGGATAGATGGTGTCATCAATGGTTCCCTTTAAGGGTCACCAGAGCAGTGCCACAATGCCTTAGAGACCAGGTGGCAATGCCTTTGTCAACATCTTGTTTGTAAAAAACCTAGAACTTGCTGAGAGATAAATCTGGTAGGTTTAAATGGCCCTCTGCTTCAAATAGGAGAATTTCTTCTAGACCCTATGTTAGGCAAAGACCTAGGCGAGCTTCTGGATTTTAACAGGGTCTCTTGAGCATTTAGTGTCTGTGTGTCGGAGCCTGAAGTTTTACATAGAACTGTTCATTAAGACAGGAAGTTGAGAATCTGAGTCAGTACAACCCTTCTTTCTACTGACAGTACATCTCTATGATCTGTGGCCTTCTTCGTCACAAGCTTGGTGACTGGCATTTTTGCTCAGATCATATTTTCTACTCTTCGAGGATTAGAATAACTGGAGCAATAGCCAGGATAAAATCCTTATCCCATGAGAGTTAATGAGAGTTTTGTCACTGAATTCAAGAGAGGGGGCAGATTTTACTCATCACTCAGAAGAGAGGAGGTGAAAAGTAATGAACGCTTACAAAATTTGTGTCCAGAATGAGGAGACTACATATTCACACACACAAATGTGACTATGAAATAAAGTAGGCACATGGAAACACAGAGGAACTGATAATTACTTCATCATAGAAAAAGATACAAAATTGATTTGATACGATTTTCCCCACCCCCAAAGACTGTAGAATAAATGGGTGATAACTGAAGATCAGAAGAAATTGAAATAATTACCTTTAACAAACAGATCTTATCCAAAAGCTCAAGAAAATCAAAAAACTCATGGGGTTTGCACAGAACACAGAGGACACCGTGTTTACAGTCAGAAGAATTCCCTGCAAACTGAACCCTATGTAGCTTGTACTGTGATCGTGATAGGCAGGAACAATGTGGGGGTAGAGGGTCAGAGTGAGGGTATAAAATCTCCAAGATAGAGTTCCTTTTTGATAATTCAGGAGCCTACTTGCATCACAAGCTCCTCAGTTAGATATTGGTTAGTTATTTGCTACTACTCAGGCTGAGGGGATAGATACCTCAGAGTTGAAACCTGATATGTGGCAGATACTCTGTTATGGAAGGCAGGCTGATCAATCCTTCCTTTAGAGAAGAATTTTTTATTTTTATTTTTAAAAGAAACCCCCACCCCCATCCCGAACCTAGGCAAAATTATGCAAATCAAGCATGAGAACTGAACATTCATGATGCTCACTCTGGACAAGTCACAGCATAACTTGAAAAGCTTAAACAACCAGAACAGGTATTCACAAATTCTCTTATTCCATGGATTGCTCATGACTGTTCAAGTGTGACAAGAGAAAACCATCTAGTCAGAGACTAAACTTGTCCACCCTGAGAACTTTGAGGGGGAGGAGGCAATGTTGCCTCAACTATCTAGAATAATACATTGATGGAATCAACTCTTCCCCCACTCCTCCACCTTTTTATTTGGTTGTTCATAGAAGCAAAACATTTTTGGTCAATATATCAGAATGCAATTACGTACACACATAATACATATATTCTGAAATGTAACATAGCACATATAAAGAAGAACCTTTTAGAATGGAAGATGAATAAGGAATTTTGAATACAATTCTGAAATAAACTTAAATATGCATGTGGCTTTACAAGATATAAAGGAGTGAAATCTTGGCCCTACTGAAGTCAGTGGCATGTTTGTCAGAGAATTCAATAAAGCTAGGAGCTCACCCAATTAATTCTTATTAATGCCTAGAAGATCCACTACAACTTAGTGAATTTTGTGAGTCAGCAAAACATATGAACCTCCTAAAAATCAAAAACACCCTCCCCCTCCAAAAAAAACACCCAAAGATAATTCATCAAAATACACTTTGTGCTTTATCCCAGCAAATAGAGTTTAATTTAAATTATATGCTGCCACTTTATAATGAACTAATGTGCATACACAAGTACAGCCTGCAAAAATGTTAAAATGATGAAGGCTTAGCAATCAGGACATCTTACTTCAGGCCTTACTTACAAATCTTTGGTGAGAAAAGGGGACAGACCAAATTCATGATGTGAATTGTAAAGTATGAAGATTAGTAAGGTTCTGCTCTATATAGCTATGTTAATTTGGGGAAAGACGTGGATAACACATGCTATTCAAGGCATTTCCTCTCCACATAAATGACTACAGCAACTATATAATGAAGATTTTGTTTTTACTACCTGCTCATTACTTTTGACTTCTGATTCTCTGCTTCCACCGTGATTTTCATTATTGTTTGTACTCATCACACCAGTAAGTAATTCTGGAGAACTAATTAGGCTTGACCCATAGCCATTCTTATTGGGGGTTTTTGATAACATTGAAGCCATCTTATTAAAATGTGATAAATAATTTTCATTTGATCCTTGAGAAGTTTCAATACAGTCCTCCAGTGCCGTATAGTTGTCTACCACTTCTGCTCCAGAAGCTGATTGAGCTGGATTTTTTAATGTATTAGTGATAGGCTGAGTTTCAGAGGTAGCATGGGAACATCCTTCTATATGATTACAGGAAAGAGAAGCTTTCTTTTTACTGTTAAAGGATGGCATATATTCCTCTAGATACATGCCAGAGATCTGCTTACACACACAAGATGCATCTAAAAGATCAGAGACCTGGTAATTCTTTGGTTTTATTCTTGGTGGATTATTAACATTGAATGGACTTAGTTTTCCCTCTGAAGCAGCAATCTGATTATTGTTTGGAGGTACTGATTCATGTGTTAGTGATTGTTTTTTATGAGCCAGTAGTCCACTGTTTGTTAGAGGTGTGAAAACATTATTTATGTCTGTAACCTCAAGCGGTAGCTTTGGAAAAGTTTTCATTTTTCTCAAACAACTTTTCTTAAAAATCTCTCTCTCTCTGTCATTAGTAAATGGTTGTGTCTCCAAAGCAATGTTAGCAAATTGTTCATTAAATATTACATGCTTGTCCTCTTCTTTGCTCTTTCTAACTTGAGTTACAAGTTGTGAATTTTGAGATCTTTCATCATCCAGATCAATTTGCATTTCCTTTAAACCACATTCTCTTGCATTCATGGCCACATTGGATACAGAAGTGTCTCTGTGATAGCTTGCTGTCATGTCTTCCATTGTAGAGGAATCACCTTCTGTGTTGTTTTTTTCATTTTTGTACAATTTTAATCCCACACTTCTCTGACACATTTTTCCCTTCCACATGTTATCACAGCTGTCTAGATGCAAAAACAGATGTTTGCATTAAAAATGTGTTTAAACCTTTCATCTTTCCTAAGAGTTTTCTTTTATACTTTGCAGTTTTTTTTACCCTCATAGCACATTTTAAAGTACATTACAGAAACAAGATTCTTGGAGCATGTCATTTTTATCAGAAAGGACAAAATTTGAAAGAGAGTCATCATAAGTCAGAATGGAAAATTGTTCAGTGTCACTATATTATTGTTACTGAACATTTGGCTTTTTCCTAATAAAAGAGAATCCACATATATTTTGGTCCAACTGTTATTAAACAGGTTATATTTTCTTTTTAAACAAACAGAAAAGGACTACAGTGATAGACTACAAAACTTCCAGATCATTTTCTTTGATTTCACTATTTACATATTAGGACTTTCTGAAATATATTATTTTAATCTGAAATACATTATGTTTACCTTGAAAAGTACCAAATGATTCTATTGAAAGCACCCTTCTTCCAACAGCAGATAGACTTCGACAAATATTACTTGAGGAAGCAAACGTCAATTTTTCTTCACATAATGATATGATACTCTATAGACAATTAAAGTTAAAAAACATTTACTAGTTGTTTACAGTAAATAATCTTTCCGAGTCTTTGGCTTAAAATGATCAAGTTAATATACATAGCACATTGGCATTTTCTAACAAGATACTAGTATACGGGACCTACATTTTGCAATATGTTGTATGTATATTAAAGTAATGTATAGTTAGCAATGTATTTCTAGCATGGGCTACTATAGAATTATTTAATTCACGTTTCAAGTTACATATCACAGTTTTAGATATAGGAAATATTAGGAATGACTGGTAAACATAACTTTTAAAATTTCATTTCTATAAATAATTTAATGAGAGTGTTCAAAATGAAAATAAGTATACTATTTTATAATGGCTCTAAATTGTGGCTTGTGTTCATATGAAAGTTTTTATTTAATTACAAACTGGTTGGCACTAAGGGGAAGAGGTAGTGAGCACCACCTTCCCAAGTGCATCCCACTGCACAGTGATGATCTATGCCAGGAGGGTTTTTAACAGCTGCTTTGACTCGCCTTCTGATTACCTGCTGCATTACACCAGGAGGGAAGAAAGTGGCTCTGGTTGACCCATTGTTTGCTTATATGCCAGACTGGACAGGACAAGTCGCTAAGGCTTCAACCAGCTATCCTGGACCTAGGGGAGTAGCTGCAAAGGACTGGATTCCATAAACCATGCAGCAACTCACAATAGCCCAGAAGAGAGGGCAGAAAGAGAAGCTGAGAACAATCAGTTACAGCTCTTTGATTCTCTGCACCAGTCCATTAATGAGCAGTCTAGGGAATGGCTGCCTCTGACTTAGACCAATCTGAGCCTGAGAAGGAGCCAAAATTTACCAATATACATTTCCAAAGAGCCACACTAATATATCAGCCGCCTCCCATCAGCTCCCCGCACGCCAACCTGCAGCGCCTCCTGCCCGCTGGCAGCCCCACTAATCAGTGCCTCCCACTCCCTTCCCACACCTCCCAACTGCTGTGATCAGGTGTTACGCAGTGCACAGGAGGCTCTGGTTGGGAGCGGGGGGAGAGCAAGGGCATGGCAAATTCGGGGTAAGGGGTGGAGTAGGGGCAGGGGCTGGGGCAGAGCAGGGGGTTGAGCATTGAGCACTCTCTGGCACATTGGAAAGCTGGCATCTATAGCTCCAGTCCTGGAGTCAGTGCCTATACAAGGAGCCGCATATTAACTTATGAAGAGCCACGTGTAGCTCTGGAGCCGCAGGTTGGCCTCCCCAGTCTAAGTTGTACCAGTTGGCAACACAGTCTCCTAGGGGCCATGTGTCACCCGGGGATAGCCGTGAGCACACTATATGCTCCAATCGTTTCCCTGTCTGCAGTGGGGGAATGTGGAAAGATGTAGGAGCTGGCCATGCCAGCTTTTTGCCGACGGGGACTGTCCCATGACTGGATGGTCCCAGCAGGGGAATTGCAGGTGTTTTCCACTATCTTCATGGCAAGTGAACATAATAAAGGGAGCAGAATGAGAGAAAGAATCTGTCCAAAGGACTGATTGCAGTATCTTGACCTCAGGTAGAAAAGGTAAAGGCTTTTCATGCTGAATAAGTTGAAGCCTCGTGGCAAAGAAAAATCAAGCTATAAACCTCCTGGTATTCTTAGTCTATATAATGAAAAAATAATGTAAACACAAAATTAAAGCAAAACTATGCATGAAAGTCAAATAGTAAAGAGTACGGAACCAATACTTAAAATATAGATTTTTTGAATATATCACTTCACAAAATCCTATATACCAGTGGCTCTCAACCAGGAGTACATTTATCCCTAGGGGCACACAGAGGTCTTCCAGGAGGTACATTAGCTCATCTAGATATTTGTGTAGTTCTACAACAGCATACATAAAAAGCACTAGCAAAGACAGTACAAACTAAAATTTCATACGACTTGTGTATACTGTTCTATATACTATACACTGAAATGTAAGTCTAATATTTACATTCCATTTGATTTATTTTATAATTATATGGTATAATTGAGAAAGTAAAGAATTTTTCAGTAATGGTGTGCTGTGTATTTTTAGATCAGATTTGGTAAGCAAGTAGTTTTTAAGTGAGGTGAAACTTGGGGGTATGCATGACAAATCAGACCTCCTGAAAGGAGTACAGTTGTCTGGACTGGTTGAGAGCCACATCTATGAATTGCTTTGGTAAACAATTTGAAACAGACAAAACAAGTAAAAAAACATTGTTTAGGGTAAAAAAAAAAATTTGGAATGTTAAAATGACATCAAATCAGAGACAGTTTGCCAAAACAGCTGTACATTACAGAAAAATTCATCAGTAATAAAACATAGGTTTATTTATTTAGTCCTTCTCAGTAAAGAATGGTCCAGAAATGCCCAGAAGCAGAATGACCCTAAGCCTGATTCTCTCATCCCCCTCTTGTATACACTCAAAAGTAACATTTGAGAGCCACAGTATAGGTTCCTTTGTAGTATAATACCCTCTTTTCTTACTTATTTCTAATACTTTCAAAAGTAGATGTCTCAAGAAACTAATGACAAGTCTCAAGTGATAGTGCATATGGGAGAATCTGGATCCACATCATACATGTACAACCTTCTGGGAACTGCAATTACCATCAAGTAATTTCTCCTCTTTTCTCTATATTTATAGCTAAGATTTTGGAGATGAAGGAAATGAAAGAATTTTTCTAACTCAGAAGACACTTCAGGTCAATTATATAACCTGGACAGATGCAATTTAAAAAGATCTTCTATGTCTTATACACATGTAAAGGAAATGTTATCTTACTAAATTTTTTTTAAAAAAATCATAGTTGGATACTTTACCTCAATATCTGGCCTATCTTCAGGATTTTCTTCTTCCATTTGTTTCAGCAGAGTCTGTAGATCCTGCCCAAACTCAGATTCCATCTCAGACTGTGTCACATACTCAATTGCTGCTTTCAATGTTGCACCCAAAGAATAGATATGTGCCTGCATGAAGTTTAAAATAAAAATTAATATTTTATCAAGTCACCATTAAGAAAACAAGCCATATCCCTATTCAAGTGCATAACTTCTATCCTAGCAGAAGCTGAAAGTGAAAAATATACTTTAGTGTTATTTTTACAGTGTCAAAAAGTTGAACTATTTTTAGCAATGTTATGGAAGAGCATATTTATAAACATTAATAAAAAGAAATATCAGGTTGCATGCTTATAAGCTTTTCTTTTATGACCTCTGATGGTTAAGATTCAAGTTTATATGAGATATATTTTGTATACAAAAGCTTTCTACTCTATGTGTACAAAATCTTACAAGACAAAAGATTATAGGAAGATTTTATGGTGCCCAGGTTTAATTTCTGACACAGCTTTGGTAACGTGGTAAAAGGTGTAACTGACCTCAGATAAATGGACACAAGTCATTCAACATCCATGTGATATCCTCATTTTATGGTCTCATGAGAATTTTAGAGTAAGATTTTGAAAAGTGCTCAGTGTTGGCCTAATTCTGCTCCTACTTCAGTCAATGGTAAAATCCCACTGATTTCAGTAATAATAGAGTTAGGCCAATGCTGAGTACTTTTGAAAATCTGACTTGAAAGTATTAAATTTGTCACACAATCCAGATGAGAGAAATCTTTTAAATTTTTCTAGTTAAAATGAAGAAAAAAATAAGAACCAAAACAGGAAGCCAGCACTTTCAGATTTGGTTTAGACTGTATTTTCAAATTTTGTGTAGAGCACACTATTCTAATATAGTAACACAATACAGTGTAGCTTTGGAGGAGGAAGTTATGTAGACAGGCATTTGCTGATGCTGAATATTGCCCTCATGGACTAAAAAGCATGATCAAATGTACACTATACAGTGAAGCTACAGACTAGGAGCTTGCCATTCTAACTGCCTTATTTTGACAGAATTAACCATATTTTATAATTCATCCAGTCCTCTAGGCCAAGCCATTTTTCTCATCTTCCTAAATGGCAGAATTGCCTCGATTTTAGGTAAGGGAGGAAGGAGCTACTCTAACAGGAGGCAGAGTCAAACCTGAGCCAAGGTAGTTCAGCTAGAACAGGCCTGGCTCCTCCAGTCAAACTCATGGAAGTACAAACCAGAGGACTGCTTGCCTGACTTTGCAAAAGGGCTGTAGACTTATATAGACAGGGCTTGACCTGTTTGCCTCACTGAGAGGTACCATCCCTTTTGGTAAGCAAACATCATAGCTGTGACAAAGTTAGGTCAATGAATTGCATATGATCGATCTAAGAGAACTGAACATTTCTTAGAATTTACTCAACTGTTTTGCTGAAGATTGTCTCAATTAGCTATCATTTCCATCACACTAGAAACACTACGCTTTTTTTCTGAAGTCAGCACTGCACTATTAAGTGGATGAGAATAATGTCAGCCTAAAATATGTTTTGAAAGTCTCAGGACATAAGTCTAGATAAGAATATTACAAAATATTTACAGTTTTGCATGGAGGGAGAAACTGCAACTAAACACAAAGGACTGGCTCTATTCACTCTCCTTCTGACACTTAACTAAAGTTGGCACAGACTGAGACTAGTGCTAGGTAACCAACAAAAAGCACAATGTGTACTAAGGATCATTGATAGTCTTGTAGAATCCCTATGATAAGATGGGAAACACTGACATCTCTGGTAAAAAGCTACACAAACAAGAAGTCTGGGTGCCTAAAACATGAACAGCAAGATGATAGAAGCAATCATTTCTGAACTCTCACTAGTCTCCTAGCCATACCACTATTCCACTTCTAAACACAGGATGAATCCCACACTAACACGATCCCTGTTATAAATGCTATGCCCTTTAGTAAATGTTTAGAGTATCAGGCTCTTAGAAGCATTCTCCGAAGGCAAAATAGCTGTAAAAGAAACAAGGAACAAGACGTCTTCTAAGCAGACAGAGTCTAGGTCACTAACTCTGCTTGAACTAGTAGCCATGTACTTGTTTGTGTATTAGAACTTTCAGCTGTAAAGCACATTTTTTTCCACTCAAGAAAGTTTTTTCTACTAGCCTAGAATTTGGTCGGATAGCCAGTTTCGTAGACTGAATTACAAACCAGTGAACAGCATAAGATATATCAAGCCATAAAACACATTTCTTTACTTTGAAGTTGGATATTTCATTTCTGAAAGTAAAAATGACTAGGTTTCTCTTTGGAAAAACAGAACACCTGAACCTGAACAAACACCACCAAAAAGGAACAAAACATACTGAGGCAAATCCTTAACCTTTTTATATTATCATCTTTGGAATATAGCAACAGGCTGAGCTTTTTGGATATGCTGAACATTCAATATACAATAGCAGATTAATAGTAAGCAATCACAAGTATAAAAAAAAGTTATTTATACATTTCAGTATGCATGAATACCAAATAATTGGTAACACACACTGCACCATTGTGTTCCATAAAGCATGTCTCAGTATGGCCTTCCTCAAAATTAGCAGTTTTACAAGAACAACTTAGTTATGCTCTAAAATTTGGAAAGTCTTTAACATAAGCATATTTACATTCAATAAATTTTGACAATATATTTAATTGTGTAGTTAATGAATCTCACTGAAAGTTACACTTACTTTAGAGTGACGGTGTCAGAATATTAGAGAAACTGATACTGATGTGTGTGGGGCAGGATGCCCTATCATTCAGGAAGCACTAGCAACTGGGATAACCAATGAAAATATTCTATGGAGCAAGATTTAAAAAACAAAAAAAACCCCAAATGGCATTTTTAGTTCCTCTATCTGGTGAAAGTTAATTTTAAAATCACAACATATTTTGTTCAACACATTTCATGAGATCCTGGAATGGAATTAATTTAGTATGGTTCTAACAATTTATTCAGGTTTTAAGGCTCAAAATACAGCAGTGGTTAGGGAAAAGTTTGATATGGAGAGCACGTGTGGGAATACCTTGGGCACCTACTTATTCATCCTGTAAATAATAAGATACAATAATAACAATATTCTGAAAGTTACCTGTATCTGTAGCACTCAGTATGTTCTTTAAAAAAAGCTTATTTCAGAGCTACAACTATGGAAGGACAAATTATTTACTCTAAGTCCTCAACCCACACTGCCCAAAAGGTTTGCTTCTTTGGATTAGCTGTTCAGCCCAATAAACACATAAGCAAAGCCTCCTCAGAAAGCACCAAGAACCCTCTCCCCCCACACTTAACCTACAGTGACTTTCAGCACAGCAAACAAGTTAATTGGCCACAGAGAGGAGCCTAGATCATTCCCTATTAATTAAATTTAAATACACAATACACTAGATTGTCTAATTTAGAACATAAAGTCCTTGGGGGAGTGATCAAGCATGTCTTTCGTAGAGAAATGAATGCACAGGTTACATTAAAAAAAAAAAACACAAAAAACCTGCAAGTGTTATAGCATAACAGTGTCCATAGGAGCAGACTGACATACCCACAAGATTCCACTTCAAGATCAAGAATGAGGAAGAGGTTGACTGTGTAAAAGATTTGCCCTTAATAAAGCAAATATTTTCAGTAGTAAACTGAACAGTAAAAGGAAACCGGTCAAGGACATTTCTTTTCAGTTACAGTGTTTCCTTTCAAGTTTGCTGTGGTAGGTTCAAAGTGAAAATATTCTTGTGGCTTTTCCCCCAAACCTGAAGCCTCTCCTGTGTCTGGTGGAGATGTGATGAGAATGGGAAAGAAGGGGAAGCACAGAGTGGGTGTAGGGGTAGGGCCTCAGCTCCAACAACTCATCATTGCCGGGTTCACAGAGGAGACCAATTGGCTTCCCCGTTCCCTTTAAAGAGCACATAGGGCACCTTCTGGATGTGGATGGCCAGTGTTTGGCACCCTTTTGGCTCATCTCTTCAGATGGTTTTCCCTCTTCCTCTCAGTTTAGATAGATGTGCTGCATGTCCTTGAGTGGCAGGGCTGGGCCAATCACGCTTTCAGGGAGTCAGGAAAGGATTTCCCCCACCCACATATTATAATTGACACTGCTGTGCTGCTTCTCCCTCTACCCCCAAGGCATCTGGTTTTCAAAATATCAGTTTTAATTATTGCAAATTGTGGTGCGTTTCCTGTGCCAACTGTAGGTTAACATGAGTCAGTCTGGCTCACTTAACTCCAGGTAGGGATTTTTCAAAGGCATTTGTTTGGGAATTCATTTAGAACTGTATGGGTACCACTCTCTGTCTTGTGCAATTTGAGGATCTTCTCATCTTCAAATTTCTCTCCCACACAAGAGATTCTTGTCTTTACCTCTGGATAGCTGAAGTAAGAAATGCATCAAGGAGGGGATAATACCTGTCTCCAAACTTGGGTTTCTTGATACCTCTGCTTGAAATCTATACTGGAAATGTCCAGCTAGGTAGTTATGCACTGGTGCTGTGACTGTAAATTAAGTTAATGATTAGCTAAATGAAGTTGCAGCAACTGCATTTAACCCATACTGCTGTGTCTATATGTCTGCATTCATAGAATTCAAATACCGAACAAGGAATAGGCAGCTATATCTGATGAAGGCTTAATCTACAGTCTATAAAAATGACCTTCATAAGAAAATTGCAGGGGAAGTGAAAACATGTATTGTATCACACCAGTAGAAGTGATATCATCCAGGAATTAAGTTGCAGAGGCAAATGAAACTCATTTATTTTGCATCTTCAGCCATATCACCTGCAACTCTGCCCATACTCCTGGACGGAGACTGGTTTAAGAACAACCATCCACAAAAGTATCTAAGGGGTAGCCTTGTTGGTGTGTATCCACAAACACAATGGGGAGTCTGGCGGCACCTTAAAGCCTAACAAATTTATTTGGGCATAAGCTTTTGTGGGTTAAAAAAATCCACTTCTTCCATAAATCTGAAGTGGGGTTTTTTCCCCATGAAAGCTTATACCCAAATAAATTTGTTAGGCTTTTAGGCACCATCGGATTCCTTGTTTTTATCAACGAAAGTGCTGACTCACAAGTGCGAGACCACCCTTTCCCCTCTCCCTCCAGAATCAAATTACCCTGGGCCACAGGTTGCACTAAGCAATCAGTCAAGCACTAAGCTGCAGATTTAAGAGGTGATCTGCAAAGGATTTAAAAATCCACCAGTTAGAACTGTCCCTCCTTCATAAACTCTCTCATGTTTCACTTTAGAAGCATCAAGTTTGGTTCTCCCTGATTTTGGTGAAGGCCTTACTGGGGACTTGTGAACTCTGACAGTTTAATTGAAGAGTGGGGAGTTGTTGGGGCCTTAACAAGGCATGCATTGTTCCAAATGCAAGATGGTCAATAAAAGCTTAATACCACACTACTGTGTATTTGGTATTTAGTTTAAATGAATTACATGTATTGTGCATCACACCCCCTTTCACAGAACTCCGTCAAAGTTTTTTCACAAGTCTGAGATATTAGCAGCTCTCTGAAATGTTGGTGTATTCCATTTGTATTTATAAAATATCTTTAAAGATCCTACTTGGTTTACAAAGGAAGGATCTAAAATTTAGTGTTTACTTTGTTAGAGTACATATGGCAGTCTGGCACTTACACATGTTAAGTGTACTACTACTTTTTGGAAATAGATCTGGGGTAAAATGGTAACAGAATGCATTTTTGCAACCATCCACTTGATGGAGTTTTCGCCAAGTTTATAACAAATCACTCTTTTAAAGGATATGGACAGCAGACTTGGTGCTTCTTGGTCAAATTTAGGCCCCTAGTTTATACGTCGGGAGTTTATTGGCTTTAAGAACTTTCACTGAAGATTTTTCTTAAAGTTTTTGTAGGTAAATGCAGAGACTGATTTATAAACACTGAAACAATTATTATAGAATATGAATAAGGTACATTTCTTACTCTTTTCTGAAGACTAGCTATTTGATTCAGAGATTAAAACAGATGTAAAAGGATATGTCACTAACTTCTACCCAGAAGGGAGTACGGTCATTAGCATTTAGTGAACTTGTTACCTGCTTAAGATGACATGAAATGAGGAGTACCATATAACATTATCACGATAAGAAAATCTGTGCACTGTTTCCTTTTCAGGACATAACATAACCCTGTTCAGTTACACATGGTGAAAGATTGCCTGTTGTCTGAGAGAGAATTACATTTGAGGTTGAATTACGCAAAAACACAGTAGGTGTGCAAAATGTCATTTGGAAACATGGATTTATATGGACTATGCATGCTACATGTTTTCCAATGCATAGCTCTAGAAGTACAGGAACTCCTCACTTAACATTGTAGTTATATTCCTGAAACATTCAACTTTAAGCAAAACAATGATAAGCGAATTCAGTTTCTCCATAAGAATTAATGTAAATGAGGGGATTAGGTTCCAGGGAAATTTTTTTCAGACAAAAAGTATATATCACACATTATATATATATATAAAATCACACATACATACACAGTATAAGTTTTAAACAAACAATTTAATACTGGTACACAGTGATGATGATTGTGAATCTTAGATGAGGTGGAGGAGTCAGAGGGTGGGATATTTCTCAAGGAATGCTTTACTGCTAAATGACTGAGCTCTCAATGGTTAACTCTCACACTCTACAGCAGTAAAAGAGGGAGGCCAGACAGAGACAGAGACATACACTCTGAGTTTGTTTGAGAGATAGGGATGCATATTTCCAATTAGGTATCAAGAGTGGGGTCAGAAGTACACTGCCTTGTGAATCAGATCAGCAAGCCAGCAGCTCTCTCCCTCGTGTGTCCCCCCTGCTCTATGGAAGATGGGGTAAGCGGGATGCAGGAGTGGGAGGATGGAGACATAGGACATTAGCCCCCTCTTTTCTTCCTCTCCCCCCACACAGCAAGCAGGAGTCTCAGGGAGCAGCTCCAAGGCAGAGGGCAGGAGCAGCACATGACAGTGGGGGAAAGGACAGTGAACTGCTGGCAACTGATAGCTCGCTGGGTAGCTGGCTGTTAAAAGGAAGCATTTCACAACTTTAAACAATCATGTTCCCTGCATGATCAGCAATGTAACAACAAAACAATGTTAACCAGGATGACTTTAAATGAGGAGTTCCTGCTGTCATTATGTGGACTTTTAGAGTTTAATGAGATGTCCAGCAAACTTTTAATCAAAATAAATCAAATTCCAGTTGATCCATGAAGTTTCAGCTCTTCTGAGACACATTTCTTGAAAACGACCATTCAACAGCTTTCTGAAGCTGTTCATGACAAAAAAAAATTGGGAATGCAAGTAAGCAAGGTGACATCAGATTCAGATCACCATAGGTATGTGAAACATTGATCACATATCCTTCATCACAGTACACTGAGAAATCTTAATCTACTAGTCATCATGCATTCCTTATTTTAACAAAAACCTCAATACAGACTTGCCTGCAGTAGCAACTGCTTTGCAACTTTAATTGCAAGTCTCAAAACCCTGTATTAAATTGTGCCCAGCCAGTGGCAACAGTATAATCACTAAATAATGGCAATTAGGCATACCACATTTCTGTCACTGCTTCAGCTTTGAATAATGACTCTTGATACTGAAAACAGACATGCATCCACTCACTCAGACACTTCAGTTCTTCTAGGAAGGTGCGAAAAATCCCAGACTCCAAAAGAAAATTTCTAACACAACTGATTCATGAAACCTAGAGTTGAAAAAGGCCTATTAGATCCTTTTGCATGTCAGACGCACTCGTTGTAGCTTGCCTGAAGTTTGTATGCAAGTTCTTTGAGGCAGGAACCATCTTTTACTATGCGTCTGTATGGCATCTAACACAATAGGGGTCCCAATCACTATTGGGGCTTTAGGCACCACTGAAATACAAATAAATAAATAGGGTAGAAAGAAGGGAGAAGGAAGGATATGAGACAGCATTAAAAATGCCCAATATATGACCATTGTTTCCAACCCAGCTGTGAACAACAAAAGCCCCCCCCCCCCCCCCCCACCCCGTCCCTCTCCCTACACTTTCCGTAGAACTGCAACAAATTCTACAAGAAAGGGAGCTTAGGAATATGGCAACCCCCAACAAATTTAGAAGAGAAGAAATGCAAACTGCATGGTGATTTTTAGGGAGCTAAATCCTATGGGGCACCATCTTAAGAATGGCCTCCAACCATGAGTACCATTTAATCAGACTCAGTAGAATATCTGTACATTAGTGCATGTCATGTCACAGGTTACCGGATTGTGGGGGTTATCAAAATTACTATTTGGTAGCCCATGTGGCCTGGATTTAGATAGCAGCCTTGCAGCTCAGGGCAGTAAGGCCTACTGGCTAGAGTCAGTAAAGCTATTCTTCTGCTCAGGGATGCACAGCTTGCATCCATTCCTTTCCCACAACAGTTAGGATCTAGGTAAATTACTCCAATGCCACCATCTCTACCACTTGGATCCCAGACAGCTTTTCTGGTTTCAGCCACCGCCAGCAGTAGTCCTAGAGATGCCGGCCAAGCCCAGGGCAGGTACTGTTCACAGTGAATGACTGATGCTGGCCTGGTCCAGGATGCCAGCCTTCACGTTGCTGTATTCCAATGCCTCATGATTCCAGTAGGCGGTCTGGACCAAGCCAATTAAACATGCTGCCAAGAGGACAGCTCAGAGTTCTGGCAGCCACGGCAACCCATTCAAATGTCACGAGGAACTCTTCGGGGTTGTCACTGTATCTCATCTTTAGGAGATGCATGAGGAGACCTGCCAAAATGTTCCTCATCTCTGACGCAGTCGGGATGAGGAAAGGCAATGTAGTTGGCTGCAGCAGTTCCTCCATCTGCCGGACCAAGTGCTCTTGCTGCACCTGAGGTTGGGTGGCCAGTTCCCGCATCATTTGCTGCTGCTAGGGATCTATGCCCTTCTAGAGCTGCAGCTGTGAGATGATCTGTTATGACGGCTGGATCTTGTTGCTGGCTCTCCAAAAGCCATTTCAAAATCATCTACACTTATCCAGAAGGGGGTCTGTTTTGATGTAATACATTACATTAATGAGATGGAAATAGTATCAGTCCCTTCAATTATGGGAGTACGTATGCCATCAGTTACTACGGTTTACAATTTAAGGGATATTTTAGATCCCTAACTGCAGTCTGACAGGCATTTATCACTTCGAATATTTGACTACTGCAATTCACTCTCCATGGGACTGTACTTTAAAATCAGACACTAAGCCTGGAGCAGAAAGTAGCAGTTTGATTGTTGAGGGGGAGCGTGTGACACACAAGTGTTCTGGGATCTGCATTGGTTGCCTCTTGGTCTCCAGCTGGAGTTTAAGATGCTGGTAATGGTCTACAAAACTCTACGTGGCCTTCAACCAGTCTTCCTGAAGGACCACGTCTCTTCCCTGCCAGAGCTGCACCCACCAGGGGTACCCAATCTGGGTCCCCGTCACTATAAAAGGAAGGGGAAAACTGTTAGGAAGTTCTCTGTGGGGGCTCTGCAACCTTGATTAACAATAGCCTGGATTTGGTGACCTTCTGCGCAAACCGCAAAGACCCATTCAACGGGATTTTTGGAGAGAACTGAAAGTCCCAAAGCAGCGAAGGCATGGAATGAAGTATCTGTAGGTGTGTATCTGTCTGAATTCATGATAGAACTATTTTAATTCTTTTGAAACTTCATTGTGTTGTATAATTCATTACATTATAGCACCCAGAGCTTTGGGCAGACATCTTATTTTAAATACAAAAACAGACTGGAGGAGGAGAATAATGAAAAGGACAATTCACATATATTGAGTTATCTGGATCCTTTAGCAAGCTGAGCACAAATCAAAGGTGGTTTAATACAGTCAAAGACAAGTTTGCACACTTCGGAACAAAGAACACAAGCGATACCTACATGATGGAAGACTGTATTCTGGAAACAAGCAACTTGAGAAGGACTTGTGGCCACAGTAGATAACCAAATGAACATCAGCTCCCAATGCAATGCTGTGACTAGAAGGGCTAACATGATTCTTGGACAGACGTATAAACAAGGGAAATTCGAAAATGGAAGTGATATTACCTCTGTGTACAGCACTGTTAAGACCATTATCGAAATAGTGTACTGTGTCCTGTTCTGGTGTTCACTTTATTTATTTATTTTTTTAATAAAAAGATAAATTGAAGCATGTTCAGAGAAGAGGTACATAAATGATTTGGGTCTGGAAAACATGCCTTATATAGTCAGAGACTTAATGAGTTCAATCTATTTACTTATCAGCAAAAAGTTTACGAGGTGACAATCATAATCTAAGTAGCCACCTAACGAGAAGATTTTGGATACTAGAGGATAAACAGAAAACAGTATAACAAGATCCAAAGGCTGGAAATGGAATTTAGAAAAATTCAAACCTCATATAAGGTGTAAATTTTTAAACTTTTAGGGTAATTAACTATTTGAACAACTCAAAGGATATGGTTGATTCTTCATCAGTTCAAGTCTCTATATCAAGATTGGGTGTATTTCTAAAAGATATACCCCTGTTCAACTACAAATTACTGCCTTTGATTCAGGAATTAGTGGCTGAAATTCTATGGTCTGTGCTATGTAGGAAGTTAGACCAGAGGATCACAATAGTCCCTTCTGGCCTTAGAATTTATGAATTGAAGAGCAAGAGAGGAAGCAATCCTTGGAGTTACAATGTGTAAATATAGAGCATGACAAAGGATCTGTTGTGTTACTCCCTGACAGAGATAAATAAATAGGCTTCTGTAGACATTCTTATTTGCATATTTAAGAGACAATATGGGACAAGCCAACAAGGAAGCTCTGAATGGTGACCACATAAACATTTAATATCTTTATTCAAGTATTTCAATTATGAATTAGCTATTTACATTCTGTACTGAGATTTCATTGAAGTTCAACTGTGCTTCAGACTTCAGATTTAAAGAATGGGCCAGACAGGAATTAACAGTGCATAAGCAAAAGTTTCCGGCTAGCCATGAGTAATAATATACAGAAAGTGGACCAGAAGTTGTTTTATGTGTTTGTTTTGCGTGTGACAGGGGCAGGGTGAGGCGGGCTCTGGATGGCGCTTACCTGAGGGGCTCCCCGCAAGTGTCAACATCCCCCTCACTCAGCTGCTAGGTGAAGGCATGACCAGGAATCTCTACGCGCTACCTCCGCCCAGAGTGCTGGCTTCACAGGTCCCATTGGCCCAGAACCGCTGCCAATGGGAGTTGCGAGGGCAGTGCCTGCGGGCAGCGGCTGCTCATAGAGCTGCCTGGCCATGCCTCTGCCAAGCAGCTGTGCAAGGGGGATGTCACCACTTTTGGGAAACCACTCAGATAAGCACCACCCAGAGCCTGCCTCACCCCCTCCTGTGCCTCAACCTCCTCCCACACACAAACTCTGCTGCTGGGGTGGGAGGGGGAGGCGCAGAGCCAGGTAAGGAGCCTGCCACCCATGTCAATCCCCCCGCCCAAGCCATCTCCCAGTGTGGCAGGGGTCTTCCCGGACTGTACACCACTGGGCCTCCAGCACCAACAGGAGTCTTCTCAGGCCATGCCCCCACCTGTACCACATCCTAAGCAGCCCCCGCCAAGTTTTAATCAGGGGTATATAACAAGAGTCATGGACAGGTCACGGGCTGTGAATTTTTGTTTGATGTTCATAACCTGTCCATGACTTTTACGAAGAAAACCTGTGACTAAAATGTAGCCTTAGTTATAAACATAGGATCTTTATGCAAACTAAGGTCAGATGGCAGTAAATACCCAAAGAACTCTATGCATATTTCATCTCTCACATGATTTACAAGGCTTTCTAAAACAAAGCTGAAATACTTGTGATCATGCTCAGGAAAAAAAAAAAGTCATAGATTTTTAAGGCGACACTGACCATTAGATCATCTAGTCTGACCTTTTGTATAAACATAGGACTTAGAATTTAACCCCTTTTCCCCTATATTGACCCCAGTAAGTTGCATCAAGAACCCCAGAGTCATTACACCATTCCCTTCCTCTAACCACAAAAACCACACGTCCTCCCAATATTACTTCAGTGGAACTAGATTATGAATATTGAAGGATTATGCAACAGTTAAACATACAGAAGGTCAGATTTCAGATTCTATTCTCAGTTACGACAGCATAATCCAGACAAATTCCATCCATTTGGGACTTTGCTGGTGTAACTGAGATCAGATACAAGACCGAGAAGTAGTATGGAAGGCATAACACCCCAGCACTTTTTCTTGCAGAAGAGTCCTTCAGCATCATACATAATGTAACAGGCCCATTATTTTTAAGTCTTCCTTCATAAGAAAGAACAAATGGTTTCCTGCATAAGCAAGATGTACTTACTTTGAAATATTGTATTATGAAAAAAACCCATATATTTTGCACCTTAGATGTGATAAAAAATTAGTCTGCAAATAAAAATGCTAAACAGTAGAATACTCACACACTACTTTCGAGTTATTGAATTGCTGAAACTGTAGGATAATTGTATACCTATATTCAGGGTTATGTTTGTTTAAAAAAAAAAAAAGTATTCTGGTAATCAGATTTAATTTGTTTGCAAAAAGCTAAAAAGTGTCCAAAATGTATTTGAAAGCTATTTACTCAAAAAATATTTCTGCAGGGGGAAAAAATGGAATTACAGCCTAGGAGTAATCAAATAATCCACTTAGGGTTGAAATTTACAGGCAATTTATTTCACTACTCAAATTGACTTTTTTATTGGCCTAACATTTAAATGAAAGCTTGCAAGTCTTGACTTGTTTTTGTGTGAAATGTCAAGCAATCAATTTCCATTGCACAATATTAGTAACTCTTTACAAATATTACAGTCTAAAAACAATGCTGGAACCAAATAAGGAGAAATGAAGCAACCTAGTTTAACTGACAAGTTATAGAATACATATTGTATATATTTCTGAATTACACAGTGCATACCATGATCTCTAGGTACACAATACTGTTGTGTTTCAACTGCCCTTAAACTGAAGTAGTCCCTGCTGATTCAGTCATCCCCGATGAGTCAATGTCCTTTGGTTTTAAGGCTTTATAAAAGGTTCTGACACTTTTCACTATTAATACTTCTATTGTCCTACGCATTTACAAAGCGGTATTTTCAAAAGATTGCTCTAATTTCAGTAACTTTATCTGAAAGCCAAGAGTATAAGAAAAACATCTAAACAAGTCTGCAAGCAGGGGCAGGGTGCCCAAGTGCCTGGTTTTCAACTGGAGATGTCTGGTTGAAAAGGGGACCTGACTGCATCCAGTCAGATATACTGATCAGACACCCAAAGTCCAGTTACTGCAGGTGGAGGAGGTGTCAGGTCATCACCTCCACCAGCCCCTACTCAGCCAGGGCCACCTCCTACCTGCATCAGGCAGCTGAAGCTCAAAGCCCTGGCTCTACAGAGGAGTCCCTCCCAACCTGGGGGGAAAGCCGAAAGCAGCGAGCAATGGGGGGAAGAAGAGTGAACAGGGTGCAAGGATCTCAGAGGGGAAGAGGTAACACTGTTGGAGAGTCTGGTTTTTAAATATGACAAAGTTGGCAACCCTGGTTCAGGGGAAGAGCAACGTTGGATGCAGTGAGTATATTGATATGGAAGGACAGAAGGTGGTATCTACAATTGAAAACTAAGATGTTTCAGTGTGCCAACTCTTTTCCAGGACCCCTTATTCAGATTTTCACATTTCAGAAGGCTATTCTGTTCAGTGAAGCAGATCTTTCCCCATTAACGTTAAGAGTTATGCATGAAAAATAGCAATAGGATTTAAAAAGGAAAAAAAAGTTTTGCAAAACATTAATAACTGTGGGTGCCCATCATTATCCCACTAAGTCCCTAGAATAATCACACAGATAACCACATTCTCTCAGGGACAAATGGGGTACAAAGTGCCTCTTGGTAGCAGAGCCAATGAGGGAGAAAGACAAATATTTCAAGAGGGACCTCTTTGTAGCTCAGACTTCAGCAGTATGGACTGAAGTTTTACAGGGAGCACCTCACATAGCAGAACTTGGAGGAAAGGGGATCATGGATAGCCCAAGGATGCTGGAACTGTTGTCACTGGGTCCCCTGGTCTCTCTGACCTCTCCCTCTCACTGAGGGGACATGCGTTATTTTGAGAACTACTGCCAGATTTTCAGAGATGTGCATTTTTTTAAAACCAGCCAGTAATTGTACTTGCATTTTGGTACAAGTACAATAGACAGACGTATGCCTTCCAGGCACAGAGAGCCGCTTTGTATCTTTGGTTCTAATGGTTTACTCTACATTCTGGAAATAAAACCAAGAACAAAAATAAACCTCCATTACAGAGCACAGTGTCTCTCTCCTCTAACGTACTGAATCAACTCTGCCTCACAAAATGGCCACTGACCTCACTGATGGGCAAACTCCTAAAGACTAAAAGGTGTGGTACACTAAAATGTCACCAAAAGTTATAATGCTGCATACCACATGGATTTCTTCATAGTTTGGGCCTGAAAGTCACAGACTAAACTACTAACAGTGCCAGTAGTGAATTAGTAAAAATAGCTACTATGGGCTCAAAACTGCACCCATAAAAATGGAAGCCATATTGACAGCTAGCTGAAAGGTCAAACCCATAGAAGTCAGTTCACTTTTTTCATTTATTCAGAGACTGACATGGCTTACTACTTACAAAAAAAATATTCTTTCAAACTATAACTCATGTATTTTGGTTTACTGGAAGGGCATATCCACTAAACAGCCTTAGCTTAGCTTACGGTAAATTTGCTAACCTTTCATCTCCAGTAACTAGAGTTCTAATTCTGGCTCAAGTCAAAATGAATGTTAGTTTGATGCCATTCTACAATTGCCATTAGCACACCTAAAAACCACCACACAATTCAGTGTGTTTGACAGTTTTTGCTTATGAGAGACAGAGGACTGAAAAAAAACCCCAACTGTTACAGGTCAAAATTCGTGCGTAGCTCCCTGCAGGCTCAGGGCACTGTTATTAGTCACTTTCCAAAGCATTCACTTCACTTAAAAACCCTCTTGTGAAGGGTAATCACACACAAAAGAGGTCCTCAGCCTGCAAATACTTAAGCTTGAATAACTCTACAGATGCTCCTAACTAGATGCACTGACTTAATGGGACTACTGAGATATGTAAAGTTACTCACTCATGTATTTGCACATTTGGGACCAAAGTATAGAGAAAGCTACCTATGCCACCATTCTGACAGTACCCTTCTAGCCAGCAAGAATTGTGTATACACCTCAAATTTTGATGAATAAAGTCCCAATTGATTTCTCCGTTAAGGATTTGAAAGAGTAATCCAAGGAATAATTAAAACACTGCTGGAAACAGCATTACAATAAAACATCTGGATTCCTGAAAGACCAGACAGGAAAAAAATAGAAAACAATTAATTTTAGAAGCTTCTTACATTCAAATTTTAAACTCACTCTGAAATTGTGAGCTTCCCATCTACTTCTTTAGAGAGGAAGTATTCTGGGTAATTATCTACTTTCAAGGTGACTCTTATAGTGTGAAACTCTTATCAGTTAATTAACACAATTTGTTCCCAATCGACATAGTAAGAATGGGACCTAGAAAGCAGTTAGACAGCTGTTGAGCAGAGAATATTTGTTACCTCTCAAATTCATACCTGAATTAGTTATTTTTTATTGTGCATGGAGAAGTTAAAATTAGAGCTATTTACAAAAAAAATACTTAGAAAACCCAAACAACACATTTATCAATTAAAAAAAAAATCCCACCAAGGTCCATGTAGCATAAACACAACCCTGACAAGTTGCCTATTTCAAGCTTGATTTATAAAACCTGACTTCTTTTGTGTAGGAGACACACCACTAAAATGATAAAAGAAAAATGATTAATATGGACACGTTTCTTTGTGGAACCTACATTAAGATTAGTGTTCTATTTTAAGCAAGTGTATTAATAAAGCTTCCCCATCTATCCCCTCACCACTATAAATAAAACCTTCAACTAAGAACATATGCAGTATGTATACATAGACATATATATACACATTAGTCTTTCTGAATCTTAGGGAAAATAAATGTTTCAAATTTGACCTAGCCATAGTATTAAATAGAGCATTTTTAAAGGATCCCAGTAGTCAAAATCCAGCATCAAGGATTGCAACCTTACATTTCGTCATTGAATATGAAGAGAGATGGCAATACAATGTCTCTTATCCCAGATACATATTATATTTGTCCTTTTCTATGAAAATTTGATTTTAAAGCTCCAACTACATTTCCCATATTTCCTAAAGTGTCCATTGACTCAAGCTCTAAAGGTGTTACCCTCATATATTGTTCACTAAACAGACATAAGCCACATATTAAAATAGAGCTTCAGGATTTCTCAGATCCAGGGGAAGGCAGTCTCTTCCAGTCAATAGATAACCAAGAGAAACTAATTTATTCTAGACCTATCTGCACAAACAGAACTACTTCTACACAGAAAGAGCTCTACCAATAGACTAAGAGGCTGCCAAAAAGGGTTATGAAAATCTGATGATGCAGTTTTCTGCCTTTTGATGGCATTTCTTTGCAAAAAGATACAGATTGATAAACATGAATAGCCTAATATTTCAACATGATTCCCTAGCAGTCAAATCTCACATTTAGATATATATATAGAGAGAGAGATATATATAAGTAAACTACCATGTAATATGCTTAAAGGACAGTTTGAAAATCTGAATTCAACACCCTACAATCTCAACCTGGGAACTAAAAAGACCAAGATCTACTTTATTACTTCTGGCCTCTCATTCTGCCGTCAGTTACATCTGCGCAAAACCAATACAAAACAATGACAGAATATGTTAGTAAAAAGAGTTGGTTACTGTGGGGTGACCAGATGTCCTGATTTTGTAGGGACAATCCTGATTTTTGTGTCTTTCTTATATAGGCTCCTATTACCCGCCCCCCGCCACTGCCTGTCCCGATTTTTAACACTTGCTGTCTGGTCACTCTAGGTTACTGGAGCTTTGTTAATAATCTTAGGCATGAACAGAATCTAACTCCCTCTTCCATAGCACTGCAGAGACCATTATAGTAAACCAAAATAAAAGCTGCAAGTTATTTTTGACACAGAGGGAAGCAGATAACTCTGAATAAAATACAGGAAACTGAACTGTGGAGAATGGAGACAGAGAGGTATTGTAGCTGTCTTTTCCAAGGAAAATGTGAATTTCCTGTTACTGCTGGAAGAACCTCAGTAGGAAGCGTACTGCATTTAACCACTGTAGAAGAGAACCCATAAGGAACTGTAGGAGGGGTAAAGTATCAGAAAAATTCCTTGTTCTACCTCCTATCAGAAAAAGTGTTCCACAGAACAGGCAAAGTAACTTCTCCCTCTTCCTCCCAGTGCCCCCACCACACACACACACTGCTTGGGAGGAAAGAGATATCCTCCATTTCACAGCAGTCAAGGAGGTGGCTTTGAAGAGGACAGAGAAGTAATAAGACAAAGCTTCACACTTGCAGCAAGTATGGGAGTTGAAGGGTGGATGTAACAGAGGCCCACTGATTGTTCATTACTCTGTCAGCAACTTTCGGCAGGCCTGACATACTCACTCCACCCAACTCACTGTTGTCATAATCAGTATCTAAAAGGAGTCATGTATGGTATCATATGAACACTGGAAACATTCTGGTCCAAAAATCATTGCATGGTGTATACAATGAGTTGCAAATGTGTGCTAGAATTATGTTCTTAAAATGTATTTCGCAAGCAATGTATAAGATCAATCTATCCTACCTAGACAAAGTAATATGTATTTGTTTGTCTGACCAGCCTGGTTGTCAGGCAGAGACAACGAAAATACAGTTACATGCAAGACAGACTAAGCCATCAGGCAAACTAGAATGGAGGATGGCCACTTAACACTCTTGGAAAGAATGGAAGTCACAGCTGCAGAAAACCTTTCTGCTTCCTGAAGCAAGGTCATTGAACTTTGGAAGATATAAGTCATTTTGGCATCCATTACAGGGGAGATACAAGAGTCCAGGGCTCTTTCATACCTGAGAAAAGTGGAACCTTTCAAGCAAGGGAGTTGACAGTCTCTGAAAACTGAATATAGGTAAGAAAACTTCTTTGAAGAAAAGCTTGTTAAATTGAGTTTTAGTCTTAGAAGCATATTTTACTTTTGTGGGTAGTAATTTCCATCCTTATTCCTTATACTTAGCATCACTTAAGTTTATTAACAAAAGGATATAGGTTTGTTATATTTTTATCATAAGCCAAGTGCTCTGACTGAAATGGAGGGTTTGACAATGCCAGTTAAGTTAATAAGCTGCATACGGTCTCTTTAAAGGAGTAGCAAATTTAACTTTTGAAGGGTTCAGCAAGAGAGCTGAGCACTACAGAGCAGATAGTTTTGGGGAAATATAGGACAGAGGTGGAGTTGGGATCACCCTACAAAAAGTAAGTGGGCAGTGAAAGCCAGGGTGTGACTTGCATCCTCATATTCTGGATGTAGTTATCAGGGCTGTGAGCCACAGCATCATAGCATTTAAGGCACCCAGAGTTGCAGGGAAGGTAATGATGCAACCGCTTACTAGTATGGGTTCAACCCCAAAGTGCCACCGTGTGGAATTTCAAAATTTATAGATACACCTACAGTCAGGCTGACACAAAAGCTAGAGCCCCAAGCAAGGTCTAGGGAGAGTAACCTGGTAGAAGTCACAGCATCATCAGGATATTGCCTGAGACCACACTGGCAGACCTAGCACACAGACCCTCAACTTCCCCACTACACACTTCCTACCCCTGCCATCGCCCTCTGCCCTCATACCCTATTGGGGATTTTATTCTCAAAACTTCACTATATAGTTACAAAGTGTGGTAGAATAAAAATAAATAAATAAAATAAAATATAAACTATTATACTTTGTTTCCATCTCTTAAAGAACAGATCAGAGTTATCATCAATACTTGTGCTAAATGTTAAACTTGCTATAGGCAGAAGAAAAAAATCAAGAAGTGCTGAATGCACATTCAGATTTGGATTAAATAGATCAGTTAGTTGGAACATAGGTGAAATGAACGGCTATGCTTGAAAAAACTATAAACTATGTTCACACATGGCAGACATCTAAGTCTTGCATCTAAATGCAAGACCACATGCTAGAAATGTGGGGCTGTGCTTCAGTGCCCCAGTGTCCCAGACTGAAGGGTAGTTCTGCGATATGGACAAATAGCCATTTGAAACTAGCAACACTTTCAACCCACGGCAAACTCCTATCGTACTGAGTTGGTGATGGAAACAAATCTACTGAAGAACTGTCAGTAACACTATTTTTATTGATAGAGGAGGAGGGGGAAGTGAAAACATACAGTTGGTCAAACTTTTGATTTAGAGAAGACAAATGTGTCTCAATATTAGTTCATATAGAATCTAAACAGCTTTGTTACTGTGCTGAGTAAACCTGCTTTTTTTAAAAAAAAATACAAAAGCATGTAAATATGGAAAGACAGCAAAAGACCAGATCAGAAATATAAACAATATTTGTAAGTAATAAATGCCTTAAAATTAGTTTATTTTTCAGCCTCTTTTATAATAGTGTGCACTTGATACTTTGTTTTCCAGAAATGCCACTGTCCACTGGAACCAGAGCAATGTCCTTATAAAATATGTTTGACATTTTTGGGGTTGATATTTAGGCCTGGGGTACCTGTTCAATATCCATAATTTATTTATTGATGTCAGATATAGCCAAAACAATTAAAAAGCCAACATTTGCATAACTTAAATATAGATCCCTCGCCTAATCCAAATACAGTGGGGAAAATGGATTTCTCTCAAATATGATTGCACTGCAGTGATGACCCTTGTAAGAGAGCATCTAAGGTACATATACAGAGTGAAAATGTTCATTTTCACTAAAAGCATCATGATTCTGAATCTACAGTACAGAGAACTGAGGATCAGTTTGTCATTAGTATGTCCCTCTAGAGGCTCAGGAAGATAAGCGCTCTGCTTAAGTTTTTAACTTTGTAACAAAGAAAGAGAAGCCTTGTATATTTAACTATTTTTTCTCTATTTTGCCATCTTTTTTACTGTTACCCACCTCTACACAGTGGGTCCAGTACAACAAAAATCTCTAAGCATTGCCACAACAGAAGAGTTAAATGACAATAAAAACTAGACATTATCCATGTCTATTAAAAATCTCAAACTGCTTTGGAAAAAAAAATGGCTTGCACCTCATCTAAAACTTTAAAACAAACTAAGATTTGAGGTCTTTTAGGACAAGTACTCCTCTTCCTTCTCAAAATCCCAAAGTTGCCTCCAACATTTGATTTTCAGAACTTAAACTTTCCCTAAAGCTCTAGCTGTGATGAGTCTCACATCTAGGGTTCAGAGACTTCCTAGAGTTGGCAATAGGGAAGCAGCAATGCATTCTGGAGCACCTTTGGGCCAGAAAAGCTCAAAATCTTTGACTTCCAAACTACTGGCCAGACAGAGGCTTACACGTGGCAGACAAGACCAAGATCAGAGGTAGAGACCTCTTAGAGAGAAGATGGGCTTGCGTAGGAAAGGAAAAAGGACATAGACCTCAAAGAGCTGGAATGAGAATGCAAGACTTGAGTAAGACTTGAACAGATGTAGAAGGCCTATTAGAGAAAATATTTATCCCTCCTGACTGAAGGAGCTGCAGGGACATCAATCTAAAGGAGAAAACTAGAAGTTTCAGTGCCTCTCAGGAAGAAACAACCACAACTACATCTTGCTCTCCCAAAACAAGTCAGAACATAATCACTGCCCTCCTGTTATACCAATAGAAGCAAGCAGGATCTTATGAGGGGGATAAGGCAAAAAGCCACATTTATTGTAAAGATAATAATAAAGAATAAAGAAAAGATAGAAGCAAACAACGTTGTTTAACTACTTATTCCTATCACTACTTAACCCTTACACACACACATATATAAACATTCATTCATTCATTCAGGTTCTGGGTAATTGTTATAGTTACCAGCCTGGAAGTTGCTTGTGACAGAATACTGGCCAGGTATTCTATACACAGGTGATGGTAGTGGGGAGCGCAGTCCTGATCAGATGCGCATCTGAAGCTCCTGGTAGGCTGGCAGCAGAACCTTGGACTCTGACTCCATAGTCTTTTGGTCCAGTCTTTATAGGAATTTCTTCCTATGCCAGTCTATGGGAATTGCTGTGTCATGCTGATGTCTTCAGGGTGGCTGCCAGGTGCTCGTCAGTGATCTTATAGGGTGGACCTCCAGTCTCCAGTTTTTCTCCACTTGACACCTTTTGGTTGCACTGGCACCTGACGCCTTCTTCAGCCCTTTGATGCTGCATTCTCAGGCTGGAACCTCTCAAACCATCCATTCATTGTCCAAGCACTCTCTCTCTTACATACATTCCCTAATTAATGTTTCACATACAGTATTTTGTATAATAATAATAATTTTACACATACAATAGTTACAAAAAGTTATAAAAGTTTCTGGGTGGCATTTCTCAAAACACTCTCTCTCTGAGTGCTGAGTTAGTTACTGTTATAGTTACAATGTTTCACTTTGCGATTAGGGTTAATTGGTTCACAATGCTTTGAAGAGAACTGGCGTCAATTGTGTAACAATGCCCTTAATCAATTACAGGGCTTGGCTTCCAGAGCGGAGTTAATGGCTTGACAATGCATCCTTACAATGTATCGCTGCAATGTCAATTTCAAGTAGCTACTTGCAAAAGTTTGAGCCTGCCCTGGGACAGAGAAAGAGGAGCTGTTTCTGGCTACATAGTACAATTTCAAGTTACATGACCTAATATTAACAAATTATATTTTAAAGGGGCAATAATAATAAATCTAAACATTTAACAATCTTAACAAATAATAATAATAATAATAAATCTAAACACTTATCAAGCTACTTCTACTTAAACTTATACTATGTAGACTTTCAGTTATGGGGAACAAATTATGGGGAGTCACTTCCACTTGGGGAATCATTTTTAATACTTTAATATGTCATCCCTACACTCCTAACACAGTGTGTGCCAAAAACTGGAAGTACAGACTGTCATTTGAGCTCTGATTGCCTATGCAATTGTAATGATTGCCAAGTGTTCATGGTGGTGAGTAGAGAGAAAGAGGAACTCATGTCCTTAAAGTTTCCAGAACTGCATTATGCCATAGTATATAATTTTTCTATTTCTTTTTCATCCTCATATTTGTAGAGCTCAATTGCCAGACACATTTAAAAGCAACATTTGCTGAACAAGAAATTATAAACCTGATTATACAAAAGATAAGCAAGCATCAGAATAAAGTTTTATTTGTATTAGATTATGTAGAAACAAAATAGATTCTCTTTTATCTTGACTGACAACAAAACATGCTGCTCATTAAACCAATTTAGGTATTATCTAAAATACAAGCCAAAAAACATTAAATAGTGTATCCAGGAATTTCAATAGAAAGTAATAAAAAACAAGCAAGCATTCTTGTAAAACTGCAATGGGATGGCTGATTTGGGAGACTAATGAATTAATGTAAACAATTTACCACTAATTTAATTTAACAATGTAGAGCATTTGTGGATTGCAAGGCAATAGACATCCATTTGTTTCTTCATTAAGCCAAAAATAAAATTGTTCATTGCGCCGCCATGAATTATTTTATTGAAGAAGATAGCTAACAAACGTTATATTTAGTCATAAAAATTCATGGCTAGTCTCTGAACAAACACATTTAACCAATGAAGGATACATAAAACAGTTCAGACCAGCTGTGGTTTAAGGCAGACCAATATACTGTTCTTGCAAAAAAGGGTTTTCATATTTTCAGTTAGTGAAGAATTGTTTATATAGAAAATTGTTATAAACAAACCATTTTACTTACTTAGAAATTTCCATTTAATACATATATACATAGTCTGCATCCCAAAATAGTATTAAATACATGAGCATTAAATGCAAACATTAAAACTGTATTCTGAAGAAAAACTATAAGCATTCAGTATTATAAAAATACCAAGAATACCAACAAGATCTGTTACTTGCCTCAAATGTGTTACCAGTGATATCAAATTCTGGTGGGACAAAGGCACCTTCTGGATCATCTATAAACAGAATGCCAGATTAAGAAACTGACAATTATATATGTATATAGCACATCTTGACAGTTTGATGTCACAAAATGAAATCTACATAATTGACAAGCTTGTTGCTTCTCACACCTCTAAGCTACAACGATAAATCTGTACAGAGCTGATGGTTCCAGTGCTGTAAAGGAACTATTACCTCTTACCAAAGGACCCTTTAATGATTTACATATGGAAGTTTGCCTCTCTGTACCTTATTTCTAACCATCCTGAAGAAGCAAACTACCACTCTCCTGACTAAGGAACAAAAAGATTAAGTTCAGAGAAAGACAATCACCGTTTGAGACACGAAACGACCAATTTAATATTTTTAATCCCCTTCCTTCTGGTAGCCTGAAAGTTTTCAGGCCAGGGTTGCTGCTGAGGCCAGGAACAGAGCCGGAGGACAAAGCCAGGGTTGATGTTGGGGGTGGGAGCTCGGCTGCAGCTAGGGCTGTGACCAAGAGAGGAGCTGGGAGTAGAGTCAGGAGCTGGGACTGGGGCCAGGAACCAAGGCCAGAAGCTGTGGTTGGGGGCAAGGATAGAGTGGGGTTGGAGGTGGGGTGAGGCTGGATGACGCTTCCTCCCTGCTCCCAATGGTGGCTGACCTGGGCCCCGCAAAGATTCCTCCATGCCCTATTAGCAGGGGGGCACCTCACAGTATAGGGACCACTGACTTATAGTGAAAAACTCAAGGAGATCAATCTATTTAGCTTAACAAAGAGAAAGATAAGAGAACTTGATTACATTGTAAGTACCTGTATGGGAAACAATTATTTAATAATTCACCTTCAGTCTAGCAGAGTAAAGGTATAACACAAACCTATGGCTGGAAGCTGAAGTTAGACAAATTCAAACAAGGTGCACATAACTGACAGCAAGGATACAACCATTAAAACAATTGGCGAAACCCCACCACAACCCTTGGCAAACACCACCACCAATTTTTAAATCAAGATTGGATAATTTGCTTCACTAAAAATCCATACTCTGAGGGCTTGGTTACACTGGCACTTTATAGCGCTATAAAGCCCCCACGAGCGCTATAACCTCCTCCCCGTCCACACTGGCAAGGCACGTAGAGCGCTATAACTACTGAGTTATAGCGCTATTGTTAATCCACCGCCGCATGGGGAATAAGGGCTGTAGCGCAGCTGCTGTAGTGCTACAGCAAGAATGTGGACACCCACTGCGCTACAAGTGATCTCTTGAGACGCCTAGAGCCATTTAAGGCAATTGACATCTCTTCCCTTTGTTTTGAACTCGGCTGGAGGAATGCGGAAGAACCTCTTTAGAGTTTCTCTCTTAACTCGGCAGATAAGCAATGCAAATGTTTAAGGAGGGAGCCTGTGTGAAAACAAAGCCTTCTGTGAACGGAGGCTGACAGGCTTTCAGAAGAACGGAAAAATCACTAACGCGTCCCCCCTCACCCCCCTCGTTTAAAAAGCACGTTGCACCCAGCTGAATGCTGGGATACTTGCCCTAATGCGCTGCTCTTAATGCCGCATTAAGTGCCCCAAATGTGGCCATGCTATACCACTGGCGCATCTGAGTGTGGACATACAATAGCGCTATACATATTACTGTATAAGGGGACCGCTATAACCAATAGCGCTATAATCTTGTAAGTGTAACCATACCTTAAGTATTTGCATATGGCCAAAGTTAACTGATAGCTGACAACCAGGAACTGAGTTTAGATTTTTTTACCTCTTATGAGCACTTCCTTTCTCTTCCCAAGTTCTTTGTACTGCCAAAATTAAGATCTTTTGTCCACTAGACATATTCTCTTTTAGTGAGACGTCTGTATGTTTCTTTAAGAAACATTAGGTCAAATTTTAGATTTTGTAAGAATGAACTTTTACAAAACTGAAGAGAAGTGTTTCTTTATTGAAGTTATAATAGAAACAATTATTTTAGCACAAAACCAATTTCCCCTGAAGTGTTAAACCAAATATGGAAGCACAGGGTTAGTACATGGGAATCTGAAAATGTATTGGACTTAAAAACAAACACAAATCTGTCAAATCAATTTTGAAGTTGTTCAAACTGAGAAATACAAACAAATAATGAATATATTTTAAAATATATTTTCAGCTTTAGGTCATGTTTTATGACATCTCAGATAAGGACATTTGATTTAAAACTATGATTTTTAACCAGATTTAGTTTCATTTCAACAGTTAGACCAAAATTATGATGTGTGCGCACGCACATGGCTCATTTAATGCCATCTGGAAGCAAAGAGACACATGTAGTTATTGTGACATTGTTTTAAAAATAATGTAAGTTTAAAAGACATAATAAAAAGCCTAAAGAGAATAGGTACAGCACAAACTGATCTCAGAGGCTTCCAACCTTGGCACTAGGTCCCTTCTTCCTCATTCTCTAGTGCAATTTTCTTAGCTGTCATTTCTTGCAATGTGAGAGACTAAGGCTCTTGAGATTTTTGCTGATTTCATCTTATCCAATAATGAACTTTCATTCACAATGAAATCAGAAGTCCTTTTGTGAACGTCAGCATCCTCATGTTTCAAATGATACATAAAGATCTTACATTTCGCCACATGCAGATACCATTCAATCTCCATTCTGGAAAAGCTTTATCAGGTCACATCCATTCTACCTCTAGATCTACAGCCAAATACCCATGTTCTTTAGCCATACTTATAATCTCATGGACATATTTTAAATCATCAGAGAAGCAGCACCATGATTATGCTTTGCCCATACTTTCAGACATCCGAACATGTATCTGCACAAGTCCATAATTTACTACGTTTAAAATGTAAGTGCAATAGAGTCATGTGAGAAAAAAAAATCTGTGAAAACAAGTGGATCCAAGATCTTACTAAATTAAATCAGAAACCTTTATTCAATTAGTGAATGTATAGTGCTCCTGAATCTAATTCAGTTTCATATGGACCGCCATTCACCCATTTATCAAGAAATTGAGCTTTGCAGTCTAATTAAATCTATGCAAAAGTTTGAAGAGTGTAATGTTTTATTACATGCTCTCAGCATGACTTTGCATACTTTTTAACAAATTGCCTAGAAGCATAAATACTTACCACTGAGCTGTTCCATGAAGCACACGTTGCCATTGGTGTTAAAAGCCAAAGTGTCAGGAGTAATGCAAAGGGTCTGGAAGATTGCTGAATGGGAGATGCTCTTCATAGAACGGCTACATTCCAGGCAAATTGCCCAGATATCTTGCTCAGTAAGACAGCTATCCCGCAGTGACAGAATATCAGCAAGGGACACATTCTCCTGCCAAGACATGAATTCAGAAATTACTCTGCATTTGATGACATTACTTGCAGCCAATTGTGTCAAATGTCATCTACAATACACAACCTGATGTGATTCCAGCAAGTTCTCAGACTTCCTAGGACAAAGAATTTAACCTTTGACTCCTACCACCCCCAAGTATATAATGTAAAGCATTTTCAGCACAAAAAAAAGTGCCCTAGGGGAAACAGTTATCCTGTGCGAAGATTTCACATTAACATCAGAAAACAGGTATTTGTGATGTATTTAAATTGAGACAGTCCTGCACCAACTAAAATGAAAGGATAGTCTTGAGGTAAAGGCACGGGCACAAGGTCACAGGAGATTTGGATTAATTTTCCAACTCTGCCACAAGTTTCCTGTGTGACCTTGAGGAAGTCACTTTAAGCTCTTTTTGCCTCAAGTTTTCCCCACCTGTCTCCCGAAAGGGGCCACTGCAAGGTTTAATTAGTGTTTGTAACTGCTTTGTGGGCCTCAGGTAGTGCAACACACATTATGGCCTTTTTGGGGAGGGCGAGGGGGGAGGAGGAGCACAAGTCAAAATTTTAGATAAACAGCTTCCAGGTGCCTGATGGTTGCCACAAGTTTTTGTTTATCCAGTGCTCTCTAATGGTCAAGGGAACATATGACTTATAGCTTAAGACTGTGTTCACAACTATGCTAATTATTAGACTCTGTGTGGGAATGCCAAGAAAACATGGCAAAAGCTCTGTTGGAGACATTTAGAAGTTAGTATGGCTTTGTTCAGCCTAGTTTAGACTAGAGAATAACTTTATACTGGCAGCACAATGCACTGGAAGATCTGACAGGCTCTTTCAATTTTTAACTTCCATGACTGTATGCTTTAGGAAGCTACTTGGATAAAAAGATTAGTTAGAAGTGCCATGCCTAATAGCTGTATTATCACACAACAATTATTGTTGCCAACCCTCCAGATTGTCCTGCAATCTCTAAGAATTAAAGATTAAGACTATCACGTGATAAAACCTCCAGGAATATATGTCTAATCAAAACCAACAAGCCTACACAACATAAGGACCCCGAGACAAGGTCAGTAAATGCAAGAAACGTATTTGCCTTTCCCAAGCAACTTTAAAAAAATGAAACAATTTGGACAAAATTTCAAGCTAGCTACATACTGATTACAATTAAGTCAGGAAAAGACTACAACAGCAATTTTCTCAAAGCTCTAAGTAAGTAGTTGACATTTCTCAGACCTTCAAAATTCCAGATATCTAGAACTGAGGTTAGCTATAACAAATTAGCAAAGTGTTTCAGGTTACAGAATATATATTTTACAAATATGTAACAATTGGTTCGTTTTTCTTTTGGGACGGAGTAAAGGCAGACATGTTAACTTAGTCATTAATATTTGTTACTTCCTATCATTGCCTTCCGCAACACTTAATGGGAAAAGTATTCTCAACGTTAGAAGCGTCATCATTTCAGTCTTCTGATTCTCCTTGCTCTTCTCCTTCCCAGCCTCTCTCTTCCACTTCCTCCTTCAGCATCTCCCTCTTTGTAAGAACTCCATATTATTGGGCTCCTCTTCCACCTCCACACTCCCTTTTCTTAAAGGGATCAGGAATGAAATAGTTCATACTAAAATCCTCAAGATTTAGCATTAAGGGATTTAGAAGCCCATGTCCCCATTGATTTTAGTGGGATTGGTGTTCCTAGATCTCTTAGGCATTTTTGAAAAATCTTTCCTTCAAGTTTAAGACTCATCAGGCTTTCCAGTTAACATCTCAATGAAATGAAAGGGTCAAGGAGAGCTCAGACTCTTAGAGCCATTTCTTATGGTCATCTGTAGACTCATTGCTTGTGTTATCACATAAATCATATCTGGAAGGTCTTTATCATGGTTAGAAACCCTTTGAGGGAGATAAACGAAAGCTTAGATCCTGCGGACTCTGCACATGCTCTGTAGTCCAGAGCCAACCTGGATGTTTGCCACCAGTAAACTAGACCATGAGACACACTTAAATGTGAAAGACAACATTTTAAATACAGAGAGACATCTGACAGAGTGAGAAGAGAAGAATTAATAGAATATTCTTAGACAAACGAGACAGCAAAAAACACATTTCTCAAAACAAGAATAGAGAGTATCTATTCAAAGGGAGACTTTTAGGAGGTTGCCAGGAATGGCAGTCAAGCTCCATTTAATAAATACCTAGCTCTTCTATAGCGCTTTAAGAGATTAAGAAGTCATTTTCCCCTCCACCACCCACACTTTTAGGTCTCCAACTTTTAATCACTCTTCTTCAATATTCCTAAGAATGCTATAATTCTGTCAATAAGCACCCTTAATATCCTGAGAGCAGTCTGGGAGATCTTCCAAAGCGCAGTCATGGAAAACTTACTGAATTATGATTCATACACCAGCAGCAGACAATCATCTTCCTCAGTCAGAGGAATAAAAAGGTATCCCTGATTGGTTTCCAAATTGCTAAAGGATTTGGATTCATGCTCAATTCTCTTCAGAGCAAAAATGACTGTGCCAAATCTTCTCCACCATGTGACAGGCTCAAGGAAAAAGGGGTCACCAGACAATATCCATAAATGGATTACCTGACCCTACTTGAGTTTGTGAAAAGAACTGCAGCCAGTCCCGCCTATAAATTATTTATTATTTGCATTGCCAAGAGCTTTCCTCTATGGTTTAGGCTACTCCCTCTTCACTGTTACCACTTGATGGATTCTACAGTTGAAATTGAAAGAGATGTAAGAAGAAAGAGAAAGTGCTATTTAACAGCTGAACCCAATACATGAAATATATCCATCACTAAACTACTAGTTAAAATATTTCTGGTCCATGTTATCCAAATGCTAGCCAATCAGGCAAGCAACACTTTCCAAATCATTCCTTGAGTTATGAAGGAAGAGATCAATTATGCAAGAGTAGAATTATGTATGACAAAACAACTCAGAACTAGAGTCAGTTCCATCTTTACATGTTTGTTTAGCACAAACAATGACTAAGTTAAACAAATACTAGTATAAATAGATGCAGCAGCCTTTCTGGCTGCCTGTTAAAGGCCGTTTACATGGCAACAAGGAAGCTTTTACAGAAGAAAAAAATGTTTACTTATTACTGAAGGTAATTTATGTGATTTTGTCTGATTAAGAGCGATTATTATTAAATGCTACAATGAAGTCACAGTCCAACATTTGTGACATTAATCTGCAGACTTGACAATAATTATGATACAAGTGTTAAGCCATATTGATGAATATAGGGTATCAAGAAGTAGGGTGTGAGGGAGTAAATCCATTAGGAACACAGGGATTATTAGGAAGAGGGGAGCAAGAGAATCTTATAGACATGAAAAATGCCTCTTTGTATGGCCGCTAAATATATTCCTTTAATTCCTATGTAGTAAGACTTCCAAGACTTTGATAGCTGCTAATCGTAAATCCTTACCCAGCGATGTTTGCATACTACACTTTTGCAGGAAGAAGATAGAAAGGAAATGTTCTGAACTTACTGCTATGAAGAGTAAAAGCAATTTACCCTTCCAGCTTTTAAATGGCAGGAGAATCCCTACAACTTAGCTAAGATAATGGGGGAGTTGATCTGTACCCCTTTGACTGGCCAATCCGCATTTATCACAGGGTTCGTTTCCCCACCAAGAGAGCACTTTCCACTCTTCCCTAGTTCGCAGAGCACACACCGCAGTAAACAGCGGAACGCGGGGCAGGCCAGGCCGGGCAGCAGCAGAACTAGCTGCGGAGTTGCTGCCACAAGCCAAGCTGCTCCAGCAATTGCAACGCTGGGGCCCCTGTTTGCTGCTGAGCCGGGAAGGGTCGGGCTCGCCCGCAGGTGCACGAAGGAGACAGAGCTTCTCAGGGACGAGCGCGTGCTCTTGCCAAGTGGAGGGAGGCTGCGCTTTGGCCCACTCACCTCATCCTCCAGGAGCGTCGGCAGCGGCTCGAAGTCATAGCAACCCACCTCCTCCTCCTCCTCCTCCTCCTCGGGAAACCCAGGCACTGCGGCTTCCACCGCCTCCATGCCGCCTGGGGAGGAAGTGGCAGCGAAGTCTTCACCCCAGCAGCCTGGCTGCGTGCTCCAAGCCCGGCCCGCTGCGGCTCATTCCCACCGCCTGCTCGTGCCTCTGGGGCGGCCCCGGGCTACAGCCCTGCCCTGGCGCCTCGAGCCCACCGCCCCTCCCACCTCACCCCGCTGCAGTCCCTGCCCGGGGACACGCCACGCCGCGCCTCCCCCCTTCGCTAAGGCAGCGATCCCATAGTAACGGGCACGGCCGCCGCGCCTCGCCTGAGCAACGCAGGCCGGACTGCAGCTCCCCCAGGCAGCAACACTCGCCGCCTGACCGCCTCCTTCCTTCCCCAGCCCCACCAAGGCTGGGGGCTCGGCCCGCTCGCTCCGGCCTGGGTTACGGAGCCCTAGCGCCCTTCCGCCGCAGCCAGGTGCCTGCCCTGGGAATCCCCCCGCCGGCCCCAATCCCCCGTTCCCAGCCTCCCCTCCCGCTCCGAACTAACGCGGAGCAAACTTCAGGCAGCAACTTGCCGCGCCGCTGCCGCAGTGCTCGCTCTGCACCCGCCCGAGAGCTGCGCGGCTTCGGGCGGGCTGGCAGCGCGCAGGCTGATTGCTGCCCGGGGCTTGGTTTGTGTCTGATCCGCCGGGCTCGGGGAGCGAAGCCTGCGACAGGCGCTGGCCGACTGGCCCTTTGCCAGGGCTTGCCAGACCCGTCAGCTGCATGTTATCAATACAACCGAACGCTCCAGTCCTGCAGCGGGACATCAGACGCCGATGGGTTGAGAGGGGCGTGCTTATGTTGCCTGTGGAAGTAGGGAGTTGTCTCATGGTAGGCAGGACAAGGCTTCCTCACACTCTTTAACTCAACCTGTTAACTCCTGTGAAAACTACAAAGTGCCTGGTCTTCGTGAGGATTTGACTCTGAGTTAGCAAAATGGGTTTAGAGCACATCATGTTTTCCCAAGGGAAAATAGCCCTTAGTAGCAAGTAGGATCAAAAGAAGAACCATACAGCCCTATGTGTTGTATACCTTTCAATTCTGTCTCAGGAATCCTCTGCAGTGTTTTAGGCATTAGTGATTGCACCATTAAGTAGTGCAGGGAACCCCATGCTTCCTCCTCCCCAAATAAACCCAACAACCCAGACCTGGAACTAAGCTAATGATAAGTAAATGAAGAAACTGATTTTCAAACTTTTCCCCCTCCCCGTGGGTGTTATTAATGATCTGCAAATTCAAAAAGAAGCCGTTCTGTTTACTATTACTTCATTAAGCCTTTTTGATTTAGTCATCATGGAGTTCACATTGTCATCCTTTCACATGCCTGCACTTGCAGAACACTGTCAAAAGTTAAGAGAATGTGCCCTAGCCATTCAGAATGCTCTGATGGAGGATGACAAATTATCTCCAAGGTACAATCTGAACACAAATAGCTGGAGGATGGAAATCTGATACATCACTTTTATGGCACATTGTGTCACTAGTTATGTATTTCAGGTAAATTACTTTTTTCTTTTCATTATAGGTGTTTGGTTGTTATTCTTTCTAGATTATATAATTATAATTGACTGCAAAAATTTAGAAGCATCAGCATAGTAGATAAAAAGCACAGATTTGTTACAGCATTAGATGATACGTTCTATTTTTGAAAGCTTTGCTTACTGGCAGTTTGTCTGAAAGTTCTCATTTTTAATTTAGTTTGGGTGATACCACAGGATCCAAGTCACTGCATGTGTTTTTACTATTTATACCCTATTCACAGTGTTTTCTTTTATTAAACAGAGCTTTTTCTAATTCCATGTGATCTAATACGGTTGCTGTCTATGAAACTACTGCTCCTTTATAGCAATTATAGTCTTTAATATAAGGGAAAGCATTCTGCTAATAGCTGCCTGTATGGCAGCAATGAAAAAGCATTGTAGAAAAAGGTGAATAGAGTGTTGCTGTACATTAGCATTTCTGCCACCAAATTCAGAGTTAAGGCCACTAACATTTTTAAACCTACCCCACTATTGTTATTAGTTGTATATAACCATCAATTTATTGGTCTGAAAGGGTTGGTGAACTGAGGCTGTGCTAGCCTTGATGGACTGGGCTTTTCTGAAAAGCATTGGAAAATGCTGTTCATAATTACCTTCCCCACGTAGTATGAAGAAGACGATTCCACAAATATGCCCCCAGCTGGGGGGTAAGATGTTGAAGACTCTACCACTGAAGTAGTACAGCAGCATGGACCTGATCAAGTAACCACTGAAATCAAAGGAAATATCCCCCTTGACATGGGTGCTGTCTCTGAAGAGGCCCCATTGAGACAAAATTGTGATTGGAAGGAAGATGCCCAATGCTTCAGTGCAAATACAGTGAGCCAGCAGAATAGTCTGTTTGTGGACAGATGATCAAGTAGTCTACCAACGGGAATTCGAAACACATCTACAGTCTCCTTTACTCCAGTGGAGAATTAGTCCTAGAGAGGAGAAGTGATTTGCCTGAGTCCAGAAAGCAAGTCCTTGGCAGAGCCAAGTTTGATACTCAGGAGTCCCTGACTCTTTCTCCCACTGTAAGTCCACTAGATTACCCTCCTTGTCATAAGTCTGGTTAATATCTTTGCTTTTTAAAGAGAGCCATAACTTCTGCCTTCTTGAGTTCTTATATGGCCTCCATCACCATAGTATATGACTACCTCCCCAGTACTTATGGACTGATCTTCAGAACAGCCTTATGAGGCAGGGATGTGTCACCCTTTGCCTTTTACTGATAGGGAAAAGAAGCACTACAAGATCAAGTGACTTGCAAGCTCACACAGGAATTCTGTGACTGAAATGGGAACTGAACTTGTGTCTTGAATCCCAGTCCAGTGCCTTATCCACCAAATCACCCACCAAACCATCCTGCCTCAATTAGTTTGTAATTGGATCTTTATAAGATCACATATAAATCCTTTTGCCTTTATAACCCATTTTAGTAGCGTTCCCTTGAGAGCATTGAAAAAAGGATGCACCTGATTATTTTAAAACGACGTGCTTTTGTGTAATAAGATACCCTTGGCAATTTCACATTGTAAAATATGCTAACAGGATAGTAACTGGCCTGCTGTCAAAATGGCATCTCATAGTAATTTGTCTGCATCTGAAAGCTCAATTTTAAAAAGCAAAAGTAACTGATGTGCAGGCACAGTAGTTATTTTGAAAACACTTGTATATCTCACACATTAAATTATTTCCTTAAAATACTTTCTATGGAGATTTATGTTGTCACTACAATTAGAGCACAATCACATAAAGACTGGTAAACCAAAGGCTTCCCCACCCATGTGAGAATGAAACCAATTACATTGATTTATTCCCAGGAAGTTGGTGAGCTGCTAGAATGCCCTTCTGCTACAAGACCATGAATGGATAGTCTGGTGGAACTATGCAATTACCTGGTATCCTCAACAATTGATATAAATCCCCCAGTCCTCTTCCAATTCCCTTCTCCCCAAGAGCACAGATGCCCATAGTTTATTAGCAAACTGGGGGGCATCAGCATTCACATCACACTCCCCATCAGTACCTGGCCCAGGCTGGGGAAGCTAATAATCCAGCCAGTGGACCAAATTTGGTGATGAATACTGGTTATGTGCCACTTGAGGCATGTTGTACGTATGTTAAGACAATGACTAGAAAACTATGCCTAGTGAAACATGAAGACAGGCAAATAGGATACAGGTAGCACATAACCTGCTAGCAACAGAGACAAGATAAGATGTCTCCCACCTTCAGCTTCCCAGGTTATTATGCTCATTTCTTTCCATTGAGGATTTATCTACTGTGTTTCATGTAACTCCCTACACCTGCAACTAAAGCCGAAAGGTGTAGAGAAATTCCAGCTTGTGCAATATGCAACAGCTCACCTCTTGAGGAAGGAAAAAATGTTGAGTTCATGCCAAATGGGTGCTCTTGACATTCCATTGCCTCTCCATTCGTTACTGATTATAATGCAATGTCTGGCTCTAATCTTTAAGGCCCCAGAAGTACGTGGCTATTTCAGAGATGGATTCTCCATCTGTGCTCTGTCAATGCCACTGCTATCAATGAAAGCTCAATGGGTGCTGGAGCCCAGTGTGAAATGCTCAGAAGAAGGTGTCAGAATGTTCTCAGCAGAAGATCCTAGACTGTGGGACCCTTTTCCAGAGGTGATTAGAATGAGCCTGATTATTTTCAGGGTATGATACAAAAAACAACCTTTCTGCAGAGACCTTTAGTCAACAACAAAGAAGCGAATGAGAGTCAACCCCTCTTCCCCTCCGCCCCCGACAAAAAAAAAATCATTTGGCCTTGCAAGTGGTGAAGAGCAGGGCCTTTTATAAAACAAATACAAGTCTTCATTTTGTATTGGCACATTGATAATTTGGTAATGGATGCATCAGTTTTATGCCTATGCTCTATGCCACTGGGGACTCCCCTCCAGTGAAGAGATGAGATCAGTGCTGACCCCACTATGCTGCTAGAATGACACATCAGAGGGAAAAAACGCCAGGGAGAGAATTTAGCCGTGTGCACCGTATAACTAAAACAAGCAACTACAGAGAAGAGACTAAACCCTTATCCTTGCAACAGAGGGAAATGTGCAGTTCTCCCTTCTGGTAGTGGAGGTTATCAACTGCACAGAGAAGATGTGTTTCAGATATTTATCATTAATTAGGCAATGGTCCTAGGCAGGAGCCTACATAGAAAGAAAAAGCCAAAATAAATGTAGGGACAATGGGTGAGATTCACAAAGGTATTCAAGCACCTAGGTCCCATTTAACATGAATCCCCGAAACTCTGCTTTCCTCAGTCTAATAGAGTTTCTTATTTAGCATTTAAAGGAAGCTGTCATGGTTCCAGGGTGAGCTGTGCTTTTGCAAGAATCAGAGAGGTAGCCGTGTTCGTCACTTCTGCAGGTCCAGACTAAGAGTCCTATGGCACCTTAAAGACTAACAAAAGTATTGAAGCATAAGCTTTCATGGGCTAATACCCACTTTGTTGGATGCATCTGATGAAGTGGGTATTAGCCCACGAAAGCTTATGCTTCAATACTTTTGTTAGTCTTTAAGGTGCCACAGGACTCTGTGCCTTTGCAGTTTCTCTGGGGGCACCTTCTTCAGGTGACAAGGCCACATCTGCACATCTCTCGGAGTGGAATCCTGAGATTCACCCCACTTTCAGGCAGGATCATCAGGCTGCAATGCCAATAGGCAAATGCAGTGACTCAACACAGCTCTATCAAAACAAAATATTATTTATCCAAAGGAGCATAGCAAAGAAAAAAAGTTAAAACAAGAAGAGTCTATATGTATATTGTCTTACTTAAGCTAGCATTCCCCTCACAACTTAGGTATGCCCAGCTTACCTCAATAGCACCTACCCTGTACTCCTGGGGGCCACAGCCTGCTACTTTTTGCAGACTGTGTGTCGTGTCACAGATGGTCAGCTTTTAACCACATGCAAGCACTTTAAGATTTCCTGCCTAAAGGCCCCTTGAAGTTTCAAGCTCGGACTTGTCCCCAGCCCCCATGGGATCAACCAGACTTCTGATTCCACACACATATGTTGTCTGTTTGAATACTGGCCATTGGAGCAGTCTACAGCCATTGACTGGTTCCTGCAGATACATGGCTAACCAAGACCCATTTAACTGATTTAACCCATAGCTAATCTTAGCCAGCAACACAATAACACTCAAACCCACAGAGATCTATTCATCTATTCAAACTCACAGAGATCTATTCATAACAGCCATACATTTAATACAGACAACTCCCACATAATTCACTGAAGCATTAAAGAATCATAGAAAGTCATTATTTTCACATAACAGGGGAAAGGCTCCTTTTACCATTTCTCCCCCTTTCAGACCCATGTAAGGCCAGCCACATTTTAAGATCCATAAATATATGACCAAATTCATATGGCCATCAGGTCTGTGTTGTGTTGCTCCTGTAGTGCTATTACACTAGCTTACCTGGGGATTCCCCTGACATGATGGAATCTGAGTGGCAAAGGGTCAGTGAAGTAGCTCCTATACACGTCCCCCTTGTGGAGGAGGACAGCCAAATCAAAAAAGGGCACAACCAAGGAACTGCTAAATGCTCCTAACTCCTATCTGCTGCAGCAGTCTTTGTAAGATGGGAGCAACTTCAAGGTGGCTCTATCAATGCAAAGCTGACCACTGGGAGGATTCCCCTGGTATAAGGAGAACTTCAGGTGTCTTGGAGCCAATATAGTGCTCCCTAAATCATCCCTTCCTGGGGCAAACACAATGGGTAAGAAAGTGTGGCAGAGGCATCTCTGCACCCTAGTGATCCCTGGCTGAAATAATTTGGGCAGTGGCCACAGTTGGAGAAGCCCACTAACTTGGCCTGGGAAGCAGACTGGTCTAGGATTGAGATATGGACACCTCAAGCTAGCTTGGTATCCTAATACTCTTCAGCTCTGCCAAGTGTATCTGAGCTGCAGAAATAGACTTAGCAAATACACTCAATCAATATGGATTATGCAACAAGCAAAGAATTTCAGCCAGGGAAATTAAACTGTATGAGCACATGAAACAGTCATTGTCCAGTCATATCACTCCTATTCCACACCAGCAATTCACCTTAAAGTCTCAACATTGAACAGTGTCTGCCTTTCATCACTTAATCAGTATTTAAAGCTGTGTCTGCTGAGTCATTGATACCAATTACACCTCCCACGGGCATGTCACTGGAAAGTCTAAGAAAGCGAACAAAGCACTTTGCCACACCCCCCCCCCAAGAGAAGTAAATGATGCCTTTTTCTTGTTTTATTATTTTTGATTTTCTCATTCGTTTTATAATAGCAATAATCTCTATGCTTTCTTATACTTGCAACAAATGGCTTTTGCAATCAATGAAATGTCTTAGCTTTGCTTTGGCTATTAATCATTCTCAGGAGCCATTTATTGCTTTGTATATTACAAAACAACCGTGGGAGAGCACACACACACACACACACACACACACACACACACACACACCCCACCCTTTGGGCAAGCAACATGAGGGTAGACTTTGGAAACTCTGTGGCTGGGATTAGACACCTTGATGGCTGGATGGTAGATTCCTCACAACCCTGAAAGTGAGGAATGCAATATTTTCCTTAAAACTCTGTTATCCCAGAGAGGCATAAGGCAAATTGGTGACGTAACTGGAAGGTTAAGTCAACACCTACTGAAAGGCTGACCACCCTGAGGTGGGACAGTATCCCAAGAGACATTGGACCTGGGGTGACTGGAGATATAGGGCCCTAATCTGTATTTCATTAATGATATACCATGCCTAGTCTACATCTGCATAAGAAACGAGTCTGTGCTTTAAGTGGTACAGTTTTACATTATTGCAGCACAGAGTCACACAAGATACCATGACACAAGAACAGCTGAAAAGGCTGCCACTAGAATGTCCATGGTTTTTAAAAGGAATCCTTTGTCATTTGTTTTTTTTTTCCAGTAGTCTTTCAAAAAGCGTTGATCAGCCCTGAAAAGTGGTTATCTAATAAGGAACCATTTATGCTTATTTTAGTAATAAAAATACATTTACTGCTTTTTACTCCTTTTAGTTCTGCAGAGCCAAATAAATGATGAGGGAGGGAGCTGGATTCTATTCTTTATATATGTTTGACCGAGTTGTTTACTCAGTTCCAATCTAATCTAAATTATATCTGTATAAACCCCTTGAAGGGCAGGAGTAGGTGCAGGACTGCAACAGAAAGGTCTGGCACCTGGTCTTGGGCATTTTTCAGATAGTGTAGGTCACACCTCACTTTACTAGAGCTACTTTACCCCCATTTCTGTGATGAATTTTTGGGATAGTTGTTCCCTCAATGCAACCCTGGCTTAAAAAATAGTCTTGTGGGTTAGCATAAATGGTGGATTCTCAGTATACCTCCTCTGAACATTGTTATTCAGTGCAGAACATTATTTTATCTTTCCCACTGTGTAGAGTAGGCTGAAGATTAGAAAGAGTAAAGAATTTGTTGACAAAGGATTATTTTTTCCACCATTTTAAATCAAAAAATTGAAACTGATTTTTTCCTCCCCAGGAAAGAGTCATTTTCAAACAAGAATGTTTCTTATGTCCAGGATGAAATTTCTGGTTAAAAAAAAAAACCCATAGAGAGTGACACCTATCCCAGAATAGTCTGGTGATGAGGGCAATAACCTGGATATGGAAGACCTGATTCAGCTAGAACTGGGACTTGAACCTGGATCTTCTAGCGTCCAGGTGAGTACCCTCATCAACAGGCTATTAGTTATTTTGAGATAGACATGGTCAGCCAACCCCTTCTCTCTCTTTTCCATCCAAAAAAGCACATCAGTTTCATCCTGTCGTGGAACAGAATTTTTCAAATGTTTGTGGGAGGGGAAAGCTATTTCTTACCTAGTTTTACTGGGTCTCACTTCACCTGTCTCACTTTTAAGTGTGGTTACAAGAGACCCTCTCCTAAGGTGACCATGTTTCCAAAGGGAAAACAAGACACCGCACGGGGCTGGCTCAAGCCCCTCCCTCCAGCCACCTGCAATCGTAACCTCTCCCTTCCTCCCCCGACCAGGACTGGCCCCAGCTGCCCGCCCGAACCCTGCCAGCCCCCTGCTCTAGGCTGTCACTCAAACCATGCCGCTCCCACTCCCACAGCATTCCTCTGCACCGCGTCCCAACTAGATCAGTTGTCAAGAGCAAATGAGACAAATTCCCACTTTCGCCAAAAGAGTTGGGATGTCTGGGACAGGGTTTAAAAAAGGGACTGTTCTGACCAAAATGGGATATATGGTCACCCTACCCCTTCTTGTTGTCTTGTGAACTGAACACAGTGATTCTATTAGGGACTGTACCTTTGAATTGTGATATAATCTTGGACAAGTCATGCGCTCTGTGCCTCAGTTGTAACACGGTATGAAAACACTCTCCAACCTTTTCACGGCACTAAAGAGCTATGGCTGTAAATATGCTAAAGCCAAGCAAAGTATTATTATGGATTATATGTTATTATTGTAGGGTTTTTTTAGAATAGGCTGGTAGCACATTGCATCACCTTCTCACCTGTTAGAATACTGTATTTTTAAAAAATATGAGCTAAACCCTCAGATTTTTACCAACCCCAGACTTTGGAGATGTTGGAACTGGATTCATCTTGGCATCCAAACTTTACAGCAGTCCTCCATTTCAGAATCAAACCCATGAATCTGAACAACTTCAAACTTAACAACTCAGCTCTAACTCTCATTTGTTATATATTCAGATGAGTCAAAGCATCACCCATTACCCGTGAAACCTTGGCATTACCAATAAGAAAAATATGTTCTATTAAAAAAAGCTTAGAGCTGCCTGAAGTGTCTCAGCTACAACTTACAATTATTGAGGTTTGAAATATATTATCCACAGATGTTTGTATAGAATAGGAATTGCAAGGATACTTAACAGTTTAGGTGTTATCCTAGTCTAAATCATTGTCTCCAGTTTATGTTTTAATCAGAGTAAATAAAAGTTGATTACTGCAATAGTTATAAACAATGAAAATGCCATACTAACAAAAGCCCAGTGGAAAATTATTGTTAATACAACCTCCCAAACCATAAAGTTTTACAGTGCAGTCTGCAGTGCTGGTAATTCAGAATTGATCTGAGACACAAAATTAAAATTTGTTACTTCTAAAACTGCTCTATAGCACCTAATAAAGGTACAGTGTACATTCTGTTTCTTCTTACTAAAGTGAAAAGATGGATGAGTTGTTCTTTATTTGCAAATTGATTTCAGTAACCTCTAAGGTATTCCATGCTTAAGTTTTGGACAGATTATTCATCATGCTTGTATTTTGGAGAAGTTCTTTTGAATCAGTTAGCATGCTCTCTTGTTTCATTGTAGTCTTCTATCACATTTTTATATAAATTTTACATAATTACATCAATCACTGCTGTTCAAGAGCTAGAAAATAGAAATATTACCCTGCAAATACTATAGTTCCTTTTGTCTATTTGAATTCAGTCCTCTATTTTTCTCTTCATTGCCTTATTAAAAAAAGAAAATTAATTTTTTCAAAGAATCATGTATTTAAGTAGAGAAAAAATGCATGTGTTTCTTGATATACGCCAAAAAATTACATGTTATCCATCAATAATTTTATTCACTGATGTGGAATATGAATTTAAGCAAATGTTCTTTTTATACTTAAAGTTTTAAAGCTTAACTAAGAAAAAAAGGTCAATCAGAAATTCCAGTCGGATTCTCCGCCATGCCAAATCTATAGCAAAGATTTTAGACGTCTCATATAATGGAGTTCTTTCTTTGCTTTATCACCTAATAGGCTGTCCTCTTCTGTACTAGCTGATGCTTGATATGATGATAAATTTGCTTCTAGAAACCTTCTGGCATCTTCAAGGTTACGAAAAATGTGTGTTTTATTCCTTACAAAACTACACTTTATCTGGTTATAAATTTGCCACATGATCCTTAATACATGTTGTTGCAGGATACCTGGCGTCCCGTAGGAACGAGGCACACACAGCTGTTGAATAAAAGTAGTGAGTTTATTGAAGGCAAAGTGACACACCCGCAGCGGGGGCTTCTTCCCCGGGCATTGCTCCAATGCGTCGGGTCCCCGTTTAGTGGCAGCAGCGAAGGGAGCCTTTCTTTTTATTATTTATTATTTTTTTTACTTTCTTTATGCTTTTCAAAAAGTTACAATCAGAGTTTACATCAGTTGTTTCAGAGATTGTGAAATAATTTTTATTCATAAACTACAGCACTTAGTACAAATTTTCACTTTAAAAATGGAGCAAAGGCACTTGACATATAATCAAAGCCATACAGCAAGGTTCTATGAAAAAAGCATTGTTTAAGAAGTGTGCGAGAAATCACTTTTTAATGAAATAAGAATATTAATGTAACCCTTGGCTTGCCTACAAGGGCAATTGACCCAAACAGCTGTTGCAAAATAAACTATACTTCCCTAGGTGGGCACTCCATTTCAGACAAAAAGTAACTTTTCCCAGAATAATTAGTGCACTTTGAGAGCACACAAATAATTATAGGAAAAAGTAATTTGTATTCAGGAATAGAATATCTACAGAGGACACACAAAGCTATTCCGAACAGCAATTCAGAATAGTTTACTCCACAACAGCTATTCTGTTCAAATTCCTTCTATTCAAAGTCTAGGTATGTATGTTTTCTATAGGCAAGAACCACATAACTGGGGAGGATGGAATCCTTTCTGCTCCACTCCAAGACATTCAGAGCAACATGGCTCCTGCTGAAGTGCATGGGCTGCAGATGTCATGGTTTTAATCAGTGGCTCACTCATTTGTGGCCCCTGCCCTGCCCCAGCTCCACTGCAGCATATGAAATATTGCTCCATAACAGGTAAACGTTACAGAGCCACACACCATGTGCTGTCCATGTTGTGTGTTCACTGAGCAACTGGAAAAATACTACTAAGTGAGTTACAGGTAAAAATATTGTTACCCTTTTGGACCCAAATAGCTAGTCAAAATTCAGGGCTCTGGTGACATTCCAGGTAAGAGTAGAAACTGCACAACAGAGTCTCATGTTTTCCTTGATACAACCTTGTTTCTTTATAAGGAATGTACCAGGTCCTGTTCCTCTGAATGCAGGAGGGACCAAAACCAAAAAGTACAGTTTCTTAGCTTGCAGCCCCATGCTTTGTTCAGCCTGCTCTCCTGACTCACAGCTCTCTCTAGGCTTCTCTGGAGTCACTCCACAGGTACAGGCTGCAGCTTGGCTCTCTCACTCTGGTCCTGAGTCTTCCTTGTTCTGTGTGTTCTGCACCCCCACCCCCATGCAAAACCACCCTCCCACTCATTCAGGACAAAACTCTTGGGTCAGTTCACAACCTCTTATCATAAGTGAGAGGCTTGTGATTAACTTATCCAGACAGTTATGTTAATTGAAATGTGCATTCATAGACAATCTCAAAGAGTCTTGTGATTGATGCAGTCACTCGTACCTCTCAGTATAACAATATTAAATTCTTGTGAATAATCAAAAAAGCCAGACAAACTACATTTAACACATAGAGAAGGTCAGTATCCCAATATATCAAACATTTTCTGAGAGCCAAATTATGACTTAAGCACTCATAAGCAACAATCAATAAAAACTGAGATACAGGAGAGAAAATTTAAGCACAAGTAGAATCAGATAAGATCCAGAAGGCTAGAACAAGAAGGCATATGGTACAGCAGTCTCGGTTTCAGAGTGGCTGTGTAGCTGATCCTGGCAAAATCCACATAAATAACGGAGGAGAGCAACCACATTCTTTTCTAGAAACCTGATTTTACATGTTCACTATGGGCTTGATCGTACCCTACTGAAGTCAATAGGAGTTTTGACATTGACTTCAATGGGAGTAGGACCAGATCCTCTATCCACAGTACACATTAGGCAGCTAAGATGTAGTGCATCAAGCATGGAGCTGGAAGTCAAAAGATCATGATTATCACTTACCCTACCTGTAAAATGGATAATGTTTACCTACCTTCTTTATAGCACCTTAGATCTGCAAATATAGAAAAACCATCAAAGTACTAAGTTGCATTATAAATTAGTTTGGAGGTCTCATTCTCATTCCCTTTCATATGTCATAAAATCACTGCATGATTACCAGTCTGCACAGAAGGGATCCAGAAGTGGACTAGAACATTGCAGGTCAGGATAGATGTCCTTTAGCAGGGCACTGTATGTGATGATATCTCTATGGCCCCTGCCCACACCATGCCTGACGGCCATCTGCTCTCATTAACACCAAAATTAATTCATTTTCATGGGCCAGATCTTCAGCTCTTGTAACTTGTTGCAACTCTACTGAAACCAATTAAACTAAGCTGATTTATACCAGGTAAGAACCTAAACTATTGGCTTCTTTGGATTTACACTGGGGTAACGGAGAGCCAAATTGGACCTTATGAATTAGCCTTCAAATGTTTTTTAAAGCGTGGAATGAACACAGTGGTGTCTCCAAAGTACACTGTTTGAGGCACACAATCTCTAAGATTAACAACCACTCATCATTATGAAAGTGACAAACAAGCAACATTAATAATGGTAAGAGGCTCATCGTCCCAAATAGGAACAAGAAAGTATTACCTTTATGTCAGGTTTCACTGTCACTGAAACCATCTTGATGAAGGAGGTGGAGCAAGGTAAAACTGAATCAGGAAAGGCCTTTTGGTGCATTTCCCCCCATTGCAATTAAAAAAAGGGAGGCGGGGCAGTATTTGCTAAGAACAGGTCCTAGCCAGGGCTCCTTGGGATGCAATGACTCAGCACATCCAGTAGACACCCTCTACCGGCAAATCTGTTATGGAGCCATAGCTGCAAGTTAAAGATATATCCCTCCCAGAGAAAGTGGTGGTTCAAATATCATAACTTGAACCTGGGAAGATAAGTAAGTTGTCACTCATTCATTTCTTGCCCCAAACCTCAGGATTCAACTAATACTTATCTGGATATGCGGAATACAAGATGTTTGGCTGTGATTCCCTAGAATGTAATCTGATGACTCTTAATATCAATAAAACTTTACATCCATACGTCTATCTTAAAAGACATAATATATAATATATTTATAAAGATAGATAATTGAACAATGTCATGATATCTGTTCAGTGCTTAACTTAATGCATCTATTTAACAGCGCCTTTCTTTGAAAAATCTCAGGTATAGCATATAACAGCAGGACTGGGGAAGCATAGCAATAATCCCATATGAGGCTTTAATATAAATACATACCATCAATCAGTCTGCCTCTAAGCAAGAGGTTTAGCCATCACTTAAAAATGATCTTTACAAAACTCAGAAAGGCTTTTTTCAAGGTTCACTATGCACTGAGTTTCCTTTCAAATTTCTGACATCTTTATGCCTTGTTATTCCCTTTTGACCCAAGCAGTTAGCCAATATTTTGGGGTCTTGTGGCTTGTTTCCAAGAGGATAAAATAAATTGATGATGGATTCAGGTATTTCTTTGCTGCAATCCTGTTTATTTACAAAAAACACAACAAAAATCAAAAACCCCTCACAAAGTCATGTTTTCATGAACACAGTAAGAATCAAGCAGGAGGCAGTTTCTCTGTCCACAATTCCAAGCCTCTTCTAGCCAACTCTGTGCCCAAATATACACATTTTAGGTTCTCTCTGAGGGTCATGCTACAAGTGCTTCTTTGGATGTATCTGGTGCTTCCTTCTCTGCCTGTGCCTACTTACTTACCTACTTAAGTGTTTTTTCAGCAGGGACCATTTTGCTTTTCATGTGATATTTAATTTTAACGGGTTTCAAAGGCACATTAATCATAGCCTGTGTGGCTCATGATTTTATTTCATCAGTCAAAAACCATTAATAAGTGTCACTGCCATAAATTACCTTATTTTTTTGTATTGCAGTAGCAGGCAGGGCCCTAGCCAAGAATCAGAGTTTCATTGTGCAAGGTACTGTACAAACAATAAAAAGACATTCTTGAACTGAAAAGATTACAATGTAAGTAAATTTATCTAACTTTTAGGTTACTTATTTTGTCATTTTATTGCAATTCAGATTAATTTTGCTCCCCAAAAGAAATTTCCTAGACAAATTTAGACTATAAATAAGGAGCACATTTTTAACAGCATGGGTAATTAACCACTGGAATAATTTACCAAGAGTTGTGGTGGATTTTATATCACTGAATGTTTTAAAATCAACATTGGATCTTTTTCTAAAAGATATGCTCTTGTTCAAACAGGAATTAATTCGGGGAGTCCTGTGGCCTGTGTTATACAAGAAGTCAGACTGGATGACTACCATGGTCCCTTTTGGCCTTATAATCTAAGAATCTAGGTATTTTTATTGTGCCATCACAATGGTATCAGGGCATGTGATGGGGCAGAGAGACCCCACACTGGCAACCAGGAGATTAGAGAGGCTGATAGGTTTTCCACCGGCAAGGAGGATTAAGGAAAGACAGTTGACCCCACCCCACCATATCTGCAGCCAACGTCAGTTCTGAACAGCAGAGCTAATGGGAAGAACTGACTTAGGACAGGAGAGAAGCCAGAGATGCAGCTCGCTTAGCATTTTAGCAGCTAGATTAGCCCTCCAGGAAGGGACAACCAGTGAAGGAGGGAGGGAATTTGCAAGAGCACAGGCTGTCTGAGAGTATGTTTATGCTACAATTAAACAGCTGTGACTGGTCTGCAGCAGCTGACTCGGGCTTACAAAGCTCAAGCTGCAAGACAGAACAAGCTGTTTAATTGTAGCTGCATGACAGAATAAGGAGTAATGGTCTCAAGTTGCAGAGGGGGAGGTTTAGGTTGGATATTAGGAAAAACTTTTTCACTAGGAGGATGGTGAAGCACTGGAATGGGTTATCTAGGGAGGTGGTAGAATCTCCTTCCTTAGAGATTTTTAAGGTCAGGCTTCACAAAGCTCTGGCTGGGATGATTTAGTTGAGGATTGGTCCTGCTTTGAGCAGGGGGTTGGACTAGATGACCTCCTGAGGTCCCTTCCAACCCTGATATTCTATGATTCTATGACTGTAAACTGCAGTGTAAACTGGAGACCGGGCTCTGAGATGCTGCCTCTGACCCCTGCAGCATCCCAGAGCTTGGGCTACAGACCAAGCCCAAACATCTACAACAAAATTTTACAGCCCCACATCCCAAGCCAGCTGTTTCTTTGCAGCATACACATACTCTGAAAGACCATTCCTGAATAGAAGGTGGGCAGCCACTGTAGGTTCATGGGACAACCCTGGTTTTGAGTTTGATTTTCTTCCTGATTACCTTTGAAGCCCAGTGCTCCAGGAAGGTAGCACTGAAGGGCATTTTGGCTGGACGGCCAAAGTCCCTCTGTAGCGGACCTCAGAGAGAGGATTTGCTAAGACCTGCAGTAAAGTCAGGGGCATAAGGACCACAAGGGGGTGCTGCCACAGCACCACAGTTACATGACACCATAAATGCAAATTTAAAAAAGCACCAAGTCAATGTGAGAGGACCATGTTTTCCATTATTTATTCTGTTTTCTTAAGTATGCAGTTCTAGCTATGCCTCTGGAGAGATGCTGCGGGAATAAGGGTATCCACATCATCATAGGCATATAAAGCAAAGTGCATTAGAACCTAGAACTTCCTCTGGGGCAGTGCAGCTCCAGGTTCCACCCTCTACACTGCAGATACTGCCTGTTCGTCATGAGTTGTACTTCATTTCATACATAAACTAAAGCATTTTAGTTGAAGAGGTTTTTTGCTACCCAGAAGTGGTCTTAAAATACTGATTTGCAGTCTGTTGATTATACTCTCTGCCCACCAAATAGTGTAATTCATCACAAGGAATCATCATAAGCAATAAGATTAACGTACAGCATACACATTAATACAGTGTATTACAGTTAATAGACTTAATACAGCATACAGTGATACTGCCCTGTATGATTCATGATAGAACACGGTAACTTTACTAATACACGTGACTAAACAAAAACAAAATCCCCAAACCAAACCTGTCCTGAATAATGAGTGATGAATTTTTTGAAACCCATTCACCAGTCTGATTAAATATCATACATGGAGCATTAGGGATTAAAAAAAAAAAAAAAAAAAACCAATCAAACCAAGGCTAAAGCCCAGGCTTCTGGAGACACACTGAAAAGAAAGTCCATCCATGATTAGTAAACGCAGTGCCATTGCCTATGTAATACTGCTAGTCACAATTATAGCAACACTGACCACTTAAAGGAAATATAAATAAGATCAATGGTGTTCTTAAGAGTGTAAGAGTACATGTACACTGCAGGCAGAGGTGACTACAGCATATGTAGACTTACCCAAGATAGTTTTAAGCTACCTTCTCAGTCACCAATAGCCGCAAAGCCACAGCATCATGAGCTTCAGTTAGGGTGACCAGATGTCCTGATTTTATAAGGACAGTCCCAATTTGGGGGTCTTCTTCTTATATAGGCTCCTATTACCCCCCACCCCCCATCCTCATCCCGATTTTTCACACTTGCTGTCTGGTCACCCTAGCTTCAGTGCAGGTTGTATAAGCCTGCCTGGGCCTCTGGGTGACCACTTGGGCAGCTAGCCTGTGCCAAAGATTATGCTGCCATCACCTCAATGCTCTTGGTACCCAAGCTAGCTAAACTAAAGTGAGCTCCGGTATGTCTACACATGCTGCAATCATACACCCTGATTACAGTGTGGACATCCCCTTAGACTGCTAGGTGCCCAAATCCCATTGAATTTAAATAGAAATTGGACACTTAACTCCTCTAAACACCTTTGAAAGCAGCAGCCTACAAGTCTTTGGTTTAAACAACAAACTGAATAAAAGACAGTTACTTTACATTTCCCAGGACTGTTATTACATGCTACTTTGACAGAGCCACTGGTAAGAAAGACTCCATAAGACGTTCTTGGGAGAAAGATGATATTTTAAAGAACACTTTGGTTCTCATACCTATCAGGGCATCATCCTCTTATTAACCCTTTGAATGTACATAATTTGTGCAGGGTCCTAACATGACACCATCACTCACATGAAATCAATGGCACTATGAGGGCTTAAGTGCTAGTCAATTAGCTAGTCTGTTGCATTCTGGACCTATAAGATATCCCAGGCCAACTCCAACTCCCACTGAAGTCATAAATGGAAATATTTCCATTTATTTTAGTTGGACCTGGATTACCCCCAGGACCAGGTTCAGCAACACAACTTGTTTTCAGGGCAGTTGGGGCTTTCAGAGCAATGGCTGTGGCACTGCTAAGTAAGGAAGTATGGGGGAAGTTTGATTGGCGGTGTGATCTGGCAAGGATTTCTTTGCAAACTTTAGAGAAAGGCTGCAGCCAGCCCACAAGTCTGGTGAGTGACGTACAAAACAAAAATAAGTAGCAGTGATGGGGGGAAATGCAAATTTTCACAAAAGGGGTGAAAAATTCATGATTCCTTAATATGGAAAAGGAAGCAGACTTGTCCCAAAAGCATTTTCAAGGGCTAACAGAAGATTAATTCCAGAGCATTGTTCATGCTTCACTGTTAATGTTAGTGACTTTAAGTGATTTCCTGTGCTGATTATCAGTTGATGGTGAGTGGATTATGAATAGTTCTCAGGTTCCTTCTGCATACACATTCCCTTTATACAATATCTGTTCACTTCAAAAAGAATTTTTGGTGTCAGTCTACACAAATTGGTGAAGTTGTCAGTATATTTGTCCACTCTCAAGGGCAGTTGCACTCCAGGAAGTATTTTTCCAAGTATTTAGAAACATCAAAAGGAAAGATATATGTCAATTTAGGAAATAATACAGACTGGTTTTCTTTCATTCTGAAGGTAATGAAAGAAAGTGTGATGTTTACTCATGGTACAGGAACTCCTCACTTAACGTTGTAGTTATGTTCCTGAAAAATGCGACTTTAAGCAAAACTATATTAATTGAATCCATTTTCCCCATAAGACAAAAGACTATTATATATATAGAAAGATAGATAGATACATACAAACACACACACACACACACACACACTATAAGTTTTAAACAAACAATTTAATGCTAGTACACAGCAATGATGATTGTGAAGTTTGGTAGAGGTGGTGAAGTCAGAGGGTGGGATATTTCCCAGGGAATGCCTTACTGTTAAATGATGAACTAGCAATTGGCTGAGCCCTCAAGGGCTAACGCGTTAATGTAGCCTCACACCCTGCAAGGCAGAAGGAATGAAGGGAGGGGAGACAGCATAGCAGACACACACACACAAAGTGTGTGTGTGAAAGAAAGAGAGAGATGTGCATTTCCCCTTTAAGTATGCTGATCTCTGTCTTAAGTATACTGCCTTGTTAATTAGATCAGCAAGCTGAGACCCACCTCAGCTGCTGCCTCTGGGACTGCCCTGTGTCCCCAGTGCTCTATGGAAGATGTGGTAAGCAGGGTGGAGGGGGTACACCCTAACATTAGCCCCTCTTTTCTCCCCCACTGTCCCCCACACAGCAAGCATGAGACTCGGGGAACAGCTCCAAGGCAGAGGGCAGGAGCAGCACATGGAAGTGGGGGAGGGACAGCTGAACTGCTGGCAATTGATAGTCTGCTGGGCAGCTGCTGCACAGAGAACTTAGGCGAGCGGGGAGCTGATGGGGGAGCTAATAGGGAGGCTGCCAGTCCACCTAGTTCCAAGCCCTCACCAGCTAGCTCCACTGGACTGCTCTTCCTGCAAGCAGTGGGCAAAGCAGGCGGCTCCCAAATGGCTTAGAAGGGAGCATTGCACAACTTTAAATGAGCATATTCCCTAATTGATCAGCAATGAAACAAAGTTAACCAGGACGACTAAGTGAGGAGTTTATGTATCAGCTAATGGTTAGGACCGCCCCACCCAGGTCTCCAATCATCCCATCTCCAATGTCTCTTGGGCTACTGTCCTTTCCCATGATTGTGAGGGCCCCTCCATTCATCTATCAACCCTGAGGGTGTCTAATCCCTGGCACAGAGTTCCCAAAGTTTACCCTCACATTGCTTCTCCAAAGAGTGGGGGTCTGTTGAAATTAGGGTTTTCATTCTCTTCATAACAAGGATGCTTAGTAGGGGTGTCTGGGCTCTCCTACCTCACCAGGCTCCAGCCCAGAGCCCTGTAAGAGGCTTACAATGTCCAGGACTCAGGAGTGCCTTGAGGCTTCCTCCCTGGGCCAGTTTCTACCAGTTCTTCCCCCACCCAAGTCACACAGTTTGACACAAGGTACTAAAGAAAAAAAAGTAACTGAACTTTCAGCCCCTCTGGACTCAGCTACCAGGCTCTTTCTCCCCTGGAAAAGGCTTTTGCAACACCCTTCTTCAGGAGCTCTCAGAATGGGTCTTTCTCACTGCCCCGTTGGGCCCTTTCTGAGCTTCTGGCTCCTTTTCAAGTGCCATCTCCAGCATGAACATGCTGTGGAGGTTGGGATGGGTAGAGACATCTGGGTTCAGAGTTGCTCTTTAAACCCCTACATTTCCAGTGTGGGGTTTATACACAGACAGATTTAGCAGCCATGCCCCACAGCATCAAGTCCTGTAAAGCAAAACTAAAGCATGTTCTCAAAGTAAAGTTCCACTTAGGAACAAGTATCGGGATCAGTTCAGAGAGAGGTCAGTATTCTGAGTATCCTTGAGCAGGATACTGTTCCTAATAATTTCATTTGGAAAGAAAGTTTGACATTCTGAAGAGATATGTAGCATTTCAGCCTGGCTTAATTTCAAGAAGAAATAGAAACAAGACAATCAAGTACAATAGTTGTTCCAGTTGGAAAATAACCAGTGCGATAAAAGAATGAGGCACTTGACTAGAGAAACTGTTAGGCTGGTGAGCTTGTTGGCTTTTATCAATTAGCCCTGCAAATGGATCATTAATACTAAAAGTACTATACTCATACTAATATAAATATTCTATTGAGACCTGTCCAGAGGAGAATTTAAGATGGCACATATCATCTAGTTTTCTTATTACTCCAGTACCTTCATTTGTGCAAAACTTCAAAACAGAGGGGAATCAATATGATTCTATTGATTTCTGTTGTAGCAGAAAGATGGTGTATGGAGGTATTTCAGTATTTAGGAAACAGGGGTGCAAGAATAAGGAGGTCTGGGGGGCTATGGTCCCAACTTTTTACCTGCCTTTAGGGTGAGTGACTGGGGGAAGTGAGAGGAGCGGAACGAGTGGGAGGTTGGGCTTTGAGAGAAGGGATGGAGGGAGGACGGGGCCTTATGGAACGGGCAGAGAGGGCGGGGCCATGACTTGGACACCAGTGGGCTCCCCACCCTACTTCTATGGAGTTTCGGACACTCCTGAGTCCACTGCCATAATTGTTTTGTAAATATCTGATTCAGCAGAGGCCTGTTTGCTTACTAAATAAATACCAATATACTCTCAGCTGGACTGTGGAGTAATAACAGCTTTTGAAAAATAGTCACTTATCATCAGGTAGTTCAGGCGCAACAGAGGGCCATAACAGACCCTGGATTAGAGTCAGGTACTCTTCAGAGTCATGAAGGGCTCTCCTTTTAGGACCTGTTCCTGGCATTAGAGTATTAAAATGTCCTGTTTTTAAGGCCTACTCTATTTGGTCCACCTTTGTTAATTAGTGGGACGATTACTTAAATTAAACTCACAGTTTAGTTAAAAGAACAAGCCTGGTTAGAAAGCGAAAATCCGGATTTTAAAGGCTTTATTATGGTTAGGTCCTTATCAAATTCACAGCCATGAAAAATGCATCACGGACTGTGAAATCTGGTCCCCGCCCCAAAAATCTGGTCTTTTCTGTGCTTTTACCCTATACTCTACAGATTTTACAGGAGAGACCCGTGTTTCTCAGATTGAGGAGCCTGACCCAAAAGGGAGTTGCACAGGGGTCACTAGGTTATTTTAGGGGGTTCACATTATTGCCACCATTATTTCTGCGCTGCCTTCAGATCTGGGGCAGCTGGTGAGTGGTAGCTGTTATTCCGGCCCCCAGCGCTGAAGACAGCGCCCTGCCAGGAACAGCGCAGAAATAAGGATAGCAATACCACACCATACCACTCTTATTTCTGCATTGCTGCCTGCAGAGCTGGGTGACTGGATAGTGTTGGCTGCTGACTGAGGGCCCAGTTCTGGAGGCAGCAGCACAGAAGTAAGGGTGGCAATGCCATAGCATGCCCTCTTTACTTCTGTGCTACTGACAATGGCTCTGCCCTCAGAGTTGGGCTCCTGGCCAGCCCCATTCTCCAGCTGCCCAGCTCTGAAGACAGTGCCACTGCCAGCAGCAGCATAGAGGTAAGAGTAGCAGTACTACAAACCCTTCTACAACAAACTTGCAAACCCAACCACCCTTCCCCACCCACCACTTTTATTGGTCAGGACCCCTAAAATTACCACATTGTGAATTTCCAGATTTTAATAGGTGAAATCATGAAATTTACAATTTTAAAAATCTTATCACCGTGAAATTGACCAAAATGGACTGTATATTTGGTAGGCCCTAATTATGGCATTTCAGATAGAGAAGAAGAGGAAGAAAAAAAAAATGCAGTGCCAGAGCTGAGGTCGTCTGTAGCTGCATAGAGCAGAAGAAGAAATTAATCACCAGAGCACTGGGGGAAGCACACTCACCCATAGTCCCTGCTACAACAAGTCAAAATTTTCCATGGAAAGCAGACACTTTTTGCAAAAAACTGTTTAATTGGAAACCCAGTTCTCTGTCAAACAGTAGTGGCAGAAAATCTTCACCTAGCCTTATAGAGTAAGTCATCCATCTTCTAGTAACATCACTGAAATTCCGGAGGCTTCTCCTTGATTCTGAAGTGCTTATGCTACACAGAAATAAAACACAGCCTCTTTCTGCTTTTCCAAAAGGCACAGCTGCAGTGTGTGCGTTTCATAGCAAAATGCATTCAGGGTACAGATAGTATCTTTTGTTTTGTCTTACAGAGTGCTAGGCACATCTCAGCGCATAACAAATAATAAATAAAACAACAATATAATTGTGGCTGGGATTAGATTGCAGGTATGGTAGCTGCAGTCTCTGTAGTGCTCTTTCATCTCCCTTTTGGCAGCCCACTTTCCAGTTTCCTATCATAGTTTGATAAAGATCAGCAAGGGTATCAGCTGCACACAAGATCAAGAAATCCAAACCATATTTCATTATCATGCCCTCTGCATGAGTATTTCTCATCAGGAAAACCTTTAAATGTAGCTTGTGAAATAGAGGCCAGCCCAGAAACAGAGTGCAATTCATAACACATTCTTTTTTCATTTAATGAATTTTTAATCTCTGTCTTCTGGAAAAGATGGTTGATATAAAGACACAATACACATCCTATTTCCTCCCTCTCTCCCCCAGTTTTTTTTGTCTCTCTACTTTAATCCCAACTGCATATGTATTTAAAGTATATAATCCTAGACAGGCTACCTTTATGGTCATGTAAACAGTACTTTTATTAACAAAAGCTGATATAATATCAGAAACGTGGTTGCACACTGCAGAAAACAGAAGTAAGCTGTGTAAGCCCTTGAGCTTCATCTGCGATGGCACCAACAGAGTTAAACACAATCCAAAATTCTGTGACTGCTCCACCTTTACATTTTGTCTAACAGGTCCCTGTCTCTTTCTTTCCCTGGACTATCATGTAGTCCTTTTTCTCTGTCTGTTTACATTACACAGTAGCTCCTCTGGTGTCTTTCTTAATCTTTACCATGCAAAATGCATTCCTCCGATATATTCAAATCTGTCCACAGGACACTTCCCCAAGGCTCAGTGTTGCAGTGGCATAGATTAAACGTATGTGCAGATATATAAACAGTTACAAGATGTTTCAGTAGTTATTTATTCATTGAGATTCATAAATAAGTGCTTGCACCAATGTGCTGGGAGCACCTACATAATTTACTATTCACAGTAAATACCTTAATAGCGTGCCAATGTGAAAATCCACTTACACAGGGCTGCAGCATTCTGCACTGGCTTCCGCTTCTGAGTGGTTTCAATGCGTAGCATCGCGTGGAGCACTTTACAGTAGCACAACTTTATGTGACAAAGGGATAACTGGCAAGACTCACCTTGGTGAGAAAAGACAGCACACTCTTCCTGTCAGGAACAGGTGGAGGAAGAAAACAATCTTCCATGGCCTCTACTAATATAAGATTATGTTACTACATTTAAAAAGGACTTGGTGCTTGTTTTTATTCCAAAAGACACTTGGCAGGTGATACAAAATTGAGGCGTTCTAATGTTGTAAAACTGAAATTCAGCATCTCCATGAATAACTCTTTAGTTCTCCTCCCTTTCCAACTACATGGGCTCTTATCAGAATAGCTGTTTCAACACTAGGTTACAGTTTAGATGTCAGTATTCCAGCTCTAAACAAACAAACAAACAAACAAACAAACAAACAAACAAACAAACAGAAAAACGAGACTGTTGATTATTTTTAAAGAAAATGAGGAATACTTGTAGCACCTGCAGCCCATCCTCTCCTTTACTTCATTATGAAATTCCCAGAAATAGGAACATTGAGCACTTTCTAACCTCTTATCAAAATGTTACAAGAAAAACATATTGAATAATGTAATACCTTAAAAGAAAAAGAAAGGATTTGTATTTATCAGGAATAATTTATAATGCGGAAAAGTCTACTTGAAAATTATTCTGCACAACTAAAATATCTCTGTTTGGATATACTGCTTTGACCTCGATTGTAATTAAAAAATGAATCGTTTGTAAATGAAAATATATACTTGCCTTGATTTTATCCAAGAGAAACAAGTTAGAATATCTATATATTTTCCATGAAAAGTATAAACATACAAAATGAATGAATTCTGAAAGGAACAACTTTGGAGAGTTATTGTCTGAAAAAACAGATGCTTTAGTTATAAAGCATTACCTTCAGCCATAGGAGTGGGAATGGCACCTTCAATTACTCATTGTGGTTTCTGATCAGATGGAGAAAAAAGTTAAAAAAGAAAACTCAAAAAGTTGATTAATTAAAAAAATAAATGTAATACAGATTTATTTTAAAATTTTTATTTAAAATTAATTTTGAAATTGACAACCTACATTAAGGCCTAAACCTGTTATTTTTCTATTTAATTTAAATTATTTTTATAGAATATAGCATTCAGCAGTACATGTTTGCTGCCAAATTTTAAAGATAATCAGAGCACTGAACTGGTGGAAATCACTAGCTAAGCACCTGGACCCTGAATTTGTTGAAGTGTTAAACCAGCTTTTGATGTAGTAGTTTCCTCATTTCACTTTATTCAGCTAGTTCACTTCAATGGCTAGTTTATTAAATGTTAAGTACACCTACTGGGAGTTGAAAAGCAGGAAAGCTTGTTTTCTTCTAATCTATGAATAAAAACTAGGTGGGTGAGGATGAAGTCTACTAGCTCTAAAATCTGGAAAGACTGGAAACAATCAGTTCAATTCACCACCTACAGATAATACATCCTTTGTTTTATATGCACATTTTGATTTTTTTTCCCTTATGTGTCCAGCACATCTAACGTAGTTTTATTTAATTTATTTGAAATGTTGCTGCATTTTTAATTTAATATACATCTAAATAGATCTTGAGATAAGTTACAAGTAAAAAAATTAATCTATTAAAAATGGAATGCATCATTCGCCGTTTTCTAAAATAAAAATGTGAAAATTAAAAATAAATGTAAGTTAAACTATATCATTGGTTAAATAAATGTATAGATCTCATATATCCTTTTGGTTAGAAAAAAAGAAGCACCAAATTAGCACAAAGGCTTATCAACATGCTTAGTTGCAAATCAATATGTTTCAATAATTACCAAACCATAGAGAATCAATCTTTTTGTAGAACACCCCCCAATGATTTAAATAAAGGTCTCCTGCTTGCCAATATAAATTATGATTAAATCAATTTAAATCAATTTACCCTGTTTCTGATTGCTTTATAGATGGTTCAAGTCACCAAAATACAGAGGAAAATATTTCTCAAGTTTTATTTCAGATAAGTATCAAATTTGCAATTTGCAATTTGATAAGTTCAATCCTTATGACCAATTTGATAAGTTATCCTTGATAAGTTACTCCTACTCTCCTCTCTGAATTTAGAATTCCTCTCTGAGGGGAAAATCCAGCTCAAGACCTATGCACCACTTAAGTCTTATCTAAAACCTCAGAATAGTGTGTAAGTGGATTTAAGTTGTGCCTTGTGCTAGCCCATTGCACAAGGAAGAATTTCACCCTTTTTTGTAGGGACTGTCCAGTTTGACCGATGTACATAGCAGAGAGACAGTGCTGGCACATAATGGCATAAAGGATAAATGGACACAAATCAGATATCAGGAATGGCAACATACAAAAACCTGTAGGAGAACACTTCAATCTCAGTGGACACAAAATTACAGATCTTAAGGTCACCATTTTGCAGCAAAAAAACTTCAAGACCAGACTGCAAAGAGAAACTGCAGAGCTGCAATTCATTTGCAAATTTGATACAATCAATCAAGGATTGAACAAAGACTACGAATGGCTAGGTAACTACAAAAGCAGCTTGTCTTCTCTCGGTGTTCACACCTCCAGCCCACCTGCTAGAGGAGGACCTCATCCTCCCTGATTAGAGATAACAAGCTGGTTCAGCCTGATTGGACTACCCTTGTTATCTCCAACCTGGCCCTTGCCTCTTATTTATCCCTGCCCCTGGATACTTCCACTGCTTGCATCCGATGAAGTGTGTATTAGCCCACGAAAGCTTATGCTCTAATACTTTAGTTAGTCTTTAAGGTGCCACAGGACTCTTTGTCACTTCTGAAATTCCAGACTAACATGGCTACGTCTCTGTTACTTGTAAAGATGAGTATAATGTTACCACTAGCATGGAAGTGGCAATGCAAATAATGGCATATTTCTGTGGAAATAACTATGCTAATACCTGCATCATGCCTCTGAGCATTATCTTCTGTAAATTAGACAGAGTCAGATTGCTTCTAGTAGTCATGCCATTAATCAAGTGGTGTGCCCTCTCTCCAACCAACCTGACTCCTCTCAAGTGCTTTGCTAAATATTGAACAGGCGTGTAACTTGAAATGCTACATAACATAGAAAGCTGCAACATGGCTGCCTCCTGAATACAGCAGAGTGTCACAAAAAATGCGATTTCACAATTAAATCTCCAAGGTAGCATTGTGGGACAACATGGCTCCGAGGAAAAGCCACGGAAGTTTACAACTGTTGTTTCTATAAAATGGCAGAAGGTAGGTCTGTAGGAGGATTTCTTTGGTGTGATGTGGTCCTGAAAATGAAGAAACAATGGTCTAAACATCAGCTGGAATTAGGAAGAGTGAAAGCAACTGTGCTTGAAAAAATATCCTGGTCAGATTTATGGTTTTCTGAATAAAAATGTGGAATCTAAGGAAAATATGCTCAGGTGTTCGGTAACTTCCACTTGTTTATTTTTTTTAAATTAACTTGAAATATTTTCAACCAAAATACCAGCAGCAAGAGCTTCAATTTTTTTCAAAAATGAAAATCTGAACACCAAACATTCCAGAATTTAAAAAAGAAGCCAAATTAGAAAAAGAAGAGTTCATTCCTGAAAAAAGTGATACTTTGCCTATAAAACTATGCTATCGGCAAGCTAGAAATGTGTTATTAGATTCTTGAATTGTTAAGTTAACCAAGACACAATAAGGGGTAACTTGATTTTCCTTCACCAGTTCATGACTCCTATTTATGTGTGGATTTATGAGCCCATAGCAGAGGGACAAATTAATCTTAACTGTTCTGGCTGAATTCACTAAAGCATTACATTGTGATTCTTATGTGGAAAAAGTAGTTAAGAAAAAAACAAATAAAGACAATTTAACAATAAAGATGTTAAAAGTTCGTGGTTGATATATACTCAGACATTAGAGAGTGAGGGAAAAGACCTGTTCAGGGGTCCTCTAGTCCACCCCCCTGCCAGTGCAAGATTGTTCCTATCAGACATTTTTGAATGTTTTGTCCATGCTCCCTTACAAATATCTCCAGGGATGGGGCTTCTACCACTTTTCTTAGAAGATTATTCCATAATATTATAGCTATAAGCAATAGCAGCATGAACCAGATACGAACCAATTCAAGCACCTGCTCAATCCCAGTGCTCAAATAAGGGGAATATCCCATCCCTTCTATCCTATCACCAGATTACACTAATGTATTACTTTTATTTAAGCAGAACTGCATTCCCCCTTCTTCCCTATCAGCTCAACCTTGCACTCAACCCTGATCTCAATTAAACCAAACTTTTTGTAAGAGTCCAGATGAATCTGGGTAAGTATAATGCTCCTCTCAAGAGTCCCTTCTCTCCCCTCCCTATCATCCCCAATTATTTGTTGACAGCAATGTCAGACACTCTGCTGGGTATGAATACCAATGGCTGGAATGCTTGTGGGTCCCGAATTGCAAAACATTCCATTGAGGGATGCCTTCAGATGCATTACACTTTAATTCAGAAGCAATCTTGCTGACATTGATGCTAATCTCCACAAATAAATACCAAATTTAAGGAGTCTTTGAGTGTCACTGGGAGTTGTGCTGAGCATGTTAGTGGAGGATAGGGAGATGTATTCAGTTACTGGGAGCTTGCTGAGGAGGGAGGGTGTTACTGCAAATCTGTTTGTTGGGAGATTGTTACTAGGAGCCTCTTGGGAGTATTTGGGGGTAAAGTCACTTGGACCGTTGTCCACATTAGACTTTCCTCCCAACATTTCCCACTGTTGCTATGAACTGAGGTGGCTTCATCAGTGACAGGGGAGCTGCCTAGGGCACCAACATTTCAATCACTGTGCAGTCTAGTTCTGCTCTGTGACAGTTGATGTAAGGCCTGGTGGTTTGAGCCATAATCAAAGCTGGACATAGAGTGAGGACAAGGCCAAAGGCAGCACAGAAATTGAGGTCGGTGACAAGCTGTGGGTCAGCATCCATAGTCAAGCCAAATCAGGAGCATAGCTGGAGTCCAGATGTAGGCCAAAGTCCAAAGCTGGTGGGCATCAGTTTGGGGTGTTAGGAAGCAAGTGGAGTATGGTCAGAGGAGAGCTCAGGCAAGGCTGGAATAAGATTTGGGAAAGAACTGGACCATGAGCAGGCTGGAAGCTAACAGAGTCTCTACCACTATGAGGCAGCAGGAGGGTTCCTGGCCAAGTACTGTTGTGCTCAGACACACGTGCAGCTCTGGTGGGGTCAGAATATTAGAGAGATGGATCTAAGATGTAATTTTCCAAAGTAGATTTTGAAATGGAAATCTAATGTGCAGGTTCTCCTACAGCAGGAGTAGGCAGACTATGGCCCACAAACTGGATCCAGCCCGCTAGCTGTTTTAAGCCGATCCTCAAGCTCCCACTGGGGAGTGGGGTCTGGCGCTCGCTCTGCTCTCATGCTCCAGCTGGGGAGCTGAGTTGGGGGGGCCTCCCCACGCTGCTCCCAGAAGCATTGGCATAGTCCTGCTCTGGCTCCTATGTGTAGGGGAAGTCAGGGGGCTGAACGCTGCCCTCGCCCCAAGCACTGCCCCCGTAGCTCCAGTTGGTTGGGAGCTGCAGGGGCGGTGGATGAGGCAGCACTCAGAGCCGCCTGGCTGCAGCTCTTTGTAGGAAAGGGACAAATTAGGTCTTGGCTACTACTTCTGGGAGCCACTTAGGGTAAGCGCTGCCTGGAGTTTTCATGCCTGAACCTCTCCCCATGCCCCAACTTCTTTCCCCAGCTGTGATCGCCCTCCTGCCCTCCGAACCCCTCGATCCCAGCCCAGAGCACTCTCCTGCACCTCAAACCTCTCATCCCCAGCCCCATCCCAGAGCTCACACCCTGAGCTATAGCCTGTACCACTTCCCACAGTCCTGACCCAGCCTTGATCCCCCCCGGCCCTCCAAACCCCTCGATCCAAGCCCGGAGCACACTCCTGCACCCCAAACATCCCATAGCTCATACCTCCAGACAGAGCCCTCACCCCTCTGTACTGTACTCCCCTGCACGAGCCTGGAGCCCTCTTCCACATCTGAACTCCTCATTTCTGGCCCCATCCTGAGCCCTCACCCCCTCCTGCACCCTAACTCCAATTTTATGAGCATTCATGGTCTGCCATGCAATTTCTATTCCCAGATGTGGCCCTTGGGCCCAATGGTTTGCTCACCTCTGTCCTACAGCAATAAGTAGCTAGAAAGGTGGAGACAGAGAGGTCGGAGATGTCTGTGTGTGTGATATAAATCAGTATGGTGAGTAACCTTTTTGCCCATGAAGAATTCCCCTCATATGTTTTAGCAACATAGTTGGATGAAAGATCTCAAGTAGGAACAAGAGTCAGTTCCATTTTTAAAAAAATTATTAGCATCTAACTTTGTGTCTCTTCTAAGGCAAAAGTAATACATCTCTCTAATGTGTCCATTGTCCTACAGTAAATTAGTGGAGATCATCACATCTCTCATTTTACTGAAGGCCATTTCCTATCCATCTCATTAGCCTAATTTTCAATCCAGTTAAAGCTGGCTCAAACTGAAGTGAGCAACTAATGGGCTGAAACATTTAATTTTGGCAAAAAAAGTTTGCAAACTCAAAAACTCAAGAACCAAATTCTGCCTGATTTAAAACACAGGCTTTTTGCTTTTGAAAAGTATGAAGTGGAATAATTTAAATACTTTTTCTTTTCCCTGAACACCATAAAATTAGCAAAAAGGAACAATCCCATTGACTACCATGAAGGTTAGAAATAGATGTAAGAGAAAAAAATACTTGACACAGAGGAGCTCATACTGTTAATTTTTTTAAAAAAATATAGCGTGTGTGTGTATTTTACATATACAGTGGGGAGGGATATAATGTATATGAAAAAGAAAAATGCTCAATATTCAAACACGCAAGATAGTGTTGCAAGATACCGGTAAAAAGTGGCTGCCAGTACCAGCCCATACATAGTGGACATTAAAGCCCTTTTGTGGCAGTGCTTTAAGCAGGGTCCTTTGATGTGGCAGCGCTTTAATGTCACTGTCCCTTTTGTGCCTCCCCCCTACATCAGCAGTCCTGCCAAGTCCCTACTAGCAGGGCTGCCAAAATGCGGAGTGTGATGTTTAAGCACTGCCATGGCAAAGGACCCTGCTTAAAGGACTGCCATGGCACTGCTTTAATGTCGCTGCCCCTTTTGGCCCCGCTCCTCACCCGGGCTTTAAATTGCTGCTGGAGCCCCGGGCGGTGCAGGCCAGGCAGCCTGGATGGGCTGGTTGGGGTACAATGAACGCCCCCCCCAGCCCTGCCCCTTATGCCCAAGGTCTCACCCCTTCAGGAGGTTGGAGCCAGCCCCCATACCCGTAAGTCTTGAATGTTACTTTCACCCCTGGCTGGGTGAAACCTTGTTATGGGTTGTGGTAAAACCTCATTGAGACTGAGAAATGTGAACTCACCTTAATTAACATAATTTTAAAGATAACCCCCCGACCTAAGTGAAAAAGGAGTAAGTGATCTCACCTGTGACAGAGTGCTAGGAGCCTAGAACTGATCCAGTACTCAGGTCATGGGCACTAAGGTACTAAACTATTTCCACCCTGGAGGGGACATAACTGGGGGATGGTCCTCAATGGCTTAATTAGGTAGCAGGCTGATTCGCTAATGAAAGCAATCAATCCATCATCTCAGAACAGTCAAAGGACAGGAAGGAGATGCACAGGATAGGCTGGCAGGGACCAGGAGATATGGGCTCTCAAGATGAAGAGATCTTGCCCTCTGCTTTCCCAGAGAATTGGTTCGGGGTGGGGGTGGGGGACGTTTACTTCCAATTGTATATGGCTGCACAAGGCTGTACTGCTGAACTGGTGGAGGGAGCCCCATAAATAACACACTGGTGTTTATAAATTAAAAGCATTCAGCCTGTTTGTAGGGGTTCAAAGAGCACAGAAGAGAGCCCTGTCATGCCACTCAAAAACTCAAGAGTTTTTGCTGAGTATTATTTTGGATAGATGTGTGTATGTGGCCAGAACAGAGGCAGAGGCAAAAAGCAAGAAAGATGGCAGCAGCCAGTGAGCCCAGTGTTACCCTGGAAAGAGCTTGAGAGAAGCATTAGTCTGTAGGCTAAAGAGGCTTGGGGGTGCAAACTAAGGGCTGGTCTACACTGGGAATGTACCTCGGCAAAACTGTGTGTCTCAGAGGTGTGAAACCTCCACATGCCTGAGGGATAGAGTCCCCATGTAGACAGTGCTAGTTTGATGGAAGAATTCATCTGTTGATCTAGCAATAACTGCTCACAAGGGTGAAACAGTTCTTTTTATCCTTGGTTCCTTCTGCATTCAAAGGAGCAGGACTTTGTACTTTCTTTGTAAATAAACAAAACGGCATGGAAAAAAACCCCCAGACTCCATCAATTTCTACTTGCAACTAGAACATCCCCAGGCCCTCAAACTTTGACTTCCCTCTTGGGTCAAAAGGAAGTAACAATAACTCTCCCTCACTTCCTTACTTGATATGCCCTCGTTTATACAGCCAGAGATCTTATTAACCTTTTCGGCCACAGCATTGTATTCGGGGCTCATGTTCAGCTGTTTATCCACTATCCGTCTTTTTCTGAGTCCCCACCCTCGTATCAAAACCATCACCCTATCTCATTGAAAAATGAAGATAAATTGCAAGTAAGAAAATCCAAGCTGTAATTTGCTGCCCAAGAAATATGTTCTTTCAGACTGTGTGTTCAAATTATAACAGATGTCCTGGCTTTGTATTCTGCAACCAAAGTCAACAGAACTGCCCAAAACAGCGGAAATGCCCAAGAAAAACTGTCTGGAAGTTCTACAAACCAAATCTTTATCAAGCCATTTGGTCGTTTGGATGATGGAGAAACTAGAATTTAGATTGCAATGAGTTCACATGACATTATAAATTGTGTTCTCAGGAAGTAACAATTGGTCTGTACCAGTAGCTCACAGTTTGCTAAGATTGATCATAAAAAGCTCTGAGCCTCTGAGGAAATGCTGTTATGCCCAAGATATCTGGAAAAGCCTGATGACTATTTTTTTAGCTGTATAGCACACATAGTGTTAAAGGAAGAGTAAGCAGAACTTGGGTATGCTTTTTTGGGGGGTTGGTGCCATTTAATGAAAGTTTCTATATTTCATTTCCAAAATTTGTTTTACATTATTTCTTTTACTCCTCTGATTAAAAAAACATCCTGGGTTTGTAATTTAAGGAAGCAATAAGGAAATTTGCACCTCTCTGCATCATTAAGGATAATTTGACCATAGCATTTATATTATGTGCCACTCCAGCAAGGACTCTGCCCACCTTTAAGAAACATGGACCAACAGAATGGAGGCCTCTTTTAATGCTGGAAGACAGAGGGCTTGACTTTCAGAGTGTTTCAGCACATACAGTGTCTACTGACTTCATCTGGAGTTGGTTTTGCTCAGAATCTCTGAATATTAGGCCCATAATAAGCTAAATTTGGGGCTTTTCTAGAATCTTTGAAAATATGAAGAACAATAATGTGATTGAACTGAACTGGAACCCAGTGGAATGGGTAGGCCTGGCTTGGCCTATCAACCCACTGAGGGACTTAAGAGCAGAGTGGGATTTCAGATCCCCTTGGCACCAGGAGTTGATGGACCAGCCCACCAGACTGAGTAGACTCAGGTGCCACCTATAGCCAGGCAGAGCGTTGCACCACTGCACCAACACAGTGGCCCACATTTACCTTCAATCATAGAACAATTTCTTTCTTGATGCAAAACCTCTTTTATGCTCTACAAAAATAACCTTATAATAATTACAAACCTCAGTGAGAGGGGAGTGCTCCATATCTTTCAGAAGTAGAGCTGCATGGAAATGAGATTTTCTTCCGTGAAAAAATTATGTGAAAATGAAATTTTTTCTTCTAAACTTGTTGAGTTTTCATTGAAAACCCTAGTACCAAAACACGGCCCCCCTCTTTTTTTGGCAAAAATTTCCATTTTGTCAAAGTCACTTTTTATTAGGAATTTATTTTATGAAAAGTTTTGACCAACTGCTTTTACTATATCAGTAGGAAAACTACAGAATAAATCTCCCACTTAATTGTATGGAGCAAGTTTAAAGTGTAAACAAGTTAGAAAATATCTCTCCTTCTGGTATCCATATTTCTGTCCATACTGTATCTGATTCCCTGCACAATTTATCTCACTTGACATTCTTGGGGAAATTATTTACAGTGCTGAAGGATTAAAGTTGTGACATTACTTAAACTCTTCTTTTGGGTGAAATAAGCAAATTAGCCTGTCCTTCCAAAAAAAATTCTTCATCCTGTTTTCACCTCTGGGTTGTCAGGCGTGAGCCTGTACATGTTGGGGAAAGTGGAAGAAGCAAAAACACTCTGCTATTGTCATAGGAAAATTCTCTCTTTTTTTCTTACACACAGTCCTTAGCATGGGGAGTGGGGGTGTTGCAGATATCAATTACATAAATGGCCCATTAGAATCAAAGCCTGTTTCTCTAGATTGAGATCTAGAAAAGATAAGTGCAAGAGGAACTTAGGATAACTATAGCAGCTTTAGGAACAAGATATTCCACACTTGTAACCAAGTCTCTGTAAGCCAGCAGTGAAGTGTCATCCTTGAAATTCACTAAACTTTCTAAATGACCCAGCCTCCTGGCTGCTACACTAGGACCTTTTCAGCCAACCCCAGAAAGCTACTTTTGTTCTAAACTCTTCCAACCATGTTCTGAGGCCTCCTGTTAAAAGTTTGAACTTTTTGTGCATTGCCATGAATGTGACCTTCCAGTGTGTTACAAATGACTAATAGTCCTTCAGCTCTCTACTGCAGAACATAAGAACGGCCATACTGGGTCAGACCTAAGGTTCATCTAGCCCAGTATCCTGTCCTCCAACAGTGGACAACGCCAGGTGCCCCAAAGGGAATGAATAGCATCATTCCTTGTAAATGTAACCAGCAGTGCCAGTGGATACTGACCTCTGACATATTACAGAGCCATTGCCTTAGTAATCCTGACCCAGACTAGGTAACGGAGACCAGGATATAACATTCCACTGCCTCTTAGCAGCAGTCCTGTGAGCCATGTTGTTACTACATTTCCCTTCTGGTCCTTGTCGTTTAAACCAGGTATTGAAAATGGGTCTGCCAAAACGCTGTTTCTGCATGTCCGAATTTATGTCCAGGAAACAAAGAAAAAAAATCTGCACAGCCAGGGCACCAGAAAATGATCCCTCTTTTTTCTTCATTAGCCAGACTGTTAAATTAGATTTAAAGTAGGAAGGAGAGAGAGAGAGAGGTTGAACACATAATGTTAATTATTCTTCTCTACCACTTTGCACTTAACAAAATACCATTGATTATATCACTACTAAGGCATCGATAAAAGCACACATACAACCAACCCTCCCTGTAGTTTCATGAAACAGATGTTTCTGCATATTACATTATATCTTACTATTCAGCTGGGACAACTTAGCAAAACTAAAAAGAGAGACCTTTTCTATCAACACAACCGGGATTAGAATTTCATGGCAAATAAACCCTTACAGAGTAAGATTTAAGATCCCAAAGTTGAAAAAATTATTTTATTTTCTGTGTGTCATGCCACAGCAATGCAGAGCCCATACCTCATATGATGCCATAGTTGATCCCTTACGGTCACAAATATTGAATCCACTTTATGTTTATAGCAGAAAACAACCATCCAAAACACAACACAATAGGTTCTGTTGGGGGAGGGCAGCTTTCACTGATGATTTACTGATGCGTGTCCAAGAAATATAACTTTTCAGCCATCAGTTTCTTAGGCTTGAAGCTTTCCCAATGAATTCTGAATGCCTGGCTTTTGGAAGGTGGGCTCTCAGACTAGGACAACCCAGTTAGGAGCTGGCACAGTTGGCCCTGGGGTTTGAGAAGTGTGGTGCACTCTTGTGGTATTAATACTGGAAAACCCTAATCGTGAAGAGAGAGTGAATGAAGCCATGACAGAAGGGTTATGGGTCCCAATCCCGGACCGGGGAAGACCTGCCAAAAGAGGTGGAGGAAACCAGAAACCTTTTGGCATCCAGGAGGCACGGGAAACTTTCCCATACCTACATGATTTTTCAAGAGAGGAGGTTAGAAGGTCACCAGGTTGCATACCAAAAAACTTGCACTGGGATAAAGTAGTACCAAGCTTGTACCTGGAAAGAGTGGATAAGTTATTTTTTTGCCTAAATTGGTTTGCCCATCTCTACCACTAACTTGACGGACTCTAATAGCAGAGCTAATCCAGGTAGAGTCAATTAAAGTTTATAGCCCTTGCTTTATAACATAGTAGAAGTTATTTTTTGTATTGCCTTAGTTATATTAATGAATCCTAGGACACTTCAGTGCTTTGAGGATCACTGGCACCTGCAGTCATGTGGCTAGATAGATGGCCACTTAATTCCCCATTTTTTGGAAATTGCCAGGTAATTATGCTCCAGAATCACAGTTTTCATTACAGTCCCATGCCTCCTGGATGCCAAAAGCCCTAAACATCAGCTATGCCACCTGTCAAAACCTACAGTTTTCCACTGACAGCTTCTATACTGCACTTATGTAGGGTTGTACAACTGTTTGTGGCATGCTAATCATTTGGAGGCAGAGTAAAATAAACTGAAGTTAATAGCAAATGAATTAACTCAAGAGATAGTGTGCTGACTGTACTGGATAGAACTGGAGGTAGGGAAGGAAGTAGGAGGGTTGAGGAAGGATAATACTACAGAGTCCAGGGTCCTTACTGCATAATTTAGGTCTAATGTGTCACTTAGGACCCAGGTCTTTGGCCACAGGACACAATCCTGCAGTGGCAGAGTGCTGGGCTAGATGAGTAAACCGGTCGTTTTCATATACAGCTTCTACATTTCTACGTACTACAACTATACAGGTACATAGATAGATATAGGTTGTGAGATACATCTATATACTACCTGTAGGTGTGCTAGGGTTAGGGAGTGCCTCTTGATCTGACAGAAGTCAGTGACAAAACTTTTTATATCAATGGGAGAAAGAGTAGACACTAATTTCTCTGCTGCAGACAAGTTGCCATGTTGATAATTATGCATAGGAAAACTGGAAGATTGACATGGGAGTAGAATTTTTATTTTATTTTATTTGTTTAATTAAATAGGCAAAAGAGAAAAATTGGAATTCAAGTAAAGAGAAGCTGTAAATGATGGTGAGAACAACCCTGGGAGGATTTACTGTTCTCTGGGCAGACCGTGAAAGAAAAAATGCTGTTTTGGTAGAGAATGAAACTGCCAAATTTGACCATCCTTATTCAGGCTCTCTGCTTATTATTCAGAGAGTTTTGCCAGGGCTAGAATTAGAATAAGTACTAAGGCTACTCTGTGCCACTGGAGTGGAACAAAGCAGTCTTAGCAGGGACCAAGAGCCAGCCCTAAGAAACTGTTAATTAAAATGGCTATTATATATTTACTATGCATGAGAATCAGAATTGTTTGATTTATACTACAGAGTAAATAATCTGCTTTAAAAATTCCAAATTAGTTATTATCAACTGTCATGTAGTTGTAAAATCAATTTTCCATTTTTTTTGCATAAACAGAAATGTTTAAAGTACATTAAATCAAATAAAAATTGGTTAAAGTAATGTTTAAAATCTCCCAATACTTCCCAAAGCAAAAATAGTCAAATATTTGTTTAAAAAATCCATGCTGACTTTTTAGATTTATTTAGATTTTGACTAGGCAGATTTATGCTATGTTGAAAGGATGACCATTACTGCTGCTTGGATCCCAATAATTGTGCAGGTATGTGTGTGGCTGTTTGTGCTTGGTGTTACTCCAAATAGTCTCTAATCTGTATCTATTCTTATGAGAATCTCATCATCAAAAGAGAACCTTGATAACGAAACCTGAAAAATTCACGTGAAACTGTCATTTACTCAAAGTGATTTATTTTGTTTAAATACCATCTCATGTATTGTCTTGGCCAGAGTTAAGAATTTAGCATCAGCACAGATTTTATCCTGAAATGTAACTTTCCACAGGTGTGAAGATTTGCATCAGATCCTCAACATTGTTTCACCATAGTTCCATTTGTTTTAATATGCTGTAATCAAGTGAAGGCACCTATTACACATTTAAATAATACAGAACAGTATCCCAATCTTGCAAAAAGGACCTCTGTATATGCATATATGCAACCTAAAAATGTCAAGATGCAGCTCCTGGAATCCTCATACAGGGAAGTCTCTCACTGAAGTTAACCCAGAGGACATTTCACAGGCAGAGAAGTCTATGGGAGTTTTATTTGCGGTGTCAGACCTTTTGTAAGCAAATGAGGTTTGTAGGTTTTCCATGCAGAGTATCTCATATCAGTCACAGAACACTTCCGCGCACCCTAGGAATTTTAATTAAAATAAAATGATCTGTAAATTCATAATTCTGTAACTGGACCACTTTCAAGTTTACAGTATTTAAAAGTATTCTTCTGTTTTTGGTAAAATACAATATTTTAAAGAAAGGTCTCACTCTGTGTATAGTATCCTATAGTCCTGCAATCCTTATTCAGCCACAGCTGCTGTACCTTCAGTGCGATGCCTCAGTCACAGCACTCTCTACAGTTTGTTTTTACTGAGAAGAAACTTCTGCTTCTGAAATATTAATCGGATCAATGTTTGTAGGTTAGGTAACACTGGAAGGATTCCCATTACGATCACAGCAGCTAAAACATTATTCCCCTCCCCCCCAAAAATCCACAAAACCTCTTGCAGGGTATGTTTGCAAAGTCTGCAGATTGCTGTGGGAAGCTCCTTTACAGTGAAATGACTGCTCTGCAGAACCTAGATCTGTAAACAAGTCAGTCTTTAGCTGATATCTCACTTCAGTCATAAAATTTGCATTACCATCATCCCTAGTGAACCTTCAATTTTTACACTGGTAATGTAAATTGAGATTTACTGAAAAATAAAACTAAAAGCTGCTGACTGAACAAATAGGCTGGACAACCATTTCCCTCTGTCCTGGCAGCACTAATGCAGAATATTCGTCAGCAAAGATGGCACTTACAGGTATTTCACAGTCTTGTGAAAGATAAGATAGGTCTCAAATGGTCATAAATGGCTTTGCCTTTGGGAAATGTATCCTTTTGCTTTATAGGGTATATTTTTCACATGCCATTCAGCATATGCTCATATGTGACGTTTATCCACCATGAAGTTGTTTTGTTATTTATATTTCATAATTTTTCAGGCCAGCTTTTACTTTCCTTCCCCAGAGCCTTGGCTGAGCTGCTCGTTTGACTGCCTTAGAGCCCAGATCTGATTCCTAAAATGAATGTGTTTTCTCACTGCTCTGATAAAGGACTTTAGCTTCAGAGTCATGACTAGTATGGGGCTGAATATCATATCCACCTTACATCTAGACCAGCGTCTCAAACATGTGGCCCGTGAAGCCCTTCCCTGTGGCCCGCCAAGCTCCCTGGTGCACCTCCCCCCAGCACTATAGCAGTTTCCAAGATGGAGGGGCCAGAAGCGGAAGGTTTTCTGCTGCCTGGCTGGGCTTCTGCCAAGCCCCAGCTTCCAAGTGCTGCTGCTGCAGCTTCAATGAATGAGCTAGGGCGGCGCTTCCCAGGAGCCCTCTGCAGCACTGGCCAGGAACAGTAAGCCAGGCTCCCCGCCGCCCTCCTGCCTCACTCTGCAGGAGGCTTACTGCTCCTGGCTGCTGCTGCAGAGGGCTCCTGCCAAGCACCCTGGCTGGGCACCTGCCAAGCCCCGGCTTCCAGCCGCTACTGCTGAGGCTTCAATGAATGAGCTGGGACAGCGCTTCCCAGGAGCCCTCTGCAGCGGCGGCCAGGAGAGGTAAGCCTCCTGCACAGGGAGGCGGGAGGGCAGCAGGGAGCCTGGCTTACCGTTCCTGGCCACCGCTGCAGAGGGCTCCTGGGAAGCGCCACCCCCAGCTCATTCATTGAAGCCACAGCAGCAGCGACTGGAAGCTGGGGCTTGGCAGCAGCCCAGCCAGGCAGGAGTGAAGCCTCCCCACCCCTGGATGGGCGCCGCTGCCCCGTGAGCAGCCAGAGATAAGCGCCATTCCGCGGCTCTCGGACTGGCTGCAGCTGCCTGGGCTTGCTGTGCCGTCCCCAGCCTGCAATGCCTCACTATCGGTATCCCCTGCAGAGAGTGCTGGGCTCGGGCAAGGGGTGGTGGGGAGGAGAGTCCAGAAAGGCTGAAAGGAGATGGAGAGAGGAGATGGGGGGGCAGGGGGGGGGGGCAGAGAGGGGCAGCTTAAGGGTGGGAGAGTATTGAAGCTCGGGGTGTGGGGGGAGATTTGGGGAACAGGGAGCAGGGTTGAGGGGAGATTTTGGCACAGGGCGCTAGGTTACAAGGATGAGTGACATTTGGAGATGGAGAACAGGGTTACGAGAGGTGAGTGGGGTGAGATTTATTATGGGGTACAGGGAGCTGAGTTACAGGGGTGAGTGGGTAGAGATTTGGGGTTGGGGAACAGGGTTATGAGGGTGAGTGGGGAAGATTTGGGGATGGAACACAGGGAGCTGGCTACAAGCATGACTGGGGCGAGATTTGGGGAACAGGGAGCTGTGTAATAGGGGTGAGTGGGTGGAGATTTGGGGATGGGGCACAGGGAGCTGGGTTATGGGGGTAAGTGGAGATGGGGAACAGGGTTATGAGGATCAGTTTGAGAGAGGGAGACTTTATAAAATTATACTTGATATTAGGCTGAGATGGGCTGAAATTTCTGTCAGATTTATCAGCATGCTACATTTGAAAAAAGCCTGAATCATCTAAGGCTGGTAATTTCTTGTTAAATTAGATTTGTTTGCTTGTGTTTCCAGCTCTGGACTTCCTATATTGCTCTTGTTTTGTTTGCCAAACAGCTGTTGGCGGTGCCTAGCACTTTCCAGGAGGGAGCGGGGAGCTGCATGTTCAGAGGAGGAGGCGGGGCAGGGGCGGGACCTCATGGAAGGGGTGGAGTGGGGACAGGGGCAGCCGAGGTGGGGACTTGTCAGTGATGCGGCCCTCAGGCCAGTGCACTAGTCCTCATGTGGCCCTCGTGGTCATTTGAGTTTGAGACCCCTGATCTAAACTCTCAGTGGTGATGACATCCTGACTCATTTCTAAATGATCAAAGTACACACTCATAACATACAGAACATAACTCAAAAATAACCTTCCCAATTCACTGTAGTCCACCTGTACCTACTGCAGGACTGGTGTGTGTGTGTGTGAGAGAGAGAGGGTGGTAGGGGGAGAGAGAGAGAGAGGGGATTGTGGTACAATTTCTGAAATGTTAGGAATTATATTATTAGATTTCTAAAGTCTCTGCTGTTCCATAGAAATAAAGCAATCCATTCTTCTTCCTATCTCAGAGCCCTGGAAAATTCTATTAAATGCACATTTCAGCTGACAGCAGTGAATACCAATCAATTCTCAACAATCCCTTGAAATAGAAATTGATGATGGTGATGAAGAAATCTTCTAATAAATGAGTCCCCTTAACATTAAATTCAGCAATTCTCAGTTACAAAGAACTCACATTTGTACCAATAGGACCAAATGAGTCCCTTGCATTCATATGACAGTTTCTATAATTTCAAACAATGCGGTAGAGTATAATCTCTTAAATACAGAGTGTTGTTTAAATAAGTCTGAAAAGACTCACTCTAATAAATAATTCCTTACTGAGTAGAATTAGATGTTGCCTGGTAATTGGGATAATGCGGAATGCACTTGCTAACTTTCCTAGGATAACAGTATTCTGATGGTACAGAAGAGCTGAGCATAGAAGTTATTTTTCTTTCTCAAGATGCTCACCCAGTAGATTAAAGCCTGGTTTCCACTGAAAAGCTCTATTGGCTGAGCTACATTGGTCAGGGTTTTTATTTTTCACACCTTTGACCAATGTAGTTATGCCAACATCACACCCAGTGTAGATGCAGCTACATCAACAGAAGAGGGCTTCCATCAACTTAACTACACCAACAGAAAATAGCAATGTCAACTCAACTACACCAGTATAGTCTCTGTATTTAGAAATACTCTGACCACTTTTATTTCTGTAATATTTTTAAGGTCGTCATCTACAAGGGTGTTTTTATTGTACTATTGAGTCTTATATTTAGCTTTAGTCTGTGGAAAAATCACATGTCCAGACAATGTGTCAATATTCATTAGCATTGAATGGAAAATTAGATAGAATATATTCTAAAGACTTCTTTAATAATGGACTGGCATCAAAATATCTCATTGACAGACACTTCTTTGAGGCCTAGTACATTATTGAATTTTGCCTCTCTTTTTCCCATCATTTACAAAAACAAACCAAAATAAAAATGAGCAAGGTGACCTTTCACCACATACGCTGCAAAGCAGCTTAGGAGTGACTTTGGGCACTGATATCAGCTGTACCTCAATTTAGTAATTTTATTGTCTCTCTTTGAAATAAAGTCATTTGAAAGCCAATTCCTCACTCTTGCCTGAAGGGTATTGCTGTTGGTATTACATACCAGATATTTCTGTACAAAATGACTAAAATGGAACTCTTAACTCAACATTGTGAGGATAGATTCAGATTAACAGACATCAAATCAATGTTTTTGCAAATGCCATAAAATGCATCATTATATTGGATGCATTAATATAGTATCTGCCTTACACTGCAGCTCCATGTATGAGTAATGTGTGGTCTTTGCAAAAACAAGAAAAATATTAAAATTACTCAGCAACCCACAAATTGTAGCATTTGTTTTGCTACTTAATAACTGTTATGTATTTTATGAAAATTAGTTTATGCAAAAGATTGTGTCATTATATGCAACTGTTAAAAACCTAGAGCACAAACAATGTGCTATTAAAATACAAATAATATGTTCTGTTCATAGGTAAATATTTGTACTCTTTTTGCCAGATTTTAATCTCTTTTGAGGCCAACTGTAACAGCTGAAATGGAACATTAAAAATGTTGCGAGGCAGGGGCACAGACAGTTGCAACTCGGTTCAAAATAATATTTCACTTTTCCCCTAATGAATGGCAAATTGAGGGAGAAAATAGAGCTTGTCAATAGTACCCATAATTCCAGGTGTGAAAACGGTGCTATTTAGCTAACAAAGAATTATTTCAGATGTTCATTCATAAAATGTCAGTTTGATGAAGGACACATACAAATAAAAGATCTGTGAGGTAATATATCTTACTTGACTGTGAGGCTGGAATATTGGGAAGCCAGCTGAGTACTCAGGGCTATTCCAATGGTTTGAATAAAGTGTTTATTGTTGGGGTGTGTGCGGATATCTGCATGTTGTGCATTGTCTTATAAATATTTGAGGCAGGTGGTGCTGCGATCATTGTGAGAGTGTTCGTATATAGGGAAGTGACATCCATAATGGCAACATCTGTCACAATGGATGGCATCGCTGCCTGCCTTAAATATCTGCAAGAAAATGGACAACACTCAGCCCTCCACCCCAAACACATCTCCAAACTCATGCATTTCATCCTCACTCATAACAATTTAACATTCCACAACAAACGTTTTGTTCAAGCCGTGGAAACAGCCATGGGTACTACTATGGCCAATGTCTTCGTCTTCATAAGCCAACATATGAGATAATTTCTGGATAAATGCACCCTGCAACCAATGATATAGCAGAGATACATGGATGATATTTTCATCATCTGGACAGATGACCTTGCCAAGCAAACTCACCACCTAGCCATTAAACTCTCTTGAATACTCTCACACTAGGATCAATTTCTGGGACACAGTGATCAGCTTCAGTAATGGAATCCTACAGACAATTACATACAAGGAACTGCCTGGATCACCACCCCTCCATAACCCTCCCCCATTACATCTTTCAAGATCCTTGGGTACTAAACATGCCTATCACAACATGTAATACTTGTGACACCTTAGAGACTAACTAGTTTATTTCAGCATAGGTTTTCGTGGGCTATAGCCCACTTCATCCAATGCATAGAATGGAACACACACAAGTAACATGCATTTATATACACAGCAAGCAGAAAAAGTTGCAAATTATCATACCATTTCTAACAGACTATTTAATTTGGATGAGCCATTATCAGCAGTAAGAAAAAAAAACCTTATGTAGTGAAAATCAAGTGGATCTGTGTCTGACAGTTGATAAGAACCTGTGAAAAGAAACTTAACTAGGGAAATACATTCAATTAATGTAATGACTAAGTCATTCAGAGTCTCTGTTTAACCGTTGGTTGATAGTGTCCAATTTGTAAATTAATTCCAGTTCCTCAGCTTCTTGTTGGAGTCTGTTTTGGAAGATTTTCTGTTTTAAAATTGACACCTTCAAGTCTAATAGAATGGCCAGGGAGATTGAAGTGTTCTCCTATGGGTTTTTGAATGTTATGAATGTTATTCCTGAATCATAACACATAATCGTTTTCTTTATGGATACAAACTAACAGGGCTGCTAATCTTCAACAACATGTAATGAATCTCATCCAGCGTGCGAGTGTGCGCGTACATGGATCCTTAACCCTGCGCACACAGTGAAACACTTCACGCACAAAAATTTGCACAGAAGCACAAAAATTAGCACAGAAGAAACTTTTTTGTGCCCAAAGCCTGTCAAAAATTAGCACAGAAGAAATTTTTTGCGCACACGGCCTGTCAAAAATTAGAGGGAACAGTGATGGCAACTGTGGCATCATCTGTCCTCCCAATTTGGTGCTTGATAGGCTTTATTGCCTCCACTCAACTTTCCCATCATGTGGGACTCAGTGGTTTCAATGTCAGAGAGGATGTTCCCAGATGTTGCTTCAAAATTTGCCATCAATTAGTTGATGCAGAAAAAAATACATTAAATTCAGCATCCTCACTAGAAGCTGATGCTATATCACTGACCACCAAGTTCAGTGAATGAGAACTGCATGGGACAAAAAAAGCTCAAGGATTTAACTCTTGGATTTATGTCTGCACTCCTCTGTTTTTTCCTCTCATGTTGGCACCATTAGCACATAGCCCTGACCTCTCATGTTACCTATTGCAATTCCCGTATATTCCAGCTTTTTAAAAAGCACATTTGTCATACCAGCTCCTGTACTATCCTCAGTGTCAATAAATTATAGAAAATGCTCTAGGACAGTCACAGGGACATTTTCACTAGGTTCTGTTGTTGTTACAAAACACACCATTAAAGTCATTTGTTCCATATGGCTGATGTCAAGTGTGTAGTCTAGAGTAAGCGAATGTCTTCACTACCCGCCGGATCGGCGGGTAGTGATCGATCTATTGGCGATCAATTTATCATGTCTCATTAAAACACGATAAATCGATTGCCAAAGGTGCTCCCGTCGACTCCAGAACTGCAGCTCGCCAAAAGACGAAAGCTGGAGTAGACGGGGGAGCCCGCTGCCACCATGAAGACAGCAGGTAAGTTGGCCTAAGATGTACCGAATTCAGCTACGTTATTCATGTAGCTGAAGTTGCACATCTTAGGTCGAACACTCCCCCTAGTGTAGACCAAGCCTAAGAGTAATATCTTTCTGACTTTAGATCTGTCACAGTCTTCTGTTTGACTTTTGTTGCCAGTAACTGTATGATCTCATTTTTAATTGTTTTTTCAAGGTGGTGTGTGTTTATTTCTTGGGCAGTTACTCTTCTTCGATGCTCCTGGAGTACAGCATCAAACTCAGCCACCAGCTCCACAATTTTAAGGAAGTTTCCATTGTTTGGCACGTATAGCTGATCTGAAGTGTCACACAGTGCTAGATTTTTGGGTAGCAAGCATTCTTACTATGGCAATGAGCCTTTTCAGAGCATTTTGCCAGTAAAAAGACTCTCATGGAATCTTCTCTTGATGCTGATCATCTATGATGGCCTTTAACTTTAGTCTCATCTCAAGCTCTTTCCACCTATGGAATGCTCTCTGGTGATTTGCTGCCTTCTCATGGCATGCCAGATTTTTAGCCAGATTTTTCCAGTACTGTAGAACCCAAAGTGGCTGGAACATTAGACTGGAAGAGTTTGCAACAAAAACAGTATGCAGCATTCTGGAGTTTTGAGTACATAAGCTATGTCCTCTCAACTTTGTCATCATTGCAGATTTCATGCCAGTAATATGTTGGATGGAAACTTCTATTTCCATTGTCTGTGGGGAACATGAAGTTTTTCACTTGTTGTGGCCCATGCAGTACATGGAAGTCCCTCAGGCTACTGCCCAAGTGGCTCCACAATCCTCGATCAGCTAGACCAGGGGTTCCCAAACTTGTTCCCTGGCTTGTGCAGGGTAAGCCCCTGCC
>ML677335.1:12834451-13121714 GCA_007922305.1 Dermatemys mawii | reverse complement strand
AAGTGGGTATTAGCCCACGAAAGCTTATGCTCTAAAAACTTTAGTTAGTCTTTAAGGTGCCACAGGACTCTTTGTCACTTCTGCAACTCCAGACTAACACGGCTACCCCTCTGATTCTTGAATTTACTGACTACCTTTTTTTTTTTTTTTTTTTTTTTTTTTTAGTAAATAATACATTCTAATGTAGTATATTAAGGCTGGAGTTTTCCAAGGAGGTTAAGTGAATTAGGCACCCAAATCCAACTGAAATTTAAGGACAATTAGCCACTAGATTCCTGCAGGCTCTTTTAAAAATCCCAGCCTAAATAAATATCTTAAAGACCCAATAAAGACATTACGTCGTCTTTACAGATACTGCATGAGAAACACAAATGAATAGGATTCACCTATTTGTATCATTACACTTTTCAGTTTCCGTTTGGTAGGGGAGAGAGAAAAAGCAACAGCAAAATAAACAGGATGTAAGGGAAAGGAGAAAGCCACATTCCCAGCCATACATAAGCTCTGATAATCACATCCTGCAGTAAGCACAGCTCACTGGACCCAGTAGTTGGAAGATAAAGGTGGCTGCATATCACCTTTGAGCTCCTCCTATTTTGGTTGCTAGAGGCTTGTTAAGTTTGAACAGCCTTTTAGGGAATTTTTATGGACACTGTTGCTCAGGCAGTGAAAAATAGTTGAAGCATGGGACAATATCTAGCCACACTGTAAATAACACAACTGCATGTACTTTGAGAGTATCCACTACATAATCCACTATGTAATCTGCATGGCAGTATAGGCTGCAAATGCTTCATTTGGTCACATAAACTGGCTGTAAACTGAGCACAACTGTCCTGGGGATAAATGGAGCTTTGGGGAGATTAGGCACTGCAGGAAATATCATCCTAAAGGGTTCAGATTGACACTACTCTGCAGCTTTCTGATTGGCCCCAGCTCACGATTTAGCCCTGGAATGTGGCCCAAGAAGTTGTCTGGACAACCACTCAGACGTCTGACCTGCTATTGTAACACTGACAGACCCCAGTTGTCGGCAGGTGGGATTGAACAGGGGATCTCTGGAACTTAGTGCATGAGCCTCTACAGCATGAGCTAAAATCTAACTTGCTGTTTTCTATGGCTGTAGAGAAGACTTGTTAATTGCTCTTGATGCCACTAGATGGGACAGAACATCATAACCAGAAGATGTGTGGGTTACACTATGACTGTAGATCTCACCTTGTTTTCTGATCTCCAGTCTTCACTGCCATCTGACTCTGTCCTCCTGATTCCCATCTGGTAATGGTCTCTGATATCCAGCCTCTGACCCTTGCCTATTGATCCCCACTCTAGCAATTACTCTGATTCCTGCTCGCTGACTACCACCTTGTGGCTGTCCTTGTCTTGTGGACACCAGCTCAGTTGTGACCACAAGGCCAGACCACTTATGCCCCTGATTCTTTACACTGGGGCCATGAGGCAGCAGGAGTTACTTCAACCCTAGCACTGTAGTCATTCAAGTAGCGTGGAGAAAAGATAACAGGATCGTGTTCCTTTTCTGTTTATTTCAAACAAAACAGCAACACATGCTAGCTGGGGGTGGAGGGTGGGGGAAAGGATGAAGTCCTTTTCTATTCCCCAATATGATTGTTATTTGGGATAACCATCTCCTCCCGACGATGCTCTTCTATTTCTCTTTGACTGAGTTTCAGTTCCAAAACATGAGTTCTCCTAAACCTTCACCAACCCTTTCACAGTCTCTCCTGAGGCCCACTAACATTTAAGCCAGGGAGGAACCCACCAAGAGCAAATGATCATTTCTACAGAAATGCAAATGTTGAAATGGATGAGTGGTATAAGCAAGAAAGAGCACATGAGGAATATGTTAGTTAGAGACAAGCTCAAAGTAACAGTCTAATGGAAAAATGAGGGAATGCAGAGTCAGAGGATTTGGTCGTGTAAAGAACAGTCCTGACAGCTACATGGGTAAAAGAGTCCAGCAGATCAAGATTGAAGGAGAAAGCCAGAGAGGCTGACCCAAGAAAAAGTGGTTGGATGTTACAAAAGACGACATCATGTGGTGTAATAGGAGATATGGCATTAAACAGAGCACTTTGGAGAGAGAGGATTGAGAGTGGACCCAATTTGATGCAAGGAAGAGGAACAAAAAGGGCTCAAGAAGGGAGGTAGATGAGGTTCATTGCCTTCCCAAAGTCATTCTCCAGAGTTCACTGTCTACATATGGCATTCAGAGTGATCAGTAACTTAGACTATTTGATGTGGGCTCTGTAATGCAGAAAATGTTATGCATGTCAACAATGGGCCCTAAGGGAAAGGAAAGGGTTATGGAAGAGGCATGGCACTTTATTTACAACACTGATTCATAGTCCACTAATAAAACATAGGGTTAGTCATTTACAGCCAGAGGTGTGCATGATTCTTTATAGAAGAACAGAAGTCCCCAATATTGGATGTGGTCCATCTAATACAATGATTCTGAAACTTTTCCATGCCGGGACTCCCTCTCACCACACTCTCATGTAGCCAGAATCCCCTCAACCATGTAGTAATATGAGTGGTCATACTCTCTGGGTTCAGAAACCTCCTCAACTAGCAAAATTCAGCTCTGATGTGTTTTGGTCAGCTTGAGTAGCATTTACATTTGATTATTACATTTACATTTTCTATTCTGAACTTTGATCTTTAACAAATGCACACAATTAATTATTTATTTTATAAGCACCTCAGGGTTTAAGTATTATGCCCTTCTGACAAAAGACCAAGGTGATTTTACTCCCAGGGTCAGAGGAAAACAGGTTAACACCTACTTTTCATTTGATAAGTGTAAAGCACTGACATATGTGCATACATTAAATAAGTTCCAATGTTGCACATCTGATGCAAAGTGAAACCCAGAATATTCCCCTGTAGAACATTATCTCAGGATGTTTGTTGTTTCATGTGGAATCTCATCATGAATCACTTCAAAAATCAGTTTCTCAGTTCCATAAAAACATTTTGAAGTTACTGCATCTACACTTTTATGTGTTAACATTATTAAAAATGAATCAGGCACATAGCCCACTGTGCTGCTGTTAAATTTGTATCTTTCCTAGAAAATTTTATAGCCACCCCTCACCTGCTTTCCGTTTTCTGTACAGATTGTGATATCTGGTATTGATTGTCTGTGATTAAAGTGATTAAAGAAGCACAACCTCTGTAATTGTGCCAAAATGAAAAATGTCTCACAGATTTATGAACATAAATAATCAAGTCTTTAATATATTGTTGATTATAAGTGATTGTCTAACTGTACATGTTTGAGTAAATATGTTTTGAATATGATAGGGATGGTCTGAATCGGTACCAGGCTAAGCAGATAAAGTTGCCTAGGTTCTCTACTAATTTACTGTCAGGTTTTACAATTTAATTCTCTCTGAAAATGATTTTGAAAGGTCAAATATTTAATTATTATACCTTTCACTTTGTTTCCAGACAACTCTATTTCTACTCATTTCTTGGCTGCTTTGAGATGTATCAAGATGCATTTTCAAAGCACCATAGCATTAATTGAAACTGAAGCCCTTCCAAGAATCAGTAAGCCTGTATTGAAACAATGGACTGAAAGTTCCATTAGCACCGATCATTGGCATGATGAATCATCTCTGTGTAATCAGAGTCAATTGCTATTCTAAACCACTTCCTGTTCAGCTCTTCTGGAAAAAGCCTCATGGGGGCCTCCTTTGGCACCCCTTGGAAACAAGAGCAAATAATGTAGCTAAAGTGCCTGAAGCACCAACATGTGACAACTGTACTGCCCCATTGGCCAGACTGGGTACTAGACAGTTGGGTCATAACTGCCACACAATATTGCTAGGATGTTTCTGTATTGCTGAAAACCCAAGAATGTTTTTGTTTTTTTTTTAAGAGGGAAAAAATATAGACAGGGTTGGCTTTAAAAAAATAATTGTTGAAATTACATTAACAATTTCTTCATTTACGAAGAATAGTCTTTATCTCCTTTTAAGGTTGGGGGCTAAAAGTGTTGATAGCTCCCCTTAAAAATGATACACATTAGGTATTTTGTAGCAGTCATAATGATACTAAGCAAAATGTGGAGGGACAACATGCGGGCACCAGACACTTGCATGCAAGAGGGGGTTTCTAGTCAGCTCAATGAAGTGTGGTACTTGTTCCAATTTTACCAGCTGGTGTACATGGGGGTGTCCTTTCCTCATTGCCTCCTTTAGGGTTTCTCTTATGAGAGTCAGACAGTGAGCATTGTGACTGTCCATTGCACAAGTGTGCAAGTAGGGAAAGTCATGTGGAGCTGTCACTTCCCACACAAGCGGAGCCAGTTATAGTCTGATTGCAGTGGTTTGAATAGGAGAATATATGGTAAATCAAACAATTGTTAGAGGCATCATCAAGATTTTGTTGTTTCTGATTAGCTAGTATAGTCTTTTTTATACAATACATGCAACAATATATGATTACAGTGAATGTAGAAACAACAGTCTGATTCTCTTCACATTTACGCTGGTGTAAATCAAATGTAACTCCATTGATACCAGTGGGAGTCAGACTGGTATAAAACTGATGGTAAGTGAGCCAAGCATCAGACCCCAAAGTGAGACTGATTTTTTCACAACCATTATTCCATGCAAGCAAATATGGAATTTTATCTTAAATTTTTAAGTTTCTGTCCTTTATGAAGACAGTAACATTTATCAGTATCTGACAGAGATATTACTTATTTCTGAGAGTATTTAATTATGATGCTATATACTTACTATGGGGCATTGCCTTCAATTCCATAATTATTGATGTTGGTCGCTGCTGTAATCCCACATATAATAAAAGGAACACCTCCACTAATTAGATAAAATCTGTCAAGAGATAACAATTGATATTTTAATTTTCTTGGTTTGCAATTACTAGAATTGTTTTTTAAACAGTTTTTCTTTCTTGATGCTTTGTAAAAAGATAACAACGCACAATATAGCCTGAAACATTAACTATCAGAGACAGAAAATCATAAAATCAAGAAAATAAAATAGTTTTGAAAACCCTGAAAGCCTTATATGAAGCAATAGCAGAAGGCTAATGTTTACATCAATCCATTTAAGAATTTCCTCACAATCTCTTGACTTGTAGTTTCAATATATATAATTATACTCAAAAAACAACCTCAGTAATGAGAAAAAACGAGGAGTCCTTGTGGCACCTTAAAGGCTAACAAATTTATTAGGGTATAAGCTTTCATGGGCTAAAACCCACTTTATCAGTTGCATGTGGAGTGGAAAATACAGTAGAGAGGTATAAACACACAGCATATGAAAGTGGGCTATTCTCAACAATTGACAAGAAGTGGTGGAAATCACTGTTGTAGTGCTAATGAGGCCAATGTAATCCGAGGGGCCCATTTCAAACAGTTGACAAGAAGGTGTGAGTATCAGCAGTGGGAAATTAGTTTTTGTAGTGACCCATCCACTCGCAGTCTTTATTTAGGCTTAATTTGATGGTGTCAGTTTCCAAATTAATTACAACATCTCAAGTAATAAGTTATTCCGTCTACTTAAATGTTTTTGCTTTAATACATATATGCACTACAAATTCAGAAAGTATGGCCAAATCAGCTGTTTATGGTCTATTTCCAACCTAAATTTTCTCAACAGCTTCTGTCCTACAATGCTTCTGGGGTCACCAAAACTGTTTCCTAGCTGACAACTCTGAAATGGAGGAGAAAAGAGGTCGTCCATTGGGCAGAGGTTGTCCTCCACAAAGGGACACCCTGTGATGAGGTCCCTTCCCGCTAAGGTATGGCAATCAGGATAATAAAACTTCCCTCTGCCTACTGCTCCTCACCAGTGAAGGGTGGTGGAACAGCACTCTCACTAACACTTTAGTGCCCTCATCCTGCGTCTGCATCTATGTGGTCAAACCTCTGAACCCCTGACCAAAGCCTCACAAAAATCTAGAAAACTTGTATGAAAGGATTGGAACACATAATTTCACACCCATTTAACTAGCTAAACACCACTTTACTTGGAACCAAATTAATCCCAATAAGGGGTATTAATGCTAATACTGTCCCAGTTAAGCAGCAGTCATTACCATTCACTATCATTAGGTTAAATCAGATTCCTATGAGATGTCCCTTTGAAGCAGCCATCCTGTTTTATTATGTTCAAATTCAGCAGAGTATACTGTAATATTATTTTACATTTGCATAGCACCTTCCCTTCCAAAGCAAACAGCAAATTATGCATACAATGCAGCACTGAACTGCTGTGACCTCTGAGATAGAGAGCAGCAGCCAAATGGTGCACAGGAGACAGCAGAATAGTTATGATGGAAAGGAATTTTGTTCAGTGGCCCAAGGAGAAAACTCAGATTTTACGGACAGTGTTAGGCTCCTTAATATCCACACAGAAAACTTTAGTTTGTAGAGTGTTGTCTGAAAAATCCACGCAGTAAGTTCTGGTGAACTCACTTTATCTTAGGGTGACCAGACAGCAAATGTGAAAAATCGGGATGGGGTGGGGGGTAACAGGAGCCTATATAAAAAAAGAGACCCCAAAATTGGGACTGTCTCTATAAAATTGGGACATCTGCTCACCCTATTTTATTTACCTTTAGAAGTGCAGAGATAATCCTGCTTAGTTTTGAACCTGTGGCTGCAGGGATGCTACACATTTCAGACCCTCCTGCCGACCCTGTAATCTCTGTTGTTGCTCTCTGTGTACACCCTCTCTTATTTAAACCAGCTTTTCTCTCTGCAGAAACAATCCCTTTCTCTTCACCTCTCAACTATGGAAGTCAGTAGAGTTAAATTATAGGAAGGGATATTTCTTCTTCCCCACCCAGTACTTTCTGCTCCTCCAAAGAAAAGGGGAACCTGTTACTTATACAACACATTATTGTGTGAGGTTCAGATCTGAGATCAGAATCTGGTCACTATATTTTCCAAAGACCTGTTCAAACATTAAATAATCTCATAGTCATTGTAAAAGAGTGCTTGGGCAGATCAATGAAACAGAGGTACAGTGAGTGGAAGTGACTACCCCAATATCACTCAGCAGGCTAATCAGAAATCAGGGTTTTAATCCATATTATTTTGGTTTCCAGGCCCAAAGCTAGACATCACTTTATAAACAGAAAGATTGCACAGCAAAGCTTAGCACACTTTGCCCTAGGGTTCCAAGCTGTAAAAAAAAAAAAAAAAGAAAAAAAGCAAAGAAACCTACCAGAAAATTACCCCGCATACGCCTGAAAAATTCTTAAGCACATTTCCTTCAAACTTGGCTTAACTAGATCTCAATGAGTGCTACAGAAAAAGCAAAGTCCAGACAAAATCCATTCAGCCATTGTTACTCTATGATTATGCAATCATTTTGTGATTTGGACAGATAAATTAGTTAAATTACACTTGTGCTATCTTTTTTCACACACAGTTCAAAACTGGATGAATGAACTTTTCAGAAATGTTTTAAAAAATGACTCTGCGTAGAGGCAAAGCAGGAAAAATTTCAGACCAGTTTGAGAAAATAAGAAACACAAAAACAGGAATGTACTGTGGTAAACCCAGAGCAGACTGCTGCCAGAGGGGTTGGTGGTAAGGGAGGTAACTACAGGTTAATTGGGTTCAGCTGAGTAAGGCTACCAGTAGCCCAAGCAGGATCAGCTGAGCCCAATTAAAAGGCTGCCAGAGTCCTTTTTAAACCCACCCTGGCTAGGAAGGGTGGGGGAAGAGATAGAGGGAGTGAGGCTGTTAGCAGGTTGGGGGCAGCAGGAGAGGGAGCCCCTCCAAGCTGGGAGACTGCTTTCCCTGGACAAAGGGTAAAAGACCCAGCCAAAAAAGGAGTGACTAGGGGAGGGGAAAAGCCTGCCCTTGGACTTTCTCGGTGGTTTGCCTGGGCAGCACTTGCCTCACCACAGCTTAAAGAACTGGAGCCTGGTGAGTCAGAGAAGGCACTTTGCCACAGTATAGATCTTCTTGGCAATTACATTTCAATCTTTAGTAGTCACAAAAATGTCACTATATTACATTCTCTAGTCTCTCTCTAGACACACATTTCTTCTACATTGAATATACACTCACATACATTGTATATCCTTAAACCCTATAAACACTTCTATTTTATATCTATGAACACTATAAAATATTAATCTATTTTAGGTTTTCAAAAGGAAAATATCATGTCAATATCACACTGGGCTCTGTGTTGCTGTATGTATGCTGGTAATTCTCAGATGCCCTGGAAGCAGTCACCCACATGATGCTCCAGAAATGTGGCAATGTCCAGCCAAATGTCTGTCCTGTCTCATTGCTAAAAAGTAGGAAAATACATTCTTGAAGTGACATAAGGTGAAGTCAAAGGCTTTCAATGCATCTGAGGTGCATTGTACTGATATCCATCACAGCACAGTGACTGTTCTGTCTCATTGTTAATTTTATTTAAAAAATCACAGGCTAGAAATGACAATATGTACAAATGATTCTTCAGCTATGGTATCAGGCCTCCTCAGGAATAGAAAATAACTCCCCAGAAAATATGTGGCTGAGAAATGAAACTGGGTAGCAGATGAATGGCAGAAAGCAAAATGAAGACAAAATATGGAGAAATGGGAGTTAAATTATAAAAGGTAGGTTATATGCACTTTGGGGCAGGAACCATGTATTCTTATTTATCTGTACAGAGATTAGAACACTATGAGTGCAGTAAATATATTAATGAACAAACAATAAATATCTGAAGACTGAACAAAGAGGAAGAGGCATTGTTCACAATGGTTCAGAGGAATATAACTAGTAGTTTAGGAAAGTTAGACCATTTTTAATGTGGCCTATGAAATATTAGAAACTGCCGAGATAAGTGGATGAAGGCTCATTATTTGAGTAATTTAAAATGACTAGACAAAGCATTGGAGGAAATACTGCTGGGGACAATTTGTTAGGAGACTGGACTATGTGACATAATAGTTTTTTTCAATCCCTAGCGGTTATGTAATATTTTATTATTAAAAGGAGAAAATGTATAAATGCAAGTAATTTCTAAGAAGCAGCCAAGAACAGAATTCACAATGCAGAGGAAAGGAAAAACCACAATAATGAATTAAAAAAGTGAGGAAAAGGTTGATAACAATTAGTAACACTTAGTACTTATACAGCACCTTTCATCTTAGGGAATTAAAGTGCTTTATAACATTAATTGATTTAACCTTACAAACCCCTTGTGTGGTCGATAAGCATTATTAGCCTTGTCATACCGATGAGAAAACTAGCTAAGAGAGAGAATGTGGTTTGTCCAAGATCACACAGAAAGTCTCGCACACAACCAGACCTCTTGATTCCCAGTCCTGTGCTTTAAACAAGACTATCTTTCCACCCTGCTAGAGTAAAATGAAGGGAATGGGTCACAACATTCCCTGATGTGGAAACAGTTTCCACATCAAGGAGTTTACAAGATTTGCCTCCCTTTGGAGTGAACAAGGGCATCACCCTTCTTTAAACTCAGACATCTCCTGGATCTTAGAAGCAGGACTGAGGATTCACAAGGAGGACTGGGCAACTCTGTGCTACTCCTAGGGCTTGTTGACGTCTGGGTGTCCCTGCTCACATCTGGCTACTACTCCCTGAAAGGATTTGACAGCATGTAGATGGAACCCATGTGAGGTAAGCCTGACAGTGTTAATCCCAGCTTCCATTTGTATTTTCTTCTTGGATTGTCAGGGAATGTCACAAGCAGCAGCTTTTCCCCACCCAAATCACTGGAGCCCAAAAACATACAGAATTTTGTCAGGGGAGGGAGGGAGAGCATGTTCTTCTGAGCTCAGAGGAAGGAGAGTACTGATCAGGTTCAGTTCCACTTCCTGCAGCATATTTTCTGCTATTTCAACTGATTTTCAATAACTTTCATCTATAGAGCAGGAAAAAACAGGGGGAATATTCTTGCCCAATGACACACATACACAATCCAGTACAGCATCCAATTTTAGGGCGTGAACTGCAATTATTTCGTATAAACAAACACACACGTCTCCATCACATTCTCATCTCATGCTTATTTTTCTATTTTGTTATACCATCAATCTTTTTTTCATTTGATTCTTCACAGTTTCCCTTACCATTTATATACTCCCCTAAACTTAACGTATGTCCCTCTAGGTACATCTGAGTTTCAGAGCTTGGCTCTGTGCTCTTTGGCTTTTCACTTTCTAATGACCTTCTCCATCTTTGCATATAAGCCACTCCATTTTTTACAGTGCAGTTCTACTTGTGCTTCACTCTCTTTAACTAAGCCTGGCCTAAGCCAGTTTGCATAAAAAGTTTACAGCCAACCAATGCCTCCACTTTGCATTTTTATTTCTCCTTTGTTTTACTGGCTCTACTTTTTATTTACTACGTGCACACTGATTTATCTGAAGTGTCTGATCTATGGAATAGATGATGCATAAGTTCTTAGCATTATTGAAAAATGGGCAGAGATATGGGCTAGCTGTTAAGAGACGGATACGTGACGTTGGCCTGCCTAAACTTCAAACAACAGGTCAAGGTGCTTGTTGTTCTACTGTGACCTTGTTGGATGCATAAAAACTCAGCAGTTGTATCAGCTGCAGAAATGCTGAGTGCTAACTAGAAATAAGGCTTCTCATGACTGGGCACTCATTTGACATCTGCATGCATTTATTTACTTGAATCATATGCTCCTTCCATTTGAAGGAGCATCTATCCTTTGCTCCAGGACACACAAACACACACAAGTGATACAAATAGACAAATCCTCTAACACCTTCTGTCCAATAATGCACATATAAAATAACCCATCAGCTGAAAACACATGTAAGGTCTTTTCAATCTCCCACCAGTCTTCCCATGAGAGTCCTGGTTTCATATCTGTGGCCTGGCGAAGATGGAGTTCTGCAGCTGACTAGGAGTTATCTTTCTTATCTTTATCAGGGCCGGCTCCAGGCACCAGCGTAGCCTGGGGCGGCAAACGCTGCGGGGGCAGCATGCTGGGTACTGTCAGGGCGGCACTCAGATGGTTTTTGGCATTGAGCTGCCACAGGTGCACCAACAAAGAGGGTTGATCTTACATCTTCCACGTAGCTGCCGCAGAAGTGCCGCCAAAGTCACTGTTCCGGTGGTGGCGGCATGCCTGCGGAAGCTCAACAGTCTTCCATCTTCCGTCTGTGCTTGGGGTGGCACAGAAGGTAGAGCCGGCCCTGATTTTATCATTCCCATACATAAGTGCGCTCTCTGTCTTCACAGGAAAACAGCCAGTAACATCAGAGATCAGAGCTAGTTTCACCAACTACTGTGGTTATTTCATGCAAGTTAAAGACGATAACGTGCGCTATCAGCAGTGAAACACACCAGGAGATAGTAACACAGAAAAGCCGTGCTAGTGCGTGAAAGCAGCCCTGACATCACTATGAAGCAGGCTAATGCATGGGGTTTGGAGAGTGAATGATGCAGTGCACATGTGTGCGCACACACAGGAAATGGCTTCACACACACACGAACACAGAGGAAATGGCTTCACACACACACACAGAGGAAATTTTTTGAGACTTAAAAAAACTACAGAAAAGAAATAAGGGTTTTATAGATAAAAACTGATCTTGACACACTCTTTATGTAATATTTTAGAATTCTTTTAAAGGGAATTTAATCGAGGGGGTAATTCCACACATAAAGGCAATTGCCAAGCAATATCTTTAGCAGTCCCTGAGGAATGCTTTTAGTATTTGCACATTGTTAGCACTGGGCCACATCCTTGCCATCAATCTGAGTCAAGGCCTGAATAATGCCATGCACAGAAAAGCTCACACTCCTGTTTTGGAACACACACTCTGTACATATTTTAAAATTCTTTTTATATGCACTTAGAGCTATAGGTAGGCACATTTTAGGAATATAAAAACAACAATGAAAAGCTGAGCCCCTTCCTTCCTTTCATTCTCTCCACCCTCCAAAAATGTGTACCTTTCTGAAGAGACACAAGATGGGTGAGGTCATATCTTTTATCTTTTCTATTGGTGAGAGAGACAAACTCTCTGTCCCTCTCTCTTTAATATCCTGGGATCAACACGGCTACATCAATGCTGCATATCTTCATGAAGCAGACAAATATATGTTTTCCAGTGTGAGGCCCAGGAAGCTCTTAAAGATAAGGTCTACGTCTATTGAGCTCATTGACTTCAGTGGCACTCTATGTGGGTGCAGGGCCTACCTATCTGGAGGCTGCTTATAGAACCAGGGCCTAAGGAAGGAAGAGAGCAGAGATGTTTTTCCTTTGTTTTTTTTGGGGGGAGGAGCATCTAATTGTTTCATAAATTATGTTGGATTTAATTTTAAAATCTTCATGAGAACACTCAACAATGCTGAGAAGTTTTTGAGCTACTTAGATGCCACAGTGATGAGTGATAGAGAAAATAGAGAGATAGTGGAGATGTGGTAGCTGCTCCATGATCATAAGCTTGATTTTATACTCCTCCCAAAATAAACCAATCTTCCTGAAATTTTGCATGCTGCAACTCATCTCATGACAGAGTTTTTCCAGGAAATGTAATAAAAATCAGAAAAGGAGATTTAGAAGTCAGGGAGTTTTGAAAATGGATCTGTCCTTTTTAAAAAATATCTAATTTTTGGATCACCAGGTCCCCAAAATGTTTTAGCCTACAAACTCCATGTTAATTTTGCTTGTTGGCTTTGCTAAGGGGAAAGGCCCATTAGTTTTAACTGTTAATGTGTTTTTTTTTTCTCTAGAGAAGGAAAGGTGTACATGTGAGGATTACATACAAAAAGTTTCGCTAAGAAGGTTGCAAAGTCAAGCACTCCAAGTTAAGAAATGCCAGAATTAAGGCTGGATGAATAACTTACCGTATTCCCTTTGTGTGAATACATTATGATGCAGGGTTTAATTATCTGATCACATACTATCTTTTCCAACAGGACCCCGCCTCATTCAATGCACAAGCTGGATAGTGTACATTAAATGGATAACTTTTTTTTTAAATCTTCCTCACTGAATGTGTCGCTTGAGATCTTATTTACCACACCTTTCAAACCCTGAACTAAATACAGAATTACTAACATCCCCTTCAGAGAGACAAGGTGAATGAGAGAATATCTTTTATTGGACCAACTTCTGTTGGTGAGAGAGAGAAACTTTCAAGCCACGCAGAGCTCTTCTTCAGGTCTGGGCAAGGTAATTCCAGCATCACAGCAAAATGCAAGGTGGAACAGATTGTTTAGCATAAGGAGTTAGCACATATTCTAAGGCAGTAATTCTCAGCCAGAGGTCTGGGACCCCCAAGGGGGTCACAATCAGATTTCAGGGAGTCCGCCAAGCAGGGCGAATGTTAGACTCACTAGGGTCTAGGGCAGAAAGCTGAAGCCCCACTGCATGGGGCTGAAGCCCGGTGCTCTGAGCCACAACACCTGGGGCTGAAGCCAAAGCCTGAGCTTTGTGGCGGCCTTGTGGCATGGGGTCCAGGCAATCGCCCTGCTTGCTACTCCCTAATACCAGCCTCACCTTTTATATGCAGAAAGCCAGTTATTGTGGCACAAGTGGACTGTGGAGTTTTTATAGCACGTGGGAGGAGGGGGTGCTCAGAAAAAGAAAAGCTTGAGAACACCTTTCTAAGTCTAAGGGATCCTTCAAGGTAGAGTGACACATTAACACCTCTGCAGCCATAAGACAAAAAGAGGGGGTTAGTGGGTTAGATTGCTGTAATAAGTCAGAAATTAATGTCTCTGTTCAGTCTATGATTTCTAGTGTCCAGCAGAATTAAGAATTTAAGTTCCCAGACTTGTCTTTTGAAAGTGTAGTGCAGGTTTCCTGCTCCTGTTTTTTCAGTCTTTGTCCCCTGTAATCATTTGTCATCAGGGCTTTGTAGATCATCCCTTTTGGTTAAGGTGGTGGGCTTTAGTTCTGAGCATCTGAATGGCCGCCTATCCCAATACCTGCAATCGATACACACCTTCTGATTTCTACAACAAATGAGGCAGGTCTTCTACAAACAACCTCCTCCTTCAGTACAGATTCTCCACCCCCTTCCTGAATCACCCATCAACTTGAATGGTTAAAGTCTAGCAAAGTTATAAACGACTGAAAACAGTTATAAGCAACAGAACAGATGAGGCAACCTTAACTATAGGTTAGCTCTGCCTATCATACCTATCTTTATGGCAGGAAAGGGGTTAATTCAGGGCCCGTTACAGCACAGATATAAACCTAAGGCATAGAAAAGCTAAGGAAAGGACCATGCCAGGAATAAAAAGATGTCTTTCCTCTACAGTCCAGGCAAGGAGAAAGTGGAAAAGTGAAAACTGATATTGCATCATCAGATTTTGGTGTGGGACAAAGCCACACACTTTTGCTTCACTCTCATTGAGAGTCATCCAAACTACACTCATTTATAAAGGAACAAGTGCTAGGTGAATATTTTAGCTTAATATATACAGATTTTTTAGGTACTCATTTCACTTCAAATATACATTTTCCCCTCCAGGACTGATAAGCCAGAGTTGCATCAGCTTGCTGGAAAAATTTCAGTATTCATTTGAATCAGGTTCCTAAATGACAAAAGTTATACTGCTGTTAGGTAATAAAATGCTGTAAAATCATCAATTACAGTGTTCTGAGGTTTCAAAATCCTTGCAGAAAAAAGAAGACGCTAATACCCCTAAGCTTGTCCTATTTTCTGTTCTATCAAGCTAGCAAGATTTCTGTGCTGACAAGTTTTTTTTAATATTTTCAAACTGAAGAAATATCATCTTGCCACCAAAACATTTTTAACAATAATAGTATTTCACAACTGCAGATCAAAGATATCGAGAATAGAATGATTTTGAAACTAAACTACAGAGCACTAGGTTCACTCTTGCCAGTGCAGGGAGGTATAATTTCAAATACATCTTCCTACACTAGTTTGGGGAATTCACTTTAGGGAGTGCAGCTTTAGCTTCTGCCATTGGCCCTTCCAGTACAAGTCGCCTGATGTGCTGAATTCACACACACCCAGCCTCCCTGGTTAAGCTCAGTGCTGCATACAGGGTCTGCTATAGCTTTTTGCTGGTGGAAAGGAATTTATAGGCACCTAATGCAGCAGCAAACTGCACTTGTTTCAATAGACTTTCTATTGCCAGTGCCCCCACTGTAGAGTTTGAGCCAGCAGAAGGAATCAGGCCCCCGAAAAAGTGTTCACAAGACTAGTATTAAATGAATAACTCCAAACACCTTAAAGAAAATAAAAAATTGGGAGGAAAAGATATAGAAGAAGTTGCACTCGCACATAAGAGACTCAATTACTTCTTGGAGACAGTGAAACTGCACTGCCCCAGAAGAGCGCCAGGAGGTTCCTTTCCTGGAGCTTCCAGGAATGCAGAGGTTGCACTCTTGCTACTAGGACCTTCTGTGGGGGTGCAAGTTACATGCTACAACCCCGTGGTGCAAGTCAGTTTTCTTGGCCCATGCACAGGGAGGACAAATCATGGCCCTGCCTCTTCCCCAGCCCCTTACAGGTTCTATGAGTCCCCACCCTGCCCAAAACACAAGGGCTAAAGCAGATCCTAAGAATGGGGACTGCAACTTACGTGGTTGCATGGTTCCCCATTTACATAGTTGCAGGGACCATGTAAATGGGGAAAGCTCTCCTAATGTAAGGATTGGGCAGAATCTGGCCCAGAACAAGGATAGCAACTGTAGAGATTTCCACTCAGGCTTAATGCATTATAACTAAGTAGCAAAAATGAGTAAAGAATTAGTCATGCTGAAATAAGTAAATAAAATATTTCTGCAGCCTATTTGTGATCTGTGATTTGTAAAATAAAACAAAGTAAATGCACAAAAATCATATTTTTTAAGCAAAGGAAAAAAGTAAAGGAATGCAAAATGAGGATTCAAATTAGAGAGAAAAAATGATTGTGTTAATCCTTTGAGAAGAATTCTATAATGTAAATAAATACCTCTTTCTCCCAAAATATTCACAGTTGATCCTTACTCCACCCCCACCCACATGCATTTTCACTGTCATCTTCTTCTTAGGAATCATAACAAGCTTGTCACTGCTGTTTAAACTGTTAATTTCTAGCAGTAAAATGGCTGATATTCTTGTTGTAAGCAATTTATTGCTTCCTCCTTCTTCCGGGCATTTGGCTACATCACTGTAGAGCTGTTATCTAAAATTCTCTTGCAGCTCCAGTCTGCTGAATCAAACACAACTGCATTACCGGGGATCACAGAATACACCTTTAGAAAGTCAATTATCATCAAGATGTCCTTCTGCCTTTCAGTGAGGACAAAAGAACCATTAACCTATCAACCCTCAAATTCTGATAACTGCCTATTTATGACAATGCCATCTTAGATCATATAAAGCTGAATGGAAAGTAAAGCATACAAAGATAATGATAATAAGTTCTATGACCTTATATTCTGCCACATTTAATATATGGTTCACATTATATTAGTATCAATGTTTTATAGCCATCAATAGAATCAGCTTGCATTTTAAATAGAAAATATAGATTTATTTGGTTCTGCTTGATGTAAATTGCATTAAGTCTGCCAAAGGAACCAAATCAAACTATCACCAAAGGGAAATGCATTGTACCTTTTTGATCGAGTATGCAAGCCCTTGACAGTGGTTCCCACTTTGTGTTCCCCTACAATTGAAATATGAAATAGTAGTTTCTAAAAATAATTTATTCTAATCCTATGTGTCATTGCGGGATCATCAGTGTAGTTCTCTGATTAGTACTAAAGTTTATCTCCCATGCTGCAGAGCTGTTTGTTTATTTTGGCCATTAAATAACGTTTTGTTTATTTGGCAGAATTCTCTCTCCAGTAGGAATTATCTTATTTAAAATTGAATGCACACATCTTAAAACATCTTCCCCACTTGTATAAGAAGAAAACTTTGTACAAATCTTTTTGCAGTATTTTATTCACTGTTGGGGATTTTTCCTTACAATATGAAAGATGGCACCATAGATTCAACCTACCGTATTAAAAATAAATATCTAGACAATAATTACACCATGAGTGATACCATTATTTGAATCATGAATTTCAAAGCAAATGTGTGGTACTATTCATTTAACATGACAAAAATGTAAACTCTCTGAGAAACAAATGAAATTTAACTTTCTGCCATTTTTTCTCCTACCACATTTGCATAGAGGGAAACTGGAGAGACCTGGAAGTGACTGAGCAAGCAATCTAATCGAGTTACAGACTTTACTGGTAGAGCCAGATGGTCTGTTCTTAGGCTCCCTCAGCAGAGCCTATAAATTAGAACTCTGAAAACAACAGAGGAAGAATGGAAGACAACACACAGGAGGCAGGAGACCCACTTCTATTCTATTCCCTTCTCTTAAGTTCATGACTCTTCTTTTCCCTCCTTTCTTACTGCAATCAACAGTGTAGCCTGAAAGGCAGGCTCCTTGTTCCAGCAGCCAGAGAGAATGAAATCACTGAGAAGAGGGAAAGTGGAAAATATCTCAAGTCATTCAGAGAAAGGAGACCTGACTTTCCATCCTAGCCTGCTATCAGTGTTCCAACTCTCAAAATTTGATTGCAAGTCTTGTGATATTTGATGTTTTTCTTAAACCCAGTTCTTGGAGTCAGATGATTATGTGAGAATCTCAGTTTTTATTAAAAATAAAAGTTTCCAACAATGGTGGCTGTGGATAAAAGCTGGAAAATGGGAACCCTATTGGCTCAAAGACCAGAACACAACTCAAAGGAACCTCACGTTTATTATTTTTAAATCTCATGATTTTTGAATGATTCAGATCAACCATACTGCCTACTGGAAAAAAATACTACTAGGCAAGTATAGCTCCAACAAGCTGAGAAGCACTTGGAAATTATTTTTATCTTTTTTCAGGTATCAAAACACTTATGAAGCCTTATTTGATTGATACAGGCCAACACCATATAGTAAATTAGGAAAATTAATGTTGCCCAAAGAAATTTGCCATTTTCCCCATTAAAAAATGGGCCATTTTCAATTAAAACAAAAATTACAGTCTTATACATATTGTATGTAAAATCAACTGAAATGCATTAGCTGGCTTCTTCTGCATAATGGTCAACAAATGGTAAATATTAAGGAGATTAACCTGTCACAACTATTTTAAAATTATATGCTCTCTGACCATAATGTAAAACATTTTTAAACTCTGTCACTATATATTCCTGTGTTCCAACCAAGCTCTACATTATGAAGTCAAGTTTAAAATGAAATGGTGTATTTTGTCACTTTTACTGGATTTGTTGTGCATATCATATGCATATCTATGAATGAAGGCTTTTTTATATACCAGACAAAATATATGATTGTACTATATGTGCATATTTCCAGGGACTGTTAAAAGGTTAAAACATACCTACTATTTCGGTGGGCATAATTCACAATATACTAAGAAACAAATCTTTTAAAATATTCCTAAAGCATACTTGCTGCATCATCAAAATTAAACACAGTTAATATGTCAGGCTACTGCATCTTTTTTCTCACTTATGTTCTAATCACAATTTACTCTTCCCTCCCATCTATTTAGGTATTCAGATTTATTTTCAACTTTATGTATCCAAAAATCTAATCACACACAGCTATAGCAAGATGTATGCTCAGGCAAAGTAAGAGAATGGCATTGTTTAAGACAGGAAGTGAACCAAACAAATAAAAATATCATCATTGTATTAAGTCTAGTTGGTCTAATTGAGAAATTCAGTCACAAACCCAGAAGGCAATTCAAAATTGAAGAGCCTTTATAGAAATGCTCTATGGATATCATCAAAACCACAGCTGTTGAAGCTTACTAGCTGTCAGCTTTTGTCATGGACAAAACCAGCCTGCACTTTACAGAACAGATGAAACATTCTCCTGAAAAGAATGGCTTAATATGTGAAAGAAAGAAGAGATAATAAATTCTTCTAAAGTCCACATTCAGTGCACCATACAGAAAGCAGTCTTGATGCTATATTTAGGTTGCTTAACACTTCCCATTCTAAAATGGTTTCTAGTCCGTTTGGAAGGGCTCTAATGCTTCCATGGTTAGCAGTAGGAACTTGAAATTTGGCAGGGGGGTAGACTTGGGGGCTTGAGGATCAAACAACTGCCCACTTGAAACACCGAAGACATGATTTTTAGAGACACTGAGCACTAAAAACTCCAGATGAAGTCAATAAGAATGCAGATGTTCAGCACTTCTGAAAAATAAAGTCCTAGCTGCCTCAGCTGTGCCACCTAATCTTTGAGGCACTCAAAATTAGTGAAAAATCTGGTCTAAATGACTTGCTGGAGGCCACATGATATCACAGAAAATAATTACTATTGCCAACGTATCTCTAGGACTTAAATGTGGAAATGTTTCATATTTCATCAGTTTTATTTCCCCCTTTTCATTTCCATTCTCCATTTTAATCTATCCACTAATATTGGCTGAGCAAACATCTCAAGCTCAGGACTGAAACGAGAGAACAGAGTATCCTATTTTGAGGAATTTCCTTATGGTATATGAAGGCTGGAAGTTCAAAAATCTTTGATGGAACAATTCTCTGTAAGAAAATGCAATTTCCTCTAACCATTTAATGAGGACATGTTAACTTCAACAAAATTGTTGATGGGAAAGTCAAAATGTTTTATTTAGACTTTCTTGTTTCATTTCAATAATGTTTAAATATTTCATTCAAGTAATGTCAAAACTTTTCATTTTGTATCAACTCCTATATAACTGAGTATATATTATATTATATATACAGTGCATTTAAAATACAGTACATATTTTTTCTAATATAGTGTTTTGATATTATCGGAACAAAAATATTTAGAATTTATTAATTGAAATTTTTCAAAATTTCTGTACCACAAGAAATTTTGAAATTTCAACTTTTTGGTTTGATTTGGAAAAAACAAACTTCTGTGGAACAGAAATTCCATTTTCTAACCAGCCGTAGTTGAAGATACAGAAATAATATCTGAAGAGAGAGGTTGAGATATGAAATACAGTACTACTTGTGACTAGATAGACACACCTATAAAAAATACAAAAGAAAGCCAAAAACTTACCTTGATTAATGATAATGTAAATGGTTACACTACTTGACCTGGTAAATTAGGTGCTATTTTAAAGTTATGTCAAATGCACTTTATCATTTTCAGTCTCTTACTGTGAAGTGATAGGTGTAAATGCTCTTTATAGATACATTTGTAATGCCAACATCACTCCGTGTTTTCCTGCTATTCATTACTATAGACTTTAAGCCAGCTTCAGTGTAAAAATGGGACATTCTTCTATGAGCTTCCTTCTTTACATGTGCTAAGCGATGAGTGGACCAAGGCATTATTTCATACTCAAATATACAAATCCAGATGAGTGTATTTTGATGGCTTTACTGTGGAACAACAATGGTATCCAGTGGCCAAAACCATTTATTGTCTAGTCTGTAAAGAATATAACGCACCAAACAGTGATTGCACTATGGCATAAATTCCCCTCCATACAAAATGCTACATTTAAGGTGCGTACATGTGGTGCCAAAATTGGCATAAGTGATTAAATTCAGCTTGTCCAATCTCCTATATAATACAAGTCAAAGTACTTCCCTTAATTCCTATTTGAACTAGAACACATCTTTTAGAAAAGCATCAAATCTTGAATTTAAAATTTCCAGTTATGGAAAATCTACCACAGCCCTTGGTAAGTTATCTCAATGGTTAAATATTCTCACTGTTAAAAATTGCACTGTATTTCCATTTTTAATTTGTCTAGCTTCAACTTCCAGTCCATGGCTCTTCTTCTACTTTCGAGTGCCAAACTCAGGAGACAGTTATCAAATTTTTATTCCACATGTAGATACTTATAAATACTGTTCAAGTCACCCCTTTATCTTCTCTTTGTTAAGCTAAGCAAATGAAGCTCCTGGAGTCTATCAATGTGAGGCATATTTTCCAAACTATTAATAATTCTTGTGGCTCTACTCTGAATTTTCTCCACTTTATAAACATAAATCTCCTCCATCTCTCATGATATTTGTCAGACCAGGTTTTGATCTCACATTGAGCAGAGAGTCTTGTAAGGTACTACTCACAACACATTGTAACACTGAGGTAAGAGTCCACTTAGAAGTGAGTGGTTTTTATCAGTCTAATGCATTTTTTTTAAAAAAAACCCAAACATTTATTGAAAATATGCAACTTCCTATTGAGATCTATGTAATATTGTACAAACATGGATTTATAAAGTCTTTTAAAGACTTCTGAAACCTTTGCAAAGAAGAAATCTTGGATAATTAAGCAATACTAATAAATTGCTGCAAGATGGGTTGATCAACAGTTAAGCAATGAGACATTTCTCTTACCCCCAAAGTTGGCTAAATTGAATACTTGAGGATAAGCATGATAAAAAAAATTAGATATATTATATACATTTTATGTGCACATTATATAATAAATGTACGTTTTTTTTAGGCCTGTGTAAACTCAGAGGCTTCAATTTTCAGGATTTTTGCTTCAGATTGGCTTGTATCTCTTGAATTTCAGGTTTGAATGAACCAGAAAACTCAAAGTGAAATTGAACCACATAAGGGAACTAATAAGGAGATAAGAAACCATGTAACAAGACTTAAGATGGGTGTTTTAGCTCTAACAGAACTGAATGTTAACTCACCAAAAAGATGGGTGAGAGAATAGGTATTTCTGTGACCCTCTTATATACATTTTCTACTGTAAATGAAAGAATTTCAGTGTTTCATATGCACTGTGCAAATATCAGTCTTTATAAATATCTGTACATATTTTAAAGTTATTCTCTGGTATGATCTTGTGATTCAGCTCCTAATGGTAAATCCCTTACAGGATAGATGCTATAAGTAAAAAGATTCAGAATATCGGGTCCTAGCAGCCCATTTCTTGTACTGATTAAGAGGAAGTACAATGAAATCCAGAATGTTGTGTTCCCTCCATCCTCAGCAACAGTCTTTGAGAGGCTCCAGTAACTCTAGACCAGGGGTCAGCAAGCTTTCAGAAGTGGTGTGCCGAAGCTTCATTTATTCACTCTAATTTAAGGTTTCACGTGTCAGTAATACATGTTAACGTTTTTAGAAGGTCTCTTTCTATAAGTCTATAATATATAACTAAACTATTGTTGTATGTAAAGTAAATAAGATTTTTAAAATATTTAAGAAGCTTCATTTAAAATTAAATTAAAATGCAGAGCCCCCTCGATCGGTGGCCAGAACTCAGGCAGGGTGAGTGCCACTGATAATCAGCTTGTGTGAGTGCCACTGATAATCAGCTTGTGTGCCACCTTTGGCACCTGTGCCATAGGTTGCCTACCCCTGCTCTATACAGTGTGTGATTTGGGAAAGACTATCTGGTGGCTACAGACTCATGGTGCAAATCCCATAGTAGATCCAGTACAATGTATCAGCCTAGTTCTCTTTAGTTTTATTGTGGAATGATTTATTCACGTAGTGGTGGGTACATATGCACATATTGTCTTAATTGTACTCTATTACACTGGTTCACAATGCCAATAACAGATAGCATTGGGAGATAACTTACATTTTGTTGATAGTCAATGGCTTTAGTTCAAACTGAACAGGCAACATCTTGAATTACAGCAAGCAGCTATATCCTCTCATATATCTAAATTTATGTGGTCACCATCAAAAAGTAGTGTTTTCCAATGGTTACCTCACTAAAATTACCAAAGTCTTCCTTTACTCTTACAATAAGAAATGTCTACATGGTAACATTTGGCAAAAAGTGACTTTTTGTAAATGGTGACCACTGTAACTCATTTCCCATATCATTATAAACCAAGTGATAATTTAAATGGAACCATAAGGGCTACAGATTTCAATCACTTGGTGCTATAAACGTTATTATATGATGTTATTATCTGTTAGGCGATGACAGAGGCATTGGTGCTGCTGTATTAGACAAAGATTTTCCTTGCTTATGGGGTAAAAGACAAACCCATTGGGCTGAGTTAAGTCAGAAATCCAGAAAGTGTGTTGCTTAACTTTTCTTTATTCCTTTTATTTATGAATTCATAGGTTAAAAGGTATGTAGGAGAAGTGAGTTTTAGATCTTTCTTCCATATTCTGGCTTAGATTTTTTTTCATATCTTTCTTGTTTGATTCTTGTTATCCTTTAAATCATGCCAGTTCTCTCTCCTTATCTGTGTTCCTCTATTCAATGCTAAGAGAGAGTCTCTTTAGTTCTACTCTTATTGTACTTTTGTATGACAATGTAAATTGGAACTACACACTATTCAGGGGACTAATGTATTTGACATACTAAGTTCAGATAAATATACAGTGGTGTCTCATGTAGAAGCTATATATTAATCTTCCACTGTACAAACATGGAAGTGGTTTTCTATTACACCAGGTGGATCTCAGACCTACAAGGCCAGATTCTTTTTTGCATTCCCACCTTTTGCAACGATCTGAGAGTACAAGGGGTATAGAAAGCCACTGAATCCTTCCATGAAGGGATTCTCTGTATATTGGTGAAATCTGTAGCTGGCCTAGATCTGACAGAAGCAGATCTATAACACCTGCCCTGAAACTATGAGCATAGAGGTCAGTTCAGGGCTACAGGGGGGTAAGCAGAACTCTAGCTATTCTTCTTTGAGGAGCCCCAAGGGTGCATTAAAGTATTCCTGGGCTGGTGTAGAATTGTCCTCAGATGTGAGAAACCACAACCAACTTCTTTGAGACTCATGCCCTCACCCCAGAAAATAATGCATGCAGCTGAGTAAGTAGCCCACAGCCTGTTTACTTCTTCCACTAAAGGAAATGTTTCATCTAAGCCTATTTTTATCTGTGCTGTCTATAGAACCTCTCTGTTACAATACAGACGCAAATGCGGAACTGTTACTCATGCTGATGAAAACATACTGTGACTCATGCAAGTAGTCCCACTGACTTCAATGAAGTCCTATACAAGCGTAGTTTAGATTCCACAACTGAGTACTACAGACATGCATTGTTCATCACTGGGAACTCATTCATACTGTGAAGAACATTTGTGAGGTTTCATCAGTTCAATCTTCATGAAGAAAAACTAACTCTAAGTTTGTTTTCATGGATGAAGTCTCACTTTTTGTTGGTGGTCCAATTTCACATCTTACAATTTATCACCCTAAAAGACAGCTATAGAAAATTAGCATCTCAAACTCTTACCCAGCTGCTAACTATTGAATACAATAAAGTAGTATATTTGAAGCATGAAAAGATGATGGAAACCACTCTCCCTGGTGACTTTTTGCTCCTTCTTAGAGATCTCTCTTTCATTTCTACTTTCTCCAGAGGGCACAGTTCAATCTGCTAATAAGGAGACAGCATAAAAGCATCCTCTTTTAAAGTAATTCACAAAGGATAGATATTAGGGATTATAATGCTATTAAGTCACAGAGAAACTGTATTAAAGTAATGATTTGAATCCACAAAACTAAGGAGATTTAGAGTTAATGGCAAAAATTCAGGTTGACATTTCATCCTTAGTTCACCCTACTGAAAAGTAAAAAACAAAGGTACAATGGCAGGACTGTCAGCCCAGATTTTTAGCTTTAATGTTGAATTCTTTTGCTATTGTTGGTTTATGTTGAATACCTAAATGGAGCTACATGAAAACTTTCACATATACAATTAAATTCACGCATTCTGGCTTTCTGTTGTTTTTTAAAAACTGACACACACTCACACATGCACAAATCTGTTTTTGGTGGCTCCTGTCCCAGATTTTTAACCAGAAGCCAAAACAAAACTTTTCCATCATCTATAAAAGTCAAAGGGTAAATTATAGAAAGTCACAAGCTTTTGAAGGACAAATCTTTTTTTTTCCCCCCTACAGCATTCAAACCAACAGTGATGAAAGACTTCAGAAAGAAAGAAGAGAGAAGGGAAAAAATACAGCTATTTTGATGTGTTTTGGTTTTGTTGTTGGTTTTCTTTTCTTTTCTTTAATTTTTTTGTGAGACACACACACATCAGGTTAGAAAGAAAAATTGGTTAAATTGCCTAAAAATGTTGGGCTAATAATCCAGTCAATGGGAGATTTGCTAGAAGAGGAATGAACAACAGCAGTGCCATCATCAACAAAGCTTCCAGGATTCTTGAAATGCAGGATTCTGCTCAGTTTCCTGTTTATTACGCTGCTTAGTTTATAATCAAATGAATTAATTTGGCCAGGGATCATGATTTTTTTGCATTCACTTTTCTTCATGGGATTGACTTGTATTGGCATGAATGCTCAAAGAAAGCAAATTTCAAAGTGATATGCGCATACACTTGTGAAAAATAAATTTTGCTTGCACAGGTATTTGTGCTGGAAGTGCCTGAAGGTTCCATCCACTCAGGGAACAGAAAGCAATACCATGTGACCTGACTGTCACGAACAACATATAAAGCAATATCAAATATTCATAGACCTTTCCATGGGCCACTTAGGGTCAAAGGATAGCTCAGTGGTTTGAGCCTTTGCCTGTTAATCCTAGGGTTGTGAGCTCAATCCTTGAGGAGGCCATTTAGGGATCAGGAGGAAAAACCTGTTAGGGGACAGTAGTTGGTCCTGCTAGCCTAGTGTAGGCAGGGGACTGGATGTGATGACCTTTCAAGGTCTTTCCAGCTCTATGAGATAGGTATATTATTAATTCATAAATTAAAATAGGGGGGTATTTTTATATTTTTAAATCATGAAATAATTTAGGACAACAGATAAACCTGAGGAAATTGTAATCTGCTCCTGGATATTCTGGAAGCAGAAACAGAAGCTATATTTATTAGATAAATTATTAATTGAGAATTATATGCTCCATTGTAGTGATTATATACAACAGGTAGCTACAGATCGAGGCACCGCAGAAGAGACAACTGTGCTCTATGCCTATAACTTCCTATACTTTCAATGTCTTTCAGAATAAACAACAGAGCCTTTGTTGGTAAACATATGCAGCAGTTTAGCATACCCAGTTTTGCAGGCAGTGTTGAAGAAAGTCACAGGTACTAGCATAAATTATCTTGTGGAACTACTATTGCACAGTATGACTGGATCTGGATCTCAAAAGGAAAAAAAGGGGGGGGGCAATCTCCACTCAGATGCACTGGTGTAAATCTGGAGAGACTCCATTGATAGTGGTCCAATAAGTATTGTACGGCATTACCCACCTAAACAAGGAAGGGCCCAATAGGGGCACAAATTGTATGCTGGACATTGACCAGTATTATTGGAGCATGTGAGATATGTTAAATTGGTAGACTACTTTTATGTCAAACTATCTTAAACTGTGCTGCTGATACTAATAAGAACAGAAATATGCAGGGAGTTACTTTTATTTATTGGCACTAATAAAGGGGAAAATATATGTGTATGAAATACTTCCCTGGGTTACACATGTGCAGCTGCCAATGATTTCAATGAGGGGTGTGCATGTGTCTGTCTGTCTGACTCAGAGCAGAACTTGGCCTATATTTTTGTTTTGTATTGCAGAGCTCTACAGTAGTGCAGTACCTGAACAAAAATAGCTGGAGGACCAGCAGCCAGCTTCTACTAGACTCACAACAAATATGCCTTCTGAACATTGCAGGCATATTTGGAACACATTAGTTTCAAAGTCTCCTCTGTCAGAGTTGGCTTACATAATAAAAGACTATAGTTTCCTACCAGGTCCATAAAGCTGTAGGAATCCAACAGGAAAAAAAAGGCTTTTGAAAATGAGAATATGTTTAACAAAAATGCTTATTTTTAGATTCCATATCCCATATTCATTTACTTTCCATAGAACATTTTTTGGGTTAAAACATTTAAAAATGCTCACAGCCCTTCAATATTTTTTATCTGGCAGGGACTTGTCATATCCTTGTTTTATTTCTGTCCTCCTTTCTCTCATTCTCTGAGTGCAATACCTTCCTCCTTCTGTTTGCCTCTAACACCTGCCCACTGGCCCCCATTACAAGCAGTGAGTTGAGGGCTGAGATGGAAGAAAACCTTGTTTCAGCAGCCTGAGGGGACAGCTCCTAAGACTAGTAGTGAGAGGCCCAAACAGGCTCTTAGGGACCCAGTCAACCACCTCTTTCTGGAAGACACCTCTGTTCCTCTAATTGGACTGTTTTTCTTGGGGAAGGGATGCTTTAGCTCCCTTTTCTCTTAACTATCACTAAGTCTACATTTGGAGCTGGTAGTGTGATTCCCAGCTTGAGCAAACACACTTGTGCTAGTGTAACACTGACAGACTCCTGTCATCAGCAGGTAGGATTGAACCAGGGATCTTAGGAGCTTAGAGCATGAGCCTGTACCACATGAGCTAAAAGCCATGTGCCTCTTAGCTAAGGCTTTAGAGCAGACTCATTTAACTCTCTCTAAGTGGTCTCGGTGCCATTAAATGTGACAGAACACCACACTCAGAAGGTGTGTGGGTTAGGTTGCTTAGGGCTAGGGTAGTGTGCTATAAACAGTAATATAGCCACATTAGCACAGGCAGTGGTCAGTGACAGAACAATCTAGCTGCCCTGACTATGTATGCACAGGGTGCAGGTGGGTTTGTAGTCGGGGCAGACAGCTCATGCATTCTCTCAACACTTCCCAAGGTACTGGGGCTGCCCTACTATTTTTAGTGTGCTAGCTCAATGAGCACCAGTGTGAGTTTGTCTACATAAGCTGGGAATCACACCTTCAGCTCCAAGTCTAGATGTAGCCTCTACACTGAGACAAGGTCTTTTAGCTTTCTTTTTCCTCCTATCCTTCACTATTCTCTTAGTGGCCTGGTCTGCAGACTGCTCTCTCCACTGCTTCCCCATCACCCAACATGCAGGGCCCAGTTCATATGAACCTGCTCCAGCTGAGGTCCAGCCTTTCAACCTGCTCCCCATCTACTTGGTCTAAGTAGGTGAGACATACAAGAGGGCTGGTAAGAAAATGGTCCATTTCCTGGCCCGTTACTAGGTATAGACCAGAGTTCCAGAAGGTCATAAATGGGAGGTCAATATTCACTGACTTGCATGTCCCACTAAAAGACTAAAACTGGGAGTTAGGCCCCCCCCAAAAAAGCATGATTGTCTCAAAAATCACGAGATATTTAAAAATAATGTATTTTTGGTTTTTGTTTTCCTTTTGGTTTCTGTGCCTTTAGGGTGCATATAAGTCATATTTTCATGTATTTCTCTCCAACCATGAGGGCTAGAAGCTTTTGTTTTTAAATAGAAATTGAAGTTCTCATTTAATCACATGACTCTAGTAAGTGGGGCTTTAAGGAAGACACAAAATACCATGACATTCATGATAAAATGATGAGAGTTGGCAGCACTGCACTCCTGCTTTTTTTTTCCATTTCACCTTTCTACTACCAAAATTCCCCTTACCCGATTGACAAGAGTCCCTGCAGCCTAGGACCTAGCCTACAAACAAGGTGTTAGCTAATGCATATAAGTTATATTCACCCACTTATACATACACCATATTAATAGGTATTATGCACATGGTATTAATGTAATATATATGTGTGTTGGGTTGGATAACAGTGCTAAGTTGTACTATATTTATTCTTTCTTACTTATGCTAAGGCATATAGCCCATGATACCCTGGGAGTATACCTCAGCACATGGTTTAAACATATACAAATGCTGGCAAAAACTAGATGGATGAGTGTTATGAAACAAAGGTATATTATTGTCTTATATGATGTTATAAGATTTTTGAATATTTTGTGCTAGGGAGTATCTTCCTTAACACCTGGAATTTAATATTCAAACAAAAGATGGTAAAATATAGGGAGGCAGTAAAGGCAAAGCTGGCACAAAGTTGGTTAATTAAACTTACACATTAAGTGACATGATCAGTGTAATGTGTAAAGAGCCTTCCTATAAAAGATGGGTAGTTTAAAGGCACATCTGGGAAGCACATCTTCTGTGAAGATGAACTGAACATGTTGCATGAATTCACTTCTTGGGACAGACTGGTGTTGTATTAACCTCTTCTTTCCTGTACTGTGTATGATTATCTTCAAATAATAAATTTGGTTGAGCTTGGTAATTTGGTCTCCCGAACATTCTTAACATCAAACCACACATACAGTGACTTAGTTGGCAATACCCTTTTGTCAATAAAGGGGATAATTTATTAACCCAATAATTAGTATATGTAGGGTACTTTGATACCAAGCATTATCTAAATGTTAATCATAGTCAATCTCTCGCCTTGATTTCTGCACCCCGCAAAATTCTCTCCATGTTCCTCTTTATGTTACTGCAGCTAACATTTTCTACCTCTTCTGTATTCCATTAGCATCATCCCAGCCTCAAATCTCTTCAACCCTTCCTCCCATTTTCTGCAATATATTGTCACTATTACCTTTAAGGATGTGGACAGTTCTCCCCGTGACCACGTCAGCCTTTGTTTCCACCTGCGCCCTGTCTCAAGCCCAAGGCCTTCTCAGTTCTCTCTCTCCCTCTAAAGCTTTCTTTGCCTACTCCATTTTGTGCCTTTTTACACACTGGCCCTACACTTGAAACGGCTTCTTTTTTCTGTGCCAAACTTCTTTCTCCCTATATGCCTCTTCAAGCCCACTTTCTTCACTGGCTCTTTCATTTGCCTTCATTCCTAGCCCTTTCGTTCTCTGCATTGTGCCTGTCCCAATTACAATGTATGCTCCTCTGGATGGGGAACTTGTCTACATGTGTTTGTAAAGTGCAATGTACTCCCATAGCATTGTATAATAAATGTGGTAAGTAAATTAAATGTGAGATTATTGTTGAGAAATTCAAAAAACTAATTCCATCATGTTGCACAAGATGTATAAGTTAAGATGTATAATTTATGGTACAGTATGCAAATTAAAATGTTAATGTAAACATTTAAAAACACATAGGAAAATACTACTATGTAAAACATTATGGAATTAATGTTAAGAACACAAGAACTGTCATATTGGATCTGACCCATCTACTCCAGTATCCTGCACCACAGAGGCCTGTATCAGCTGCTTCTAAGGAAGGCGTAAAAAACAATGGTGTAGTTGGTTATGGAGTAATCTTCCCCCAGGTTTCCTTTTAACACCCAATGGTCAGTGGTTGGCTTATGCACTGAAGCATGAGGGGTTATATCCGTTCAGTACTTTTTAAAAAAATATTTACTATTATAAGTCTGGATATTGCATAAGAAATCTTCATTTGTCAAGGCCAGTGTTGCATTAACTTTAGTTATAGCATTCAGTTTTCTATTTTTTTTAAAGTTAAAAGAACAGTGAATATAAATGCAAAAAGCAAGCTAAAATGCTTTAGATGTCTTTAGATGTAAAGCGCTTGAGGTAGATATACACTAAAAGCAGTCTTAAATGCTGAGTCACCTTACATTTTAAGGCCTTAAGCGCCTAGCTACCTAAAGGTGGTTTTGTTGCTTACAGCTTAAATGGTTTAAGGGCAAAATAAAATGATTTGTTGCCTGACCAGCATTTTAAATGGATTTACATTTGGAGAGTCATGAAAATCAAATTAAAATACTCTAGCATAGCTTTGTGCATATTCCAACTTTAAACATTTATACCTTTAAAACTACAAGTGAAATTTTAATTCAGATGTCCTCACATTTGGTGTCAAGGCTGATTCCCCACTCTGGTAGTTTGAGTAAAGAAGGTGGGGACCCACAAGGATTCTAAAAATTAATACTGGCCACTCTAGGCTGATATTGAACTCCCAAAGTTACCGCTTCTCTCTGACCTTGGATGGGTAGATGCTGCCACCATCCAAGTGCCAAAAGAAACCAACAAAAAACAAAAAAAAGCAACCAACAACCAAAACAAAACCAAAAAAACCACAACCCCCACCCAGCCTTTGGGAACCCAGGAAGCAAAACTTGGGAATTCCTTCCTGTGGGGGTACGCTTAAGCCCCCGATCTGGGGAAGAGCTGAGAAAGAAAAACAAAGGAAATCAGTTGTTGTGACCAGCTAATTAAACAACATATGCACAAACCTCTTAGACACAAAAACCCAATCCTGTTCTTAAAAAAGGTAAATTTTATTAAAAACAAAAAGAAAGAAAATATATCTGGAACTTAGGCTATTGCTAGATTTAAAAAGAGCAAATATAAGAATTCAGCATTAAGAATGGTTTTCTTGAGGTCCAACTTAATGGTTACAAGCAAAACAAAAGCATTTGGAGGTTAGCACAGAGAAGTCCACAAGCCATAAAGAAATAAAAGAGATAAAGCTAATCACATCTTCCTAGACATTTCCTGATCTACTTACGTATCTGGGGTTTCAAATGAGTAGTTTCTAGGTATAATCTGATGATTTTTCATAGCTGACTCAAAACTTTTTACAGCATAGTTCCAGCCCTGTCCCTGCTCTCTAGAAGAACAGCACAGACAAAGGAGAATTTTCCCCCCAATTTTAAAAAGTTCTAGCCTTCCCATTGACTCTTTTGATCAGGTGCCCACTTTCTCCCTTTTACCTATGGATTTTTAACTCTTTATAGGTAAATCAAGTAGAGAGCAGCTACTAACAGGGATTTTATAGCTAACTGGCTGGCTGGGTGTCCATAAAACAGAGCTACCCCTCTTTCATTTATCACATCTGGATTCTGCAATGAAGTCTATAAAAAAAGATAGGCTTTCTAGCTTCAAACACTTACAATGTACAAGCACAAAAATGCCATCTGGAACATATGGAGAAAAGTGTATTTTTACAAGTTCCCATAACTCAAAAGCAATTGAGATAATTTAGTTCAAACCTTTTCCCTAAAACACCAAAACCAACCAGCCAAATGCACACACATTTGGATGGAGATTAAGCATGGAAAATTCCAGCCCCAAGTGAATTTGTCAGAGGAGCAACCAAATAAAAGGATGCTAAAATGGAAGATAGATTTCAACCTTAAGCATAGTATTTGCTTCCTGCCAATACAGATGTGAATACAATAGCACTTACAACAGTAACCACCACATACTGCACCGTGTAATTAATAATCAAGAAATCCTGTAATCTTCTCTAGTGACTATAGGCAAGTTATGCTTTGGTTTGAATGCATTACAAGACACCAGTGTGTAGCCATCTCATGATAATTCACATCTTCTGGGTGTTTACTGGTTCTTTAATTTTTAATTGTATTTACTACTTGTGAAATGTCCTGAACTGACAGCACTTACAGACTGAAATATTCTATTTACTCTGGTCTCAGTGCAGATTATCACACAGAAACTACACCATAAGCCACTCATCATCATCTCACCAATCTGCTTAATCCTTTTATAGAGGAAGGACCTTCACAGACTGAAAGGTAGCAAAGGTCTTCTGCCCATTTCAACTTCAGTGTCCTGGCACAGACTGCCAAAACCAGGCTAGTTAGTGCCAACTGTGATGTGACACCTGTCCACATGGGATTGATCTAAAACCTCCAACTCATTTGAACTGGCAACAGACGCTGAAGCCAATAAACATTTTACATGCTAGTTGTCCTCTATCCTCCTGCTCACCGTGGGCCACATCCACCGGTGTGCACACTGCCTGAGCTGAGCAGCTGAGGATATTCCCCACAGTGGGAAATCCCTGAATAGTGCAGAGTTGGCACAACTGTTTCTACATCATCCTCTCGGTCCCCCCATTAAAGCAGGCACAGCTGGTGCAGCTGTGGCCAAGGGCAGATGGCAATACTCAGCTGGTGAAAATACCTCTTGGAGGGTTACTGTCTTAGGGCTGTAAGACAGCCCTAACTTGTGTTGGAAACTGAACCAGCCTCTGATGACATAAAGCCACCTTCGTTCCTCCAACCCTCCTTGGGTTCTCAGTAGATTCCACCCGGATAGATTAAATAACTGAGACAGTTAAGTACAGTAGCACCTTACAAACAAGCTTAGTATTGTACAGAAATTATGTATTAAACTGTGCCAGCTAGGGAGTTGTACTATTTGCAATGGTCCACTGGCCATATTAAAAGATACTGATGTTACTCCAGGTCACACTGGCTATAGCCACACATATTATAGCCATACACATATACCACTAGGGCACAGCATCAGAGTATTTTCTTTCCAGTGTATATCTCCTGGTAATAGTACTATTTTCTTTTCTTGATAAAGCCAAGCAAAATATTTTGAAATGTAACAGCATGTTTAAATCAATTATTGACAAGGAAATTGAATGCATGCGTGCGTGCGCACACACACCCCTGCTTTTGATTGACAATGTATTTTGAAGATAACTCTTTATTCCATATACTGCATTGTATACAATAATTTCTCTTGGTATCTTATGACATCTTGAATCCACAAGCTCTTAACAAATTAACTGTAATGTACCACCATAATGGTATAATCTTTCTGTACATTTATGTTATGCTGTCATAAACACAGAATGCTTGCACTGTATTGCAATTATGATTGATTATGGAATCACATATTGTTAACTGTTGGCTAACTGCATTTGAAGTTTCTGAAATGTTGCAGCCTGCCTATTACATATTATACTTAGTTCCTTGAGTCACATTTTGCCACACTAATTCTTTAATTACATCACTGTTTAGCCCCTCCTCCCCTGAACACATACCCCTACACATACACAAAGTTGAAAATTTCTAATTAGATGGTATATTGGGAAGATTCTAACTGCATTATTCACAGCATACTAGCTACGGAGTTGTATCATCTTCTGTCCCGTATTCATAGTTTTCATAAGCAATAATTTTCATCCTATATTTTATTTAAATAAGCCATATATTCATTTTCTAATTTCCTTAATAAATGGTATCTGTACTAATCACCACCAATGAATGTCAAAATGGTCCTTTCTGTAACTGTAGTGAATATTATTCCCTTTTGAGAGGAATGGTTGATCATGTATGTCACAAATCTTTGTCTTTATTATGGCAGTATCTGCAATATAAACATATGAAATGTATTCTTATGCATTTGTCCTTACAACTCTTTGCATAATCAAGTTTCTACCAGTGCAACACTGCATTCATCACAGAAAACATCGAGAGCCTCCAAATCTGACAGGGTTTTCTACGAAGCTCCTGCTGAAGTTTGAATATATCATCTTTAAGGATTTTCAGAACTTGCAAAATTTCCAATTACTCCTTTACATTTTGCCTGGAGCAGCACATTAAAGTTGTAATTTTATCTAGTTTACTCTATCGTCTACAATTACATATATGACTAGCTCAGAGTCTGGAAACTGTAGAGAGATGTGCCACGAGCACAAGAATTCTGAATTTCTAGGAAATATCTAGATGTGGATTTGTGATAAAAAGCACTGAAAACATCCACTCAAATCATAGTATTCCAGAGCAATACTTTGTGGTTATGAGTCTAGCCAACCTGATAAAATCACAGCAGAAATCCTACTGAACCTATGTCATTTGGAAGCATGAATTCGACTAACAACTGTTCTAAACCATGATGATAGATTTAATAGTCTCCATGTTACAAGCATCCTAAGCCTTTTTAAATGTGTGATCATGTGCCACATGCATGTTAAGGAGTTTGTAATATCAGCAGATAACAAGGCCATTTCCTGAAGTCTCAGATGAGTCTAGAGATATCTTTGTTTCTGATATCCTATCTCCCACCCCATCCATGATCAACACACTCATTAAGCTGGACTCTGTCCTCTATTTGGTACCATCAGGCCTCTCTTTCCCTTCTCTCTTTCCTTTTCATCCTATATAGCAGCCTCTTTTTGTTCCCCAAGATTCTGGCTATAAATCTCTCCCAGCATCACTGGTTTTGGGAATTGGTCATCCTGATATAATCTCTCCTCTGTGTTGCATGTTCCTATGACAATACTGCTTAACAAGAGAGGGAGATACTTCCTCAGACAGCCATCATGAGATGCATTTTTGGTGGTGTCAATGTGGCACTAACCACATGATCTTTGCCTGTCAGAGCTGTTAAAAATTTGGTAGCGCTGCCTTCAAGAATGTGGAACTGTTCAAAGATTACGTTCTGTAGTAAATTATTAACAACAAAAAATAACAAAACAAAATATCTAAGTGGATTCAAATATAGTATCCTGGCACAGATTTTCTTCTTCAATTTATATTGGTGGCTGTTCACTATTGTAATTCATATTTCAATATATAATGGATTAGTAACAAAAAAACCTTTCTTGTAAAGTACTGTACCTTCTATGACACATTTTCATCTATTGTGCTTTAGCTTGTGCAAAAATTCAAGATGCCATATTGTATTTCAGCAAACTGGCAAGGACTTTCTTGGCAAGCATATTAAGCTTCAAGCCAAGAGCTATAAGGGCTACCAAAATGTAGAAAATGTGTTTGAAAGTAGCTATTATGCATTGTGTCCTCTGAGAGGCTTCTGGTATTCAAGCAATGTGCAAGCCTGGGAATACACGAGAATGGCTAACATTTCCATTGTTCAATAATGAATTAACCCAATTACAGCACAATTTGAAAATGATCTAAAAATATACATTACAATTATTAAAGAAAAGGAGACAAGTCTAGTATTAACTTCTTAAGATTTTCCACAGCTAACACGTGAAACTAATGCCAGAGTATGTTATATTCCTTGCTTTACTACTGTACCAAACTTGGGTGGCAGAGACTAATTCTACTAATGCTAGAATTCATATTAATGGTCCAAACTATGTTGTCCTCTAAATAAAAGAGTGTACTTGGTTAGGACATGTGGTCAGGTCAACATAAAGGAATAACATATCAGTGTGCCTACAAATTGGAGGGAAAAAAAATTTCTTTCCCCAGCTAGGCATCAAAAGTGTATATAATGTATATATGAAAATTGTAAATATTTGACTGTATTCCAGTGTATTCCTATACAGTATTCCAGTGTATTCCTGTACAGTGCTTAGTATAAACAGACTGTTACGTGGAACCTCAGTACACATTGACAATAATTATTATTATTTATTATGTGTTTTTAATATGCTATCATCTATAACATAGGTATCACAGATTTTTCACTGAGAGAAAAAATCATTGGGCTAATCCACCACTACTACAACTCAGCATACTCGAAAAGACACATCTTTCCATTTAGACATAAAGGTGGTGAGATTCCAGCCTATCCTGACTTTTTACGGCAGAGAGTTCAACAGCCAAGGGTACTACAATGGGGGTGCCCGGACTATGGCTCCTGAGAGTTTTGCTCTGGGCTTTGTTAGTTGTAGCATTCCCTATTACTTGTGATATCCATGAGTTATAGAATCACAGGACTGGAAGGAACCTCAAAACGTTATTTAGTTTAGTCCCCTCCATTCATGGCAGGACTAAGTATTATCTAAACCATCCATGAAAGGTGTTTGTCTAACCTGCTCTTAAAAATCTCCGATGACGGAGATTCCACAACCTCCCTAGGCAACTTATTGCAGTGCTTAGCCACCCTGACAATTAGGAGCTTTTCCTAATGTCCATCCTAACTCTCCCTTGCTACAATTTAGGCCCACTGCTTCTTGTCCTATCCTCAGAGGTTAAAAACAACAATTTTTCTCTCCTCTTTGTAACAACCTTTTATGTACTTGAAAACTTATGTCCCCACCCTCAGTCTTCTCTTTTCCAAACTAAACAAATCCAAATATTTCAATCTTCCCTCAGAGGTCATGTTTTCTAGATCTTTAATCACGTTTGTTGCTCTTCTCTGGACTTTCTCCAATTTGTCCACATCTTTCCTGAAATGTGGCGCCCAGAACTGGACATAACACTCCAGCTGAGGCCTAATCAGCGCAGAGTAGAGCGGAAGAATTACTTCTCGTGTCTTGCTTACAACATTCCTGCTAATACATCCAAGAATGATGTTCACTTTTTTTGCAACCAGTGACTCATATTTAGCTTGTGGTCCACTATGACCCCCAGATCTCTTTCTGCAGTATGCCTTCCTATGCAGTCATTTCCCATTTTGAGTGTGTGCAAGTGATTCTTCCTTCCTAAGTGGAGTACTTTGCATTTGTCCTTCTTGAATTTCATCCTATTTACTTCAGACCATTTCTCCAGTTTGTCCAGATCATTTTGAATTATAATCCTATCCTCCAAAGCACTTGCAACCCTTCTCAGCTTGGTATCTTCTGCAAACTTTATAAGTGTACTCTCTCTGCCATTATCTAAATCAGGCCTGCACAACATGCGGCCCGGGGGCCACATGCGGCCCGCACGGGCTCACTGTGTGGCCCGCAGAGGGGTGAGTAGGGGTGGGGCAAACCAAGCAGTGGGGTGGGAGGAAGCGGGTGGGGGCAAGGTGAGGGCGGGGCTTTTCGGCCCATAGCTGTTTTTTTAGCAGTAATATGGCCCTCGCTGCTTTCTGAGTTGTGCAGGCCTGATCTAAATCATTAATGAAGATATTGACTATAACTAATTCCTGCGGCACCCCGCTCATTATGCCCTTCCATGAATGTGAACCACTGCTAACTACTCTCTGGGAATGGTTTTCAAACCATTTATGCACCCAACTTATAGTAGCTCCAGCTAGGTTGCATTTCCCTAGCTTATTTATGAAAAGGTCATGTGAGACAGTATCAAAAGTCAAGATATACCACATGTACCATTTCCCCCCTGCCACAAGGCTAGTTAGAAAGAAAGTTAAAGTTGGTTTGACACAATTTCTGTCAAAGAAAGTTATCAAGTTGGTATGACACAACTTGTTCTTGACAAATCCTTGCTGACTGTTACTTATCATCTTATGTTCTAGATGCTTGCAAACTGATTACTTAATTATTTGTTACTTTATCTGTCTGGGTACAGAAGTTAAGATGACTAGTCTGTAATTCCCTGGGTTGTTCTTATTTCCCTTTTATAGATTGGCACTATACTTGCCCTTTTCCAGTCCTCTGGAATCTCTCCCAAATTTCATGACTTTTCAAAGATAATGCTAACGGCTCAGATATCTCCTCTGTCAGCTCCTTGAGTATTTTAGGATGCATTTAATCCGTTCCTGGTGACTTGAAGACACCTAATTTGTCTAAGTAATTTTTAACTTGTTCTTTTCCTATTTTAGCCCCTGATCCTACCTCATTTTCAGTGGCATTCACTATGTTAGACATCCAGTCACAGCCAACCTTTTTTGGTGACAACTGAAACAAAGTCATGAAGCATCTCTGCCATTTCCACATTTTCTGTTACTGTTCCCCCCTCCAATTGAGTAATGGGTCTACCCTGTCCTTGGTCTTTCTCTTGCTTCTAATGTATTTGTAGAATGTTTTCTTGTTACTCTCTATGATTATAACTAATTTGATCTTGTTTTATGCCTTGGCCTTTCTAGTTTTGTCCCTCCATACTTGTGTTATTTGTTTATATTCATCCTTTGTAATTTGACCTAGTTTCCAGCCAAAATAGACCTATAAACCTGAAATTACTGATAGCAATTTACCCCCTAGTTTTTTTAATTGTCTTTGCAGGTCATATTATATACATTTTACAAATGAAAGCCCTTATACGTAACATTAAAAGGACCTCAACTCAGCCTCACTTACATAAGTACAATTACTTATGGTTGTCAAAATCGAGGTAATATGTTTGTTTGCTTTTACAAAAAAACAGTCCTTAAATAATTTCATTATCCTTTACTTATGTGAAAATGTTTTGTACACACAAAGCAGCCAGTGGCAGCTTTCAGGTCCAAAAAATTAACATTAGCTGGTTAAAACCTATTTCTTATTGATATACTAACAATTTAAGCATTACCAAATGGATGTTATGGAAATAGTATGGATACATCATACAGAATACTTTAGATATTAACTTTATTGAAAATAACCTTATTAAAATGACCATGAAATTATCCGTATCTTTCCAAAAGAACAACAATGAGTAATTCTGAGTTTGGGCATTCTCTGAATTAAAGGATTTTTTCAATTTTTCAAATAATATGCCCATTTTGTAAATGAAATGAAATAGATCCTTCATTATTTTGAAACTAGCACTAGCCATTATGGAATCACATCGGACATTTCAGTGGTTGAATCTCTAGGACCATTTGATGCTCTCAGTGAGAAAACTAACTGTAGAATCATTTTAGTTAGCTATTAAACAATTATTTACAATGTGCTCTTACAGCTAAAAGTAGGTCTATCATTTTCATTTACAAAGTTTAAAATACCTACTATTTATTTTCACTGGCTGAGGAACTCCATACAATTGCCACAACAAGGGCTCTAATTAGACTAATCTTTTCTGTAACCTGATTGTTGTTTCCTTCCAGCTGTAACAGGATTTGCATTGAACCCATACAATACACTGGGTCTGTGTAACCTGAAACAATTTTCTTACTTAATAACCTCACGGCAGAACTTGAAAATTGACAATTATTCATTTCACCATGAGCAAATAACTGAATGACTGAAATTCCCATCTGCAAAGAATGGTATAGTAAATCACAGATTAGCGCACTCTCTCAACAAAAACAATTTCCTTTGCTTATACCTAACAAAAAGTCAACCTTCAGTGTGAGTCTTCTCCTTTCCACCAGACAAATTTGATGGAAGTGTTAATCAATTTAATCTTTGGAAAGAAAATATTTTTAAAAGCAGAGAACTAATGACAGTAATAAAGATTTCATTCAATGGGGTTTGGAGTATAAAACACAAATCTTTTTACAGAACATGTGCACACTGTATATTTCTATATAACGTTAACAGTCTAGCTCAGGTTCATACAGCACGGCCATATAACAGATTTTATGTTCTCAGCAAAAAATGTTGTTCTAGGCGTTTTTGTACCGAATTTATTATTTTGGACTGAGTTCTCATGAAATTATGCCCCCTTGGTGAGAATTCTTTTGAAATTACAGCTGCTGTAAACTCAGAAGAATTCTTTCCAGTTGGCCTCCTCTATGGAGCATCTTGACAATCTCTCAGATAGTGACAGATCATCTCTGGTGTGGGGTGAGATGGGTAGTAGGAGGACTGGCATAGGACCTTTATGGAATGGAGAAGAGCATAAGTAAATTTTGTGGGCATGAGGGGAAAGTGAAGGTCATTATGGACCAGTTTCTGATCATTGAATAGTTCCTTACTCTGCAAGCGGGCCACAGTATTTGGCTCAGTCAACAGGACCCCTTGGGAAGGTAGGTACTATCTGGCATAAATAAGGGAATCAGAATCTAGCTGTATACAACTTCTATATATTTAAATGTTTTGAGTGAAATTAGCCTTAACCATCCCTGCAAAGTGACAGATTTTTCCACATATTTAACAGACACTTCTGTAGTGCTCTGAGGGATTCAGGTTTTCAGTGACCTTACCTATAGTTTTCACAACTGAAGATGACAGAAAATAATGCACCAGACTATTTAAAAGTTTAGAATTCTTAACAAATCTTAGGAACTCAGATAAAAAAAATATCAACCTTTAATGTTATTAGTCCATACCTGAGCAATGGCTGTTTTGGATAAAAAGGTTGGTCACTATTTTGGCATGGCTGAGCCTTTTTCGTGACTTGCTTATAAATATTCCTTGCAGTTACTCCGATCCATAGCATAGTGGAGAGGGTAGAATAATGCAATACTATGCCAACCTAAAACAAGAGGGTAATAGTTAAAAAAAAAAATCAGCAAATGGCCAGTAAAACAAGAATACTTTGTAACATAAGCCTATTGTACAAATGCACAAGTAAACCAGAATAATTTTATTTTAAATGAACGGAATTTGTGATTGCCTTAACAACATTTTTGCATCTCTCTGGTTACTTCTAATCAGTGCAAGAGAATTAAAATGATTTAAAAAGCAGGTGGCATCTCTTACTTAAACTAATGTTTAAATTATAATTGCTAATATCTGAGACACCCGGTAAGATTTTATGAAATCAGAACACATAAAATGTGTTTTTTGAGAGCATCATTAGTGGCTACTCACTGAATGTGCAAATTTAAGCTTATGGAAGATTGGCTTGATTCTCTAAGTTTTGTTGGCAAGGAACCTATCACTGCTTTGCTAATTATACTGCATATAATGCAAATTTCAAGTGTGGGGTCAATGAAAAGGCAAACGTTTTGTCTGAATTTGTACTATCAGCATTAATTTTAGTAAGTTTTGTAGGAGCAGTATATCTTATTTCCCTTTCAGCTAGATAGAGCCACGTGTGACTTGATTAAATGATCCATTAGTATGTTGGGATAAGATCCTAGCATCTCAGGCATGCTAAGAAAAAAAAAAAATTTGGTGTCTTAGAAAACTGGCTATTTTAGCCACACCATAGCCAAAAGTAGGTGAAGAAGATTTGCATCTTTTAAAACAGTACTTAGTACTAATAGAAACAGGAAGTACAAACCTAACATTGTGGCTGTCCTGATCTTTCCAATAAAATGCTGTGTATATCATTAAAAGTAAAACAAAAAGACCAATGCTAAGATGCTAACATCTGTACTATGCTAGTAACTGTTATTCATTACTATGGAAACAGCAATTGGAATTTTATCCAATCTACAATGCTTTATTATATTAGCCAAGTCTCCATCTGTTTATATAAAATGAGGTTACTTTTGAAGCAATAACCTGACAGTTTGCTGTGACAAGTAAAATATTGCTATAATTGGAAAGACCATAAATTTTTAAGGAATACAGAGAATTGCTGAATAAAGTGAACACAAATCAGTTATAATGAATTATCTAAACTAGAGTTCCATTTTTGCTTAAGGTGAAAAAAAAACACTGATGAGAAAGAAAAAACCCATGAATTTTGTTTAGGTTTAATAATACATCGTAATATTTATGTATATGCACAGCAAATATTAATCAAGATAAAGACTGCTGGAATTATTTTCTTTTTCCTGGGCTCATCTGATACATTAGATAGAAGAGAGTATGGACTTCACAGTGAGGTGAGAGAAGCAGAAATAAGAGAATGAGACATCTATTCACCATCAGCTGGCAGATGTTGCCAATTCAGTTGCTAGTGTTGTCTGGGTTTATGTCATGTGCAACTTGTAGAAGAGTTTTGCAGGAAGAGTTTTGAAAACATTGTTCTAGTTATTTCATCATAGGAGAGTTTTGATAACATTGTTCTAGTTATTTCAGTGTAGGGCTGAGGCTGTGCATTGTATGATTATTCAGAAAATATATCAAAGGTTTAACAAATGCATGAGCATGACAGATGAGTCTGGTGTCAGTGTATACAAATGTGTGTAGTTCAGAAAAGATTGCCTTTAATTCATTTACTTCTGTTTGGTTGTGGCTGCAAATACCCCCTGAAGCCCTGGAGAGCTGGGGAATTGCTTTCAGTGAAGTGAAGGAGTTGATTAATCTATTTTTGGTACTTATATGGTCACCATCGCCACAGTAGCTGAGTGCTTTTCAACCTGTAATGTAATTACCTTCCAAACACCATTGCAAGGTAGGGAAGAACTATTATCCTCATTTTACAGATAATAAACTTAAGACCAGAGGCCCAGATCTACAAAGGTATTTGGGTACCTAACCCCCAATGATCCACAAAACTTCCATTTGGTTGCTGCCTAGCCCTGTAGGCACCCACATCACTTGGTGCCTATGTTTTTGCATTACAAGTTCCCTAAGCATCTGTTACTGCCTCTGGGCATGGGCACTACTGCTTCATTCTGGGTGTCAAATGCCTCTCTCCTGCCTAAGTTCTAGTGTGCTCAGTAACTGGGGGAAGAGAGGCACTCTTCCGCCTAAAAATGGGTGTGGAGCCCAATTCAATAGGCAGACTCAGAGGCTGCCCTGATCTACACAAAACAGGTTGGGGGAAGCGAGCCCTTTCTTATAACCTCAGAGACTAATGCACTCACCCAAGATGTGGGAGATCACATGTTCAAGTCCCCCCTCTGACCGACAAGAAAAAGAAATTTGAAGAGGGATTTGTCAGCTCTCAGGTGAGTGCTCTTACTGCTGGACTATGGGATATACTGATGTGGGTTTCAATCTTTTCTGCTGAAATTGTTCCACTTTAATTAATTGAATAATTAAATATTAATTGGGCCAGGGAAAGAGTGAGAATGACTCTATAGCCCAGTATACACCCCTGAGGAAACAGATCACTGGCAGATAGATGTTTCCCTGCTGCACGGACTTAGGCACATACCTCTGAGTGGGGGTAGGGGTTAGGACACACCCATCTCACCTGATGATCTGCACCGCTCACTGGCTATTTTAGGGGGCTCTCCACCTAGCATGCTGGCTTTGTGGATTGCATTTTAAGGTGCCTGAGTGCTTTCCAACCTGTAATGTAATTAATCTCCCCACTCCTTGAATAGGGAACTTAAGTGCCTAACTCAGGCTTTGTGGGTAACAATCTTGTTCCTATGATTTTCTAGGTGCCTAAAAGTTATGCATAACATTGCAATGCTTAAGTCCATCTATGGATCAGGCTCAGAGACACATGCTCAAGATCACACAGCAAGACCGGGGTAGATTAGAATGCTGAATTCAGATCTCCCAAGTCCCAGGCCAGAACTCTCATCAGGGGACCATCCTTCCTCTCTTTACAAATGACAAATAACGAGCATCTAATAGGTAGCAAAATTAGGAAAATCATTTGTAGAAAAGGAATTTTTAGACATTTGGATTTCAGATTAAAATAAATACTGAAGAGGGAAGTAATTGTTTTTCTTTAGTTCAACTACTTGACACTCAAGGATATAAAAAGCTGTATTAGTAGCCTAGTGCAGAAAACAGCCCTTGTTCATATCATTAACTCTTTCTCCCTAAACGGGGATCATTGTGACACTTAATTCTGGAGCAGAGCAATGGTTAAACTCAAATATTCTGCAAAGACACCTGTTGGCTAAGAGGTAGAGTATTAAGGGAATTCACTTTATTATTTCATTTAGTTGAAAGAGTTGTCATGAGGCTATGTCATGTGCAAAAGAAAGTGCTGGGGGTGTGGAGCTGAGTGTGGTGAGAAAGCTAAGAGAAGATTCACTCCACAACACTTAGAGCAGTGACTCCAGGTTTACTCCATTAGAAAAGGCTGCATTTGGAATTATCTACCATGCATTGCACTATTAACCACAATGCAGACATCCCTCTGTCCTTTGCTTTATTCCAGGGCTGCATTTATGTTTGCATTTGTAAAGCAGGGAGAGATACTGAAGGTACTGTAACTGTATCACCTATGGAATATATGTTCACTTGTTTTAATGTTTCTTTGAGATAAATCATCTGAAATAGCATTTTTACAAAATGTATGATTAACAAGCAATGTTATGGTAACAGCCTCTTCAGATACATCCTATCTGAAAGAAGAACAGATAGTTTCTGTACCAATGTTCTTTACTTTCTGCCCAGGTCCAGTTGTGCTTGAAAGAATTTAAAAAACGATCAGCCAACCCTCATTCCTGCTTACAGAATCCTGAGGGACACCTGAGCCAAATATGGCTATTGAAACACGTTCTTCCCTGGACTGACTGATCTTGATGATGGCTGTACTCATTTTGTGCACCCACTCCACTTTGTGTGGAGCTGCTTGAGGGGCTATTGGGTATCATCATATAAATGAGCTCCCAGACACCCTGAGAAGCCACCTGAAGGTCCCCCTTCCTTCCAGCGCTGGCCTCTTACTGGTTACTTCAACACTGCTGCAGCAATAATACCCACAGAGCTGTCACAGGAGGAGACAGGTACCAACACTCAGGGCTCTGTATGACTTTTTTACATGTGTATGTTGGCAGGCAAGGAGATTAGGAAGGTGGGGGTGGTGAAACAATGGCTGCAAATGGACAGTATGTTCAGCCTGTGGTATCAGCTGAAATATCCCCTTCATGGGTTGTTCAGTCCATTTGATCTCCCCTGCTGTCAATCAGCTCCTCTCAGGGAATCAGAGAAGCAGTATGCACGCTCGGTGAGCTCAGTGTCATCCCTGGACCCTAGATGGAGTACGGTGCTGACATTGTCCATAGACAGGGCATGGTTTTACGTGGGTGAGTAACCCTAATGCAGGTGCCTTGGGGGGCATGTGTGTGTGGGGTCTCAGGATCTGTTTAGATTTCTCTAGCTGAACAGTGTGACTATGCTTTATAATGGCTCAGGACTTGGCCTAATACCATGAGAGGAAATAACTGCCATATGCACTGCATTTTATGAAAAAAATCCTGTAGTTTATCTTACAATCATAGGACTGGAAGGGACCTCGAGAGGTCATTTAGTCCAGTCCCTTGCACTCATGTTATGTATTACTCCTAACAGAATTATTAATAACTCACCTAACAAAATTGATTTTTCATTATCATTTTTAACGTGCAATCTGCAAGGTAAATAACTAGGCAAAAATTGTAACAACAGATGGTCATTTGTGACCATGTAATTACATGGCCATGGCTGTCCTATAAACTTTCAAACTACAGATAATAAAAATTGTAAATGATATTTAGATTTGCTAGAACTTAGAGATTAATTACCATGCAATTGGCTAGATATTAAGAGAGATTTATCTCGAAATAATGAAATAGACAACCATGTCATTTAAAATAATGTCATGTAAGGCATATTTTACAACTTAGTGTTTATTGCATCAAAGAAGCTTGTAATATTTATAGGTGCTCTCTTGAAAGTCATACAAATGTAGATGTTCAACTTTCAGAACAGGTTACAGAAAATCAGAAACAGAATTCCTAAAACTGGTTATGGGAACTGTATTATATAAATTCCTGTTCTCATATTTAAAAAAATCTAAATGTATAAAATGTAAAGGACATCATTCAAACAGTGTTAAAATTTTCAGTTGCGAAGAACAGGAGAATTCTAGCATGGAACTGTTGTCTTGTGGTTAGAACAAGAAGAGAATGTGAGTCAGAATTCCTGGTTCTCCTTGTGGTCTTGTAATGTGACTTTCACTTAATCTCTCTGTGCCTTGGATTATCCACCTGTGCAATGGATATATAGTAGTAACAAACTCACTTGAGTGTTTTGAGGTTATTTCTATTCATAAAGCTCTTTGACAGCTTCCAATGAAAGTGTTGTGTAAGTAGAAAGTATTACTTCAGCAAGAAACAGACTTGCAAATCCTCATTGGTATATTACATAGATCCTAAAGATTTTACCACCATTTTTAACTGGATTATATTTAAGAACTTTATAATACATTAAGCACTAACTATATTAACTATGGGCCAAATACTGCCTTTATTTACAACCATGAAGTGACATTGAATCCATTATAAAAATAGGGAGAATTTTGTGTCTTGTTTGCTTTCCTCAGACAGGAATAATTCTTTTGTTAGTCTTTAAGGTGCCCCAGGACTCTATCACTTCTGCAATTCCAGACTAGCACGGCTACCTCTCTGATTCAAAGTAAGATGCGTAACTTGCTATCTATTCCTTCCCTGGGTCACTATTCTAACTGAGAGATTGCATCTCAATTAAAATTTTATTTCTATCAGGAAATAAGGGGGACAGTTTACATGCTGCTATTTTTAGTGTGCCTGCTGATCAATCATGAGTGCTTAGAAGAACAATCGCAACACTTTTTGATTCTCCTTGTTAGTAACCGAAATATTATAATGCATGAATGAAGAAATATTTTTTTTAATTAAAAGTGTGGGCAAAGAATAATTTATAAGTTAGTGAAAAAAGGCAAGAAGGTAACTTGGGTCACTGTTCTTAAGTAAGATTTATTACCGGTGATGTTTTTTTTATCCTCTTGACCGCTAAAACCCCATGAAGCTCTGCTCACTTTTGAATTAAATGTTAGAACAGAACTTCTAATATATTAGTTCTGTGGCTAGATTGTGCAGACTTAGTTCCATCATGAGTAATGGAAAGAGATTATCCACACACTCATTTTCAACAGGTTGGGTTTCAAGACTATAGCCTGTTTAAGTAAAGGAGAATACACATCTCATATTAGACGGCTCATTGTGATACCGTTAGATAAAAGCTGAATGTTGCATTCACAGATATTTTTGCTTAATGAAATTCCTTATAAAAGGGCAGCAAGAATATAATTAATGAAAACAGGGGTATCTGTTGTAAAGAACTCCAGAAAAAAATATTAGAAATACAAGGCTGGATTTTAACGGGTTTTGTGAGGTTTTGTTGAGAGGGGAGGACTGAAGCAGCCTTCTTCCATCCCTCTACTACCGAAGAGCCAATCACAGTCTCATTCCCTCTATCTAGGAGAGCACAGAGACTGCTCCCTCTGTGAGAGTCTGGGGATGTACCTCCCCACATAAAAGGTTTCACATGAGGAGGGAGTGGGGATCATGCAGCGTGTATAACACCCATATCTGCATACCAGGAAACTCAGCGAGGCTCCCTAACACACAAGCCCTTTTCCGGGGACAAGGTCATACAAGCATTGCCTCCAAAGCCTGTACTGAACTTAAAAGACATTATAATATAAACATTAAATTACTAAAATATATTCAGTTATTACACAGTGGGCATAAAGGGTCTATATTACAAAGCTGAAACAGGTAGGTTACTATGATAGTCTCATGGTAATCAGCCACAATAGCAATAATTCTAACTTTGTCCCGTTAATCCGAAGATCTCAATGGCATTACAAACATTAATAAATCATATCCCCTAACATTCCTGTAAAGAAGAGAAATAGTATTAACTCCATTTTGTTTTTGGACAGCGAAACTGAGGCACAGAGAAGTTAATATATTTGCCCAAGTTCATGCAGCAACTCAGTGGCACAGATGGAAATATAATCCAGAGCTCCTGTCTCCCTTTCCTGCACATTAGCCACAATCCTCATAGAGATTACTAATTCTGGTATGTATGTCTGACAGAATATAGAATCTTAAACCATTGATAAGAACGAACATCATCACGATTAAGTCAACATGTATAATTTCAGAGGCTCTTTTCTTTTTAAGATAAGAATAAGGTAACAAAGGTACTTACAGCTTGACATATAATTGGGTATTTTATGCGATTGATTCCACCAGCAAAGACAGCAAAAGTAAGAGCAGTATGGAAACAGAAGTTGAGAAGCATGTGCCATCCTTTTCTACTGATTCGGATTGTGCTGTTTAAAATTAACATATTTTTTCAATTCACATCTTTACTGTAAAAATCTTAAAATGCATTCTTATAGTTTTGGGGAAAAAAATTGACATACAGATTTCAGATTCTCAGGTTCTTGACTACTAGATTACTCTGCAGCACAGAGGGTCTGTTTTAAAGCCCATTGAAGTCAATGAGAGGTTTTTACGTTTTTTTTTTTGTACTGACTTCAATGGGCTTTTTAAACAGGCCCAGAATCAAGAGTGATACATGTATTTAAAAGGCTTTCTGCCAGATGTCAAATATCAGTCATCTGACTATGATGTCAGTCAGTCATCTAACTATGACAACTCTGAAGGATAACATATAAGTTGAAGATCAAAATTCATTACATTAAATACATTCTTAATTAATGTTTATCAGCTTATACAGTAAAATACATTCCTGCTCTTTTAAGTAGCTAATGACTTTTAAGTATTGTGTACACACACACACACACACACACGCACATGCAAATCTCATTCATATAAATGAAATCACAAAATTTCTAAACCCAAACAGATTTAAAAGCAAGAAAACACCTTTCTTATAAGAGGATATTTATCAAACCCTTGGTAAAAGATTGTTCTCTGATTCCAGTACAATTACTGTATATTTCCAAGGGGCTGTCATGGAACTGGAAGCTAGCATCCAGTAATTTGATATCAAAGGTGGCCTTATATCACAGAGTTTTATATTGCAGTGTCAAATTATAAAGAATATAAGAAATTTTAGGAACAATATAAGACCATCTCTTGACACATCTGCTTCTTTTTAGGGGAAGCTACAGCTTGGGAAGAAACCCAACACAATATTCTATGGGTTTCTAGTTTTCTAGTCCTTAAATGTTGGTTCTGTTTAAAACCAATATTTGAATGGATAATTTTTCCAAATGGAGTCAAGGATACATTACCATAAGTTACTGGTTAGAAGAGCTTGTTTTGGTTTGTGTTTTCACATGTAGACAGATTAATTATAAATGTTTTTGAGGGCAAAGTTCAATTTCCCTTTTCTCTCACAGAACTTAGTATAAGCAAAATAGATTATTTAACTTTGTATACATTTTTACTTATGAAGCACCATTTTCCATTCTTTTTTGACTACATTATATTGTAAATGTTAGTATTCAGCAGTAACTAAACTATTTAAGCATTTTATCATTGTGCAAAGACAAGACAGATAAGGACTACTTCAGTTTAATGCTGACCACTCTAACACGAATGTGTGTTTGCTTCTGTACTGAATTCTTACCTGTGATGCACAATGTAAGTAATAATGGATGCAAACAGGCACAACAACATGACTGCAGTACATGCATATACCACAGGGTGCAGGAACTCCCCTGGGTACTGGGGAAAGGAGAGCACTGTCTTCAAATCCTGCCAAGGAACAAAATTAATATCAGCATTTAAAGAGGTGAGAATCTAAGACTTCACTGCAAAACTCCCATCATTCCCAATTAACCCCCCTCTAGATTTTCACATGCTCAATTTTGGAACAGGAAAATAAGATTCATGAATTTATCTGCATAAAGTTTGTGAATTTACAATTGCATCAAACCACTCTCTACTCTTCTGCACATACTTCTCAGGGGAAAATTAACTTTCTTCCACAGGCAAATCTATTCTGATTAAAAAAAAAAATCCAGAAAGAAAAATGTGCAAAATTCCACAGCAAACAGACATCAGTAATTTCTGTGCTACCTCCATCTCTTTTACTATGATAGTGAGTACAAAATATCTATTTACCACAAAGGTCCCTAGATGGCACATATTCTACTTCCAACATACTCATTTCTTCTTAAGGAAACAGAAATGTGACAAGAGACCCAAGACAGCTAACCAAGAGGATTCGTTGTTAAGATACTACAGGAGTTCAATCCTCAGCTGCTGTAAATCAGCATAAATCCATGTGGGTCAATAGACTGGAGTAGAATATCTTTCCATAAAAGGATCAAATGCTACCTTTGAAGCATACCTGCATAGCTTCTGTTGATGTCAGTTGAACAGCAGCTGTACAATTACATTTAAGGGCAAAACCTAGGTGCAAGAGTTCTTTTTTAGGAATGCTGGAGCTGTTGCTACAGTTATTCATGGAAACAGCATGTCAGTGAGAATACAGACAAAGGGTATACTTTGGTGGACTCAACCATATTAGATTCCCATACCAACCTGTTGGATGCTCACCCTGGTTATGCCTGGCATAAGGTCCCCAATACAACTAAGACTATCAGAGATGACAGTAGAAATCACTTCAGCATGAAAGGCAATGTAGCCTTTGTTATAAAGGAAGAGGTGTGTCTGGCCATTCTGGGTATAACTTGAAAAAAACAATAGATGTCCCATTAGGATATACTAAAATGCGCAGCTGATGTGCACCTACATTTTGCAAGCAACTACTACAGTTGTTCATACAAATCATCACCTGAGCTAATGTACATTGCAATTTGCTGAAGTCAGTTTCCAAACACAGTTACATGAACTGTGCATGCAAATATTCATGACCTTTGGATCTGTAGTTTTAAAAAGTGTAGCCTTTTATATTTGTCAGTTAAAGGATGGAAGAAATTCATTAACAAAATGAACATTTCCCAGTACTCAATGAAACGAAACCTGCCTGGTAACGCTCAGGAAAACGAGAGGGACTGGAAAATTTAAGTCACCAAAAAGCTACAGCAGGCACATTTTACATTTTTTTTTTTTTACAGTTAAAACAATATGTAGAGACATATGGAAAAAACTGGAATCCCTGCAGCTGAATATGGAGATATTTGGGGTAACAAGCACTTAAGGAAAAAAAGTGAAAACTCTGAAGATTTCATAAATAGAATGACTCGATGAATCCTCAGCTTAACAGTTAAGAAGGATTTATAAATATTAAGATTCATTAAAAAGAAGTTTTTCTTATTTGTTGGTTCTAATTTTTGCCCTATAAAGAGAGTCAACCCACTTGTTGACTTGAATGAAAGAGAGTAATCGGTGCCCTTTGCTGAGAAAACCAGGATTCTAATGCTGATGACTCTTAGCAAGTGGAACTGTAATCACAACTTGGATTGGTTTACACCTAAAACTTAAATCAACCAAGCTACCACAGTCAGAACTGTCCCCTCCAGAGAGATGCAGTTAGCCAATTTAAGCCCAAATGTAAACACCGCTAGTTCAGTGGAAGAATTCCTCACTGGGGGAGGCTCCTGCATTTGGTCTGGCAATTTTCAAGGTCTAATAGCCTATCCTTCCATACTTATTTAAAATATAAATCCTATTTATAGTGAACTTGTTACTTTAAATTAATTCTTAATATTGAAAGAATTTAAAAAAAACATGATTGGCTAAGAATTGTGCACACAGTCTGTGCTAATATAGGCACTGACTTCCCCTCTGCCTGGTGGGTGCTTGACCTCCCCCCTCCACCACCACTGGCCCATCCCTGCCCTGCCCTCACCACACCTCCATTCTACCCCTTCTCCAAAGTCCCCACCCCACTCCATCTTTTCTCACAGCAGCCCCGCCCCCATTCCACCCCCTTCCCTCAAGTCTCTGTCCCTGCCCTGCTTCTTCTCCGCCTCCCCTAAGTGTGCCATGTCCCCGCTCCTCCCCTTCCCTCCTGGAAAGTCCTAAGTGCCACCAAACAGCTGTTAGGTGTGGGGGGGATGAGAAGCACTGGGAAGGGTGGGAAGGAGCAGGGATGCGGCGTGCTGTGGCGGGGGAGAGAAGAAGGTGAGGAGGGAGGAGTTTGGTTGCTGGCGGGTGCGGAGCACCCACTAACTTTTCCCTGTGGGTTCTCCAGCCTTGGAGCACCCACCGAGTCAACACCTGTGGGTGAAAGAATATACTTAATACTAACTCATTATTCTCCTTCAAAACCAACCATAAAACTCTCCTTTGCTGTGAGGCCTACAAAATGTTGATTACAGCTAGGCTGCTGGTGTGCTGAGATCATGGACAATCATGTTAACCAATACTGTTTCATTGTTTTCTTGTAGTTCCCTGTCTTTCTTTATCTGTTGGCTTCCTCTTGTCTTATACTTAGATTGTAAGCTTTCTGGGACAGGAATTTTTTGTTTGTTCTGTGTTTAATTTTTGGTTTACTGGGGCTCCTAGTGCTACAATAATATATCTAATTCAAAATAATAAAACAAAACAACAACAACAACAACAACGTCCTATTCTCCAGCACACCTGTTTGTATCATCCACCAGCTATGGCTTATCTTTTAGATTGTAAGCTCTTTCCAGCAGGGACTATCATTCACTACAAACAAACAGTGCCCTAGCAAAATGGGACAGATGTCTTTGCTACTACTATAATATACATATAATAAAACTAAAAGTGCTTTGCTGAAAAAGATAATAGTATCAGGTTCTAGCTCTCACTAATGTAGTCACATTTATGGTATATAAATACCAAAACCATGGTTAGAATTTTTTTTTTGAGACCCTTTAAATTTCCATAAATTTATATAATAGCTACCATACTTGATATAATAATAGTAATACAATTATTTAAATAAGTAAGAAGAGAAGAAAGTACCTTTCTGACATTGTTGTAACCTATTACTGAAAAAAAAAAATTATAAAAAGCTTACAGAGTTGAAAACAGGAATAAAAAAACCCCTCACTGTACTGCACTAAGATATATATAGTATACTAAACTTAAGAGGATTTAACTGACATGACATCATTTCACATATTAAAGAGCTAGCCTTTAATCATGTGTAATAGTGTAGATGCAGGATTCTACCAATCCCTTTAAACTTGAGTGTTTACATGAAAGCAAAGACCATGTATTTTGCAAGAATACAGTATAGCGATTTTTTCCCCCCAAAAGAGTCATGGACAATGAGCCTTTTAAACCTATTTTCAAGTTTAATCTTTATCTCTTTTCTGATCTTGTGCACCAAGTCTGTTAAGGAGTGAAATTCTAAATAAAAGTAGTGTAATGTATTATCGCCACTGTAGAATATTCTTTTTTAGCATTCTGAACACTGAAAACTGATTTCATTACAGATAAATGTATCTTGTCTGTTTTTTTTTAATGATAATTAAAGCTTATTGATATGTCAACCACCCCTGAGTCATCCTTCTAGGAGAGACAGCATGAGAAGATAAAGTTAATTTTTTTCATGCCTTATGCAAAGTAGTATAATTGTACATTGCATTGAAACAAGGCTGTTTTGATTTTATTTCCTGGAGTGGATTCAAAGAATTATAATATTAAAATGTGGCAGGAAATATCTCAGGGAAAAATATATATGCAGTCGAGCATTTTGACATTCTAAAGGCACCACCATCCAGAATTATATGGCCTGTAAAAATGCTGCCGTAATCAGAAATCTCCAGTTACTTCCTCTAATAGTAAAGGTGTCAAGCTCACTTATCACAGGTGTAAATGGCTGCACCATATGGAACATAGTAGACAATCAGGCCCATAGAAACTAGAAATGGAAAAGACTTAATATAGCATCTGATTTATCCCACTACAGGATTTTTTTAAAAAAAGTTTCACCACAGACACGGCTTTTGCCACTTTCCCTGTAGAACCCCATATGAAAATAAGTTGTCTAAAGCAAATAAATCCATAAAGATGTCCTAGAGAGTGATATAAAAGTCTTGATAAATTATATAACGATAGTCCAGATATTTCCAACAGCAAACACTGAGGTCTGGTCTACCCTCGGATGGGGGAGGGTCGACCTAAGATACGCCAACTTCAGCTACGCTATTCGCGTAGCTGAAGTTGCGTATCTTAGGTCGACTTACCTGGCCATCCACACAGCGGCAATTTGACCACTGCTGCTCCCCCATAGACTCCGCTTCCGCCTTTTGCCGAGGTGGAGTACAGGGGTCGACCGGGAGCACGTTCGGAGATCGATTTATTGCATCTACACCAGATGCGATAAATCAATCCCTGATAGCTTGATCACTGCCCATCAATCCGGAGCTAATAAATAAGATAGTGCACTTTAGAAGAGGTAAGTTTTTGTAATCCTTGTATTTATATTGGTAAGTTCTGAATTTATTTTTTGTAGGCTTCAAAGTCAGATAAAGTACTATGATTGAAGAAAAATATATAAATATAATTGGCTTATACTTTTAAGAGATAAGATGATAAAGCTTAAGCTTTTAAGAGAGAAGATGATAAGAGATAAGATGATATGCCCACATTTTGAATACTGCATGCAGATCTGGTTGTCCTATCTTAAAAAAGGTATGTTGGAACTGGAAAAGGTACAGAAAAGTGCAACAAAAATTATTAAGGGTATGGAACAGCTGGCATATGAGGAGAGATTAGTAAGCGTGGGACTTTTCAGCTAGGAAAAGAAATAACTAAGAGGGGATATGATAGAGGTCTATAAAATCATGACTGGTGTGGAGAAAGTAAATAAGAAAGTGTTATTTACTCCTTCTCGTAACACAAGAACTAAGGGTCACCAAATGAAATTAATAGGCGGTAGATTTAAAACAAAGAAAAGGAAGTATTTCTTCACACAACATACAGTCAACCTGTGGAACTCTTTGCCAGAGGATGTTCTGAAGACCAAGACTATAACAGGATTCAAAAAGGAACAATATACTTTCATGGAGAATAGGTCCATCATTGGCTATTAACCAGGGTGGCCAGGGATGCCAAACAATGTTCTGAAATGTCCACAGCCTCTGTTTGCCAGATGTGGGGAATGGGCGACAAAGGCTGGATCACTTGATGATTATCTGTTCTCTTCATTCCCTCTGAAGCATCTGGTACTGGCCACTGTCGCAAGACACGATACTGGGCTAGATAGACAATTGGTCTTAGCTGGTATGGCTGTTCTTATGTTGTTCTCATCCTGGTCAGAATCAGGAGAGGCGAAGGGTGTGTGGAATACTCTGCCAGATTCCCCCAAAAGAGAGTTCAGGGTTGTGGAGCAAAGGTTGAGATTGGTTCTGATGTTGTGAAATTGGCCTGGCCATCCCTAGTTATCAGGTACCAAACACATGTTCCTGACTACGCCACTCTTCTGATCAAAGGAGAATTACTGACATTCAAACCAAGAAAATTAACAATCATTTAAATTATTTTTAAAAACTAGAATGATGCAGAAGCGACAGAGTGTCCTGTGGCACCTTAAAGACTAACAAAAGTATTGAAGCATAAGCTTTCATGGACTAGTATCCACTTTGTCGAATGCATGCAGTGGAATTATCCAGAGGCAGTACTTCCACTGCATGCATCCGACGAAGTGGGTAGTAGCCCATGAAAGCTTATGCTTCAATACTTTTGTTAGTCTTTAAGGTGCCACAAGGCTCTGTCGCTTCTGCAAATCCAGACTAACGCGGCTACCTCTCTGATTCTAGAATGATACAGTAATTTCCATTTTACAGTGATAAACTATAGGAAACTATAATTTCAGACTTCTCATTTGTTTGGCAAAAATTCATTAAAAAGAAGGAGGAATCCTAACAGTATTTATTAATCAATCTTCTCTTCATTTAGAAACATACTGTTTAGGCATATTGGGGAATTTCACTTCTATTTATTTACTAAATGTGCGGAAATTATTATGGACAAGAACAATCTGATAGGGAAAGGAATGCATTGTACACAATTACAATAACTTTCATCCCCACTAAATTGTGAATCTGCTCTAAGAAAAAACAAAGAAAAACAAAGGAAAATACGTGACAAAGATTTAATCAGATTTGAGAGGTTCTCACTTTATCTCGTTAAGAGTTACAGTTCTCTGAGCTACGTGCTATGATTGCAGGAAACAACACTACTCGAAAAAATGCTGTTCTTGCAGAAGTTAAAATATTAATATAACACTCATTTCATAAGTGATGCATTCATATTTGTCTATACTTATTAAAAGTTTCTGCTGGTTACAAAACAAACTCTAGTAATTAGATATTCTAAGGCTTTAGAATTTATACATTTATAATGCTATGATAAATCAGAACAGTTTGCTTCATATAGGTGCATTTTTATATTTATCTGAAGATCTAAATGTGCTATGCTTAGAGTAAATAATAAAGCTTAACATCTCAGTGAGAAACTAAGTATTACTATACCCCTTTTATACACAGATAAACTGAGGAAAGGAGAAGTTAAGGTAACAACCAAACTCATGCAGAAAATCTATGGCCGACACAGGAATAAAACTCAAGGATACTGTCTCACAGTCTTCAGTTCTGAAGTATGAGGTGAGGGTATATTATACCCACTTGTATCTCACTCCCAGTTCAAGCACTGAAACTTTCAATTTTATATCACTTGAACAACACATCATGGAGAGAAAAACAGCTAAACATAAATACCTACATAAACATATTAGTCATAGCTACTAATTATTATGGAGAAAAATCTCAAATTATATTTACTGAATGAAAACCGTCTTAAACAATCTTTCAGAAGGCCTCCACTAAACCTAGATTTTAACACTGTGTGGTCATAGACAGCCGCAACTCTAGAGAAATAACTCGATGGTCCTCTTTTAATATTCCAAAAAGTCTCCCTGTCAAATACATAATAACTATGATGAATCTGAACATGTGCTGTGCTAGCAGTACAATGCACAGCTGGATTAATTTAGGCATTTACTTCATCTTGTTCCACAGCAGGGTATACTTTATCCTGATAATAATGCAAACCTTCAGGATCGCTGTAACTTTATTGCTTCACTTCAGTTCAGTTGTATTAGTTCAATTCACTGATATTGGCCCACACCATAATAGTGCTTTATTAATTTTTATTGTTCTGTGTATTTTTGGATTGTACAGTTTTATTTTATTTTTTTTCTTTAAAAGTCTTTTACCAGTTCATGGCAAACCATGCTATCTATTTTTAATTTACTGTGAGGGTAAAATACATTAGGTACTCAGCTGATTTGGTTAGATGAAGCTATTTAATTTTACTGTATTATTATAACTTAGTAGATCATTAGAATAATGCTTCACTATTCTGATATGAACAACTAAACACCTAGAGACTCAATCTAAATCAAACTCAACAAAGCTCTCCTTTTGTGTCCCCAGATGCCACATTAACAAACAAGACACTAATATTTACAACTACTAAATGCACTTAATTATGTTGCTAAAGTTTTCCATTGGTTCTTCCGGAAGATCTTGGAAGATGTGTCTGGATAAACATTGCCAAAAACATTAGTTCTTTTCTTAACAGCAATTGAGAAACACAGGACAGGTGCCATATTACATTATTTAGAGCTGTACCAACTATTAAGGCAAAGTAGGATGTGAAAGATTTTATTTTGATGATACTTTGCACAAATCAAAAAGGAGATCCCTATACAGGCAAATGAAACAAAATAAAAAAGCCTAAATCAGAGTAACAAATTAAACATAAAAAGTCCTAAAAAACCACCATGTTACACTTTACCATGATATACACATGGAATTCGTTTGATACACATATCTAAAATAAAAATAAATTAGCCAATCTTTAAATTAGTATATGATTTTGTAAACGAACAACCAAATGAGTTGCTTGTGAGTAAATGATTAGTAGCCACTTAATAACTAAGCAAACTTTAAGTATGGTAACTTGAACTGAAACAGTTCTAGAAAGAGACAGCCATTTTGGGTGTGGTACCTGCAAAGTCAACAGGTGTTTTCTTTAAAATATTTAGAAAAACCTCTTCAGAGTAAAATTATGTTTCCTACTTGGAAAAAAAAATCCAGAAAAAATAAGTCCATATGAGCTATAAAAAGATGAGACATGTTTGACACCATCTGATCTTCAGCAACAGGATGCTAAATTCTAAGCCATTCAGGTATGTGTGAAAAAATGATCAATTAACTCTGAGGGAAATCAGTTCTTATAAAGTAGATGATAATTCTGCATTTAACTACTCATTGTCACAGCTTTGTGCAATGATTGGCTGACATCTATGCTCCATCTGACAGCAGCAGATTGGTATTCTCTGCACACGTCTTCTCAATTCCTGTCGTCTATGTTTGCTGTCCTTTACAAATACACACAATACATTATTTACTCATCCATAAACCTTTCAAAAATGTTCACAAACAGTACCAACCATGTACAAATGCATCAGCGTTCAGAAAAAATTCAATATTAGGCATATACAAATGACTAATCTATTTACAATCTGCGCACAATGACCCTTTTTAATGATGTAAAGATTGTCAACATGTTCTTCAATCAGCAATCTCACATTTTTTTGTTTGTTTTTCTTTTTCTCAGCCAAGAAGCCATTTATTATTGCATACGTGCACCTTTTGTTTTCATTAAGGTAACTTTCTGTTAAGCATGGTAGTTAAACAACTGCAGTATGAACTGCAAGTGTGACTGAGAACAGATCAAAGCAGCCTGTTGTGTTAGCATTGCACAGAAATATCTTTCTTCATGAATAGCAATTTAGCAAAAAGAATATCATCATCAATATATAAACTAAAGCTCCCAAAAGACCAGCAAGGACAAAAAAGTGCTTGTTTAACAGAGCATGAGATGTTATTCACTTCCATTTATTAAATGATTCAACATTGCGGTATGCCTGAAACTAATTAGTATGATCAACACAGTGTGAGGCAGGAACAAAAGCAGATGAGCTTTCTGAGATATATTGATGTAAAAGAACAAATGAGTACCCATTGAAAAAAATGTTCTATAATTTATAACCTTCACATACTGATTATTCCTTGATGGAACTTTCACCTGACAAGACTGACATAAATGTCATTTATGATGGGGCCCCTGTCTAGATATTAGGCTGAGATGACTGAGATGATTAGGCTGATGATTATTCATTTATCAGCAGTTAAATAATTTACTTTAAGATTGTATTCTATAAAACATCATGAGAAATGAAATCCCAATTACTGGCGAGCAAGAATGGTATATGTACATATAAGAGGAATACATCTGTGTGTATATATAGATATATATTTATAGATATACTTGCTAAGTCATATACTCACCATTAGCACTGCAAAGTTACTGAAGTGTGTACTCTGAATGGTGGTTATATTGCCTGCAGAGCTAATTATGTGGCACCCTTCTCCACACCAGCCTCCATGTCCATCTAGAAGGTCAAAATCCCAAAAGGCTGCAATGGGGTCTATACCCCGTGCAAAGTGTCTCAAACCAATAGTAAGAGGGGTGGTGAGGTTTCCGAAACTGCATCCATCTGCAAAAGCAACAAACTGAATCAGAGAAATAGAGTGGAAAATCCTTTACTGGTGAATGCTGTATAGTCACAGATTCACAAAGGTACCAAACTATGGAAAACCAAGCAAAAGCCACATATTTCTGTCTGTGTGAATTAAAAACAAATACAGAAAAGTTTACTACAGTTTAAATTAATCTGAATGGCTATTTCAGCCTGTTGAGGTGCTCGATCGATCTGATCATCATTAATAAAGCTGGATTTGTTGTGTAAGTCTTAATTTAAGACATGTTATACTATTCACTCATGTAACTGAAAAAAGAGCTGTCCCTTAGTATGATTAATAGCTAAGGCAATTTTGCACTTTTAAAGTTACATTAAACCATTTTTTAAAGAGCAAATGGGAATGTGAATACTATACAGAATAAAATAAAACTATTAAAATTGCCTGGGTGACTAATTAACATAATTAGTCACAGTTCTGTAAGATTCATCACATTTAGACAAAAGCCTGTAGCAACACTTGTTTTAGGTCATTTATACCAAAAAGTATTCTGGTGAATATTAAGATACATACAACAGGGCATTAACCTTCCAATCTTAATATTTATCTGAATCCAAAGTGATGGTATGGCATTTTTTCTTGTATAGATTAAAACAAGGTTCTTTTCCATTTCACTTTGGTTTGAGATATAAGCTTCTGTCACAACAACATAAATAAATTGTAAAACCTAATTTGCATTCTATTCCTACAATAATTACACTTCTCTTAGGACAAGTTCATTTGAATAAAGCCATACAGATATGAATAAATCCAAACACTTTTTTTAAAGAAACAGAGAGACCCCAGCCTCTCAGAGTACTGTGTACTCTGATGCTACATTCTCTACATAATCAAGCATACTGTAGTTTTCAGATTAAAAGGAATAATGAATAACACTCCTCACCTATTTTAGCGAAGACAGCTGGTGTGGTAACAGTCCGACGTTTCCCATCATCTGCAAGATTTGATGAGTTTCCCGTGCTAGGAAAGAGTTTTCCATTCCGAAAGACAATAAACTGTAGCTTGCAAGTGGAGTTATCAACAGATTGCAAGGCTGAAGACTGAGAGAAGACTGACTGTGGCAAATGAACTGAAGCTACTGCTACAGCATTCTGTACAATGAAAGGAAAAAAGAAAAATTTAAAATGCAAATCACATCAGGGTTCTTTTCAGTATGTTTTAAACTCCTGTACAAGAAATGTATGCTGCCTCCCTTTTCCAACAGACTAGAAGCAACCAAAGAAGCAGGAGCGGTAACCATGGGAATAGGATTGGTACAGCGCATATTAAAAGGGAAAACTGTTTTGACTGAATGTGTGAGCCTATATGGTCAAGCTCCCTGCTGCAGAGGTGCAAATGGTTCTTACCATGCTTGCTAGAGGGTCCATCAACACTGCAGAGTTGATTTAAAGAGACAACCTCTACCAGGTTTTCTCCTTCAGTTAAAACAGAATCAGACAATTTACATGAAAATATTTCTCTGAAAGGCTACTTAAAGAGTACTGGTATGATTTTATTGTTACAAAAATTACATCAGTGGAGAACTCTAAATAGAAATAAATGCAGCATAGTAAATATTTTATATGGATAGTATTTCATTGTTGCTTCACATAAAGAAAATTACTCATCCAACTCTGTGTTTTAGTAAATCTGGCATTATAAATATATCAAAGTACCAATGTACCAGAAGAAAGCAATGTTAGTAATGAAGTGAATAGAAAGACTGTCAGATCATGATAATGGCTTTGACTTGTGAATGTGTTATACACCACTATGGGAGCAGAGACTTCACTTACAAAAAGCATATAAACACACCAAAATGAATGTTATGCTGATTTTTCTCATCATTCATCCCTCTTCCTCCTGCATTAGAGGCAACCTTATCAATAAGCACTGAGATACATACAAGAAAAAACAAAAGGGAAGCAGAGGGTAAATAAACAGGACAAGAGACTGGCCTGAGTCTATTTATGTGAAAAGTCTATTTATTTAAAAACAAACACATTGAAAAATGTTCTAATTTACATTCCCCCAAAGGCAAAATACAGCTTCTGTGCACACAATTTGCATAGATTATCACACAATTTACTATAGCACATGTGCAGTACCTCTTCAAAAACTTGAAAAGAATCATCTTCCCAATCATGCAGACAACCATGACATTAATATACGTATACGTGCTGGGAAGGATACATGTGAGCTGAAAGGCAACAATAATGTAACAGAGGCTTCTTGTGACATCATGGGTATGAGAGCAAAGCTTGAGTGGCCTGTGATGTCATCAGAACTCTTCAATGAGTGAGTATAGGCTTATTCACAATTCTCCTCTGCTGCAGTGCATATTCTGGAAGCATATCAAGATTTTAACACAACAAAAGTGCTTACAAATTAGGCAAAAGTCCTTTTGGAGTGGATGGCATTTTCTTATATGGAAGATGCCATGTTAGATAAAGACATTTTGAAAAATGGAACAACAAATAACAGAACAGAATCTTGTAGATATTTTTAACTTCCCCATTAGATTTTAAAACAGCTGAGGAAGTAGCCATTGTTAGAATGCTGAAATTGTGACATTAGTAGAAACTCAGTCAATCATCATGCATTCAACTTCAGATATTTTTTATATTGTAGTCCCATTAATAAAGCTGTAAAATTTCTCAATGATTATTCCCTCATGCTTTTTCAACAAGCCATATTTCACTGTTAAGAAATCATACAGTAGCTGTGAAAATATGAACCTCTGACCACATTACCTTAGCCACTAAACAGTTTTCAATAACTAGAAGTAAGGATTTTTACTAAGCCCATTCATCAAATTTCAGCAAGTACCTATTGAGGACTTTTCTAGGGTCGCGCATGAGAGTGAGCGAGGGTAGAATTTATTTATATTGTTCTTTTATTATTATTACTGTGTGCTGGAAGCAACAAAAGCACTAAATTACACAAATTATTTAGTACATAAAAAGGAGAAAGCTAGCAGCTCTTGAATAAGATTATGGTAATGAGACTGACTCCTAAAAGCATTGGGACAAATGATGATGTACCATAGCTTGACAAAAGCAGCCGTGAATAAGCTGGATGAACACAAGGGATTTTATAGTGTATTTACTGAGATAGAAAACTATTAAGCCAGTTGATTCTCAAGCTCTTCCATATTGTGACTTCATGTTACAGAGAGAAAAAAAAGTTATGGATCCCCCTTTCCCAACTAGGTATAAAGGAAAGTGGTAATAATGCCCTTTAGCTTGCTCAGAATCCTCATATTGAGAAGCCATGATCTAAGCCAATCAGACTTGAAATGCTGTCCATGTATTACAAATGATTTGTGGAAATACTTACACTTGGCTGAGGAAGTCTGATGTGCATAACACTACAGAGTGGTGAGTCAATCAGATAATAAAAGACAAGACTAATTATATTGTTGTATGCAACGTAGTTGTAGCAGTGTTGGTCTCAGGATATTAGAAAGGGTGAGTTAGGTAATATCTTTTATTGGACCAACTTCGGTAGGTTAGAGAGACACCCACAGCTTGTCTCTGTAGGACTGATTACAAACATTTTTTCTTCATTAGTAGAGCTGAGAAAATAATCTGTAACAAGACACTTCGTTGCTGAATTTTGTTTTTGTTTACAAAAATTGTCTACAGATAGTAATTTTCAAAAATAGCTATTATTTTGAAATTATCTACCAAAAAAATAATCTCTGAATAATTCTTGATCTGTACTTCATTCATGAGCATTTCACCTTGAGCATTTAATATTTCAAATAAAAGTTGTTTTGAGTGGATATATGGGGCATGTGGTTTTTTGTTTTGTTTTGTTCCCTGATTGGAGATGTGTAAATCTAAAGAGCAAATACTCATGATTATGCATTCAAAATTTGCTTTCCATGGATATTCTGCAATGATAGATTAAAACTGGCTGTGTCAGCACACATTCCTGCCAATAAACTCATCCGCTAGAATATTCATGGAACACACACACATTGGGAGTGCCTACGCATTCACGATGCTGTTTAAAAATATGAACAAATATTTGTGAACAATTTTTACATCTTAGCCAAGTGAGAAATTTTTTCTTCAGCAGCATTACTCATATGGGGAAGGTATATTGTACACTAGAAATCTCTTCTGCAACAGAGGAAGCAGCAGGGTCTTGTGGATAAAGCACTGGCTTAGTTGAAAGACTTGGCCTCTATCCTGGGCTCTGCCATTAACCTTCTGTGTAAGTGCAGGCAAGTTACTTCACCTCTCTCCCTCAGTTTCCCCACTGGCACAATGTAATAATGATAGTCACTTTCCTTTATAAGACATTTTGAGAGCTACCACTAAAAAGCATGATAGAAAAAGAGTTTTATTATTGATAATATTAATATTACATTTGGGGAGACTTATGGCTGAATGAATCAAATGCCAATTGTTGTACTATATGTAAAATTGTTGTTATGGTTTAAATGAAGACATTTCCCCTGTTACAAATTTTATTTGATCACTATAGTATGAAACTGCATGTGTGTGGCACTTTGCAAAATTCATCTAACAGCAGTATGAGAAGGAGCTCCACAGTTATGACAGCAATTATAACACTGCCCTAAAAATGCCATCTGGTGTCTAGCAAGGGAACTTCAGCTTCACAATGATGTGTAGATTCCGAAATCATATCAAATGGACTGAAAGTGAAAAATCCATTGCTTTCTACATACTGCACAGACTACAGTGAGAGATTATGCCAGACACTATCAAAGAAACTGAGGAACCACCTGATCAGCATCCTGTACAGCAAACAGGAAAACATCAAAAAAGAGCTTTCCAACCTGGAGACCTTGATAAACAACCAACCCTCCACACAAACAGACTTTACTAAAATAAAACAGGAGATCTATATTACGCACTTCACCTCTCTACAAAAGAAAAAGGACTGCAAGCTCTCTAAAATCCTGGCTGCCACATGGGGCCACAGCAGTGATACCCCTAACTCACCCAGCAATATCGTCAATCTATCCAGCTACACACTCAGTCCGGCAGAAGAGTCTGTCCTATCTCGAGGACTCTCATTCTGCCCTACCACCTCCACAAACATGATACAATTCTGCGGTGATCTGGAAGCCTACTTTTGCCTTCTCCGACTCAAAGAATACTTTCAAGACTACATAGAACAACGCACCAATACACAGACACCATCCCACCAGCAGCACAAGAAGAAGAACTCCACATGGATTCCTCCTGAGGGTCGAAATGACAGTCTGGACCTATACATAGAATGCTTCCGCCGATGTGCACAGGCAGAAATTGTGGAAAAACAACATCGCCTGCCTCACAACCTAAGTCGAGCAGAACGCAATGCTATCCACAGCCTCAGAAACAACCCTGACATCATAATCAAAGAGGCTGATAAAGGAAGTGCTGTTGTCATCATGGACAGGTCTGACTATCAAAAGGAGGCTACCAGACAACTCTCCAACACCAATTTCTACAGGCTACTTCCCTCTGATCCCACTGAAGAATATACTAAGAAACTGCACCGTCAACTCAGGACACTCCCTACACTAACACAGGAACAAGTTAACATACCCTTAGAGCCCCGACCGGGGTTATTCTATCTTTTACCCAAGATCCACAGACCTGGAAATCCTGGACGCCCCATCATCTTGGGCATTGGCACTCTCACTGAAGGACTGTCTGGATATGTGGACACTCTACTCAGATCCTACACCACCAGCACTCCCAGCTATCTCCGTGACACCACCGACTTCCTGAGAAAACTACAATGCATTGGTGACCTTCCAGAAAACACCATCCTAGCCACCATGGATGTAGAGGCTCTCTACACAAACATCCCACACAAAGATGGAATACAAGCTGTCAGGAATAGTATCTCTGATGATGCCACAGCACAAGTGGTTGCTGAGCTCTGTGACTTTATCCTCATGCACAATTATTTCAAATTTGGTGACAATATATACCTCCAGAGCAGTGGCACCACTATGGGCACCTGCATGGCCCCACAGTATGCCAACATCTTTAAGGCTGACCTGGAACAACGCTTCCTCAGCTCTCGTTCACTCACGCCCCTCCTCTATCTACGCTACATTGATGACATCTTCATCATCTGGACCCATGGGAAAGAAACTCTGGAAGAATTCCACCATGATTTCAACAGCTTCCACCCCACCATCCACCTCAGCCTGGACCAGTCTACACGGGAGGTCCACTTCCTGGACACCATGGTGCAAATTAATGACGGCCACATCAACACCACCCTATACCGAAAACCTACTGACAGCTATGCCTACCTTCATGCCACCAGCTTCCATCCCGGGCACACCACACGATCCATTGTCTACAGCCAAGCAGTGAGGTATAATCGTATTTGCTCCAACCCCTCAGACAGAGACCAACACCTACAAGATCTCCACCAAGCTTTCTCAAAACTACAATACCCGCACAAGGAAATAAGGACACAGATCAACAGAGCCAGACATGTACCCAGAAGCATGCTGCTGCAAGACAAGCCCAAGAAAGAAAGCAACAGAACACCACTGGCCATCACCTACAGTCCTCAGTTAAAGCCTCTCAAACACATCATCAGTGATCTACAATCCATCCTGAACAACAATCCCTCTCTTTCACAGGCCTTGGGAGGCAGACCAGTCCTGGCCGACAGACAACCTGCCAACCTCAAGCATATTCTCACCAGCAACAGCACACTGTGCCATAATAACTCTAACTCGGGAACCAATCCATGCAACAAACCTCAATGCCAACTCTGCCCACACATCCACACCAGCAACACCATCACAGGACCAAACCAGATCAGCCACACCATCACTGATTCATTCACCTGCACATCTACCAATGTGATATACGCCATTATGTGCCAGCAATGTCCCTCTGCTATGTACATCGGCCAAACTGGACAGTCCCTACAAAAAATGGATAAATGGACACAAATCAGATATCAGGAATGGCAATATACAAAAACCTGTAGGAGAGCACTTCAACCTCACTGGACACATTATAAAAGATTTAAAGGTCAGCATTTTGCAGCAAAAAAACTTCAAGACCAGACTGCAAAGAGAAACTGCAGAGCTGCAATTCATTTGCAAATTTGATACTATCAATCAAGGATTGAACAAAGATTACGAGCGGCTAGCTAACTACAAAAGCAGCTTCTCTTCTCTCGCTATTCACACCTCCAATTCAGCTGCTAGAGGAACACCTCACCCTCCCTGATTAGAGATAACAAGCTGGTTCAGCCTCATTGAACTAATCCTGTTATTTCCCACCTGATTCTTGCCTACCTATTTATACCTGCCCCTGGATACTTCCACTGCATGCATCCGACGAAGTGGGTACTAGCCCACGAAAGCTTATGCTCTAAAACTTTAGTTAGTCTTTAAGGTGCCACAGGACTCTTTGTCACTTCTGCAATTCCAGACTAACACAGCTACCCCTCTGATTCTAGATTCCGAAATGACACCTGCCATTTGCTCAGGGAAAGGCAGGAAAAGCTGCCAGCTTGTGCAGTTTATGTAACCATTAGGATTTACGTACTTGGTGGGGTTTTGCAAAATAACCTCGTAGGTAATCAAGTCATGACAGCAGGGTTTGGTTACATTCCATTTCTTACAGCTGTATTCAGACTACACCCACCCTCCAAAGTGGGAAATACTAGAGCGATTGGAACGAGTTCAACATAATGTTTTACCAAAGGAAGCACTGATTGATTGAAATCAAAATGTTCCATGGGAATGTGTCAACTTCAATGAAATTCTGATGGAACCCTGCCTGCCAGGAATGTTACAAAACCCAACTGGTTTCTTGCCAGCTCGCCTGACTGGCTCCTCAGCAGACCACCAGAGGAACTAAGAGCCTGCAAGCCCTGGCTCATGGCTTTTCGAAATCCAGGGCTCCTAGAATTCCTGGCTCTTGCACAGCCTGCCAGGTGGACTGTTCTGGAGCTATGGCTCCCAGCCTCCTCATCAGCCTAAAAGCCCTGTGAGCCCCAGCTCCTTGAGCTGCTTGGCTCCTTCATTGGCATGCTTCTGGGATTCCAGGGAGCCTCAGAAACATTTAGATAAGGATAAAACAAAATGCCATTTTGACTTTTTCTAAACAAAATTTCAGAATTCCCATTTTGTGGAAAATTTTGACATTTCAATTTTGTTTTATTTAAGAATTTTATTTTGGAATTTCGCACAGAATAGGAATTCCAGTTACCAGCCAACTCCAGAGAACTCTAAAAAGGGACATAAGAATCCAAGAGAACAATACTGAAATTAACAAGTTTGTCTGCAGCATTGTTGTAACAATCCAGTATCTTTTACAAGATCAACTTCTGTTGATGAAAGAGAAAAGCTTTTGAACTACACAGAGTTTTTCTTCAGATATCACCCACCTTGCCTCTCAAAAAAGTTTAAAATTTCTCATATCATAAAGTGAATGATCCTCAAAATATTGAGAGCTACTGAATTTTGACATTTTTTGTAGCTCATACATGTGTAACTCTTATTAGAAATGTTTAAGGGAAAAAGTGAAAGATTTAAAGTGAATTTCTTCCCCCAGGCAATTTTATTCTGGCCTTAAGCACACTTCCTCATAATTGATGCTAGCATTCACAAGGAGTTTTTAAATGTTTAGAGAGGACATTGCTTAAGGTGCCTTTGTGATATAGTAATCTCTTCCTGGGTTTCCCTCCACTTTCATGACCTTTACTTCTTTAAAGAGACCTGCTTCTGTTTTCAGCATTCATCACTGATTGTAGGGAGACTAAGCACTAATTATCAGATGTTTGTTATTAACGTTTTACCTGCTTGTCCTGTGCTGGAGTGACATCCATTGGATGATCAGGTATACAAAGCCTTCTTCTAGTGCTGTCCTTCCTGTTACCATGACAATATGGTGCTGCAAGAACATGAGGGTCTTGTTCCCTTGTAGCTGGAGTGCTCCATCAGCTGTAGTGAGTCACAGCACAACAGAAGCCCTTCCCTCCGGCTGCATGTATCTTGTAAGGAGTGCAGTGACTGAGGCTAGGGCTGTCACACACTATTTTTCAAATATTACAATACAATATCATAAAATATTTTCTGCAGCCTTAGTAGTTGCAGCTTGTATGGTGAGGGGCGATTGAGGCAGAAACCTGCAAGAGCCATTGTCTTCTTCATTATGCATCATGTATATAAATGGATTTCATGGAGCCCTGTTTGTGCTGTAAACACAGAGTAGTACACAGCACGACAAGAAGACAAACATGTCGAGGATGTACTTTACGATATTATATTACCCTATTTCAGAAAGAGCATGTGCTCATATAGTTAGAAATTGTGTGGCAGACAATTCAAAAACACAAAAGGAAAGATTTAAGGCTGCCCATGCAACCTTAACTTTTGTATTTCCTGATTTTTAAGTGCTTCAACTGTGTTTGATTTAAATTATTCTTCAAGTAATTAGGAATCCACCACATCCCTAGATAAGCTGTTCCAATAGCTAATTTCCCTAATTTAAAAATTTGCACCTGAATATGAGGTCCAAAGAAAACAAACCATCTTTGGCAAAAATGAAACAACTGTAGCCACCTCAATCTTACAATATGAAAGAGAAGCTGGCAAAGAAATAGAGAAAGTAGGTGCAGTGCTCCCAACCATTAAAGAATTTGATGACTGGCTAATGGATTGGGATGCATTAAGGATATAATAGATCATACTGATGGAGATCTGAGTGTGCCACCAGAAATACATGCACCACATAAAGTTGCATTAGCAGTAAGAGAGCAAGTAAAAACTGAACTTGAATGGATGCTAATATCAGGTGTTACTGAATAAATACACCAATAATACTAAATAAAGACACCAACAGACTGAACTAATTGCACAATTAAATCAAACAGAGGATTTATAAACAAATAGAGAATATCTAAAAGATGAAAACAAGGACCTAAAACGAGACTTCTGTGCCACAAAAAATTGCTGAGGAGGTCATATCAAGACTTCAAAATAAAAGAGCATTTTCAGTTTGGGATGCATGAAAAGGGTTTAGGCAGACTGACTTGATACAGAAAGTGCAAAACACTGCACTTTCAATTCCCCTTGTCGGTAGATATTGGGGTTATCTCGGCACATGAGACAGATTTTGAGGTATCACATCCCAGATCCTTGTGGCTCTAGATTGGGCAGAAGTAAATCTTGAATTGTTGATTTGGGGCAAAATTAATTAAACAATGAGAGCCTTTGTAATGTTCTTCAACATGCCAATTAACAGAACTTTAAATCAAACAAAAGCAAATGACAATCTGAATAGAATATAGTTAGTTATAAACTTGGTGATAAAGTTTGACAGGACCTAAGAAAAGTAGTGCTAATTGTACAAATAGAAAGACCCCCCAACCAAGGAAACTTTACAGAGTCATAGCCAAGAAAATTAGTTCCTGATCTGTCACAGTCAAATCCTCCACTTAGAATGCTGCTTGAACACAAATGCAGAATGGTACGGGAATGATTGGCAATAAAATAAAGCTTAATTTTTTGTCAATTAAATAATATAAATTGAAATAATATAAAATGACCTAACCCTACAATAGCTCAGACAGTGAGAAAAAGCTGGGTGCCTCCAAGAAAAAATATTTATTGAGACTTTTAGAGATGTAATTGTTATATATGACAGGATTATTGTGCAGTACAGACATTATGTAAAAATACTGCATAGCATGAGGTTGGAAATACTAAACATAATGCAAATCCACCTATGTACTGAGAAATGTACGACTAGAGTCCAAGAAGCCCCATTCTGGCCAGACATGGATATACAATAGGGTATAGTGAAAGTGTGGAATCTACAGTAAATAAATACAGGAAACACTATGCAAAAACAAAACAAAACAAAAACAAAAACCCTGAAAACACATGAGATTCCAGATCTCTCTTGTTTCAGTGCTGGTGCAAATTTACTTGAATTTAATAAGAAATACATTCTCTCTCTGTCTCAGTGGACAATTTTTCTCTCTCTCTCATATTATTTAATATAGATATATTATATATATGTGATGCACAATACACCAAGTAGCAGCGTAAACCAGCTTTCCTTCCATGTGATTCTGGAAAAATTGCTAACAAATAATGGCTCATTTCTCTTTGGTATATTACCTCAAACACTCCAAGTCACATCCTTTTTATGCAGTCAGACATGTTAGCAGAAAAGTCAGTATGAACACAAAATAACTTTATGTTAAAAATACACTTGTGAATTCAAATGATCCATACTTAGACTACAACAACCCAATGCCATATTAGAATCACCATTTTCAGTGGTGCCGAATCCACTGAAATCTACTGAAAATACAGGTGCTCATTACTTTTGAAAATCAAGACACTTATTTAGGTGCCTGAATATGGATGTAGGAGTCTAACTTCAGGCACACAATTCTGAAAATTTCAATTTAAATGCATAAAAATTTGAATAGCTAAAAGCATATTTTGAACCTTAGAGTTAAACAATTTTTTATTTTTTTTATCTTATTACTAAGTACCAGGACCAGCTCTAACTTTTTTGCCGCCCCCAGCAAAAAACAACAACAAAAACAAAAAAAACCCCGAGCGCCGCCTCGCTGGAGCAAATAAAAAACAAACCCTAAGCACTGCCCTGACAAAGCAAAAAAAAACAAAAAAAAACCCCAAACCCCAAGCACCACTCTGCCGTCCTGAGATTGCCCCCCCTAGCATGTGCTTGGTGGTCTGGTGCCTGGAGCTGGCCCTGCTAAGTACCGTGAAGAATCAAGAGACCATCCACCCATCCATTAGGAAGCACAAGCTTCCAACCACTCTGAAGTGTGTGACAGTCTGGCCATTCAACATCATATCAATGTTCAGTGCAAATGACCTAGGTAACTACTAGCCCATGCTCAGCCAAATATTCCTGATGCTAAATGACAGAAAATTCCAACAACACTAATCCTCTGCCAATGTCATAGATTTATTTTACCCATTTAGACTAAGGCTGGGGTCATAGCATGGGAACAGTACTGGCAGCACATCTCAGTCACTTGTCCTTTGTTCAAGGTAGCCAGGCACAGAGCACAAACCGCTACACTTATACTGCTGGATCTGTCTGTAGACCTCGATTTGTGAGTGATGCACTTACAAGTATGGTTCTGTGTATTCTGTGTACTCGGTGACCATGATATTTTCTATAATCCCGCTCCCAGCATCATAGAATTGTGCTCCAGAATTTTTCACTGTTTGAAAGTTCTTCCACCCTGATGACTGCAATGAAAATATTTGAATGTAAACTGAGTATTTTTACATTGTCCTGAAATGTGAGCATAACAACTGGACAAATATTCTAGTACTGGTATTACCAATTCTGTGTGCAGAAGAAAGATCTCTTCTCTGTGTCTACTTGATATTCCCATGGAGCTATCTGGATGGCTCATTCAGCCACATTCCATGTTTTGCAGGTTTAATATCATGGGACATCGGAAATAAGAATCACAATTAGACTCAATAGCCACTCTGCCAATAGCTCCTGTGACTCATCCACAGAGTTGAATTATGGATGAGCACTGCCAGTTTTGAACAAGGAATCGTGAATTCTAGCTCCGTATATTAACAGATATTCTTTTTTGCACATGAACATATTTGATTTCCATTTACAAATAGTTAAACCCTGTCAATATACTTGCCTCATAAGCTTTTAGTTTTTATTTTCCACTTGGGTTCATAGCTTACTGACATAGATGCAGAAGATTCTCAGTAAAATCAAGAAGTAGTACTTTTTATCAACCTTGATATCATATTACTCCCGCCACCCAAAAATAATAAAGTAGCACCCAAAGGTTTTACAGCATTAAGATCAAAATATTTGGGTAAAAAGAGGATGCTTCTGATATGTACAAGAAAAAAATATTTAAGATGGAGACTATTGCAAATTTTATTTGCATTTGGGTAGTATACAGTACATACGAGAAGGCACCAGTCAAACTTTTACTGAAGTCTTACACAATTTAGATACACCTGCTTACTGAATCTGATGCAAACAGATTCAGCTGTTAGGTGACATATAAGGCCCTACTTGAACTGCAGAATGACTGTCAAAAAATTGTAGCTAAGTTGAGGACAAGCCATGGAAAATCAAGGAAAAGGAATAATGGACCTTATTATTTGCAGTAATAAAGTCCATTATTACATTTCCATGATTTTCCTCTGTAAGCCACCCGGGATTGGGAGCAGAGGCCCACACTGTCAGCTGCCCAGAGCGGACAATGGGCGTTCAGGGTTGAGAGTGGCCACCGGGGCTGGCAGCAGGGCATCCTGCTCTCAGCCCTGGAACACCTGGGGCTCCCACTATCAAAATTGCGGTGGAAGCCTAATACAGTGGAATCTGCAACTTTCACAATATTACAAGTTACAAAGGACCTTAGTGATGTAATAATTTAAATGTCTGAATATTACAGCTGTTTAAGCATATTAGTTATTAAGATTCTAAATTTCACAGAACTGTATGAACGCTAACTAGATAAATATAAAGTTCATCAAGGAACACGAATAGAAATGCAATGCAAAACAAAATTCACAGAGCTCTCTCATGAAGTTTGATATTGGAATGTTGAGACTGAAAAACAAAGAACATACAGTCTACTGGAGTCTTGGTATTACACGATTTTTAGCATTCTTAATTATTTCATGTGTATAATAGGGTATTGATTACTGAAGTGAGACAGTGATATTACTACCAAATGGCTATTGAGAAACTGCTACTTTTTGTTTAAGGAAGAACATAAAAAACTCATTTGATGCAGTCAATGACAGCAATTCCACTTATCTTCGTTGTTGTTTTTTTTTTCTGGAAGTGGGTTGGGGAAGTTCCATATATCGAAAACTCCACCCATTATACTTCATATTTTAAATCTGATTTTGAACAATTTACAGACAGTATTAAATCGGTATTCCCCAAACTGCGCACACTGTCACAGAAGGGTGTAAGATTGTCAAGGATTGTAAAGGCACTTCAGCTCCTTCTTCATGTGGTAAGAAGGGGATCTCTAAAGGGAGAAGCAGCCAGGCTAATATTAATCTCTGCCTCTATTCAAAGAAACATATGTAGACCCACCCCCATCTTTTGTTATACTCCAAGAAACAACAACCCTGCCACCCTCACACTATGAAGGGACACAACTGTCCCTAAGGTGGGGTGTCACTTATTATTCTTTTCCCTGTTCCTGTCCCTCCCCCTTGAACCAATACCGTCTCGCCATGCCCAAGACTGATATCTGTCTCTCTTTTCTGAATTCTCAAAGGTGACAACTAGCAGTCTCCTCTCTGGATCTCCCTTAACACAGCTGATCTAATAGCTTCTAGAGTGCAACTTGAAGGAATAAATAATAGAATTGCCCTTGGGTCAAAAGGCTTCATTAGCTGGTTAATAAAATTCAAATGCTACAAAGGTGGTGATTCTCACACTGGAAGGTAGATGGAGACCAAATCCTTAAGAAATCTCTTCATATTTGGATGAACAAAAAGAGAAGATCTTTGGACTGTGGGCTACATGATGATATAAATGATGAGAGGACTTTAATAGTGGCAAGAACTAGATCTGACTTTTCAGAGAAAACACACTGTCCAAGACGTTGGTAATGGAGGAAGAGAGAGATTCTGTTCTTGCTGGATGCCCATATTGTAAACCACCTTTACTTCACAGTATGTTGTCTTTTTGTAGTACTCTCATGAATGTTTTTTGATGAGCCAGTTGGATCTACTGTGAACAGTAAGGGGGGAAATTCTGACCCTACTGAAGGCAACAGGAGTTTTGAAATTGATTCATTTGGGCCAGGATTTCACCATAAAAACCCAAGTGCTTCTCTGCACTACCACTTAAGTCAATGTAACTTACATCACTTAGGGATGTGAAAAAGACACCCCCCTGAGCAACAGAAAGTTACAGTGACCTAAATGCTGTCGATACCAGTGCTGCGTCAGCTGAAGACTCTCTCCTGCTAACATAGCTTCTGCCGCTCAAAGAGGTGGAGTAAATTATGCTGATGGCAAAGCACTCTTCCATCAGCATACAGCATCTTCACCAGACATGCTACAGCACTTCCAGTGTAGACCTGCTCTAAGTCTCACAGAATGCCATGCTAAAAGTCTACATGTACTGGACACAGGCCTGGGCGAAGGACCTAGCTTTGGGCTTGGGGCAAGAGGCCTGGAGATGCTATACTGGTAAGTGAAACAGAGGTTCCAAGGCCATGACTACAGGTTCCAATCACTAGCACTGATGAGCCCAGGTTGGAAATATAAGGATGATGTGAGCCTTTTCCTTACTTTAGCTTCCTGAAGACTTGAGGGTGATGTGGTAGAGAAGAGGATTCTTATTTATGCACAGTCCATAAGATCCAGGGGTGAATTCAGGGGCAGGTGACCCAGCCGACCGCCTTGAGTGCTGGGCTCCGAGGGTGCTGGGTTCAGGGTGTAATTTTGGGTGTTAGTGACAAAAGGGAAAAATAGAATGTTTGAAGTAGGACGTTTCAGGTATTCTGTATGTGGATTCATTTTCCACTAACCTCCTGCAATGTTCTGGGCCTTTGTAGAATCTTAAGGAACCTTACAGACTTTCTGAGAACTACATTTTCCTTGAACCTCCTAGAATGTCAGCCACACCGTTGTGTGTGTATAACAGGCCAGGTATCGCTAGTCAGTCAGTCAGTGAGATATAAGAACAAAGTGAAGTGAAGTGAAGTGAGAGTGCAGCTGTGATATTGTGAACCCTGTTATATTGCGTGCTTGTGTTTCAAGACTTGAAGAGTGAAAGTAGCAACTAATAAAGGACATATTTAATGAGATGCTAGAGATATTTATCAAACCTCTAACTATGCAACAATATTAAATAGATACTGTTACTTCTTTTGCCATGTTTACCACATAATGTTTGATGACTTTCTAAGACTGAAGAACATGGACTTTTGTTCTCTCTAATACTGTCTGTTTTCCCCTGTAGAAAATACAAGATGCCCCCAAAGAAGCCTTCAGGAGCTCAGTATAGGAAATGAAAAGCTGAATTGCAATCTATTTCATAGCAAGGGGCAAATCTGATGGGAAAATATCTGAAACAGAACAACACAGAATGGACTTTAGGCAGTAGTGATTGTCCTAGTGCAGAAGAAATTGAAGAGTGAAGCATAAATGATGGAAGCCCTATTACTAAGGAATGAGCAGATTTACCTGGTGCATAGTTCAATTTCTTGATTTTCTTACATTTCAGTTATTCTTAAAATTCAAACATTTCTGTAAGCTCAGAGGAAACTTTTTTTGTTTATATATAATGAATAAAAACAGATTTGCAGATCCTAGCATGCAAATTTAGCATCTTACATAACAGGGATAAATAAGGCATGTAAATCATACATCAGAGTCATGAAATGGGCTACAAATGCAATTAAAAATAAGGTATTCAAAAGTATAACAAATTGTGATGGTGCTGTTCCTGGTGTGACCCACTGAGAGTGTCAGGTCAGGACAAATTGCTTCACAAGGGGCAATTACAGCCCAAAGCTGGGGTTTCCCCACCCAGGAGGGTTACCAACCCAGCCACACAGAAAAGACTTTGGTTTCGCCCCACTGGCAAGCCACAAGTCACACAAGCAATTCCCTTAGACACTCCAGCTTCCCAGTATCACCACCAGCAGCCACCTGTCCTGGGGACTAATGGTTGTAAAAACCAATACCCCAATAAAAGAAAACGGTTCTCCCCGATTCCAAAGAATCAGGCCCCAGTCCCAGGTCAATATACAAATCAGATCTCACCCATAAATCACACTGTAGTCAATCCTGTAGAATCTAAAATCTAAAGGTTTATTATACAAGGAAAAAGATATAGGTGAGGGTTAAGAATGGTTAAAAGAAATCAAATACATGCAGTAATGGCTTGCATCAGTTGTAGAATAACTGCAGGTTCAAAATCAGAGTCTCTGGAATACATTCCCAGGAGGAATGGGTCATCAATCCTTTGGCCAGACTGCCCCTTTGCAGCAAATTCCCATCCAGAAGTAGGAGCCAGGCTGGAGGCTGGAGACTGGAGATTAAAAGACAAAATGGAGATCTTTCTCCCAGGTTTATATAGACTTCCTCTTGTGGGTGGAGACTGCTTCCTTCTTGCTAATCAGAGTCCAGTTGTAAAATGGAGTTTCAGAGCCATGTGGTCCAGTTACATGACTCTTCAAGATTCAGCACCTGAGCAGCCAGGCCACATTCCTGGGGAAGCTCCGGTGTGGACAGGCATCTACAAAGTTCATTATTAGCTTGATTGGAACTTGATGGGCCATCAGGAAGGCTAGGTGGAGCTAACAATAACTTTGTCTGGGATTTCACCCCAAAGCAAGCATAAGTTTGAAATACAGACACTATACAGCCAATCCTCATAACTCTAGCTACAAACAAGATACACACATACAGATAGCATAATCATAATCAGCAGACCATAACCTGGTCATAGACACCTTATATGATCCCCTTTACCTAAGATTTGGTGCCCCTACAGGACCTTACTTGCACCAATGATCTATATGATTCCAGATAATTTTTGTAACGTGACACAAATGGAGGAGGGGAAGGCGCCAAAGACACTCCTCAACTGGGGCACCGTTTGCTCTTGGGCTGCCCCGATAAGATAAGTGATCTTTAATAATTTCAGATCAAATCCTCATTAACTTCTGAATAATGTAGAGGACACTTAGTCTTGCCCTAGAAGACAAAGATATACTTGGGGGTCTCCATCGTTAGAATCAGCCTTTAGTGACTCTTGTGTTGATCCTGTTGTTTCAGGTCCTTTGAAAAGAAGTTATCTTTGCCTGCCAAATTTAGAATCACAGGGAAGCTTGGATAAATAAACTACTGCTGCATGTCAGAATCAGGGCCGGCTCTACCTTTTTTGCCACCCCAAGCAAAAAAAAAAAAAAAAAAAAAAAAAAGAAGCCACCTGAACTACTGAACCAAAAAAAAAAAGGGCGGCCAAATTGTGCTGCCCCAAGATTGACCGGAATGCCGCCCTTTCAATGTGCCGCCTAAGGCACATGCTTCCTCGGCTGGTGTCTGCAGCCGGCCCTGGTCAGAATCTACAGTGTCAAACTCTTGATTCAAAGAAGAAAGACATTCCAAGCCACAAAATCCCTCACAGTTCAAGCTTGTTCATTTGAAGCTTGGAATATCTGATCATAAATTGTTAGTCAGCCTAGGTTAATTCCCTAGATTAACTAGGCTGGATGCACAAGCATAGATGGAGATGACTCATAAAGCCACTCCTCACCCTGAAGGCTTTTCTAAGTCTCTAACCACATAGGTATCTAAACATCAAAGAACATTTGCTGTTGCTGTCAACAAAGGCAATGACAAACATCCTGAGGCAACACATGCAAGGTCTTAATGTTGCCTTTCTCACACTGTGTTGCTACTTCACAAGGTGCTTTCAATTGACAGTATTTTGGGGGGAAAAACAAAAGACATTTTAGATAAAATTTCCAAAAGTGATATATATATATATAAGTGATATAAAATCCTAAATGACTTTTGAAAATGGGACTTAGGTTTCTAAATCACATCAGTGCTATTGCAAATTTTACCCAGTTATTTTTGCAAAAATAAAAGGTTATTGGCAAAGTGGCATTTTATTTTTCAAAAGTTGATTGTGAAAAATGGTAAATTTCCAACTGAGACAAAATCTTGAATATTCACCATTTTGCTCAATTACTATTAAAAGCTGGTGACATTTCATCCTGCGTTAAATTTGAAAATAATCACAGACATCATCAGTTTTCACCACAAATACTCACCATGTGAAAACTGATAGTTTAAAGTAAGGAGAGGATAGTTAGACATTTGAGAGATAGCATGGGAAGGAATATTGTGAAACAGCAGCTCCTATCACAGACTTGCTATATGGGCTTGTGCGAATCCCAACCTCTTTCCCACTTTCTAAATCTGTAAAAAGGGAAGAAGAATATTGTGTAATCTTCCTCTTCACTCTTGTGAGTGTTAGATTGACTTGTGAGTGATAATATAAGGTTAAGTCATTACGGTATTCCAGAAGTGGATGGAAAGCACTCGTCTTCTAGTTTTTTCCCTTGCTTATGAATTAATATAAGTTTTCACATACTAATGCTGCAGGGCCCTTGTTCTTCAGAAAAAAGTATTAATAAAAATAGTAGTTTACATACCATGCAGTACTTATTTTTTAATCTTGTATATTAGGAGCAAATTTGCAATTTAATCAGAAAAGAGAACTCTTTTACATTATTATATATAAGCATTTGTTATAACTTGAATATTTTTGGTCCTCCCATCTTGCTCTACTGATTTTCTAATTCCTTTCAGTAAAGGTCAAATTTTCTGGCAAAAGTATATTTAATGTGTTCACAAATTTTTACTAAAGGCCTTTAGACTAAAGGGCTTCATTTTACCAGACAGACACATCAACATTATGTATAATTCAGATTTACTCAAGGGCTTCCACTGCTAAATCTCACTAATCTTTAATTTTTTAAAAAAGGCAGAATTTTGTCATCCTTACTGAATCACTTCCAATCTCCCATTAAATTGATATACCCTTTTCTATTCATTTTCTATTACAAAACTGTAATAAGATCACATTTACCCTGTGTGTTACGTCTTCTTCTGGAGTCTCTAACTTTACTTTCAACATGAGTGTCCCAAAAGAATGGGAGTGCTTTGGTAAGTTTGGTGCATGCATTTTTGCATTCTCCCTACTCTTACAAGATGTTGGTATGACGACCTGAGTGGAGGAATCAATTATTTAAGAGCCAAGAGCTAAGAAAGCATCCTAGAGAGGGTGTGAAAAATCAATAAAGAAAAAATTGTGTCTCAGCGGCACTGCAGGGGTAAAAAACCCTAGAATGCCCTGCCTCTGAGAGTTAAACCCTGCTTGCTGGCAGAAGGCCCGGGGCAGAGGCTGGCCATAGCCAGCAGGGGGCCCAGCTGGAAGCCCTAAAGAGGCCTAGCTCACAGGGCTAGGCTGGGCTAAAGGGCTACAGCTGAGGCTAGGAGCTGAGAGGGCTACAAAAACCCTGACTCATGGTCAGTTGGGGAGGCCAGGTAGAGAACAGGAGACTGAAGTACTGTCTTCCTGCTGCTAGTAAGGAGCCTCTGGGGCGTGGAGACCCAGGTTCCAGGACAGTGGGGTGACTGTTGGGGGATTGGGGGGAGCACTGTTTATAGCACTAAAGACACAAATATAAGCACTGTAAATAAAGGACACTTTGGTGAAGCACTAAGGAAAGGTGTCAAGATCTTTATTGAGCCTAGTCAGAACACAGGACCGGTGCGGACCCTGTGACAGTCTCTGATGCCAACCGAAGGGCTAACACTGCGTACCAAATTAATAACTTGTATTATTAGCTGAAAGACAGTAGATTTGAGAAAGTCTGGCAGAGTCCTGAATTGTCTGCCTCAGCAACTGGTCTTGGAAACTACACACCTAAGGTGATCACAAAATGCTCCTGACAAGGACACAGAGTAAACTAATCACTAAATTCCTATTACTTTCTTCCTTTCTGGCTCTGAAAGTCTACAGTATAACCTAGCAGGAAAAAAAAAATAGCTGTGATGATGATTGTTGTGGTTAGATGAAACTAGACTTGACTAAGATCACAAGGAAGCCAGTCAATTTTGACACAACTCCTAAAAAATCAACTATAGACATGTGGTGCTGCACTTTCATGAAACATATAGCATCTGCAAAGCAAATGAAGACAATGCCTTTCCTACAGTTTGCATTAAATAAATGGCTTAATTTTGATGAAATGAAATATCATAGATTGAGGTTTCCTTCCCCTCCAGATGTAAAAACAAAAACTGAACACAATAAAAATTGATTGAGCTCGTTATGCTCTTCTGCTACTCAAAATGATGATGCTATTACATTCTTTCTACAGTATACACTAAAAATACGTTGACAAACATATTCAAAATAATGCAAAACTAATTAGATTATAAATATCTTACATCTCATCTCTGTATTTTACAGCCATGTTAGGGCTCTTGAAAGAACCTTATTCAACACTCATTTTCTGGATTAGCTTGGGTACTCTAACTGGTTAGATTTTCAATGCAAAACGTTCATTAACAATAAACCAAAATTATGTGCTCTGGGGTATCTGTTTTTTTCTTTTTCCTTTTGTACCTTGACATGGAAAATGCAAGATACTTGTACTTGCTAAGCCATGGTCTATTCAGCATCATTGTGTTAGCATTACTCACCAAGAGGAATTAAAAACTGCACTACAGTTACCATGACAACCAGCTGTCTCCCACATACAGCATCAGTTTGAATTTGTGCAGACCATTTCTAAAAAAGATTTAAGTCAACAAATTCAGTCATACCCTAAGGTAAAACCATGGTTTAAGGACAAATAAATAAAATTACTAAACTGAAAATATTTAAGATCAATACACGTTTATCCCTTTCATATGACTTTGGTCTTCAAATATCAGCAGTGACTTTTGTCAGAAATTAAAGGTAAACAGAAATCTCCCTGTTCAAACTATAGCTGAGGGCCAGTGAAATTCTTGACCCAATATCTATCCAAGATAATTTAATGTGGTAAAGCTACAAGAAATTCTTGATATATTGTGTCCCCACACATATTAAGCTTTTCCATTTAGCATTATTTTTGCAATTCAGTCACATAATAAATGAAATAAAATATAGCAACACCAATGTTTACAACTGCATTTCAAGTCCTGAGGTTCTTGAAGCAATGGACTTGTAAAGTTAAGTATTTTGAATCCTTTGTGTTTAAACAAATCTGCAAATTAGCCACTGAACTGAGGAGTTGGGCTTGCATAACCAAATAAATAATTTAGGGCAAGCCAGGCAGAAAAGACAGCACGCTTCTCAATGGTCTAATATATTATACGCTAATATTTTATCATCTGATTATGTTTTAAACCATTATATACCCTTTCCTTCAAGCAGGCGGTATTTCATTATCCATTCAGGAAAAATATTCCTACTAAATACACATTTCCTTTTTAAGTCGCCTTTTCAAAAAATGAAAGAAATTCAGAGATTAAGAACACAGATAAATAATAATTATTTAATGGGGGGGGGGAATACTAACAAAATTAGACAATTTAGACACAATTCAGGCTTGCACTCTTCTGGAAAAGTGTGACACTGTGACATGCAATTATGAAACAAAACAAGTGAAACACCAGACGTTAAGCACAATTGTATCTTTAAATCTTCTTGCTCTTGATGGTTTGTATAACTGCATTTAAACAGCATCAACGTTTTGTTCTGATTAACAAAGGAGCAAAATAAAAGGAAAAGATCTTTCACACAAAGACATCAAATATATATGATACTTTCACAGCATGTGAAATAAAGCTATTTTTTCTTTATCCCCAACTTGTTTTCAGGTAAGAGTGTTTATGTGTGTGCAAGAGAGAGAGAGGGAACAAACAAAAATGTAAATCACCACTCTTCTAATCAGAATTTTTGGATAAATAAATTGTTGATCTCAAACATAAATGTGTAATCTCAAAGTATCTGGAAAACGTACATTAATCAATCATACTTATTATTATAAGACATTTATATTGCACTATATATTTCCATTTTGCTTTACAGAATATTGAAGACATATTCTCTGCCTTGAAGAGCTTACTAACTAAAGCCTGCATGGACACAAGGAGTTAGATGTGGTGATGCTGAGCATCATAGTGCCTAAGTTTTAGGTGCCTAGATAAATCATTGTGATTCACAAAGCCTGAGTTAGGCACCTAGACTCCTATAAAATGAATGGGGAAAGACATTCACAAAAGCCTGAGCTACCTAAGCTATCCAGTAGGTGATGTCAACCAGAGGGATGTGTGCTAAGCCCTACCCGACTCATGGAGATAGGTGCCTAAGTCGAAACTGCAGGGAGGAACCTAGCTTGGTTGGTGATTCTGAGCCATGAACGTCCTTCACGAGTTAGGTGCCTATGCTATTTTAGCAAGAACTGAAGGGTGAGGGGAAAGAAGAACAAGGAGAAGGAGGAGGAACTCCCTCATAACTTCTAGCCCAGTGGTCAGGGGTACTCACCTGAGATGTGGGAGACCTCTGGTTTAAATCCCCCTTTCATCTGAGGGGAAGAAGGGTTTTGAACAGGGTCTGCCACCTCTAAAATGATTGCCCTAGCTATTGGGCTATGGGATGGGGGAGCCTCAATCTCTCTGGTGGAAGCTGATACACTCTGGATAAATAACTAAGGTGTCATTTGGGACAAAAGGGAGAGAGCACAATCATAAGAATGACTCTGTAGCTCAGCGGTTAGAGCTCCTCAGGAACGGCCACCTCTGAATATCCCCTTAATAAAATTCTCCTATTCCAACCAGGTGACCATGAATGATATCACTCTCTTGAGGATAACACAGAGAGATAAGAACAGATGTTGCTTGGATGCCAGCAAACATTGGGACCATACGCTGCCAGGCTGTGTCATGCAATGATACCAGATTACTTTCTACTGGCCTGGCGTGCTAAAGTGTTCTACCATGGAGGAAGGAATAAGGCTGCTCTCCCCAGAAACCATCTGTAAGGCTTTTAGAGTACCTCCAGGAGAACTTCATGGAGGATTTCTGTTCCATCCCCAGACACATTAACAGACTTTTCCAATAGCTGTGCTGGCCATGAATGCATCCCAAGTCCTCAGAGCAAATTAATCATTAAATATGCTTGCTTTTAAACCATGTATTATATTTACAAAGGTACACTCACCAGAGGTGCCGTCTCCGGCTTCACGGTCCAGGATCCCGTCTTGGGAGGGGATTGGCTCCATGGTGATAAAAAGATCCTGGCTGTCGGGGAGAATGGTGTCTCCACTTGCCTGCTGTGTGCTATCCTCAACCTCCTCCTCTTCATCCCCCAAATCCTCATCCCTGTTGCATGAGACTCCCTCCTTGCAGGTGTCCACGGACTGGGGTGGGGTAGTGGTAGGGGCCCCGCCTAGTATTGCATGCAGCTCATCATAGAAACAGCATGTCTGGGACTCTGACCCAGAGTGTCCGTTTAACTCTTTGCTTTTCTGGTACGGTTGCCTGAGCTCCTTAATTTTCATGTGGCACTGCTGCAGGTCCCTGTTGTAGCCTCTGTCTATCATGGCCTTGGAGACTTTGGAAAAAGTACTGGCATTTCATCTTTTCAAACGTAGTTCTCCCAGCACGGATTTGTCTTCCCATGCAGCAATCAAATCCAGCACCTCCCGTTCAGTCTATGCTGTTGCTCTTTTGTGATTCTGGGACTGCATGGTCTCCTGTGATGCTGGGCTCTGCATAGTCACGTGTGCTGATGAACTCACCAGGCTGGCCAAAGAGGAAATGAAATTCAAAAGTTCCTGGGGCTTTTCCTGTCTACCTGGCCAGTGCATCCGAGTTGAGAGCGCTGTCCAGAGCTGTCACAATGGAGCACTCTGGGATAGCTCCTAGAGGCCAAAACCGTCAAATTGCATCCACACTAACCCAAATTTGATCCAGTGATGTCAATTTCAGCGCTAATCCCCTCATTGGGGAGGAGTACAGAAATCAATTTTAAGAGCCCTTTAAGTTGACAAAAATGGCTTTGTCATGTGGACATGTGCAGGGTTAAATCAAACTAAAGCTGCTAAATTCGATCTAAACTCATAGTGTAGACCAGGCCCTCTGACTCAGACATTTGTAAACCACAGGTCTAGTGGGTTAGATGTGGACCTCCTACTCAGGGACTTAACCTACTCAGCTCAAGTCATAACCATGGTTTCTGAAATGGTACTTAACACCGTGTGTCCTCTTGGTTATGTTTGCTGTTAAATCATGTTCAGCACTGATTCAACCGCACCCGCTGGTGACAGCCATTGTCAACAATGGGTAATTCTGATAGTGAGGACAAAGCTTTATTATGCTGAGATGACAACAGGCCCCCCCGAGACAAGGCTTCCATTTTATATTCTACTTTGTTACGTCTGTGTTTTGTATAGGTCTGTGTTTTCAGATCTGAATACAAAAAAGGACAAACCTTGTGGAACTGGAGATCAACAAACACTGAAGATGTTGTAATACAACTGCAAAAATATTTCATTTATTATTGCTAATAATAATAAACATTTCTATTGTGGTAACCCCTACCAGCCCAATTGCAATTGGACCGCATTGTGCTAGGAGGTGTACAAATTAAGGCCCTATTCCTACAATGACTTATGCATGCGATTAGCTTTATCCAATGTGAGTAGCCCCACTGACTTCAGTCATGTTCAATATGTGTAAAGTTAAGTACATGCATAAGACTCCGCAGGAATAGAAAACGGACCATCTCTGCCCTAGAGAGCTTCATTTCACAGGCTTCCCAAATAAGTTTGGGAACCTTTCTGTCCCTATAATTTAAACCCATCGGCTGATTCAAGTTAGAGGAAAGGCGAGGATCATCCGAAGAGAAGATCTGTTCCTGTGCACTGCCTCTAGTCTGTAGCACCCTCCAGCATCCTGGGTTCCTGGCAGCATGACTCCACTGAGTTAAACTACCAGGTATTCCTTCTGGCCTGCCAGTAAAAAGTGAGATGAACTCCTATGACTAATAACTACCCCCTCCCCTGCCAACCTACAAAAACAAACAAAAAATGACTTAGTCTAGCATAAATGGACTATTTTTAATAGCACATATATACTTTATCTTTATTTTCCATTAGAATTTTTCCTCAGGTCTCCTCTCTGCTCTTTTCCCATTGATTTTGAGTAAAACCCTGCCTTTACCAAAATCAAAAGCATTTTTAACATGGCCAGGATTTAATTCACTGTATATGGCTTTCAATCTGCTGATCTGTTCTATTTTTCATCCTTTCATTCTCTTTCTCTTGCTCCTTATTTCATCATCTCCCCGGAACACATCAGAAATACAACATTCCAATTCAAGCTGAACTTATGAACCCATGATCTCTAGGTGGGTTTGTTATTAAAAGAAACAAGTTCATCTATTTCAAAATAATAATGCTCAGTGTGCAAAAAGAAAAATACTTTAATTCACAGACATCTGATTGACATCTGACTACTTGGAAAGAGTCCAGCAGACGGGAACAAAAATTATTAAGGGGCTGGTGCACGTGACTTACAAGGAGAGGCTGAGGGAACTGGGATTGTTTAGTCTGCAGAAGAGAAGAATGAGGGAGGATTTGATCGCTGCTTTCAACTACCTGAAAGGGGATTCTAAAGAGGATGGATCTAGACTGTTCTCAGTGGTAGCAGATGACAGAACAAGGAGTAATGGCCTCAAGTTGCAGAGGGGGAGGTTCAGGTTGGATATCAGGAAAAACTTTTTCACTAGGAGGGTGGTGAAGCACTGGAATGGGTTACCTGTGGAGGTGGTGCAATCTCCTTCCTTAGAGGTTTTTAAGGCTTGACAAAGCCCTGGCCGGGATGATTTAGCTGGAGATTAGTCCTGCTTTGAGCAGGGGGTTGGACTAGATGACCTCCTGACATCCCTTCCAACCCTGATATTCTATGATTTGCATAGTTAAAAAAATAGGTTGTGGGTCTTTTGGTTTTACTTTTTGCTTTTTTGAAGAAAAAAATGCATTTCCCTAACCATCTCTCACCCACCACAAAACCTGATTAAACAGCATGCCTTTGTATTGGCCTCATCCTGCCCGTACAATGATACAGACTGAGCACATGTAAGTGTGTATCTGTGGACTTTCTCCTCTTCACATGTTGTAGATCTACCACAATGGGACATGGAGAAAGAGGTAGGATTTGACCCTTTGTAAGTAGTGAAAGGAAAATCCAATCCTTTATTGTGGACTGTAATTAAGTACAGACTACGTTAAAAATATCCTTCTTTCTTTCTGTAAGATCTTCTCCCACATTCTGCAACTAGAGCCATATCTGCTCCTGACTCTTACTTGCAGATGGAAGTGGTTAATTTCCCAAATACCATGCAAAAAACATTGCATTGTCTATTTCTTCCATGAAAGATGGGTAATGGGTACCTGTGCCACTACTAAAGTACAATTCTCTAATTGATACCTCCTAAATGCAGGATACAATTTATGACAAAGATCCCAAATGAGAGACAAAGACATTATTCATGCAGAAAATTTTAAACGGTGTAAGACTTATTTCTGTAGCATCAATAATTATTTCCATAACCTGTTTCATGATTCGGTATTTCTACTGTAAATACTTTTCAACAATAAAAGTGCTGAGAACACCTATTTTGTGTGGAACCAATGTGCATTTGGGACTAAAATAAGAGATGTCCCTTAAAAATTTTTAGTGAGGCTACATCTTTCCTATGAGATAAAATTGCCATTCCTCTGCTCATATTGACATACTTGTACTAGCTCTCACTAAGCTAGTGTAAGTATAAACATCAGCATAGCTATGGTAGCAGTATAGCAGTGGAGGTACAGCTTAGCCATGCCAAGCATATACCCACCAGTTTCATGCAAGTTTTTACCCAGCACAGCTCAGCTATGTCTTTCTTGCCACTTACATTGCTAGCGCAACTACAGTACTATTTATACTTGCATTACCTCGACCAGAGCTAGTGCAAATATACATACACGAGAAGGGGAATTACATCCCTAGCTCACAGCATAGGCATATCCTGAGAGGTATGTTCTGCTTGCACCAAAAGTAGTGGGTTTAACATCTAATTTTTATGAATGTAAAGGACTAAACAAAATTCAAAGCAGTGGAGACTCTAGACCCAGAATGAACTTTGGAATAATCCTACCCAATTCTCATATTCTGTCAAAAGCATATAAAAATTCCTCAGTCTATATCCAAAAACTGTTTCTGAAAGTACTTTGTGGAAAATGTGAAATGTATATCAAGGGCTGTGATTCACAGTAGTTTGTTCTAAGTTGCAGACATGAAAGTTGCAAATTTAACTCTTTTGAAACATTACTGAGCTTTGTGTTCATGAAGCAAACTAACATGCTGATTTATAACAAAAAGCTTCTCTAGTCAATCTTTGCCTCTTTTTGGATTTACATATCACCCACCACATTTTGACTGAGGGTCTGACTCATGATGCATAGAAATGCTTTTCTATAAGTTACACAAAAAGACATGTTGCTTGATTGTTTTTATAATTAATATAATATACCTTATTATGAAGCCCCATGTAAAACAAAAATATAAAAATATTAAGATTAAGATGCAGATAACTATAAAAATCATAGACAAATAAGCTCACAAAGTAACTTTTATATTAGACAAGGCCAGGTCAGCAAAACATATCCAAATGCCATCATCAAATTGCCAGACTTTGGGGGTTTAGATTCTTTATTGTCACAGAAATGTCTTTTCAAAATAAAGTGGTCATGTATCTAATTTCCCTGTTGGATCCCAGGGGAAAATTCTTAACATCTGCTTCCTATTCAAAAGTGGTAAATTGAATTCAAAACTAGAAAAAGATTTTCTTCCTAAGAGTTGTATCACTAATTAAGATGAGGTCAAGATGATGATCCTAATATAGTCCGGGAAAAGTAGGAGTTGAGAGGCATTTAGATATCCTGGGACAACATCTTGAAGGTGATGGATATTTAAAAGCACTCTAAGTTCTTATATGCTACCATGAAATACTAAGTGACTGATTTCTCTGCATAGCACTGCACAAATGTATTTTCTTCAGAGCCCTTGTTTATCCTAGAAAGAATAATTGATAATGTGGTATATATAGCTATGTAACTGCTTTCTTTGCATTTTTAATTGTTTAGGAGTTGGCTTTCTGCAGGACTAACTACCATTTGGCAAAGATGATGTGATGCAGAATGTGACAAGAAAGTTACTGCACTTTTTCATAGACACATTTCTTTTATTCTAATGTATTTTACCACTGTCCTCAATCTAAGAGTCTTTAAAACAAAGCATATGATTGGTTACTCATTGCATATGGAAAACATAAGAGAATTCTGTATTGTTCATAGCAGAGTTTATGTGAACAAGTGAATTTTAAAATCATCTTATTTAACTATTTTGTAAGTCTAGGTTTGAATCATTGTGTATTGATTACATTGGAAAGCATGGCTAGTGTAGCCAAGCTCACCCAGCGAGGGAGGAATTTGCAAACCATGTTCATCTGAAGCATCACCAGGCAACAGCTACAGCATAGGTTAAAAAAAAAAAATCTAAAACTTGTTAGTTCCTATAGTGGAAATTCTAAAATGGGATTTTTTTCACTTAATCTGATGTGTTTCACTTTTAACCCAACAATGGGATTTCTACCAAACTTCTCATATCATAAACAATTTGCAAAAACAGTAGAATCTCAGAGTTGCAAACACTTCGGGAATGGAGGTTGTTTGTAACTCTGAACAAAATGTTATGGTGGTAGTTGTTTCAAAAGTTTACAACTGAACATTGACTTAACACAGCTTCGAAACGACTCTGCAGAACAAAAATTCTGTGTCCCTTTTTTTTAGTTTACGTATAACACAGTATTGTACTGTATTTGCTTATTTGGTGTGTGTTTCCATTGCTTTCTAATTGTGTACTTCCATTTCCAAATGAGGTGTGTGGCTGCCTGGTCCGTTCGTAACTCTGAGGTTCTACTGTAAAGAGAAGGCAGCTAACCCTGCCCCTTGCCACAGTTGAGCTAATGAAGGAGAGGGGGAAAGAATGATTGTTTCAGGCATATCATCTTTATAGTCTCTAGTGAAGTTGCAGAAACATGAGGGTCTGGTTATCTGTATGAAGTAGCAGTCCAGCACTCTTCAAAGTCTGTTGATCACTGAATACACTTACAATAGGAAATGGACTGTTTTAACTGCCGGTACGTAAACATATAACGCAGAGACATCCCAAATTTGTTTGCAGGCAATTTGTGAATTTTGAAAAAAGAAAAACAAACTGAACAAAATCCCACCTCCAGAATATAAAACTATCTGATTTCACTCAAATGTAATATCAGCACAGGGGGCTGGAACCAAAGGCTGGAAAACACTGAAATCATGAGAGGAGAAATCAACCCCGGACAAATTGGTTACCTAGGGAGGTGGTAGTTGCAGAGGGGGAGCTTTAGATTGGATATTAGGAAAAACTTTTTCACTAGGAGGATGGTGGAATTTTCTTCCTGAGAGGTTTCTAAGGTCAGGCTTGACAAAGCCCTGGCTGGGGTGATTTAGTTGGGGATTGGTCCTGCTTTGAGCAGGAGGTTGGACTAGATGACCTCCAGAGGTCCCTCCCAACCCTGATATTCTATGATTCTATGAACTATTACAATTTTTTTAAATGCAATTTAATCACAGGGAATTCTAAAATGGGATTTTTTTTAGGAATAAAGGAAACCATAAAAAAATCAAGGAGCAATTCTTAGGATGTAGAATTCGACAGTAGCTCTCAAAATTATTAATGGAAGTAGTAACTGTACATTAATATGTGTTCAAGTCTCCACGTATTAATACTATATCTACAACTCCTCACTCAGTGTGTTCTGGTAAGATAATGCCATGATTTAGGTTATGATAGGACCACTTTTCATCTCACATTTAATTGAGGTGCTCCTGTTTAGGAATCTGACATAGGACCAGTAGCAACACAGAATTTAAAATACACAACAAAAAAAGAAAACAGGATGAAATAAATATAAAATATTTAGCATTGTAAACACCAGAGACATTATAGGAGCAGTTGTAATCTGTGACTGAATGCTATCAAAGCCTAACCCCACGGCACAACATATATTTTATCCACACTAAAGTTTCTGATGGGTGCATATTATTGCTTGCAATTTCATATTACTTTGCTTTACTTGGAGCACTTGCCAGAGGATAAAGTTAGAAAAATAAATGAAATCTAGGAAGACTAAGGAAGGCAGTAGCACAAAAAACCCCATTTAGTCCTGGATCACTGTGGACACATTTTTATTAGTCACAGGTAATGTGAAATGAAGCATAAACTGAAATCAAACCCATCTTTAAGGTTACACTAAACTGACCTGACAAGAACACTACATGGAAGGGGTGAAAAGAAATGGTTTAATATATAGTGCTTTGATCTTCACAAATGAGAGTGCACAGTGCTTAAATACAAAACCAGAAGAGGTGGAATTCAAGGTAGAAGAGAGATGGAAAACAAGAGGAGGTGTAAGCTATAACCTGGAACTTCAACTCCCCAAGTCCAGACAGATGCTGATCTTTGTTGGTAAAGGGGATGGAGGGAGAAAAGGATGGTGGAGAAGGAGAAACAACAGAAGTGGGTTACTGATATTTAACAGTACTGTCAATATGTACTCTGTCCTACATTTAGCTACAGCATAAGACCATAAACGAAACAAAGAATAGAGGAAAATCAAGGGGTAACCTATGCAAAGAATAGTGGAAAATCAAGGGGTAACCTATGAGTTTACTCTGAGGCTGGGTTTGATTCCTGAGATTACAAATGCAGTTAAAGAGTAACATTGCTAAAAACAGCTAACGGATACTCTCTTAGGGCATTTTAGAAGATTATAGACAATGTCAGTCAATGGAAACGTTTTTCCATGCGGTTTATTTAATCTAGAAGCTCAAAAACAGATTGCTGTCTTGAAATGGGAAAAGAAAATTAAAATAGCAAGACAGGAAAATCAACCAGTTATGTTCAAACTTAATATTCCAGTACATATCTGCGAACGTTCCCCATCAAAGCCAATTTCCAGGCCTCCTATAAGGCCATCTGAAGAAACCAATATAGAGAATGGTGTTCTTTAGCAAGTCAGAAATGCACACATTTGCAGCTTGAGGTGGGCAGCTGAAACAGGGGTTGGATGAAATGAGTGCTGGTAGAGTGAAGTTGGTTTGGAAGTTATTTTATACCAGATTCACTAGAATCTCTCGCCTTGGTATTGATTTCCTTATTCCAGATTCACAATGGGTGTAACTTAATTGAGTTACACCTAATTTATATTAACACAAACAAGGCAGAATCAGTCATTTGTTTCTCAATAGAAAAACAACAACAACTAGTTTATATATCTGGTAATGGAAAATAAAGCTAATTTCAGTCTTACCAACAGTACCTCTTTTAGCGGGACAGCTTTGGATTTGTTTCTGCAATCTGCATTCTCTTGAGCCACCCCTGCAGGCAGAGGCACTAGAGAGACTTGCAGTGCATGACTGTCTAAATACTATTCCTAATATAACCATACAACAAAAAACACCTTAACATGGCATGTTTGTAGTCAGTCTAAGTCTGCAGAGACTTGGACTGCCCTTTTTATCTACAGGTGGGTACTTCTTCTCAGGATATAAATACATTAACAGAAATATCTTGGAATCTTTTAGTGCTGGTGACCAGCTGTTGATGAACTGACTGCTTCATTTCTAGTGCTACAGTCTACTGTGTTTTAAAAGCACATAATTAAATATTTTTAACTAAAGATTTCGGTTTTATGTTTTTATCTTAATCTAATAAACATAGCACACAAGAATTATTTTGAATTTTGAAGCATTACTTCATACCCAGCAATATAATGGCAGTAATCCATATGACTTGTCCAAAGATACAAAACCAGAAAGGAGTTCTAATGTCTGACCTTCAGATTGGATCGAATCAATGAAAGAGCAAATTAGGAATGTTTATTTTCTCCTGACCAATTTAACCTCTTCTCAGATATCTACAAAGAGAAATGCTGGATGAGATTTCAATTCCACTCACAGGAAGGAAAGAACATTTTTGTTGTGCAGATAATCAAGTAAGATATTTATAAGATTTGGCTGACTGAACCAATTATTCCAGTCCAAGCTTTGTTTCAGATAAACAAATAAGTACATATGAACAGCTCATTCCTAAGAAATTTGCATAATTGTCTAAGGTGGAGGGATGTGAACAGTAAAAATTAGTCTTAAAATGGGTATTCCTGCATTCATTAATTTCAGTACTGACAGCAGTAATAATCCTATGTATCATCTTTGTCTTTTTCTTACATGGGTTCCAATACAAGGGAATGTCCAACAGAGTTGTTTCCAGTCTATGCCCTTAATGATGCTGAATATTACCTTAGTACATATAATGTAAGTACTGTCAGTAAAGATGACACAATCAGTAAATCATTAAAGATGACAGTGCAAATGCACAGTCAGTCATGATAATCCCATGTAGTTCATAACCTACTTCTGCTATTCACATGATGACAAATATGGTTGTGATTACTTCTTTAACATCCCCACCATATTTTATGATGTTACTATTTCAGTGCAATCCATGGACCTATCTCCATATTCTGTTATCTTACAGATATCATCATAAAACAAATGTGCTGCAGGGAATGATGGAATATAGCCAAACTGAAGCCGAAATTGCTAGGCCACAACCACAGATTGAAAAAAGATTGAACAGCAATAGCTGGTGTAAACATGAGTATACCCCAGCTCTAAAAAGCCTCATACCCAAATGTGTAGGCAAAATAACAGCAAATCTTCTAATAAGCAGAGAGTATTATTAAACTGATTACAAGTTTAATGAAATGTCTGTTTAAGAGGATATAATACTCCACTGCTCAAAGTGAGAATCTCCTAAGAATAAATATTCCATCTTTGACTTTGTTTTTCAGATAAGATAAGAGACTAGCAGATACTCCAATTCATTTAACTTACAAAAGCAGGACATACATAAAAGAAACACTGGGAGTGAAAATAGACAGAATGCTGCTAGAGCTTACTTATGTGGGCAGGAGAAGGAAAACTTTTACAGAACTGGCAAAGATACTAAATAGTATCTTTTACTTTGACAAAGAGGGTCAAATATATCAAGTGAAAAATGAACTGCATTAAAACATTTAAGTAAATGTTCATAATCTAGGCATTCGAGGAAGAACTACTTAACACTTCTCATTTACCCTCTCAGCACTCTTTGTAATCTCGTTTTTCATATATGAAATGTGAAAACATGACAGACGTAGCTGCAAAATTATAACCTCCTGTCTATTCAACTTCATACCTTGAATTACTCAAGTGTATTAGTATTCTTAAGCCCTCTATTTTTTTTTACAAAAAGGAAAGGAAAATGTCATAGCAAAATACTGCTTTATGAAAGCTGTGGGCCTCGTTTACAGTGATATAGAGGACCCATAATTGCAAATGAGGTCACTGGGGGCTGCACCTCTGAAAAGCAGACCTATATCTATACTTCATCAAAAAAGAACTTTAGGAAAATGTCAAAATCACACAAAGAAAAACACACAACCCTAATCTGGCCTTGTATTAAATATACATTATGATAGTCTTTAATTATATAATTATATACTATTTCCCAAATTATACAATGTCATGCCATTTTTCTATACTCAAATATCTATGTGAAGAATATTTTTATCTTTAATTATTTTCTACTTTAATTTCCATAATAATCCTTCTAAAGGTATTGGTGTAAACATTTCGTATAATCTCAGTAATTCTATGAGGTTCATTTTAATAATTTTTCTAGGTTTTATGAAATGTATCCTTTCTTTTTCATCAGCCCTACAGACCTGTTTAGAAACAATTCAGAGAATAAAACAGTTGGCTATGAAGCTAACTTAGCTACATATATTACAACATGGATTTCCCAGCCTGCAATCTGGGGGATGAGATGATTAGTTATGAAATCCTGCCCTGTTGCAACTTACCTGTAAGATAGCTAATACTAGTTAAGAATCTTTCTGGAATAAACATCAAAGAAATGTATGGTCCTGTGATACAAGGCATAAACAGAATATCCTTTGCAATAGCTGGCTTTCCTGTTTAAAAATGTATCATAGGTTTTAGTTAGATGGTACAATTGGATTTCTGCCAAGGTTCACAAACAGATAACTCAGGAAGAGTATAATTTTGGATTTGGTGGGATAATCTTTATCCTTTTCATTGGGTATGAGGGAGAGTTAATTTCACCTGCATACTGCAACCACTAATGATCACTTAGCTGCATATACTCCGTGGAAATAAATTTCTCTAACAAATGTGCAAATTTAAAATGAGAAAATGTGTGTCGCTAGTTAATGTTTGCTCCAGTGAGGCTGATCAATTGCATCCAAACACTGAATGTTCAAGCTACAGTGAGGCAGATCCCTTGTTGGTGTAAACTGCCATAGTTCCATTGAAGTCTGTGAAACCATGACAATTTATAATACCTGTGTCTTTCTTCTGCATTTGACCAAAAAGGTTATAAAAAATTTAATCTTCCAGACAAGCTTTATATTTCCATAACAACTTCTCAAGGGCCTCTTATCCTAAATGACTGAGGGCCTACTTCTGCTCCCAGTGAATTAATAACAAACTCCCATTAATTTCAGTAGAAGCAGGATAGGACAAAGCAACCTCCTCCCTGGTGCAGATAGCCTGTGTAAATCTCAGCTTTATTTAACTCCTCTGCACCAAATGACCAGATTTTGGCACCTTCTCTTGGACAAAACAAATCACTCAAACTTTTGCAAAGTGAGTGCTCCATGCCAGAAAAATAAGTCTATTCACTGGCCTGCAGACTGGGAACTTGCTGCTTTATTTAACTGCATCACAACAAAGAGCATGGGGCATGGATACTGACTAAGCAGAAAGTAATGCAAAGATAGAACATGGCGCCAACCAGTAATTCTCTAAGTAACCCAGACAACCCTTTGATGTCCACTTACTAGAGAAACTAGAGGAAGTTTTGCCTGAGTAAGGACTACAGGCATCATCCTAGTGATGAAAAGGGGTTTACATTGGTAAATTTACCCTCATATTTTATATGTATTTGCAAATTTCTCTGTGATTTTACCTTAATTCAGACACCCTCTTTATCATACTGAATACCTGCATAAGTCTCTGCTATGCTTGACTTTGTATTATGCTTTGGTCTGCAATGCCATTAAACTGATTCACTTCAGCTTTATAAATGAATCATCAGGAATCGCTCTAGTATTACATAGTTATAGTCTTCCTTAACTCCATGAAATACTCAAAAGAATCTGAACTTAAGTGAAAAGTTCAAGAATGCAATTTTTAAATTCTTTCTTAAAATCTCTGGTCCAGAAAACAAAATATGATTAAAACATTTATCAACTATTTGGTAACAGACCAATTCAAAGGACAAAATTCTGCTCCCAGAATTAGACATTTGTTTCATTCTGGTATTCTGCTCTCTCTGTACACACAGATCAAGGGACTGTTATGCATATAGTGAGAGGACAATACTGGAATTGAAAATCACTGTGTGAATCTGAGAGCAGAAATTTGCTGATGCTTTGGTGGAGTATTTAATCAGGTGCATGGAAGGAGTATATGACAGTAGATAAAGAGAGAGAGAAAGAGATCATCTCTATGGAAACCACTATGATTTACTTCAACAGTAAGGGATATCACAAGAATAAACTATTCTAATGTTACAAGGAAATCCAGTAATGGAGAAAGTGTGATTTGAAACTAGTGCCTGCAGGGCCAAAATTATATGGATTTATATAAAATAGTTCACATAAATTGCAGAGGAGATTTTACCAGCAATTACCGCTAATGAAGTGATCAAAGATGTAATGGTTCTGTTGTGCTACAGCAGAATCATGAGGTCCCTGAAGTTCCTGTCACTATTCCATATGTTTAAATGAGAAGAAGTAAAACACTGTGATAGCTGTTTTGGAAGATGGCTTAATCTTAGATCTCATTTAGTGCAATAGTAGTCATTGATGGACTTCAGACTTACATAATAAAAGAAATGACACCCTAACATGTGGTACTACTCTGCAAAAATATCTGTGTAAAAATAGCATGGTCTTACTCAACAGATTTCCTCCCTATGTATATTCTGAAATATATTTGCTTACTTCAGTGACAGCATCACATTTTTACTGATTTTTATTCTTAACTCAGATCTAATAGTTAAGGCAGAGTGAACTAGATTCCATTCTTCCTTGTGCATCATCACCAGAATTGTTCACTGTGTTCCAATCAGTTACACCTGCACAAATCCATTGACGGCAAATACGTCAGTATTCTGCTAGCTGCAAAATTTCAGTGTAAATTTCTGTGGAAAATTTTCCCCACTTTTCAGCCAGTTCTGACAGCTGGTGATGATACTCAAGAAGGAAGGCAAATATGGAACTTTACAATGGAACCTCACAATTTTTAGAATAGAACTTCACTTTAAAGTCTCAGCCACAGTTAATTGGCTGTTGTTGTAAGTCTTTGACATTTATTATATAATTTCAGTAGTTAGGGTACTGTGATTGGGGAGGCTCATATTAAGCCTTTATTAAACATTTGCATCTTTGGAAGAAAATTATCTCATGCTAAAATTTCTAAAGTTACTTTAGTCTCCTAAATATATATTTATTAATTCTAATGACATTCTATTTTGATCACTACATCAAGTATAAAAGACAATGACTGAAATCTTGGTCCCATTGGGGTCAATAGAAGTTTTACCGTTGACTTTACTGGGGCAAGCATTTCACCCAGTGTATTTTTAATGTTTAAGAATGTCCACGTGTGCCTTTCTTGAACATGGGTGTGATAGACTAACCCTACCCTGCAATATTTTGAATGAATTTTATTAAATTAGGTTTATCATCTTTGGTATTCATTGTATGAAAATGTAATTGTGTGTGTGTGTGTGACTGCAGAATTATACACATGTACCTTCTCTAGAAGACTGACTCATGCAATCTCTGGAAGGTATTAGGAACTTCAAAGGACTTTTTGGAACAATATCTGTGAAGTGAATTTCATAGGAAATACTTACAAAATGCAAAAGACCTACTTGAATCTACTCTTTTGAAGCTATGCCTTGGGGAGAAAAACCCATGGTTTATTAATTACCTGCTCCTGGAAACTTTAGTTCAAACACCTCTGACCTGCATAAAGGATTAACATGTTATGAGCATGTTTGTTCTGAACTGAAGCTGCGATAAACTTCTAACCACATGGAATCCCCTTGGATGAGGATTTCAAGGACTGGTTTTGACATGGTGCATGTAGGATTAGGCAAACTCTGGTAAATGTATTAACAGGCATGTTGGTTCTTTTGTTGTTTTTAATGTGTTTTCGCTGTAGTTGTTTTTACCTTAAGAATAAAGTAGAAAGAACTGTATGGTACTTTTAACTGTTGCAATCACTCTTATTAATCTCTGAAGAGGAAGCAATCAGGTGTGCTTGAATAACCTTGAATAACCTATCCCTGCTGGGAATAACACAGTGAAGGCAGGAAACTGCAGTCTGGACATACCCCAGTCAGAAGGAAGTGAGACATAGGTCTCCACCTAAGAAAGGCAATAGTTAGGGAGCTGGAAGTCTGTAAGTGGGTGTTTTGCTGGGCCACGGAGGGGAAATAGAGGTTCAATTGCCCTGAACAGTGACATAGGGATTCAGAACCAGCTACTAAACATTTCAACTCTTCCATTGTCCTAGTCAATGAAAATACGTGCTGTTGATATGTCCAGATAATTTAGTATAGACGTATTTGGAGTTCACACAATTTGTGAAACCATTTTCTCTAAAGGTGTTTGAAAGAAATCAATCTCATGATGGTCACAGGTATGGTGATGTTGATATTCCCAAAGAGATGTTTCTGCTTTAAGTCTATCCATCACTTGAGACATAACTGATTGGTTTTAGGCAAGAGACAGAGGAAAAGCCAGAGGATTTTGTAGCAATTAAAAGAAGCTGAGACAGGCCTTTGATAAAATTTATCTTTTAATACAGCTGAAAAATATATCTTCTGCTTTCTGAAAGAGCTTCCAGTGCTTCTCTTCCAAAAATTGATAAGGAATATATTTGTTTATTTGTATGAACATGGTATTAAGTTCCTTTAATGCCTGAGAAGAATATGAAAAGAAAGTGGAAGATAAATCAAATTCAAAATGTCCATCTAATCTGATCTTCTTCCCATTGGATAAATATAGTTATTTAATCAGAAAATTGAAATATATGTTCCAAAATTAATAGTAGAAACCTTTTAAAAAGGACAGATGTTTTCTGTTGCATATATGTAGAGGTTATACTGATTCAGAGAAACATAAATCTTTCTGAAGCAGGGATAGACTGGAGAGTTCAAAGACCTAGTTTTCTATGATCTTGGGATAAGGTACGTTCTTACATTAAATCATGGTAAATTAATGGTTATGATGCAAAAATCAGGTGAAACCCAGTGGTTTAGAGTGAGCTTCATGTTGAGAGTTTGAGCTCCTTCAATCAATGATCCAAAATTAGCGAGATACAAACCCCTGTGACATGCATATAGGATATGAAAGAGCCATGTTTTGAGTCAGCTCTCGTACTATCAGACTTAGCTAACATATGTGGGTTAGTGCAGAACAACATTTTGTACTTGACAAGTATCTAGCACCTAAAAATCTATTTGTAGCATTACACTATGTTAACTGTAGGAATAAAAGGTCTTTTAACAGAAATAATGATAGTAATAAAAATAATAAGGTCAATCTGTGAAATTAGGAAGGTGTTTAGGGGTTTTTGTTTTGTAAGAGTTATAGTGTATCTTTTAGTTAATGTCAGTTTTGATAATGTGCAATGATATTATTGCAACTAAACCACATCTAACAAATGTAAAACTAGACATTGTTGATTTCTTAAGTGTACCTCCCTCTCCACCTCATCCCAAGGCTCTTGAGACCCTGCACCAAATTCAATATGAAGTAGTAAATACTCCTAGGTTTCAGCTGAAACACACAAGATGGCAGGCGATTAAATACAAAGAAAAAATGGAGTTTAACATTTTTAAAAACAGACAAAACCCTACACTAAACCATACATGCACATTTTCCTACTAATACTTTCCATTTAAGCAACTGCTGTATTTACCACAGTGGTGACATGAGAGGGGAAGGGATCCAATCGGAACAGACATGAATAGAAAGACAAAGCAAAAGGAGATGGTTTTGACTGAAGCAAGGACTCATACCACTAAGGGTTTTTACAAAAGACAATAGAATCAATTGACCCCTACGGAGAGCCAGTGAAAAGAAAACAGGGCAAGGGGAATGTGATCATGATACGCAGTATATTTTCCTTTGGATTTATCTCCACAGTGAATTGCTATCATCAACAGAGAGCACTAAGGAGAGGTTTAGTCTTTTTCACAAAGCACATATTGGATGATCTTAGGTGTCTGCAGGATGGAGTAGAGGAATTCCTTCCTGACCCAAACTTTCCCCAGTTCACAAGGTAATTTTACAAATGAGTTCTCAATGATGTCAGCTAGAGCAGGGGTCTCCAAACTTTTTGAGACAAAGGCCATATTAGATTTTTGAAAGGGCTTCATGGGCTGCTGCCGTGGCCCCCCCTTTGCTCCTCCGGCCACTGCCACGACCCCCCTCTTTAGTCCTCCAGCCACACCGCTGCTGCGGCCCCCACATTTTGTTCATCAAGAAGCACTGCGGGGGGCACTCACATCTCCGCACATGGGGCTGCTGGCAGCAGCTTGTGCAGAGGGCAAGTGGTGGCTTCTCCATGTGCCTGCTCAGCTGGGAGGCCGGATCTGGCCCACGGGCCATAGTTTGGAGACCCCTGAGCTAGAGGATTCCTTCTTTCGTACAACAGTACCCTCTGAAAATATGCCAAAATCAATAGGCTCTAATATTAAGAAAGGAAATTTCCAGGACTTCTACTCGGTTATTAGAAGCTATATCAGTGTGCGCCTAAAAGGGGAAGGTTGGGGGTGAAATGGGATAAAAATACTAAGATATAGGCCAGACTATTACCTATTTCTGGTTACCAGAAAAAATAATTTAATTGCATGTTAGGTAAATTCTTCCACTGGAGTACATGGCACTTAAGACATAGAAATTTAATACAATGAGGCACCTTTTCATAGCACATTTTATAAGCCTGTTAACAATATTATGCAAGATTACTGCCATAGGATAAGTGGAGTTAATAAACTATGATGCCTTATATTTGTCTCTGTTTTTGTGTGCCTTTGACTCTGCTTTCAGGGAAGGATTGTATGCTCCTGAACAAAAAATGCAGTTATGTCAATCTGATCTGGTTTTACATTGTTACTTTGAACAATTACTCCCAGCAAGAGCATTCATGTTAATTCAGTCAAATGGAAAATGCTGCATTTGTGTCATACAGACAACATTACATTTGCTGAATTATGCTGTTTTCAAAATTTTTATTAAAGTGAAAATTAAAAAAGTGTTGGTGTATTTGGTTGATCTGATTAGCTAATGTCAGCCCTGAGCTTTGACTTTTACGAAGCAAAATTCAAAGGTTGGAATTTCATTAGTTTTCAAGTGGTGACTTTTTGTTACATTATATTCACTAGTCTGACCTAGAGAACCTCGACCTTATTGCACGACGGGATAAATCTTGAGAGGATTTAGGGTCACCCATTAGGATTTGGCACAATATAGATGATGTTTCTTAATCATGTGATTTGTCTCGTATATTGTTGCTACAAATCTTTACTCTGGGACTCACTCACTTATTGCTGTATGAGAAGCAAACCACTGGGGGCAACACATAAGACCCCTCATAGAACTGAACATTCTTTCAGACTCAGGGATATTAGAAAGACTGTGGATCCAACACTGTCAATTCCCAACAACTAATTCATTCAAAGATCCAAGATAGTTTTCAGAAGAAGCAATATACATAAAGAAGTGGTTTCTTTGAGTTAACCTTTCTTTCTCTTTCAAAAACTGCATTTGCAGAACACCACTCTCTCCCCACACTTGCACGCAACCACACTTGCACTTCAAAGCGCTGCTGCAGGAACATTCTCATGACAGCACGCTGATGTTTCAAGTGTAGCGATGCCCTAATAAGCATATGACCCCCTAGGAGGAATAGGGCTAAAGATTACTAATTGAATAAAGAACGCAGGAAAGGCTTTGTTGAGGAGTACAGGCTCTGATGAACTAGTCATTCAAGTAAAGGTAGACATACAATTCAAATTATCCACTGTGTGCAGCTGCCACAGATGAGCATTTTTTTAAAGACTCAGCAGAGCCATAAGCAAGCCAAAGGAAAGGACTATTATATTCGTATTAGCTACTCCTTGTTCAGAAACTGAAGTACTTGTCTTTCACTGAGCAGCCTTGATGAAACCGTAAAAGATCTTAACACTGATCATTCCCCTCTATTCGGCATTGGTAAGGCCTCATCTGGAGTACTATGCCCAGTTTTGGGCCCCACATTACAAGAAGGATGTGGATAAATTGGAAAGAGTCCAGCGGAGGGCAACAAAAATGAATCGGGGGCTGGAGCACATGACTTACAAGGAGAGGCTGAGGGAACTGGTATTGTTTAGTCTGCAGCAGAGAAGAATGAGGGGGGGATTTGATAGCTACTTTTAAATACCTGAAAGGGGGTTCCAAAGAGGATGGATCTAGACTGTTCTCAGTTATAACAGATGACAGAACAAGGACGAATGGCCTCAAGTTGGAGAGGGAAAGGTTTAGCTTGAATATTAGGAAAAAACTTTTTCACTAGGACGGTGGTGAAGTACTGGAATGGGTTACCTGTGGAGGTGGTGGAATCTCCTTCCTTAGACGTTTTTAAGGTCAGGCTTGACAAAGCCCTGGCTGGGATGATTTAGTTGGGGATTAGTCCTGCTTTGAGCAGGGGTTTGGACTAGATGACCTTCTGAGGTCACTTCCAACCCTGATATTCTATGATTCTGTGAGCAGGTGGATGCCAGGAGTCCTGTTTAAATGATGACTGCAGGTTTGCCCTCCCAAAGTTGGAATCAGATCTAATAGATGCAACCAGTGAGTAGTGCTAAATAAAAGCATGCATGGGCTGCCCTTCAAATTTCTGATAGAGGCTCCCCTATTAGTGTTACCCTCAAAAGTTACAATTAAATGGAGGAGACAAAATCCCTGTCATGTCAGACTCTGTGGGCAAAACTAGCCAACAAAGACAACTCACACCCAGTCATATCTCAATATCTGAACATAACAATCTCAGGTAACAGAATTCATATAAGACAAAAAAGAACAGGCCAAATCCATTTTTGGAATAACATCATGAACTTCATCTGGGCTACTCTGGGGACAAATTTAGCATAAATATAGCATGAAAAGGTCTCTGATGTGATAAAGGAATACTGATATGACAAAAGAATGCTACCACAGAAATATTAAATGCATTAGATAGTGGTTATCCTTAAAAGCTTGTCAGTTGTTTTTGAGAACAGGTTGATCTTCTTATTTGGATTATTCTAGTTGTCCTGTCTAGTAAATATATGAAAGTTTAGGTAGGACTGCAAATTCTGAGATAAAGTTATTTAATTAAGGCAAGATTGTCAAGTTTTTAAGAAGATCTCTGTAGATTTAATTTATTTCACTCACTCACTACTTTAACTGCTATTGACACATTGTTTTGCCCAGTTTCATGATATACTTAATTATTTTAACAAATAAATATAACAAGTATTTAACAGTTATGTGAACTCCCTCAACACAAGAAAATTAATGAAAAATAGTACAAATGCTTTCCATTTCTATAGCAGAAGATCTTAAAGTGCTATATAAATATTTAATATAGTCTCACAGGGGCGTTAAGAATTATTATCCCTTAATTTTACGGAATGAAGAACTGAGGCATGGAGAGGTTAAATGATTTGCTCAGAGTCACATAGCAAGTCCATGGTACAGCCAGGAATAAATCCCAGAACTCCTGAGTCCCAGTCCACAAGACCATCCTCCCTTCTTCTTCCTAGTTAAAGCATAACAGCTCCTTTATCTCAGTTCTACTATTTCCAAGCATCATAGTCTGATAAGGTCTTGCATTAGATTAAATCATAATGAGTAAACTTGCACACAATGGGCCAAATTCTGCACTCGGACATACAGGTAATACTTAAAGATCAGTATTAGCACCAGCCATCAGAAAACTGGAGAGACCATTTCCTCCATTTTCTTTTCCAATCCACCACACAAACAGCAGTAGGGATCAGTGCGTTAGTTATTTTACCTGCTGTATCTTCCCACGCAGCCCACCATATGAGAGACCAAAAGCAGCAGCAACAAAGAGATACATAGAAGAAGCTTCTTCAAGTATTTGTTGGTTTTTACTTCTGCTCCTGACTTCTCTACACCTAGTCTACATCTAAAACTTAGGTCAACCAGGCTATCTCGCTCAAAAGTGTGAAAAAATCACACCCCTGAGACACATAGTTGAGCTGACCTAAACCCCAGAATACACACTGCTAGGTCAAAGAAAGAATCTTTTTTTAATCAACCTAGCTATTCCCTCTCAAGGGGTTGGATTAACTAGAGAGATGGAAAACCCTCTTCCATCATTATAGCAAGAGACTGGATTAACTAGAGAGATAGAAAACGGTCTTCCATACACTACGGCACTATAGTGGCACAGCTACAGTGCCATAACTGTGTTGATGTAGTATGTGTAATGTAGATCTACTCTTAGTCTCAGTACATAGTTCTTCCCAGAGCAGGTCACACTGGCAGAGTGGAGTAGCTAGATGGATGGGCCTCCCGTGCTCCCACTCAGCTCTCTTTTATTTTGTTCTGTCACTAGACCTGCTGGAGTTGGGTGAATGCTGTAAATGTCCTTACATGATTTTTTTTTTCTTTTGTGGTGGGACCAGCCAATCAGACATAGGAAAGCCAGTAAGAAAACAGAAACAAATTAGAACACAAATGACAGATAAGATGACAATTACTGGAGATGGGAGAGATGTGGGCACTGAGCTCTCCTTGTCTATAGATATTTTAATTACTAAAGGCACTGTGGGTAATTCTGGAAGGAAACTGAATGACTCATTCGATGCTAAAATAGATGATGCTGTTGACTTCTGGCTACTGAAGTTATAGTTAGGAGTCAGAAGGCCCGATTTTGCGTTGTGATGAGAGAAAGGCAGCTGGAAAAGACTAATTCTGCTCCATGTTGGAAAGGCTGTGGCATGAACAGTAACTATGTGCACACATGGTGAAGTTGTACTGTTGCACACCGGGTGGAATTGTTCTGTTGTTAAAACATTCTGGACAGCTGTTCATTCCAAGATCACCATACTGTTACAAGCTGACTTGCCATTGGACCCTGTACCATTTCTATTAGGTGGATGGACTTTTAAAATGTTGAATGTAGTCTGCTAAACATTAACAAACCACTGTATTCATGTAGCATTGTATAAAAAGTCTCAGATAGCTTTCATATGATCATACTTAGCCGGACATCAAGAGGCTGGATGATTATGAATTTGCATGGAATCTGCTCAATTCTAGGACTTTGTGAAGCTCCAGTCCATTGTGTCTCATCCTTTCCTCACTCTCTTTATTGATGTTCACTTCTTGTTACCTAACTGCTGCTTCAACACGCTTGTCAATAGCATTATAAGAGAAAATAGCTGTGCATTTGAAAAGCACATAAACATAAGAAAGAGAGGAGTCTCTCAGCCATTCAGAACATCAGCAATATGTGATGTATGTTAGGGATTTTGCTTGCCATACTTTTTCACATTAATCTATTTTATGTTACATTTTCCCAAAGAGGCCTTAACTAGGTTAAAAAACAAATTTGTTAAAGATAATCTGACTGAAATTCTAGTATGAAAATTTCCATTTGGACTGAAAAGTTATCTCAGTGCATTTGAAAATGACCAATGGCTTGACCCTGCAGTCTGGCCCCAGTCCAGCAAAGCCCTTAATTTTAAGCACTTGAGCAGTTCCATTGAAGTCATTGAGTGGACAGTCATTGAAATATGGATTTGTGACCTAAACATAAATGGCACAGCATATTAGAGTGCAGGATGTCAGCTCCTATGGAGAGCTAATAGTACTTACTCTAACTCCTCTAAATAGGAAAGGAGTTTGTGGGGAATGGGAGGAGTGGGGATATTCAAACCCTTTATAAAATTAGGTATGGTGGTCTTTATTAACAGAAAGAGTTAAGGAGCACAGAAATCTAGAAAGTACTTTATCTACAGTGTAGGTCCAGAGGCCGAATGAACTTATTCTCAAATTCCATATACAGCATAACATACTCTTAGTACTGAGCCATTATTTTAAGTATATGACTGCTTCCATATTTATGTTCAGAGTTTATTTGCTTAATTACTGCTCCACAATCATTCAACAGTTAAGTAGGTATGGTTTCATAAAAAACAGTAGTAGTAAATATATTATGCAGTCAACCAGGGGGCATGTTGTACATATGCAAGAGAATCCAACTCATAGGTTTGCATTCTTGAATTTCACATTTTGTGTAGTGAACCTTTGAAAAACTGTATAAAAATGTAAATTAGAACATTTGAAATATTCCTAATTAAAGGTTGCTTGAGCTTATCAAATAATATTGGTAAAAGGCCCTGTGATTCTTAAGAACCCCTTCAAAACAGGTTATCACAGATTAATTTTATCATAATAATCCACATGCAGTATTCAGTTTCTCGCCATCCCAAGAACACATGCCAATTTTGGGAAGATTATATAAAATGTCATATCAACCCTAGGATACCTCTGCTTAGTTTACTTTATTTTGAGACTGTTCCTTTGTGACTTCACAAACCAGATATTTACACTCAAAAAGACACTAATGGAAAGACCAACCATCAATATAACCCAATAAGTTGTTTAAAGTGGGTACATGGACCATGCTCAGCTTTTCTATTCATTAAAAACATAACAGCGGCATTTTGGTTAGGTCTTTATAGGACTGTGGAGAATTTTGTATTTGGAGAACCATTTCAGACCAAATCCAGGATGGCTGTGCAAAAATCATGTACATTAACTACATGCAGAGCAGACTGAACCAGAGCAAATTCTTCCCCCAGAGTGTGGAGCATCAGAGCAAATGCTCTGCAGCCATTATGACAGTCCATAGGCAAAGGGAGCCACAGCTGCTATGAACTACTATTTGGGATAGTAGATCCATGTAGTCACAGACTCAATGACCATGCCCCCATCTCAGAAACTCCTCTTTACTGCTCAGAAACAAAAAGCCCAGAACCAAAAAAACACCACAGAGAATTGCTCTGTAGGGAGCAGGGAGTGCAGAGTTCTCAGTATGGCTATTCTCCAGCTTTCTCCACAACAACAAAATTGTGCCATGCAGGAGGACAGAATGTGGCCTTCTGCAGCACATTTTTAAGTTATGGGATCTTGATAGTACCTGTAAAGCATCTACTCCTCTCGCAAAAGACATATTTGCATATGCAAATGTATGTTTTGTGACTGTATCAGAGGCACAGATAATTTAAATGTGCCACTAAAATAAGTCTCTTCAACAAAAAAGATTAACTTATCTCTTGATCTTATCCCCTCAAGCTTTGCTTTTCAATCCTTATTCTCAGGAATAATCAACCACTTAATGCGCACTGCCCCTCAAGAGCTCTATCTTCATAGCACAGACTTTCGCTAATATATATCTAGGTATTTAACATTAAGTATAACCTTCTCCCTCACCATTTACTGTCTTATCTGTAAACCTCCTTTTCAAGATCTTGACATTCTCCCTGTCCCACTTGTCTAACCACCTATTCCTAAAAAATATCTCAATTATATTTCCACTCCGATGTCCATCCTGTTCACAGTGCAAAAACTGTGAACCATTGCAGAGGGCATATGGCATCTGTGCTTACAAACTGGCCAGACTATATGAACAGGCTAGAGTTGCCAAGCCAGAATATGGTTAGATGGGTAGAATTAAAAATATTTAAAAGCACATCCTTTTAAACTAAGAATTTATACAAATTACATGTGTTTATAAGAAAATATATATTGTCTTAATTCTCGGAACAATTTTGACAACACTATTCACAGGGAAATAAAAATAAGTAAATCACAATATTTAGATTGATTAAGCAGAGAGCTTGACATGAAGATTCCGGAAAAGAAAGAAACTGCCCATGTTTTCAATCAAAGACTATTAGGAAGGCATATTGCTGAGATTTAAGTGCATGGAACTTCTTTGTGAGCTCACAAAATAACCTGAAGAACATCCTTAAAGGGATGGAATAAGGGCACGTGTCAAACTGAGACATTCAAGAAGCTCTTGCTCAGGTCTGGGTTTGCCAGATAATCAGATGACCTTGAGAGCTCTCACAGTCTCCATCTGAAGCAGTATGCAGTCATAACCTCATTAAAGGATTTTAACTTTATTTTCTGTAAGCTTTAGTCTGAAATCAGTCACAAAAAAAGGAACAGACAAGTTCTACAAATTTAGAACACAAAGGCTCTTACAGTTGTGTAGTTATCATTCTGTGGTAAAATTAGGGGGAAATGTAAGCTTTATAAAACGACAAATTCTTTTCAAAAGCAACTGAAAATGCTCTGGAACTTTCACAACATTCAAACATATAACTCTCATGCCAGAAAAGAGCCTAGAAAAAGGAGGAACATGCATGCTGTCCAAACAAAAAAGAATGCCTCTTATGAAGGAAGGGGGGAAGGGATATATTAGAATGAGCGAATAGTTTCCTATGTAATTCAAGAAAACACTTCAGTAATTTTTATGCCCTGACAATGCGAAGTGCTCAGCACTCTCAACTAGTCAACAGAAGTAGCAGGCACTCAGCTGCATCAGGACCTGATGGAAAAATACATGTCCAATTCCTAATATAGTAACTGATAGCATGCAATACATTTATCATCCTCATTCTAATTAAAAAGACACTAAATATCAGAAGCATTCTAAACACTGCAGAAAATTAAGAGAAGGTCACCACTTCAAAAATCCTACAGATGCAGTACCATTACTCAGACTGTAATGTCTTCATATTGTATAACAACATATGTAAAATTATTTCCTAGCCTCAGTGTGTGTGTATGCACAGAAATAGAAAAATAAAAATGACCTAGAGCAAAGACTTTATGTTAAGACTTACTTGTTTTAATTAATAAATAATTAACAGCTAACTAAAAAATCTTAAGATTTTAATGAATATATATCATGACAACGTAGTTCTGGCTGCAAATTGTGAAGAGGTTTGTAATAGTCTCTTAGTTCTTTGCAAGAGCATGGGACCTTTCACTGCCCTGAGAATATATACAGTTCTGGTGCAATATATCTTTTATTTGTACCCGCACTGCAGATTTCTTGTGTGCATTTTGCAGCCTTAAAGTGTCATCCTGAAACCTTACTTTATGCAAATTATTCTAGGACTACTTGTCTGAGTACAGATTACTTACATAAGCATGTGCAGAAACAGGTCTTGGTTTATTGGTTATTGTCATAAGGTAATAATAGTCATAAGATAAATTATAGAACATCAAAACCGTTGTTTCAGAAGCTACATTGAAGTTATATAATGCCTTTAAATACAAACAATATGCTACTTGTCATAAAGAGAATTAGAATTCCCTAAAGTTTAAAAAACAATTTTTATAAAATTCATGGTATTAATGTTTTTAAATATGATGGATATTTTCTCAAATCTTTGTCTATTCATGAGCAGGTCTTTCTAAGACTAACTGTGCACTCCCTATATTTTCAGTTCTTATCTTGTCAAAATCATTAACTGAATCTTTGATTAGAAAGTTGGATTTGATTGCACATCACAATGGCGTCATTTTTCCTAAGAATTAAAATCAAAGCTTTTCTTTAAAGGATTTTCATCTAGTCACTGATATGAGGTTCTTTTCTATTGTTTAATTTTGCTGATAAACCAATATTTTCCTCTGGGCTCTTTACCACAAACATGTTTCTCTGACATAGCCTTAAAAACTTGACAATTTTACTTTGAATTAATACAAAGGTTTTCTCAGTATTCCCTGTACTTAATATAAAGAATGCTTAGGGGAATACTGCAAACACTGAGGTAAAATCATTTACTTAACTATTGCAAAGGTCCTCAAGCTTTCTCAGAGAGTGGATTACACTTTTGTAAAAAGGCTGTTTCATGGATACACTTCCCATCCTATTTGGAATGACACAGACATCTCTGCTTCCGTTTGTTGTCTCTAGAGTTGGTCAGAAAGGGTTATTTTCACAGAAATACTTTTTTAATCAAAAACACAAAACCTGAACACGTTCAAGTTTTGGATACAAAAAATAGGTTTTCAGTTTTCTGATGGAAAAAATTGTAAGTTTTGGAAGAAAGCAGGTACTTTCCACATAAACTTTTGTTTTATCAACAAACCAAATTTCAGTCAGCAAACTTTTGACAGAAAAATGTTGACCAACCCTAGTGACCATGCAGCATCCATGAGGCACTCTGAATTGAAATCCTTCCTGTGCCATCAGATGTCATAGTACAGTGGTTCTCAACCAGTGGTACACGTACCTCTGAGAGTATGCAGTGATCTTCCAGGAGGTACTTCAACTCATCTTGATATTTGCCTAGTTTTACAATAGGCTACCTAGAAAGCACGAGCAAAGTCAGTACAAACTAAAATTTCCTACAGACAATGACTTGTTTATACTGCTCTATATACTATACACTGAAATGTAAGTACAATATTTATATTCTAATTTATTTATTTTATAATTATATGGTATAAATGAGAAAGTACACAATTTTTAAGTAATAAAGTATTGTGACACTTTTATATTTTTATGTCTGCTTTTGTAAGCAAGTAGCTTTTAAATGAGATGAAACTTGTGAGGTACGCAAGACAAATCAGACTCCCGAAAGCGGTAGAGTTGTTTGGAAAAGTTGAGAGCCACTAGCATGAACAAGCCTCTGCAATTCCTGACTATCCTAAGATGCCCTTTGCATGTCCTCTATGTTGTTAAGTTCCATACGTTTTCCCTTTCTAAACAGTGTTCGATGGAGGGATTCTTTGGGTTAGATCCTTTTGCTTGTTCATCCAGTTGCCCAATGCAATGCTTGCCATGGCAGATTCTCTGGCTTCATCTTTCACATAGCTCTGTCTAGATATTTCTGTCTTCTTTTCTGAATAATTTTAGAGAGATGGAATAGTTGCACTCTGACAAAATCTTAGCATATCTTATAAATTTATTCCATTTAATACCTAACATTTTTCAAAGATGATGATATGTTTGTCTGTGCTTTTGGTGGCTTTCTGTCCATAGGTTAAGATAGAAATAACATTTGACTTAAAGATTTCTAGTTTGGTCTTCTAATTATTCAGAAATTTAGAAGCTATTTATAAGCTACGATAAAACATGTACACTACTGCAGTTATGCTGCTTGAACATATTTAACCTCCAGGATGGAATTCTGCATAAAAGAAAGAGATTGTGCCATTTGACAGCAAAATTATTTCCGCAATTATGGATCTCAGAATAAAATCAATAAATGAATACCTACTGTACATTTGGGATTGGGAGCAAGTTTCATTTCAATTCTGTACCGCCTTTGGTATTAAGTTTTTTTCTTTTTTATATTTATATATATTTTTGGTAGATGCTCACCTTCAAAAGCCCAATAGAAATGAAAATATATTTTCCTTATTAACTGTCTGTGTTATGAAATGAAACTATTGAAAGTTCTCCTCTGTGGCATATGTCACAGTATGACCAACAGTATGATAGCATTAGCTCTTTGGATGCAAAATCGCTGTCATGTGCAGGTCCATTTATTTCAGGGTATTGACACTGATGTATCAGGTCACACAGTGTGCTGCAAGTCCAGTGGGATATTAGTCCAACACATTTTGACAGCATTTTTTACTATGCAGCAGTGAAAGTACTATTAATTTCCACTAGTAATGGAATGACTTTCACAAATCTCTCAAAATTCTGCCATTGCAGTTTTCTCATTTTCTAGTTTATTGACACACAAAAGTTCAGTGCGTATATGAGATTTGTTTTCCACTGAAATCCAGCTTTTTGCACAGTTGCAGCTGGGTTAACTGAGGCAAAAGAAAGTTAAATAATTTGCCTAAAGTCACACATTGAGCGAGTAGTTTACAGGAGATTAGAAACTGGTTTTCTCCAAAGTCCCAATTCTGCATGGTACATGGAACACTAGAATTCTTTAATAACCAACTGCTTTAAGGTACTTAGTCAAAACTGTACAATCCCAATGTTGCTTCAGTTTACAGATTTATAGGCAAGCACTTATGTCCTTTCTCACTTCTCAAAGCACTTCTAGAAGGTGTTCAGATACCATGGCGAGGGGTATAAGAGTGAGTAGAATTTATAATCTCCATCTCCCAGAGCCTTTATTGAGTTTAAGAAAATGCAGAGTAAACCATGGCATAGGACTTTGGAGTGATTATTTACTTCACAACTTTATTTTCTGTTTTAAAGAGCAAAACAACAGGCCTGAATAGCTACATGCACTTTTATTAAACTTATTTGATTACATTTTGACATTGATGTTTTTCAAAGCACCATAATTTTGGAATCAATTTGTCCAGTCATCTAGTTACTTTTGATATAATTGAAACAATACAAACAAAATAAGAAGTGTACTTAGCTATAGCCCACTGCAGACTACATTTTTCACACAGCAAATAAACAAAAACTCTACAGATACCAGTAAATTCAAACACAGTAAATAAATGTTTCATTTAAAATAATCCCCAGTTAAATCAGAAGTCTAATATCTCCTCTTGCAGTATCTCAGTCCCAATAAGATAAAGAGGAGCCATACACATGAAGCAGTATCTCCAGTATACATTCTAGATAAAAGAAATGTTTTATTTTTTTTTAGATAGGATATATATTTTTCTCAGTGTAAATATTACTTGATATTTTTAAAGGTGCCTCATAGTAATCAGTAATGTCCTTTCCATATAGCTGACTGTTCAACAAACAGTCCCTACACACAGCTAGCCATATTCCATTAAAAGAACACAATAAACCTTACCTATAGGATCTTTGTTCAAATCAACGTTTTTAACACACTGGAAGAGTGAGTAGAACAAGCGGGATTGAAAGAACTCTGAGGAAGATCTGTCTGCGGCCAGAGTACCACTCAGTCACTCTGCTTAGTTTCCAGGAAACTAAAGGGTATCTTACAAGATTTTTGTCTGCATCTACAAGTAACGTTTGTTGTTTTTCCTGCCCTTAAAAATACTTCAAAGTACTCCATTACTCCAAGTAAAGTTCAGAAGACCTGCATGAACTATTCTCAGGAGCAAGTTTACATAGCCAATGATGATCTATTTCAGGGATCAGCAGCCTTTCAGAAGTGGTGTACCGAGTCTTCATTTATTCACTCTAATTTAAGGTTTCGTGTGCCAGTAATACATTTTAACATTTTTAGAAGGTCTTTTTCTATAAGTCTATAATATATAACTAAACTATTGTTATATGTAAAGTAAATAAGATTTTTAAAATGTTTAAGAAGTTTCATTTAAAATTAAATTAAAATGCAGAGCCCCCCGGACTGGTAGCCAGGACCCGGGCAGTGTGAGTGTCACTGAAAATCAGCTCACCCTTCAGCACCCGTGCCATAGGTTGCCTACCCCTGATCTATTTTAATAGAATATGCATATATTCAAATACAAAGAAACTTAATTGAGGTGAAGTTGCAGGCTCTGCTTTCCCACACAAACCTAACCACTAAGCTCCTTAGATTCTTAAAGGTCCCACAAACATGGTTTTCATAGGGTGGGATGGTTGGAGAACCCCCAGTAATCCTAATACTTGTAAGGACTTCGGAGGTTTTAACAAAAACTTTAAAAGGGGTGCAAAAGGATTGATACATTCTGAGCGGGGCACTAGTTATATTTTGTCCGTAGGTAGATTGTAAGCAGTTCAAACCATGTCTACTTACATATTAGTACACAGCCTAGCACAATGTGGCCCCGCTGCTGAATCAGGTACTTGGGTACTACTGTAATATAAATCAATATATCACACATCATGCAAGCATATATATTCTGATTGTATCTACGTAGACTGTCAAGTCATATGTGTTAATAGCTGAGGGAAGAGTAGTGTGCAAGTCCATGAAAGGTACAGACAGCTCTTACCAATGGATGTAGCTTGCAGTATGTGGCCCTTATCTTCTAACCAGCCACAGTAGAAAATGGGGAGTCACGAGGATCCCACTTAGTCACTAGAAGCACATCTATTCAGTCCACAGCATGGCAGTTAATCACATGCCAGTGCCCATATCTCCTCACTCCTAATCCATCTCTTTGAGACTGGCCCTTGTATTCCAAATAACTCCCCATTTAAAATACAAAATCAACTTGTTAAAAAATGTCTCCTGTGATATCCCAATAACATGAAGAACACTCAGGTGTAAATTCAAACAAGACCAAACCTTATTCTAGGGATCTTACCAGTAACCCACTATAGGCATCTCTTCCTCATTACCTCCCCATTGGGTCCCCTCCTCCCAGCTCCACCTCCTGGTTTCTTAAAGGAGCCATGCCTCATAAGCAGCCATTCCCAAATACAACATCTCCTCCTTTCTCCACCAAATCTGGATTTCCTCCCCAGGTTGCAACTGCTTAAGGCCCAGAACATTCAGCCTTAAATTACGGTCCAGTAACAGCTTCTCTGTACCTAAAAGTGTAACATCATTAAAGTTTGATATTGTACAGCCAACCCTGCAAGGCATAAGTGGTATTTTTTTGGGTGTTTGCAGAGGTGACGTTCTCTAGTTTCCCGAGTTTGAGGCAGGCACAAGTAGTAAATGGTGCAACCGGTAACAATGTGAGCCCCTCTGAGACAATACATAAAATGTTGGTGCTCATCACTTACAGAGAAGGAGCGCAGACATGAAGCACAGCTTTCGAAGCTGGCTTGCCATGGCGTAGTCCCCGGAAAAGGGTGGGGGGTGAGATTCCAAAAGGGGAAGAAGTCCAATTGAGGGAGACCTAACTAACAACTACTGCAGGAGTTGGTAACCTTTCAGAACTGGTGTGCTGAACCTTCATTTATTCACTCTAATTTAAGGTTTTGCATGCCAGTAATACATTTTAATGTAATGCATTTTTTAGAAGGTCTCTTTCTATAAGTCTATAATATAGAACTAAACTATTGTTGTATATAAAGTAAATACAATATTTAAGAAGTTTCATTTAAAATTAAATTAAAATTAAATTCAAATGCAGAGCTCCCCAGATCGGTGGCCAGGAACTGGGTAGTGTGAGTGCCACTGAAAATCAGCTCCCGTGCCGTCTTCAGCACGCGTGCAATAGGTTGCATACCCCTGAACTACTGGAACTATATACAACTGACAGAAAGTATGTACAAATGGCAGATAACGGAGAAGTTCACTTAGAAAAATTAAGAGTAGTAAGGAACAGGAGGTGCTAACTTTGTCCATGAAGTGGTAAAAAGGAACTGGAATAGCATCAACCCACACAGCTTTTTAAAGCCTCAGACGCACCATGCAGTCAACACATGTGTGGGACAACAGACACTACTACAAACAGTTCCGGTTCCGGCGCATGCACACACACATCTGGAATCCATATAGGTCCCATTACTTGAAGAAGTACACATGGCAGCATCTACTCAAAGAAGACTCCTTCCAGTTTTTCCACATCCTTCTTGTAGTGTGGGGCCCAAAACTGGACATAATACTCCAGATGTGGCATCACAAATGCCAAATAGAGAAGAATGATCACGTCCCTTGATCTGCTGACAATGCTCCTACTTATACAGCCCAAAACACTGTTAGCCTTCTTGGCAACAAGGGCACACTGACTCATATCCAGCTTCTCATCCACTGTAACCCCTAGGTCCTTTCTTGCAGAACTGCTGCCTAGCCACTCGGTCCCTAGTCTGTAGCAGTGCATGGGATTCTTCCTAAGCGCAGGACTCTGCACTCGTCCTTACTGAACCTCATCAGAGTTCTTTTGGCCCAATCCTCTAATTTGCCTAGGTCCCTCTGCATCCTATCCCTACCTTCCAGCATATCTACCACTCCTCCCAGTTTAATGTCAGCTGCAAACTTGGTGAGGGTTACAATCCACACGATCCTCCAGATCATTAATGAAGATATTGAACAAAACCAAGACCAACCCTTGGGGCACTCTGCTTGATACCAGCTGCCAACTAGACATAGAGTCATTGATCACTACCCATTGAGCCCAATGATCTAGCCGACTTTCTATCCACCTTATAGTCCATTCATCTTCGTTGTCTCTGTCTTGAAGGGCAACAAATCTGCAAGTATCCTTCCCCTTTTACCTGACTTACGGCAAAATGGAAGTCCCTATGATGCTGCTCTCTAAGCCTTGGATGATCATTTTAGTCCTCTACTAAATGTTGTTGCTGAATGCTTCAAGGTCAAGTTCAGTGGTACCAGAGGAGGGTATAGTCTACAAATGGAATAACAAAGGCTGCCTTGGAGAAGTAGCTTACATTTGCAGTCCTACCAGTGCCCATAGCACATGCATATAGTATGACACAAGGCCTTAAGGGGGAATAGAGGGAGGAAATGATGTACGACAACTCTATTGAGAACGCAGCTCTCAGGCTGTTCTCTCAGTGGTACCTGGTGTGCGTGACCTTCACATCTCATAGCTGTGACAGCCTGGCACACGTGTGATTCATGGCCATGATTAGTGTTAGGGCTATAACTATGCAGGTGTAGATGCTACATGGTCACATCACTTCTCACAAAATAAACACAAACACACAGTGAGGAAACCATAGGATGGATTTAAATGAGTTGAGTAACTTTGAATTTATGCTGGTATATCTAAGATCAGAATATAGCCATAAAGTGTGAGGGCAGTTAAAATGTTTCTTTTAACTTTTACTGATATTTTTCATTAAAGGTAAAGGGGATACCTGCTCAAACTAATAATATCTTATATATCTTGGTACAAAGATAAAAGAAATCTTCTTACCCATATCTACTCTCTCTCTCTCATACAGTAGATATGAGCAAAAAGTTTTGACTTTCCCAATTCATTCTTTTGGAAACTAAGCTAGTTTAAACCTTCAGTAAAGTGATAATCATAGTATACATTTAAGTTCTGAACTAGTCATACAACAGAGTGAAGGTTGAGCTTATTAGATTCTCTTCAGCACACATCAATTATACACACCATTGAAGGTGATGTAACTATGATTCCAGCTAATTAAGTCTGTACTATTAAGATGGAGTGCTTAATAAGGCTTAGCATGGGAGAATCAAGTTCATTGTCAATCTCTTTTGTAATAATATGTTTCACTTCTAAGCAGTCAACATAGCTGTGATTTGCAATGTTACCAACTTTCAATGCATTTGAGTGCTTTTTGTACAGGTTTTTAATAATAATAATTAGGATAGAAGCTCTTGGGGTGGCCAGATGTGTGTCTTTTGTGTTAACATCATTATTGATATTGTAATGAAAGATTCTCTAAAACCCAATAGGGAAAACACTTGTTTTGTATTCTACTGAGTCTAAATTTTTCTTTGTGTTTTGTTATCCATAAGAAGGAAAGCCTGACTAGTATACCGGAAATAGAACTATTTTATCAGACCTCACTGAGTGATGTTACCCATTTAATGACTGGCATGGTCTTGTAAGAATCACATGAAGCCAAAACTTTTCAAAAGTTTTGTCTTCTGTTTTCTACTCCCTATCACATCACAGTCCTCACTTACAAATATACATACAAACTCATGACTAATATTAAGCCTGTTAAACAGTAGGCTGTTGCAGTATAGAGAAGGCCACAGCAATTTTCTGGTATCATTCAATCCTTAGATATAAAGATGCCAGGGTATAATGGATACTGATGATTACTTAATTTGGTAATAATGCAACAAACACATACCGTGCAATAGCAATAGTTTACTTTAGGTAGGTCTGAAGGTCATTATGTTGTTCACTTTTATTATCGGTCCTATTTAAATTGAAATTTATAATCTTTGACATTGACTTCAAAGGGAGTAAGATCTGATTTGACAGTAATGTCCATTCCAGTGTTCTCAGGCATTAGAGTTTCCTATCACCAGTTATTCTGAACAGTACAATTATTCTTGCTGTATTCATATGGACAGTGAAATATATTTTTAAAAAGAGTTCCATTCTGACAAATCAGTGAGCAAAAAATGGCACTCCCTTTAGTGCTGCACAACCAATACAGCAGAGAGAGCAAGAGCGAGCTGGGAATGGGAGGAGGAGGGGAGGATGCATGCATTAGATTCTGTTCCTTTGTGTGCATCAACAGAATTGTTTATTAAGGTCCAAGAAATTACACCTGAAGAAACACCCAATGAAGGCTATTTGAAGACAATGGGCTTTCACAAATATAAGAGAGGGCCCACTTTAACCTCAAGAACAACACTTTCAGTGACCATTGAGGGGACTAACACAATTTGGTTCTTTTGACACACACAATCTTCTAACAGAGGTAAAGAAGAATTATTCTATGCCTAGTTTTGGTCTCTTACACTGGTTTAAAGTTTGGAGTAACTCACTGAAGTTATACTTCTATGAAACATGTAAGAGAAAGAAGAATCAGATCCAACATGGTTAGGAATTCTTTGGGGGAATCTCTTAGAAGGGGTTAAATTAGAAAGGTCTTTTGAAAAGATATTACTGTGATTTAAATCCTTAAGGCTGCATCCTTAGCTGGGGTAAAATGGTGCGCTCCACTGAAGTCTGTGGTGCTATATTGATTTACAACTGAGGATGTGATACTAGTAATCTCCACTTTAATAACATCATCAATACACAGTGAATTATATTTGTATATTTAACTCTTTATTGAAAATGTCTTTATCATAAGTCCCTTACATCCAGTGATCTTGGGGTTCTTTATGCATTTTCATGAAGATTGTGTAGACTTGCAGCCCTCAATTAAATATTATTTCAGTAACTTCTTCATGACAACATAGGATCCAGCATTGTCTTATTTATCCTGTGATTAATACAAATGTTTTAGTACTATTCTACCTTATGTTTAATAGGAACTAATAATTATACCTTCAAACATAAATATAATGTTACAAAGACATCCTGTTTAAAATACAAAGAATGCAAAATCCTTCTATCAAGCTTTAGATGACAAATTAACATTCAACTCTTGTCACTAACAGAGTGACTAATTATGCCCAGCCAGGCACAACAGAGATAACAGGTGTCTGTGATAAGGTCATACAGAGGGCTTTATATTCTACTTGAATGAGAAAGTGATTGTTGTAACACTCTGCATAGCGACACCCAGCCACAAGCAGCATGTGTATTTTGAAAATGCTAATGTTTCTAAACATGGTGCTATCAAATGAAATTTTTTTTCCAAGACTATCTTAGAGTTTCTGATTAGGATGCATACATAAAAATAAATGAACACAGATATTCCCAAACAGAATCAGTCTGAGCAATATTAACACACTTTATATTATTTAATTTTGGTATTCCTTTTAGGCAGTCACCACTTAATACTGGTCACATGAAAGCTGACACTCAAAAGGATACACGGTACCCTGTACATTATTTATTCTTCTGGTCAGAAGGTGCTAATGTTATAAAAATAACAACAGTAACCAATACCGTATTATTCAAAAATTGAGTGTCTTTGGTTTTGCTATTAAAGTTGGAGTGGAGATGTATTTAAGTTAACAATTATCTCCAAGAACTCAGGGAAGACAGTTGAGGTCTCAGAGGACTGGAGAAGGGCAAACATAGTGCCTATATTTAAAAACAGGAACATAGATGACCTGGGGAATTATAGATCAGTTAGTCTAACTTTAATACCTGGAAGATAATCGAACAAATTATTAAATTACATTATATTATTATCAAATTATTAATCATTAAATTAATGATAAACTAAACTATTAAATTATTATTAAACAATCCAATAGTAAACATCTAGAGGATAATACGTGATAAGGGATAGCCAGCATGGGTTTGTCAAGAATGAATCTTGCCAAACCAACCTATTTTCCTTCTTTGACAGGGTTAATGGCCTAGTGGATATGGGGGAGTAGTAGATGAGATATATCCTGATTTTAGTAAGGCTTTTGACATTCTCACATGGCTGTCTCAAACAAACTAGGGAAATGAGGTCTGGATGAATTTACTCTAAGACCACTAGTTGAAAAGCAGTACTCACAGAGTAGTTATCAATGGTTCAATAGCAAAATGAGAGGGTGTAGCTTTTGTGTCATATAGGGCTCTGTCCTGGGTTTGATACTATTAAATATTTTCATTAATGACTTGAATAATAGAGTGAAGAGTATGCCATAAAATCATAAAATTTATGGTTGACTCCAAGTTGTGAGGTATTGCAAGCACTTTGGAGGACAGGACTAGAATGCAAAATGACCTCAACAAATTGGAGAATTGGTCTGAAATCAACAGGAAGAAATTCAATAAAGACAAGTACAAAGTACTTTGCTTCAGAAGGAAAAAGAAATCAAATGCATAATTACAAAATGGAGAGTTACTGGCTAGTAATTACTGGCTCGTAAACTGGCTAATGGTAATATTATAGAAAAGGATCTGGAGGATAAAGTGGATCACAAATTAAATCTGAGTCAATGATGTGATGCAGTTGTGGGTTGGACAAAATACCTGTCAAGGATAGCCACATATCTTAGGTATTTATAAGGTGTCTATTTCCTTGATATCTAGAGTACTCCTTATCCCAGGTACTAAGAGAGTGATACAGTACCTCAGACATTCAAAAAGCATCCTTGTCATTCAGTTTTATTAAAGCTTTCATGCATTTTAAAAAAACCTATAAACTTTTATGATTTGACTTGGTTGGGACTAGTAATGTTTGTTGTCTGCAAATAGACTCTCTTGTTCTGGAAAGTTGTAATTATTTCTACTGAGACAGTTCTATTACATTCTCTTCATTTCATTATCAAGATGCATGTTCTCATATTTTAATATCCATGTCAATACTATGCTCCTGATTTTATAAATTACATTTAATGTTACTGAGATCCACAGTATTATTTTAAAAGCAACTATCAACACTGTTTTTGAACAATAACAGGACCAACATTATTCATACTTCATCTATGAGCAAGTTGAGATTTCAGTTTCTTAAATGAGAAGAGCAAACATAGATGATAGATCAATCTCCTCCTTGCACCCAACTGACTACCAATAGAATAAAAGATGCATATTGAAATACTATATGTCAAATTAAGAAAAACCCCACACGAGTTGTAGAGGGTACTGAAAGATGCGTGTGTGCATAATGCTGGAATACATAAGATAAGAAGTTTGTGTGCTTATGTATATACCTATATACAAAAGCAAGAGGTTTATCATTTGAATTTATAGATTTGTTTGGAAAGGGAACAGTGAATATAAGCATTCAATATTCTTTTTCTAATTTGTATGCTAGGAACCTCTGTGATGACTCTGTCCATGGTTTCAAAAATTTTCCAAGCAGGGTAAACCTCTCCTGGGATTCTGAGAGAGCTCTCCTTCTTCCACTGAGAATGGAGATGAGTCACAGGAATACGAGGACTTTTGTTTCCTCTGAAGTGATTTTTCTTTTTCTTTGAATGTTTTCATTCCTCCTCTTCTTTTTTGGACTTTTTTGACTGTGATGCTGGACAGAGAGGAATGGTGATGTACCATCTTCCCTGACTGTATCCTTTCCTGAAGCACTTGGAATCCTGAACACCTAAGCTGACCCTATTCATTTCAGAGTCAAAAAGGTTCATGGACCTAGAATAATTTTATAATTGATATGTCTTTGCAATCAACTTCTGAAATAAAAACCTAATGAACTCAATCCAACTCTCATTAAAATCAATGAATATAATATGATTGGATCCAGCCCCCATATTATATTTATTCCAACATTAATTACTGTTGGAATAATTTTTGACAGAAAATGCCATTTCTGGAAAGTCAAAATTTTCCATAGGAAAATTTGATTTTGCTGAAGTTTTTCAATTTTTTAAATTGGGAAAATTCAAACAAAATATTACATTTCTTATCAGTTCAAACAGCATCGAAATAAATGACAAAGTGGTGTGATGCTTCATGGGAGAGATTGCATTGCATCCTAAGAGATGTAATACAGCCAAGGTGTTGAGTTCATAAAAGAGAATGGGGTCATCAGGCCTCGAAACTATAGTGAGGCAACACACCACAATAGGGAAATGTATTTTAATGTTGAATTAACTCAAAATTAAATATTTCAAGTCAGTTCAACAATCCTGTCTCCTGCTGATTAAGTGATGTGGTGCATCATGGGAGATGTAGTCTGGCCTGGGAGCCCTACAGAAGAATGGGGGCAAGAAGGGTACAAATTACAAAACCCATGAGGCAATGTTACTTAATAGAGAAATGCAGTTTAATATTAAATTGACTTGGAACAAAGTGTTTTGGGTCACTTCTACAAACTGAAATGAACCCATTTGATTCAGGAATTTGGGAATATTTAGTTTTGATTGAAAATGCAAAATTCAAACATTTTGCCCTTTCTCAACTCAAAGTTTTTTGGAATGTTTTGTTCCATAAAAAATTTGAGGCTTCAGTTGTTTGTCCTGATTTGTGACAAAAATAAATGTTGAAATATGGGAATTTCCTATGGGATGGAAATTCCAGTTTTTGTCCAGTTCCATTCATTAGCATTATAATGTCACATTTTGTTAAATTTATGAATCTGATTGAAGACAATTTAACATACCATGGGTCTGATCTTGCAAGATGTTCCATGGTAGTGGACCCACATGCCACTAATGTCTTCATTTTGGCTCCATGGTAAATGAGAGGAGAAAAAGCAGGGCCTACGTTACTAACAGCAGAATTTTTCAAATATGATACTTGTTTTTTAGGTAGTGGACAGCATTTCCCCAATAAATATTTTCTCACTAAAATATCTTTCTTGGAGAGAAAGAGTTGGGAGGCAAAAGGTGCAGAGTTTTAATGTGGGCACTGCCACTGGTTTGCCTAGTGTATCTGCCTCTGTTTCCCCATTTCTAAAAAAAGTAATTAAAATAATATGTACCCACTAAACTCACAGAAGTATTGTGAGAGCTAATTCATTAGTTTTTGAACAGTGTTTTGCACAGCTACAGCAATATTATAATTGCTAAATATCAGTATTATCAGCAGTTGGTTTGAAGAAGGTCTTGCACTATAAAGCTACCCGGATGCATCAGTGATCTCGAAGCTGAGATCAAATTCAATTAATTTTGTGGGAATAATCCCATTAATTTGCACTTTCAGCTATTTCTCTGCTTTATAAAACACTAAATGAAAACAAGAAAACATAAACAATGACTTAATATGTGAGGATTTGCATCAGTTTTGATAAAGAATTAGGTTGCTGCTCTATGATTTTCTCCTTTTCATAGATTTAATTTTAATTAGCCTCAGTCTAAGGGTATATCTACACTGCATGAAAACCCATGGCTGGCCCATGCCAGGCAACCTGGCTTCGCAAGACTGTGACTGTAGAGCTTTCACTGTAGTGTAGACTTCCAGAAGTCTACAAAGCAATGAAACAACCATGTAGCCTGAGCCCAAGTCAGCTGGCATAGAAACAGTTCAATAAACTGAAAGACCAGATGGTCTCAGCCTTTGGGGAATTTTCTACAACTTAGGAGAAAGTTTTGCTTCTTCTAGGTAAGACAGCTAACTTGGGAAAGGGAACGGAACAGTGAAAATTTAAAGATTATTTATATTTCAAAGAGCTCTGAAGACTGATTTCTGATGAAAAACTACAGAAGATATGGCCTCAGGGAGAAAACAAAAAGTAGTTTTCTTGATGACTCTTTTCCAAAAGTTTTTGGACACTAACATATTAAAAAGGTTAAGGTTTTGACAGCAATATGTCCCATCTTAGTACATGGAAACTAAAGTTATCTATTTATGTACTGCTTAATTAACACTTAATTGTTAGAAATCAATCTGACATCAGCTGAAAAAGCAGAAACAGTTTTTCCCTTTTTGTCTGGATTTATTACTTACTATCATTTGACAAATAACTTACAAAAGTGATTAACGACTACAATGTCATTTTAAAAGGTTGAACCTTTAAAGAATCAAATTAATCAGTTATAGTATACTATTTCTTTAGTTCAGTAGCTGTGCTGATGGATGGATATATGACTAGGTGTAATTACTGTACATTTTAAAGTCTTTTGAAGGGAAATTTTGCACAGTACATTTCCTTTTCCATTTACTTACCGCTTTATTTGAAAAAGCACATCAAACTTACTAAAGAGATATTGACAATTTTTTTCTTATACATTTTTTGTTCCTAATAAATAGAGTGCAACCTTCTGTTTTAATTGTTAAGATTACTATAATTTAATGGAAAATTAAATTTTCCAGGAGGTAAAAGTCTATGTTGCTTGGAAAATGTGAAAGATGCCCTTACTCCTTTAAAAGAAATGCATCCTTTTATAAAGTAGTAACTCAGCTGCAGCTGGAGTCATTCAGCTATTTTCTCAGCTTCCTAGACTCAAAATGAGATACTGACTGTAACTACTATAGCAGGGTATTGATGCTTGGGATGCATGTGTGCTTGTTATAGCCCTTAGCCCCTTAGAAACAAGGAGCTGTATTTGCAGGACACATGAATAGGAGCAAGAATGTGACCTACAGGAATCCAGATAAAAAGTTTCCAGCAGAAAGGAAATGAGCCAGGGTCAGAAACACTCTAGTATGGCTACACAGTACCCAGGAATGGCTACTGAAGGGGAAGGATGTATCCTCTCAACTGTCAGAAGCTGGGCTACCATGTAGTTAGGGTATGTTCTTTTTCCTCCCAGGAATTTGGGAAAGCCACATATTCTGAGCTTATTTGCTCTGGGTTTGGAACTACTACTTGTATTTTGTAAAACTGTGCAAGCAAAGGCAGTGATAGGATATCTGAAAATATAAGTTCTTTAAGTTGGCACTTCTACTCATGTCTCCCTACAACTTTCCAATCAGTTTAACCAAAACCAGGTGAAGTTATTGACAGTGAATTTTTTTAACCAAGTGAGAACACAGATTAAGAATGTTCTGTGGTGATAATTCCAGTTTACCTGCAATGGTTCAGTGTATTCTCGCCATCCTGTGTGCGACGTTCTCAGCACAGTCATAAAAAAGGCTAGAAAACAGCTCAAAATTAATGAGACTATCAGCATTAGGAAAGGGAATGACATCTAGTCAGTGGGAGCAAGGGTAAAAAAAGCGGGGGCTGTGGCGCTTATAGTGCTTTGGAGAATAGAATAAGGGTTGCTGACAGGGGCAGGGTGTAGTTTTCCACCACTTTCAGCATACGTAACAGTGGAGACGTGAAAAGGAGCATCTTCAGGAGTCTATTCTACACTCCGGTACTATGACCTGTAAGTGCTAAGAAGTCAAGGAATAAAATTAAATTATTGCATGCCTCATCCCACTGATGGCCTGAGGAGTGTTACAAGGGTGGCACATGATCCCAAGTGGGTTCACTGGCAAGAAAGAATATCTATATAATCTTGTATGACATTATACATCAAAATGAAGGTACCCAACAGATAACAGCAAGTCTTGATGTAAAATGTGGCCATTTAACAACTAGTGCAGATAATACTGAAATTCAAACGTGGAAACAAATGAACAGGCTGGAGTTAGTCTACAAAGGGCTTCACAACTTTTAAAACAGAGACTGTAACAAAACTAAAGCCATATTAACTTGAAATAATGAAGATCTACTAAGGACAAACATTAGAATTTTGATAAATCCAGTGGTGAACTAGAGGAAGTGCTGACACAATTTGTAGAGCATTGACCAGCCAGTATATTGTCTCTCATATTTAATAACAAACATCTGTATACTGAAAGGCATGTGGCAGCCCCAGTGAGATCATTGCAGTACAGTCAATGTTGGCAGAACAAGGCACGAGACAATTGCAGGCAGGCAAGAGTTTTAGTCCAAACCCCAGGACAACATAATTCATAAGAAATGTCCTGGCTTTTCAGGGGATATACTGCAACAGGAGTGGGCAAACCTTTTGGCCTGATGGCCACATCAGGGAATAGAAATTGTATGGCAGGCCACGAACGCTCACAAAACTGGGGTTGGAGTGTGGGGTGGGGGGATGAGGAGCTTGGGGTTCAGGAGGGAGTTCTGGGCTGAGATCGAGTTGCTCGGAGTGTGGGAGGGGGATCAGGGTAGGGCAGAGGGTTGGGGCATCAGGATAGGCTCTGGGGTGCAGGTTCCAGGTGGCATTAACCTCAAGCGGCTTTGGGAACCAGCGGCATATCCCTTCTCTGGCTCCTATGCAGAGGTGCCAACAGGTGGTTTTGCATGTTGCCCCATCCACAGGCACCACCCCCTGCAGTTCCCATTGGAGCACTGGAGGGGGCCATTGGAGCACATAGGATCCAGAAGAGGGCCATGCCATGGCTTCCTGGAGCCATGTGGAGTGGCCCCCGACTCTGTGCCCTGAATGGAGCACCTGAGAGAGTCAAACCCTGGACCCGGTGGGAGCTTGTGGGCCGGCTGAAAATGGCTAGTGGGCCAGATCGAGCCTGCAGGCCATAGTTTGTCCACCCCTGCACTGCAGCAAGAGTTACAAAAGTCCAAATCAGACTAAGTTGAGAGTTGCTCACCCACTTATACTGATCAACGGGCCTATATGCAGAGGTCTTCCTAGCCCAAGTTCCAGGCATCATGTCCCTTCCCTGCAGAACCTCAGACCCACTTCCCTAATGAAGCCTGGCAGTCAGCCCCTTCCTTACATGAACATTTAGTTGTCCTTTTATCCTCTTGGTAGAGCAGGTATATATATTTTGCCATGTGATGCAACATGGCAAAAATAACGCTACCCAATAGCAGGCTAACCTAATCTGCAAAATAAAAACTCTCTCATAGCAAAATGTGGAATCACCATTCATATACCTGATAATATTGTAGGTTTAACACCAGGGTAGTGGGAGAGGGGAGGAGAGAGGTGCAGCACATCGTAAAAGAAGTAGGAAATCCACTACAAACATTTGAGGGTGGAGATGTCAGTAGCAGCCCCAAATGGGAAAAAAACTAAAATCAGAGAATGACAAAGTCTGAAAACAAATACACTGTATAGTAAAGATTACTGCACAACAGTGGACGGATAATAGATAATTGCAAAGTATTCTACTATTGCTTTAAGATGCAGCTCAGTCAACAGGGAGATTTTCTTTACTAAAATGTGATTTGATTGATTTTCATTTTGCTAGTATATGTTAGTATTCTACTGCATACCCTCGGAGGCATGTGCTGGACAAATTATAGTTAATAAGGTGGTTTTTCTGGACCTATTGTTCTTGCAAGCCATGAAGGGATTATATGGCTATTAAAAAGCCAATGGCTGCACAACAATATTTCTAAAAGCAGATGCCAATACTCCCACATCCTCCACCCCTGAATAGAGGTCAGACTTTAGAAAGCGAAGTATTGATCGTTTTTTCTTTTGTAAATGCCTTTTAAGATGGAAATTTGAATTCTCTATGTTAAAATCGACAAGAGGAGTATATTTACAGTAGCTGCTGATTCTTGTTCTTTTATACCAGTATGCGCCTTGTGACTTTTTGACACTGTATGAGATTAAAAGTTACATAAAAATAATGGAACATTAGAAAGAAAAAGTGAATTCACTCCAAACTGACCAAAAAACTCTGGAGCTAACCTAAACATCTAGAAAAAAATATGAGTAACATTTTTCCCTGCATTGGCCATTAGCCTTAGTAACATGTTAATTTATGTTCAAGAATGCTACAACTTGCTATCACATAAATATTTCTCACTACAGCTATGCCAAAGACTAGAACTTTGTAAAGTATTTATAATAAACCAATTATTATCTATATTTAACTCCTGTTTTTCCACCTGCGAATTGTCCATAAACAGACTTCAATTTCTATGAAATATATTCATTATTTGAACTATTCAATCAGTAGTTTAAACTAATCTATTTCAAGGCACGTTGCTGAAGAGCTATTCCCACTGGAGATCTTGGAATCTTTGCCATTCATAATGTACTAACCGTGCTGAGTGACTGGTAACCTAAATCACATGGTATTCTTTTTGCTCTCTGGTTGATGACTCTCAAACCCACAAAGATCTTTTAGATGACCACTGAGCACTTCCAGCCCAGATATTAATGTGCATACATATTTACACAACTGTTTGCAAGACTATTTTTCTGCCAATGTTCTTGAGAACAAATATTTGCACACATAAAAATTCAAAGAAAGCACATTGAAGGAGTCACAAATACCACCTAGTTCTTCTTCAGCTGACCTGAAGGTGATGCAGCAGGTGACCTGAAGAATAGATCTGTGGAGCTTGAAAGTTTGTCTCTTTCACCAACAGAAGTTGGTCCAATAAAAGATATTACCTCATCCACCTTATCTCTTTCCTATCCTGGAATCAACATGACTACAACAACACTGCAGACAACAATGGTTGATTCTTATAGGCCAGTGCAACATATGTTTGACACAGCCAATAAGATAGTTATTTGTTTCAGCCTCTCTACCCAAATTGAATGTATTGAATGTTTCAGCGAGAAAACAATTTGGCAAGTCAAGAACTACATCAAGGTATACAACAAAATTTCATTTTCTACATGCTACAATAGTAACTGAAGCAGAAAGAAGCAGTGTGCAGTTACTGTTTGCTCTTGATTCTGATGGAGTAAAGCTAGCATATCAAGAGTGGCCACTAATGGAACATGTCTTTCTTATACTCAGTCCCTTTGAGACAGCCACTTGTGATATATTTTCTGATAATCTGGTATAAACCAGGTCATTCCCCTTATCAGACTTCTGAAATGCTATTTGAGCATGCTCAAAAAAATCATTTAGGAAAAGTCAAGTTCTTAATGCTATATTCCTGACTGATTCCATGCAAGACAGATTCACATAAGTGAAAATCATTAGTTTGGTATAATCTGAGCAATATGTCTTGGATTAGCAGCACTCAAAATCACACTTTAAAAATATACAAATGTTGATCCATCTCAGTTATAAACAATTATACTGAGAAGGAAATGTCTCAGCCACTTGGTTTACAGATGCTATACAGGGGTTGACATACAAAGGAACAGCTTTGTTCACTGCTGTACAATTTCTGGACTCTGGTTGTGAAATCTGATTTATATAGCAACTGAATGGGTGTATCTCAGTGACAGTACTTCAGTTCACAAGTCCTTGTATTGTAATTAGCTGTCAACACTTGTTAGCCAGAATGTGATAGTTGATATGACCACTGCCCAGTAACTTAATAATCTAGTGAAATTACTATGAATATGTAAATCTCTCCACTCTATTGGCTTCAATAATTCCTTTTTTTGTTGGCTCCTGTACTCAGGAACAAATAATTTTATTATTAGAATACTCAAATACAACAAATAAATTTAATTTGACTTCTCAATTCATGTAAGAAGTAGTGGTTAATGTAATCTAAGTCTTTATTAATTCTAATGCTGCAGTTGTTGAGAGGTCTTTTTGTATAATTTATGTTGTACTTGATTAAATACTGCAAAACCGTTTGCTGAGCAAAAGGACCTACGAAAACTGAGTAATAAAAAGAATTTGGACCTTTATCATGTATACAACCCTCTGAATATAAATGCACCATTGGAGAGATAATCTATGAGAAAATGTGAATTCTGGCTAATAACCAAACATTGTGTCAATTTTACTTTATTAGCTTTGAAGAACATAATTAGTGTTGACAAAAAATCTCACTAGTGGCTTGAAGGCAAACAAACAGGTGGATAATTAACACATCAATTGCTAGGTGGTTAATATTGTATATAATGTCTACATAATATTTTGATGAGTTTTCAAAAGTTTTTATTAGACTTTAAATACATGCTGAAGAATTCATTACAACTGCTCAACTTGAAAATATTAGCTACATCATTGTCATCTGCTTGTATTTTTCAAAGAAATGCTGAAAGAAGGAAAAGAGCAATGTTTCTGAACGATGGCACCGAGAAAGGAAGTAGGAGTGAGAGTTCAATAACTTGTGACTGGTCATTAGAATTGAAGTTATGCAAATATTCATGTTGCTTTTGACAATGTGAAAGCTGAATTCAAATTGAGCATAATTTGAGTAGATTTCTTTTATTACTGAATGTTATTAACTGAATGTTATTAACTGCACAAACTGCTCCTTCTTCTCAATTCTCTCTGTGTGTATCTGACAGCAATATTTGCTCTTCACTGGAGTATTTCTCTATGAAATCCCAGCAAAGTTCAAGTAATGATACACAATGAGGGACAATTTTTTCTTTTATTTTACTAGTGGAGGGATAAGCCTGAATTATCATAACACTAAGGTCATGGGCCTGATCTGCCACTGTATTCTAAATCTACTGGAACAGCCACTAAAAACGTTAGGCTCCTATCTCTTTGGGAAGGGGAAGGAGGAGGAGGAAGGTGGGAGGAGATTATGTTGAATCATTCCTACAAATGGTATGAATCCTCCAAGTGAACACCAGCTTCAAAAAAATGTTAGGGTGAAATCTTGGCTCCACTGAGTCTTACCATTTACATCAATGGGGCCATGATTTCATCCTCACACTATATCTCAAAAAACAAAACAAAAAACCAACACCTGATTAAACCTATCATTTTTTATATTTGGCTTATGACATTAACTGCTAGCCATCAACATGCAAAATAAAAATCCCCTCTTCTACCTCCCCAAAGATTTTATGTTTAACTTTGTTGTTCTTGTACAATCAGAAAAAGTGTATGTAGCATGTTTAGCTACTCAAAGTCTTCCATTTAATTGGCTAAATGTGCTCATCCTCTTGAAACAAGTAATTTTCTCGTTTCTTATAGTTAACAGTAATTTTTATCTCAGCAATCTGTTTCCAAACTCTTGACAAAAAGAATTCTAAATTCACAGTCTTAACTAAGGTTTTTGCCACTGTCATACATGTCTTCCTGTACAACTTTTATCAACACATGGTAGTGAGTATAATATATAATATTTAAAGCTGCTGTTGTACTGACAGCTATATTGATTGTGTAGCTTGGCTTTCTGCAATAACAGAATTATATATTTTTAACACTAATACATTTTTAATATCAGATGTTGTACTGATACATGTAACACAACTTGCAATGTGATTTTAATTGCTGCCATTGTGAACTTTTGACATAATTTTAAAAAGAAAACTCCCACATCAATATTGCCTGTAATGACAGCTCCATACCCCGCTTTAAAAAAAAGATTAATTGAGAGTAGAATCTATGACGTACCTGCAAGGCATAGTCACGCCAACTTAAGAGCTCCATTGACTAACTGACATTTTCTGAAAAAGAAAATGGGCTTCAACATGCATAAGAAACATGGGAGTGTTTTATCAATGAACTTGCCAAAATCTGTTGTTATTATTCAACAATAACAAAACAACCAAATATACAGGCTCAGGGAATCTAAATAGAATCAACAGCAGCTTTCAACAGATAGCAAAATGCAAAGCTGGAGCCTATATAGAGTAACAGGGTCTGTTCACTACAATAGTTTTCACTACATTAAAAATACAGCCAGCTTACTCCAATAGTACTTCTGTTGCAAATACAATAGTAAAATGTCTATTTTGTACTTTGAAATTAAACTTTTCATGGAGACACTTGCCAAAAGGATCCAATACAGACTGGCTATATCAACCACACCATACAGTCCTTAAGGGTTGAACATATGGGTTAAACATACTCTTACATCTATATGGAGACTTGCAGAGAAGCCCCTTCCAATGGATATTGGTTGAATTTGTTTGAGTGACTCTGTGTTGCAGAGGAGCTGTCCAGAAGGGTAAATGAGCAAGCTCAGACCTAATTCACGCTGAGTACTGAGAACAATTCGCTCCATTGGGTCAGTAGCTGCTGACTTTGGGATGAGAGGTGTTCGGGTGAGAGTACAAGGGAATGGACAGTGTACTGAGAAACAAAAAGACAAAAGGTAAGAAAGAGAGCTTTATTTCTGGCACCTATACTGGACACCCAGTTAAAAGTTTCTTTATGTGTAGCTTTGTTTTTTCTTTCAAGTTTTGTTTAAAAAAATTGTCTTTGGAAGCTCTGGAGTTTTCACTATAAACCCCCCAAATAACTTTTTTTTGATTCTCAGCACCAAAACCTCACATTTTTTGGTTGTGGAAAGGGAGTTAGTTTTTGCTTTTTTGATGAAAAACCTGAACTTTCCACTCTGTAGGAAAAAAACTTCACTTTATTTATGAACAAAAAAAGTTGCTGGAAAATTTTGTGACTAATCCTAAATGCAATGCAACTATAAAAGACATTTTGGCAGGGACGAAGCTAGTGCAGTAAGGTGACTGAGCAGGCAATGCCACATCTAGATTTTTAAAAAGGACTGTCCCTGAAATATAATAAGCTGCTAACTCCCTGAAAATTCCAGCACTGAAAAATTGGGTGTGTTTAGTTAGCTGCTACCCAATGCATCTTTGTCTTGAAGTGTGCTGTCTGCATTTCCTTCGGCTATGGAGCTGTGTGTCACCTTGTCTGCAGAGTATAAGCAGATGAGAGCACAAGCAATCCAAAGGCAAGACATGTCTGACAGCTTCTGCCACAGAGAGAAAAAAGAAGAGAGAACCAGCAATGAAGGAGTAAAGAAGCGTCTAAAGGTTAAACAATACTAATTTAAAGAGACAAATTACAGGGGGGAAATGAGGAAATGCATAAGCAACAGAAGAAAACATTAAAATCAAAAGAAAATAAATTCTAAAGGAAAAAGAGAAAAAAGGATAGAAGAACAGAAAAGCAGAGAATTTAAAAATGGAGAATAAACTCATACCAGAAGAGGAATAAGGGTTAAAGGGGAAAATGCTAAAGAGAGAGAGAGAAAGAAAAGAAAAAAAAAAGATGACAATCTGCAGTGATGATTTTGGATTTGGTCTGTTGACAAGTACTTCTCCATGGCCAGATGTGAAACTTTGTTTTGAGTTTTAAAGAGCTCCTATGAGCTGACACAATGAATACAGGCCATTTTCTAGGAGAGATTTTAAAGCTTCAAAACCTGGTGACACATAAGCCTCAGAATAAAAATGAAGAGTTTGAAGCCATTGACTCTGTGGGCATGCAGACTGAACACATGTATTGTCTTTTCTTAAAACAGAACTTTAGCCTCTGGGGACAGGATCCATCTGTTAGTAGTGTGTTAGTATACAGCTAGTAGAATGAGGCCCAAATCAGAAGTGCTGGGCCTCAACTGACTACTCTACTACAAATAATTAGAATAAGGACTGTGAGCAGCAGGATCCACAACCCTCATGCACCCCTTTTATAAGTAGCTACAGATCTGCTCTTCCTTTGTCCCCCATCCCTAATCTCCAAACCCCACAGCATGTTGGAGTGCTGTGAGCCATTGCAAAGCCTCTTTCAAAGGGCCCTGGAATCCTGCCCACCTAAGTAGTATAATCACACCATTTTTGTTGCAGACAATGTCCTCTATTTTACCCCTACAAAGCATTTTAACTAAATAGCACCAAACATCTCTCACGATGCTCAATGGTTATAAGATGGTTGAACTACAAAAGGAGTTCGTATGACTCCAATATCAATAGTGTAAGAAGAAAAATGGAAAGAGGTGAGATGAAAAAAGCTATAGGATATCTTGACACTGGTTGTCAGGAACCATATGAAAATTTGTTGTACCTGAGGAAAAGCTCATGATAGATAAGTTGCCCTTCATTCACATCTGTGGGCTTAGCTGCCTGTTTACCCTATCAAGATAAAGTTTGAAGTACTAATATGTATTTATGTTAGATACAACATTTGATTTATGATTTCTCTGTTTTCCTTATATTGTGTGTGTTACCTTTAAATAAATACAGGTGTTCAGCTCTATTGTAAGACATCTTCCTCCATTTCTGTAGTTGCAGACTGTGATTCAATCACTTCTTCACTCTCTCTTCGACAAAAATTAAACAAATTGAGCTCTGTGCAAGCTTGAAAGCTTGTCTCTCTCACCAACAGAAGTTGGTCCAATAAAAGATATTACCTCATCCACTTTGTCTTTCTAAGGTATTTTTTACCTCATCTACCTTGTCTTTCTAAGGTATTTGTCTTTTACTAAGTCAAATACCTTACAGAAATCTGAGCATATGATGTCAACAGTTACCTTAATCGACCAAATGTGATGCATATGCGTACTTGTATGCATCTGGCAAACTGAAGGAGTAACGTCATTGGCCCTGACTTTGCTTTTAACTACATTCTGGGTGACTTGAAATGCCTCCTTGTCCTCTATTTTTTAAAAATCTCATTTCTGGGTGGCGGGTATCATAGGCTGGGAGAGGCTGTGCCTCCCCAAACAGCCTGATGTGGTCTAGCCCATGCTCCACCCTCAGACCTCTTCCTGCCGTTTCTTCTCCCCTTCCAGGTTAGCTGGGGCGTGCCACCAAGACTTGGTGCTCCGGGACTGGGGTTAGGGGCCTGTGACTGCACCACCTGGAGCTTTGGGGTTGGGGTTAGGGGCCTGTCCGGCGCTCTGGGGCTGGAGGCACTCAGGTGGCCTGGGGCCATAATGAGGGTGCTCTGGGCTTCTGCAAGGGGAAAGGAGTGCAGAAAGAGAGTGTGAGGGGCAGGGCCTTGTGCAGAAGAGGCAGGTGCGGGGATTTGCCTCCCCCAACTGTCTGCTCACTGGCCTCTTATGATCTCCAGTGTTACTCATGGAATTCACCACTGGGGCAAGCACTACCTTGCAGGATAGGTACAACTGTAAATGTTCAATACTGTGCATCAGTACTTGCCCATGCACTTCACTGGAGTTACTCCTGATTTACACTGGTCCAGATTCTCCCCTCACTTACACCATTTCATGGGGAAAGAACTGACACATTCAACCACCAGGGACAGGGAGAGAAATTCAGAACTAGATAGACTTACTCCCTAGTCTGTTTTGTAGATTTGATTAGGGTTAGGTTCTCACACCAACACTAGTGAGACTATGAAAGAGTCAAAAGAAATCTGATGAGGTTCAGCAAGAACAAGTGCAGAGTCCTGCACTTAGGACGGAAGACTCCCAAGCACTGCTACAGGCTAGGAACCGAGTGGCTAGGCAGCAGTTGTGCAGAAAAGGACCTAGGGGCCACAGTGGATGAGAAGATGGATATGAGTCAACAGTGTGCCCTTGTTGCCAAGAAGGCTAATGGCATTTTGGGCTGTATAAGTAGGAGCATTGCCAGCAGATCGAAGGACGTGATCACTTCCCTCCATTCAGCCTCCTCTGGACTACTGTGTCCAGTTTTGGGCCCCACACTACAAGAATGATGTTGAAAAACTGGAAAGATCATAGCGGGAGGCAACAAAAATGATTAGGGGTTTGGAGCACATGATTTATGAGAAGAGACTGAGGGAACTGGGATTATTTAGTCTGGGAAAGAGGAGACTGGGGGGAGGGGATATGATTGCTTTTAACTACTCAAAAGGGGCTTCAAAAGAGGATGGATTTAGTTTGTTCTCAGTGGAGGGAGATGACAGAACAAGTAGTTATGGCCTCAAGTTGCAGTGGGAAAGGTTTAGGATAGATATTAAGGGAAAAAAAATCACTAGGAGGGCAGTTAATTCACTAGGAATGGGTTACCTAGGGAGGTGGTGGAATCTCCTTCCTTAAAGGTTTTTAAGATCACGCTTGACAAAGTCATGGGCTGGGATGATTTAATTGAGGATTGGTCCTGCTTTGAGCAGGAGATTGGACTAGATGACCTCCAGAGGTCCCTTCCAATCCTGATATTCTGTGATTCTAGGGAACACAGAGGAAGCAAGTGCTAGATCAGAGTATCAGGAACAGAGAAGGTCCATGAAGACTCCTTTTTAACTGCTGCTATAATCTGTTCTATATATTCTATGGCATTTACATGTTATGAAGTAACAAAATTTGCTTCTTAACTAAGGAAACTCAGATGTCTTTGCATCTTGGCATTGAAAGCCCAAACAAATTCCCATAAATAACAATGGAAAAACTCCCATTAACTTTTGTCAATAAGTGCAGAAGAATCTAGGTCTAGGTTTGTCATTTCCATTTATTTCCTTAGAGTTTTTTTCTGATTCTATTTGACCAACACATGCATTAACAAGCAGAAGGGTTCCTCCACATCCATATTTGATGTCTAAACAAAATGTTACCTTTGTCTCTGCTTTGCTTACAGACTAAACACTGCCATGCTCAAAAAGACAAAAACTGAAAAGGAAAATTACATAATGAGGTTTAACTACAAAATGGTATTATTTCATGTAGTGTCCTTAACTTTAAATTTCATTTACTCTCTGAGAAAAACTGCCCCTTCAAAGTGGTATATAATTCCTGTGAATAATAATGGCATATACTGATGTGCAAATAGGAAAAAAATCTCAAAATTTTGAAAATGCTTGATTATGTAAGATTAGATACACTTCTAATGTTTATAGGAACCAGCTCTATTCCTAATTAAGATATCCCAATTAAAGGATCTTAATAAAGAGAATTGGATTTTCACCATAAACAACCTGGATGATGAATGGTTTGAAATAAGCAATAAACTGACAGTATCTTTCATTTTATGGTAAAGTTCGAGGGTCTCTCTAGGGCCTGTTTTTGCAAACATTTTATACAGTGGGTAACTCTATTTGCATGAGTATTCCCACTGCAGACAGGCCACACAAGGGAAGGTTTCTGGTGCCCTTCATGTCCTGAGCACCTACAAAAGAGTGAAACACAATCTGGCTACTATTTAATGATTATTAGGTGGGTAAAATGCTTCATCAGTCCTTCCTCACAATAAAATAAGTGACAATTGCTTGGATTTTAAAAATATGTCTAAAAACTAGCATTATGCAGATTTTAGTTAGTCAATCCTTTTACAGAACAATTAAATAATTGCTTTGTACTCTGCTCTATACTGACTCTAATATTACCCCTATCATGGTATCACCTGAATGCCTTCCCTATGTTTTGATTACTCATTTGACTTCTGAGTGACTTTCACCCTTGTACAGAGAGTCAGCTGAGTCCCAGTTACACCCTAAAACCTTGAACAGGACTTGTATTGGCCTGCTGCACAAGGGTGAGTTTCACCATTCTTGAATGATTTATGATGATTTTCATAAATTATTTTCATTTATGAAATCATGAAATCATTTCATTTCAATCATAAATGATGATTTTTATGATGATGAGTTTCACCATTCTTGAATGATTTATGATGATTTTCAATTTACTGAATGAATTAATAATGAAGAAATTCTTGCTTTCCCTATGTGTCTATGGACAGTGATTTTATATTTTTTTATGTTATTTTAGATTTAGAATTCTTGACATATCATGCTAAAATGTTACATGTTGATGATTTTGACTTTTTCTTTGTGTTTCTCATTTTCATAACTAGAAATCATGTATAAAGTTGGTAAATTTATTTGTGTAAAATATATGTCCTGTTAAAGCAATTATTTTCATTTCTGGTGTACAGAATTTTTCTTAAAATCATAAACAGAAAGCACTGAATGTTTCAAGCAGCAAGTAGAGAATACTATATTCAGATATTTGTTAAAATGTTAATTTTTACACTATTACATAATTTAATTTAAACACACAAGAAATTTGTCAGTAATCATCTGAAACTCATAAAAGTTATTTCCAGCATAATTTGGAATAATTTTACTTAGATTTAATGTATAATTATACTGTAGCAGTTTCTTTAGGGGGGAAATTATTTGGTTCCTAGCCAAAATCTGCACTTAAATTAAGATATATTCTTGATTCAGACCTCCAAGCTGAAGTCAGCATGCTCTAATTAGTACACAGCTGTGGTAAATATTTAATATAAAACTAAATTAACATACTAATTTATAAGAGACAAAAGCAATGAAAAATCAGGATTATAACTGCCATCATGTTTTAAGGTGAACTACATTTTTTTTTAAAAAAAGCTCTTTTAAGATTTTAACTTATTAACAAAGATATACAATTAAAAGTACAGATAAACACAGTTAAAGGGTTTGCAACTTACTTTTCATCTGCCAGGATGTAAATTCCTACTATTGCCAGCATTTACTGCTCTGACCTGTCATTTCAATGTGCTGTTCACAACAGCAAATGTAGGCAGCATTTGAGCCATAAATTATAAACTACTCTCAGAAGTGCAGCACTGAGCTCACAACCTGGGTCAGGGAGGTAGGGGGAAAGAAGTGCCATGCTGAGAGTTTCTACCATATGTCCATGTCATTTTTTGCTCACAGTTGGGTGAAGACATCACCAAACTCTTCAGAGTTATAGAACAAGTTCATGTAATACATCTGTTTATCTCCTTGCCTATATTAGGCATATTTCAAAGTTCAGTTCTCTCATCCATTGCTTACTTCAAAGGGGCCTTATCATTTTGCAGGAAGTTTGTCCTCAGAGCATGATAGTGCTCCCAGTAAAAGGTCCCAGTTTCAGGGTTGATCCACTTAAGGTTAAGAATTTTTACTGTAATACTGCTCTTGAGAATATTGAGCAACATGTCAAATTTAACAGGAGAGAACCCCTACCTGTGGCAGATGTTTCTACGAATTGAGGAGATGTTAGAGGTGAAGATGCCACTCTCCTCAGGTTACTGCTAATGCTCTCTTAGGCGACCAAGGATTCCTGAGTCTTGTCCACTAAGCAGTGATTCAAGAGAGGCAAAGCACAGTAGAAGATTACAGGATCTCATAGATTAACAGATGACTGCTATAGAAGCAATTTGTTCCATTTAATGTTTATGCAATCCCAATATGTATCACATAAACTACCTTCAATTCTGTTGAAATGCTTATCACATCAGTTTGCAGGTTATAGACTAAAGATTTTGCCATGATAACCTTTGGGAGATACTGCACCCCTCCCTAACCCTAATCAGTTAACAGTTTTATCATCAACCTGAGAAAGAATTTTCAGCAACTCACTTGTCAATAATTGTGCTGGCTGTGGACCAAGTTCATCACCATTCTACTCCAGTTTTATGGTGGTGTAACTCCATTGGTTGCACACAAGCATAACATTGTGGAACAGGGTGGGTAAACTTTTTGGCCCGAGGGCCACATTAGGTTTAAAAATTGTGCGGAGGGCTGGGTAGGGAACGTTGTGCCTCCCTAAACAGCCTGGCCCCGCCCTCTATCCGACCCCCACCCACTTCCCGCCCTCTGACTGCCCCCCTCAGAATCTCCAACCCATCCAACCACCCCCCGTCCCGCTCCTTGTCCTCTGATTGCCCCCTCTGGAGACCCCCCCACTCTAACTGCCCCCGCAGAACCCCACCCCCTATCTAATCCCCCGTTTTTTGTTCCCTCACAGGCCCCTCCTGAAATCCCCCCACCCTAACCACAACCACCCCGGAACCCCACCCCCCATTTAAGCCCCCCGCTTTGTTCCCTAACTTCCCCATCCTGAGATCCCCCTCCAGCCACCACCCCTGGGACCTCACCTCCCCATCTAAGCCCCACTGCTTTGCTCCCTGCCTACCCCCACCCGAGATCCCCCCACCCTAAGTCCCCCCGCTGGAACCCCACTACCTAAGCCCCTCCACGTGCCCCTTACTTACCATGCTCATCCAGGTGCTCCTCCACCCAGCCTGGCCATGAGTGCGGGCACTGCGTCTCCTGGCGCTGGGCCCGGGCCCGGCCACGGGCCAGGGAGTGCAGGGCGCCACGGATCCCTCCCGACCCCCGGCCAGAGAGGGCGCAGGCCCAGCTCCCAACGCTCGGCCCCCAATGCTCGGCCCCGGCTCCCCACGCTTGGCCCAGCCCCCAGCCTGGAGCACGGGGACCCATGACACGCTGCGCTCAGCCAGAGCTCATGGGCTGGATAGAAATGGCCAGCAGGCCACATGTGGCCCGTGGAACGTAGTTTGCCCACTCCTGTTGTGGAAACTCAGTGGTAAATCAGGGCCAGAAAGTGCAGCAGAATGGTCTCTGGTTAACTGTTTGGATAGTTAACTATCACTAGATTTTTAACACCACCTACTACTTCTCAGCTTGAGAGGTTCTATCTACCTAATGTGATCAAACAGCATGTATATTTATAACAGCAGGATGAGCAGACCCTTCGGTTAGTCTGGAAAAAAAAAGAGCTAGCACCATGAGGAAAATGCACAATTATCTTTGTTTTAACCCATCCCTGACCATAGGAACTCAACCAACATTCTGTCCTGTTTCCTCATGATCTCCAGACCACTAAAAATAATGAGCTAGGCTCAGTGTCATCTGCTGAAAAACTTTTCTTACTAATTATTACTTACTAAAACTAAGATTTTCTTGTAAGACTAGTGTCTTGTTTGGGTTGTTTAATGATCCTCCCCAGGTCAAAGTAGGATAGCTGTACAGAGGGTAACATCTCCCAGTCTCTCATTATTCACCATAGCCACCCACACATAAGCAGCTGAACACAGAGTTATTTCTGTGGTCTGATATAAAATCCACAGAGCTAGTAATCAACTGAAAGTCGACTGGTGAGAGAGTTTCTGGTGGCTAGACCTCAACAAGTACTCTATGATAGTCCAAATTATAAAGTCCCTCTAAACCACTTTATCTGGATCTTCTAGGGTTAGCAGATATGCCTTCTGTTTTTAGGAGATAGAATCTGGGAGAGAACTGGTCTGGGTCTTGAAGGGGATTTATTTTCTCTTCCAGATATGCATACCTACATACACTTTCTCTCTATCTCCTCAACCATATCTCCTCAACCATACGTACACACGCGCTCACACAAAATCTGCTGAGTAAGCACTGATAACTCATTGTGGCAGATTTTTATTGTGACAGCTTGTTATTGCCATGAGGATATGAGAGAATTGTACATAGCCTCTGGTCAGAGGGAACTAGGGACAGGGAGGTCCCACTGGAAAGCTTAGGACTCTTGTTGATACATTGTAGGCTAAAGTTCATATTTTGTGGTGATTTGTTACCAGTGAAGTCAAACTGCATGAATGGGGTGCATTTTACACCATTTATATACCATGTGTGTATTCCATTTGGAATATACACAAAGATAAATGTGCACATCTACTCACTCCGTCTAAAGTTGTAGCCAAAATTATTTAACACAAGGTGAAAGATAAACCTCTGAAAAATAAGCAATCTAAAAACAGATGGCAACTCAAATTAAACATACCATAAAAGTACATGAAAAATGAAAATTCAAATGTTCTCTGTGTAAGCCTTATCCACAAGTATTGCATATTAAATGCTATTTTTTTTCAACTACGACATGTACATATTATAATAATTAGTATCGGTTAAATAGTATGCTTTCTGACATCTCTCTAGATGATAATGCTCTTTTCTGATTAGGAGTACTTGAGGCTTAAAGGACAGACCGTATCTGTAAATAACTATTCAGTTCAGTGAGTCTGATAATTACATTTGACATTGGCAGGTTATATTAACAGGAGCGTCAACTCTGTTGAATACTTTATACAATACTGGTCACCAAAGTGAACTTATTAAATACAGGATGTTTTTTGTGATGGATTCTCTTAAGGAGGTGGTGTTTTAAGTATCAATTCTTAGGCCTACTCTTTTCTTTTCCAGACAGAATTGCAGCATGTTAGTCAGTGAAGCAAAAGCTAGACAGCTGTTAACCTACTGTATGACCTGCACATACTGAATTAGCCATTGTGTTTTTCAATTCTGATTCATCAAACTTTCGGTCTGAGGAGCTTTAATCTATATTTAGCAAAGGAACACAATTCAATGCTCTTTTGTCTATCCATAATTCATAGCCTCCAGTCTGCTTTACATTTACAGCAATTGCTAAGGATTTTTTCGCAGTTACATTGGAAGTATAGAAAAATAATACAGAACAAGGATTGAGGATAGCAAACCTAAGAATAGTTCCTTTGTTAGCAGTTTTGATGAAGTAAATGCGCATGGAATTATATATATGTACACAGAGAGGTAATTAATAGATGTTTTTGGTATCAATAACAATGAAGATAATGTTTTGTATATAAAAATGATAATTTAGCATATAAATACCATACAATACAAAATTTAATTGGTGATAAATAGAAAACAATATGGGTAGAGCCCACTAAAACCAGAGTGAAAATGGGCCGGTATGGCGTACTGGTAAGAAGTGTCTGCCCGTACACAACCGATGTTAAAGCCACCGACGGAAGTGAGGGGATGGAATGAAAGGGGCAGCTGCTCCAGGGCCCAGGCTGGGCAGGGAGGAAGGGCTGGCTGGGGGAGGCCCCTTCTGCCTGAGGCCCTACCCCTTCTGGGGGCAGGAGCTGGGCCACATACCGGTAAGTTTTTTATTGCTTTCATTCCTGTCTAAGATCTATTCCATTAAGACCTGCCAGAACTTCAAATCTACTCATCTGCCATGACTGGGATGTGAGCAGTCTGACCTAATGGTTGGAGCAGTTATCAGGTAGGGTCAGATTAGCAAGAGAGCAAGAGCAGGTATTGCAGAGGAAATAGTCTGAAGCAGGATGAAACTAGTTGCATCTACAGCTTCCTGTTTCTGTGCTGGATTTGAATGGAGGCTCTGAACCAAGTAGTTCCCAGGTCTGGGGTCCTCTATCACAGTTCAGCTCCTCTTCTGAAGACAGCTAGCAGGTCACTGGATTGCAGGTTGGAACTTACTAATTCCAAATAACCTGTGGACCAGGACTCAAGACCTGTGGTCCTTGGCATCACTCCTGCCCCAAGGGGCATCCTTGAGGTGATGTGGGACCAGACTTTTCAGGGTGATTCCTATGGAATGCTTGTACAAGCGCAGGGGCATGGACTTTTTTCTCAGGTTCCTGAATCCACTCCTGTGGACCACCTCTCTTCCAGTCAACAAGATACAAGAGCTTGCCATGTTTATTTCATTGAGTTCAGGATTTCATTAAACAGGTATTTCTCATGGCCCTTTACCTGTATCAGTGGAAAAAGTGTCTGGCTTCTGAGAGGAAAAGGGTTTTCAATAGAGGGCTTCAAAAGTGAGACATGAAACACTAGTCATCTGTGATGCCTTGTTTCAGTGGGTATCGGCACTGAAGCAGCAGAATTGCATGTCATAGGAGGCTACAGAGCCCCCGTTGGAGCCTCCTTAGGGAAGCCTCTTCTGTTGGAGCTGGAGCTCACTGTGGATCGTCAAATAGCACTGACATGCCTTGGAAGACTTCCCAGATGGAAAATACTGGGCTGTCACACTCCACGCAGGGGGAAGCCCAGTCTAATACTTCCCAAGACAGCAGGCTAATAACCAGGTTCACCTCTGCACAATCAGTAATATAGGACTGAGGGTGCATCGTGAATAGAAGATGGCACTGGTTCATAAAACCCTGGAATTGCTGGTGAATACCATCAAACCATTCCACAAGGTATAGCAGGGAACAGGCCTTTGTGAGCTATGTCTGGAGTGCAGCATTTTCAGCACACAACTGCATGAATTGCTATTGCAAGAGCACATTCTCCAAAGTCAGCTGGATGACATGGGCTTGCGGGGCTTGGTTGTCTGTCTGAAGGTAGGTGTCCACTTGAGTGAATCCAGTGTTCTCAAAGGGCTACTCAGGTCCATCCTGCTGGTACCAGGAACAAGCACGTGACATAAGTGGTCCATGAAAACTATGTAAATGAGACCCACTGTGCATGTGTAAATCAAATTGTTGCATGTACATATGACCAGTTAGCCTACAGACTCATTTTATGATAATCTGAGTCTTTATTAAATCAGCTAGATAAATTCCCTTCATCCATAATTCAACAAATATACGTTATTGAGTGATTCCCCAAGATGCTATGAGAATAACATTTCAATCAGTCTATATTATAAACAAACTGGAAGTTTATCATCAGAAACATAAATGATGAATCAACAGACTTAGATGTAGAAGGAATTCACTTTAAGATCATACAACAACTATGTTTGAACTTTCAACTATCTTCATGGACTATTTGTAGACATAGCATCTAGAAGTGTTCTTAGAGTCAAAGAAAACTCATATATATGCATGAAGAGTGAATATTTTTAGATCCATTGTGGATTAATGATGATGGAAAGAATAACCTTCACAGTACTCTAACTCTGGGGAATATATGTAAAGTTACATCCTGGATATATATCCTGAATTCTTAACTTGAAAATCATATGTAAATGGTTCATTATAATTAATGAGGCATTAAAACTAATAAAAATCTTAATATAAAAAGGTAACAAGAAAACTAGTTTAGATCAATAGATTAATTCAGTGTTGGAAATATGGAATTTTGAAAATGTATTTTTTAAAAAAAATTCATTCGGTAGATTGGCTATGATGATATCTGACAGCACTTTTTTAGATCTCCAGAGTATGCACTGAATAAGAGCTTAATTAATTTACAATCTCTCCTTCACATTTTATATATGATATGCCAACCATAATGCAGGAAGTGCTCCCTATCCAAACATGAATCAGCAGATCAACATTTATTTAGATAAAATTACTTTCATTGAGATAGCCTTGTGAGATGCAGTGTGTATGTCTTCTTTGTGAGGAACCCAGGGGAACGGTAGTCATGCAATCTTACTTCATATGTTACAAACATTGTAACGTAAGACAGTCTAAAACAGCAGACAAAAATGAGTCACAGTTTCAGTCAACTTTTTTTACTCTGATAAGGCTTCTTAAGATAATTAAAAAAAACAATTACTTGTTTTATTGAAACAGACATTATCCATCTCACTGGGGCTTTTACTTTTAGTTTTGGTTGTATTTGGGGAGTGGAGCAAAGAGAGAAGATTCTACCCTCCGCAGTCCTATGTAAGGGAAGACTGGGAATGCCTGGGATCCGTGGACGTTGAGCAGTGTCACCTGAAGAGAGATGAGAAACCCAGAAGGCTGAGGAGACTCACAGTCAGGATACCAAAGCCCAGCCTAACTGTACATGGGAATCCAAACCTGAGAGTCACAAAGACAGTCTCACCATCCTTGGTATGGAGACTTTGGAAGAACACCCCTCTATTTATTTTGCTATTTTGTTCAAAGCTGACCACTGATTGTGTGTGAAATATTTTATCTAGGGACAAGCCAACTATTCACTGCATGGTAAGGGTTTCCTTGAGTGGAGGCACCAGGCAGCCTCATAGGTGAACCCAGGACCCATACCCCTGAAAAAGAAAAGGGAAAGGCTTTCTTTCCTGAGCTTTTCTTCAAATAAATGGAAATGAAAATTGTTCACTTTTTAATATTTAAATACATAAAATTTAATAAAAATATTCTCAAATGGGATGGATGGCTGATATTCAAACAGCCACTGTGAGCATATTTTCAAACTTGGTTCCTAAGTCCGATAAATGCATTTGATCTCTCAAATCTTTATTCACACACCCATCCTATTTTAAGTTCTAATGTTCTGGTGTGAAGGTGGGCACCCTAAGTCAGCGATTTTCAACCTTTTTCATTTGAGGACCCCTAAAAATGTTCCAGTGGAGGTGTGGACCTGTTGGAACTCTTAGACACAGTTTTGCGGTCTTTCAGGGGTCTGCAGACCACAGATTGAAAACCACTGCTCCACATTTGAAAACTGAGCTTGCCTACTGTAAGTAGGAGACGTAGACAGTGTAGTGAAACTGCCATGTAGAAAGAACACCTTGGATTAGCCAACTGTAACTATTCACTGGTTGCTACTTTTATAATATATACAGCATAAATACACTTTGATATTCAGTATCAAGTATATTTTGATGACCAAAAATAAAGTGGGCCTTGGAAGCAAAAGCTTAGAAAGAGCAGTTGCAGGTATCCAGCTCATATGGGCCATATATGAAAAACATATCATTACTGCAGTCAATTGCTCCATCAGATTTAGGGGATAGTTCTTGAGGTGCTGAGGGCTTCCTCAGAATCATGCCGTCAGGAAACTTGTACAGTACTCAGTGTTCCACTTGTTCTTTATTATAGTTAATACCATTAAGTTAACTTCAAATATATTCTAACAACTAAAGTGCTATATTATTAACTGTTACAAAGTCAGTGTGGTTTTATTATCAGATTTATCTCAATTAGTGAACAAGCTATTATTTAACAGCACATTGCACATGAAGAAGTTTGGCAATTTTGCTTTCTTGGCTCATAATAATAATCCTATCTTCTAATGCACTTTGGGAAATCGTGAAAAGAACTTTCCATAATAGGGGAGAATGCAAAGAGAATAGGAGTAGGAAGAATCATTCTTACACATACCATTTTGAATTAGAAATAGATAGCTTGATCAATCTTTCAAATACGTCTGACAAGTCTTGTAAAATATGTATGACACTTGCATGTGCATTCATTGTAGATCATTTTACAAGATTCAAGAAAGTCAGAGAGTGAAAGGAAAGAATTTCTTGTCAGATACAATTTTGTCAATCCTGTGTTTCTTATTTCTTTTCCCTACCCAATCTTCATTATATATATATATATATATATATATATATGTATATGAAATGCAAACTCCATATGTCTTTAATGGACAACCTAATATAAATTATACTAGATGAACTGATTTATTTTTGGGTTTGTGAACACTTTTGGGGAAACTGAACATTGCTAAATTTTATTCAAATCTGGTATTTTTATCGAAAAATTTGTTTTAAAGATTACTCACACCTAAAGAAACATCAGTCCACAGACAGAGTTATAGATGTAACAACTGCTTTGCAACTTATACTACTATTTACATAGTGGACATTTTATTTGCTGCAAGAAGGCACCATAGGACAGTAAGAGGCAAGATGCAAGATATTTGAAGGATACATTTTAAAGATGTTTCTATTATTACCATAAAAACAAAACAGAAGCCATGTATAAAGTATAGGAAAAAGAGAAAATCCCTTTTCCTTTTCTAAAAATTTTTTTTGGAAAAACTCATGGGAGAGGATAATCAACTGTATAGCTAAAAATCTAAAAGCATACATTAAATAAATAATGAGACTATGGGAAGAGTGGGAACAATTAGTTTGTACATAATACATTACCCCTTTGCAGTACACGTGACTCTATTATTATAGCACAATTTAATCTCCTTGGTATTTTTTTTAAAGATATTTGTAACAGGAGGGGAGCATTTACATTTAAAAGACTATAAAAATAAAACTATGATGAAGTATCAAATATGAGCTGGCAAATTATCATTCATATATATGGGATCATTGTAGGAAGTACAGGTATTTACATAAATTTTGGTTTTTGGGGATGAGGGGATGAATTCTGGCAATTTTAAAAAAAATGGAGGTGAGCAAATCTTCTCATTGAAATGACCTGATCCATCAACTGAAAAAAAGATGCTCAGTTTTCCCCACAACTGCTTCTTACTTCTCAAAGTAACTACAAATTCATTCATGTAAAGAGGGATAGCCCAAATCCTATGCCCCACTCAAGTCCAATTGAAAATAAATTGGTGATAGTTCACTCCAGCTGACTATTCCCATTCTCAGTACTAAATATAAAGATTTATGCCTAATTATGATTTCAGTTTGTGTCATCAAAATGATAGCTGCAACAATACAATAGCCCAGTGACTTCATTTTTAATATAGCAACTTAAGAAGAATATTGCAAGCCATCAGTACATATTTTTGCATTGATATGAATGAAACAATAAGTACAGTACATGTGTGTACATTCTAATTACAACACATCCATTATACCATAAAACTTGAAACTGAAATCTTAATAGATTAAAAAGCCAGTCAAATGACAGAGAGAGGAAAAAAAACCCCACACATGTAAACTGTCTCTGGAATGCAAGGACATCCCGGTGTGAAAGTAGCAGCCAAGTACACACACACAGAAAGAAGCAATAGTTTCAGAAGAATTACTGTACAAACATATGTGCAGACTATGTAGCATTTGAGTTTATTTCCTCATGAATACCCACAGCAAACACCCCAAAAGACATCAACCTTTAATATTACAATAGCAAGGTCCTTTTTGCATTCAGACATTACAGTGGTGGTTGATGAAAAGGTAGAACAAATTACAAAATTCTAGTCCGTAAACTGAACAATTATTACTCAGTCTTAACTAACATACTGAGGAAGTGCCTTGCAACACTTGGATAAGAAAATTTGACACCAGTGTAAGTTACTGGTTATTGGTATATTATCTTTCCTTCTCTTTCTTATCTACATAGAGTTTAATGGCCTCCAGATAATATACAGTACCTGTAAATTAGAAAAGTCAGTCCACTGTTGTGTATCTGTTCTCCTGAAGCAGCACAAACTAGAAAAGAAAATTTCTTACTAATCTTATATACACTTGCATCATGACATTTTATTTGGTGATACTGTAATACTCCATCTGAAGCCAGCAAAATGTTTACTAGGGAACCGGTGGCAACTAATATGGTTTAGAGCACCATATCTTCTATTACACCCTACACATACCTATCAATTTACTAAATGTTACCACTCTGCGGCATCAGAGATACCGCTGTTCTTCCTTCTTCTAAATATGGAATAGCCACCACTGTATCTCTAATACTACTGTGCATTAAAGATTGACTTTTATGGCTATGATTGTGTTTGTGTGTGTATTTATACCCCAAGAGAGTTTTTCAAATCATATCACCTGTAACTGGTGCATAATAGCCATCCCCTGACTGAAAGTCATTGTTTAATAGCATAATACATTACACGTAGAAGTGAAGAAAATCAGATACAACTGAATTTACTGTGAAAAATTTATGTTGGCAGATTTGGCTAGGATAATGTGGTTAAAGCACTCATCATCTTGTGAAAGTTGCCATGAAGTATTTTTATGTCAGCAAGCAGAAAACATGTAATCTGAAATTAGATTCTACTAACTTTTACCATTTTCATTTTCTTATACTTCTGAATTCCTGTATCTGAATTTATCATGCCTGTATTTTGTGGGCATCCAAATTTTGAGCAAAGCTGACCTGTATATCTGTAATGGCTGCACTTCCCATTACAGTAAATAGGCTTTAAACATGTACTTATCATTTAGTGCTTTCTTGATTCAGGTTGTTATGTAGTTAGAGCTTTAAGGACACAATTGTGCACACAAATCAGTTGTGGGCACAAATTCCATCCACAAAATGAAGGCTACTCTTTTGAAACTTTATCCATTGGAGAAGTGGAAAAGCTGTTTCCTAATGCCTTCCCAGTCTTCAAAGTAACAGAGGAAGAGTTATTGTTCAAAAGCCAACTCAAAACTGGTTGGCTTTATAAACATTCAGTATGAAAACCATTTTGAAACCTATAGCTGTTTAGCCGTCTATGTCAAACATTCTGGGTTTTGACACTTTCTGTATAAATCATAATTATTAACACAAGAACTAGCTTTTGCATTAATGGGAAAGTTAATTAGTGCACACTCTGCTAGGCAGCTTCTGAACAGATACAATTAATTATCCACAAAGATTCTGAAAATTTCACACATGCTGAATTATAGAATAGAAGGCACTTTCATTATGAGATCTATTTTCTGCAGCTTATAACTTTCCTCTTCAAATTCCAATTTTGGTCTTCAATTTTCCATGCTTGATCCTAGCTCAAAAATGTTTTTTTCCCTCTTTCGTGGTGGAAGCAGTTGTATTATATTCCATTCTCCACTCTTTTAACTCAAGCACTTCTCCCTAGTGACTTATTATCATCATCTTTACAGTTACTATAATTTACACATTATTTTTATAATTTCAAATTCAAAACTGATTGTGGGCAAAAGAAAAACTGCTTCTCACAAGATGATTGTACATTTTGGCAACAGTTCCATTGAATAATATTATTTAACGTCTGAAAATATTATACCGTGAACAAATAAGCATAGGTTTTTGTCAAGGTACTTTAAAATCCAAGTATGTTTCTTCATGGTTGACATGTTTAAAGTTATAATACCAATTCAACTTTTAACATCCCAAACTACAGACAGCTCCTGTAATGCAACCTGACAAATCAAAAGGCCAGTTTCGCTCTGAAAAACATAAATAAAATAGAACTGAAAAGCTAATAGGAATGTGTGGAGTGCAATGTGCCTACCTCAAATGTTAAAAAACAAGTTATACATACAGGAAACAAGAATTGTTGCTGCACCTCTGAAATGTTAATTCGATGATTCACCTCTCTGAGAGATGACCCAGCAAAGAGAGGTAAGGCTTTCATTGTGGTTTGTACTCTGAAACAGCCATCGCTTAAACTGAGACCTGCAAGTAAAATGCTTTTTCAAAGTCTATTTATGATGCTAACTCTAAGGCCCTATATATATTACAAATTTGACTGTGACATTAAAAGTTTTCTGCTAACAGAATTTTAATTATAGTATAGAAGGGCTATATATTTAATGTATTGTACACATTCAATATGGGTCATATTAAGTTTAAACTGGATTTCAGGTCTGAGGATGAATCAATACTAGAATTTGGTTTCATATTTGACAGGACTGAAATTTCACAAGCTGTTCTCACAATATCTGATCCCAAAATGTTGGAATATCACTTCTTGGGATATCTTAATAGCAACAAATGCAGCCTGAGAAAGAGAGAGAATCAGTCCTAGTTGTCAGTTTTTAGGACAAGGCCAACATATAAACCAGAAGGATAGGAAGTCTGAAGTTCTGGAAGTACATAATGAAGAATGATTGATGTTCTTCAATCTCAAGCTCGGTGGAAAAAAAATCTAAACCAACTTTTCCTTCCTTAAACAAACACACACACACACGGTTCCAGTATTTTCCCCTAAGCCTGAAGTCATACTAAAATACTTTATTATTATTGACTTGATATAATCAAATTGTATTGATTTTCTTTCTCTTCGGTAGTAAGAGGTTTGATGACAATAATGGTGAAAAGCTCTGAGTCCATGCATAGGGGAGGAAACTTGCATGGTGCCTACTTGCAATACATTTTGCTCTCACTATTAGATACTTCCTTTCTTTTATTCACTCTCCATTGGATGCTGGACTTACTGCCTTGACTTACTTTATGGAAAACATCCTAAAGTTCAAATGAAAATTAAATTGAAAATCTGTGAATCTGACAGGAATGAGCTGTGGGTTTAGGACATCTTGACAACATTACAAGTTATTCTCCCAGAAGGGTCTTGCTGACAGTGAAATCAGAACTGGATGTTGAAATGTATTTAAAATTGTTTCCTAAACTTCTCTGCATGACTATTCTCTCTCTGAGGTGCCTTTTTTAAATTTAGTTTTATTTTTTTCATCCTTATTATAATTTGTTTTATTTTACCTGTTTAACTCTGTATTCAGTACATTATGCCCAGTTTGGTTTTCCTCCTTCCTGAAGGCTACAACTGGATAACCTATTCATAGAAAAATATTCAATAATTTTCCCATATTTTTCTATTTATGAAATTAGAAATAATGGGCTCCAAATGGTGGGAGTTCATTATTCAAATGACAATATATTTCACCCTTTGTTGAAAACAATTTATTTCAGTAAATTGTTTTCAAACTATACTTCTTGTGGCTATTGCTTGAGAATTTACTATTCTTTTACTGTATAACTGGTCATCTACCACATGTGGGTTTTGTTTATGCTCCCTGAATTGGATGACTAAATATCTCATAAATAAAATTACAAGATGGTTATAAACTTCCAGTACAAAATCAGGTAAATATTTCTCTTTCCTCACACATTTTTGAGAAGAACAGTTAGCACTTATTTTGGTGAAAAGCAAATAACAGGGATTAGTAAACATAGTTTTGTAGTGATTTTGTGGGTTTTGCTCCTCTGCCCCTACCCATATTCACCCAGCTCTAATTAAGGAAATTCTAAAAGAATACTTAAAAATGAAAAGTAATCTTTGAAACTGAGACCAACAACCTTCTATCACTGCCACTGATTGGCCTGATTCTCCATTCTCTTGTGCCTTGTATAGTCATTTACAACTATACACTCACTATTGTCAATGAGTAAGGTTTCATTTTGCATCTAGAGTGCATAGGTATAAATGATCTTTGCAAAGTGAAGACAGTGGAGACTTAGTGTGGATCAGATAGCTGGAATTCTCCAGCTCATTTTATTGGGAGAGAAAAAGGTATAACAGGTGAAATATAGCTACTCAACTGTTTAAAAATAAATTAAAAGAGAACTGTCTAACTTACCAGTGACAGAGAAAAGCCAGTCTATGGAAAAAACTCACTTCTCAGAATTAAGTTAAGGAATATAATTAATGCTGCAAACTCACATCTTAAATTTAAGCTCTAATTTTTTTAGTCAAGCAATAAACCCATGAAAATATGATAGAAACTGCACTCAGCCTCATCTATAAACAGCAACAATGTGCTGATAAAATATTTATAAATTCACATACACCTGATAGGCAATGATTCACTTAATGAAATCACTTCTCTCAAAATCTCTCATACTCCAAAATTGCTTTGCATGCTAAATAAGTTAAGCATTCTTTTCAATTTCCATCTTCTTGCTTTGTGTACATTCAGTACTGAGGGTTTGACTTCAGTATCGCATATGGGTTTGAACGCCAGCTTTGGGTTACTCTATAGCAGCATGGTAATAGAAGAAATGTTCTTAGAACCAGGGGAAAACAACAACTACTTAATTCCATACTTTCTCCTATTGACTAAGAGCTGTAGGTATAGATGAAATGCCACACTAAAGCGCAGAAATGCAATCTGAGGAAAGAGTTTTGGTGAAGAGGCAGGAAAGAAATAGAAAAAGAGTCACTGGTGAAGATTGTAAGTAACTGTAAGGATGGCTCCCAGTGCTCACGAGGGTGCATGGTTTGCACCATCCATCAGAACAGAGCTGATTGCTCCTCCCTAGCACATTCTAGTGCCAATGTCCCACATTCCGCTCTGCCCCTTTTTGGATGATTTGCTTATTGGAGGAGGAAGGGGTAGGCCTCCCATTTTAACCCTTGCACACACAGGGAGAGGAGACTCTGTATTCGTCCCCCACCCCCAACACAAGGGCCACTCACAATCGGGTCCAGCAATAATTTAAATTCTCTGTGCTCCATGGGCACATTTGCTTTTATACTCCTCTTAATTTGAAGAGCTTAATATTTTGACATTTTCTAGATATTAAAGTAGGATGTACAAGTACCATAAAATTTAATGAGCCAAAAAAAGTTGACTTGCATCTTGTTTCAAATTATGTTGCAAACTCTTCTGCACTACAGTCGTGTCTGCTGCCATCTTTATCTACTGCTCAGCACCATGAGACCCCCAAAATGTTTGAGGCCTTTGGACGCTACAACAATAAAAATCAATAATAAAGACGATGATAATAACTATAATAATTAACAATAAGATGGAAGTTGAATCTTTTTTCTGCCAGTGGCTGATACAAATGTATCAGATCAAAACTTACCATCTTCTCTCAGGTAAATGCCTTATTGACTTCAGCGCTAGTTTTGCCTGAATAAGGACTAAGGTCTGCAGGATCTGCTCCACTGAATCCATTTTACAAATGGAAGGGAAAAGAATGTGTTTGAGCATTACTTTGTATGAGTGCTATTATAAAAAAGGCATCAGATTCTTATGGAAACAGCTTATGTGATCAGTCTAAGCATAAATTTCAAAACAGTTTAAAAAAGTTTCTGCTTGAGACATGGAAATATTCTCACCTAACACACACAGATAAAGAAAATGTATCGCCCCTATAGAATGGCTTTTACTATGTTTAGTGTTGTTGTAGCTGTGTAGATCCCAGAATATTAGAGAATGACATGGTGGGTGAGGTAATCTCTTTTACTGGACCAACCTCTGCTGGTGAGAAGGACAAGCTTTCAAGCTTACATAGAGCTCTTCTTCAAAGATATTTTCCCATCCACCTGTTTCTTTACTATATTTAGTATAGTTACCTTTTCCAGTTCTAATGTCTTTTTTGAGATGGGGGCCATGAAAACTGCATGCAGTATTCAAGGTGTGAGAATATCATAGATTTATAGAGAGGCAATATGATATTTTCTGTCTCATTATCTATCCCTTTCTTAACGATTCCCAATATTCTGTTTGCTTTTTTGCTGCTGCACATTGTGTGGATGTTTTCAGAGAATGATCCACAAGGACTCCAAGATCTCTTTCTTGTGTGATAAAAGCTAATTTAGACCCCATCATTTTATATGTACAGTTGGGGTGATGTTTTCCAGTGTGCATTTTTTTGCACTTATCAACACTGAATTTCATCTGCCATTTTGCCATTTGTTGCCATTTTGTTGCCCAATCACCCCATTTTCTGAGATCCCTTTGTAACTCTTTGTAACTCTTCACAGTCTGCTCTGGACTTAACTATCTTGAGTGGTTTTGTACCATCCTCAAATTTTGACACCTCATCCCCTTTCCCAGATCATTTACAAAGATGTTGAACAGCACAGGTCCCAGAACAGATGCTTGGGGGACCCTGCAATTCATCTCTATTCACCATGAAGGCTGATCATTTATTCCTACCCTGTGTTTCTTAACTTTTAACCAGTTACTGGTCCATGAAAGGGCCTTTCCTCTTATCCTATGACTACTTAAGAGCCTTTGCTGAAGGACCTTTTCGAAGGTATCATGAAAGTCCAAGTATGCTGTATTAACTGTATGGCCCTTTCCCACCTGCTTGTCAACTCCCTCAAATAATTCTAATAGATTGGTGAGCCACAATTTCCCTTTACAAAAGCTGGGTTGACTCTTCCCCAACATATTGTCTTCATATAGATGTCTGACAATTCTATTCTTTACTATAGTTTCAGCCAATTTTCTTGGTACTGAAGTCAGACTTACTGGCCTTTACTTGCCAGGATCACCTCTAGAGCCTTTTTTAAAAATCAGTGTTACATTAGCTATATTCCACCCATCTGCTATGGACGATGATTTAAGTAATAGCTTACATACCAAAGTCAGTAGTTCTGCAATTTAATATTTGAGTTTCTTCAGAACTTTTGAGTGAATACCATCTGGTCCTGGTGACTTGTTACTGTTTAATTTATGAATTTGTTTCAAAACCTCCTCTAGTGACACATCAATCAGGGACAATTCTTCAGATTTGTCATCTAAAAATAATGTCTCAGGTGTGAATCTCCCTCGCATCTTCTGTGGTGAAGACTGACGCAAAGAATTTCATTTTACTTCTCTTCAATGGTTTTGAGTGCTCCTTTAGCATCTTGATCGCCCAGTGGCCCCACTGACTGTTTGGAAAGCTTCTGGGGTACTTTAAAAAAAATTCTGTTAGTTTTTGTGTCTTTTGCTCTCTGCTCTTCAAATTCTTTTTTGACCTGCCTAATTACACTTTTACACTTGACTTTCCAGGGTTTATGCTTTTTTTGGTTTTTCTGCAGTAGGATTTGACTTTCAATTTTTAAAGGATGCGTTTTTGCACCTAATTTCATTTTTTACCCCATTGTTTAACTACGATGGCATTATTTTTGTACTATATAGTTTTTTTTTATTTGGGAAACTCATTTAGTTTGAGCCTCTATTATGGTGTTTTAAAATAGTTTCTATACAGGCTTGCAGGCATTTCACTCTTGTGACTCTTCCTTTTAATTAGCTTCCTCATTTATGTATAGTTCCCCTTTCTAAAATTAAATGCTACTATGGTGGTTTCTTTGTTATTTAAGGATGTTAACGACCATAATGTAATTAAATTTATTGCTGAGTGGTTCAGCCATATTTATATCTTGGACCAGATCCTGTGGGCTACTTTGGACTAAATCAAGAATGGACTCTCCCCTTGTGGGTTTCAGAACTAGCTGCTCCAAGAACAGTTGTTAATGATGTCTAGAAAGTTTATCTCCGGATCCCATCTTAAGGTGACGTGTACTCAGCCAATATGTGAATAGCTAAAATTTCCCCATTATTATTGCATTTATTGGTTTTGTAGCCTCTCTAATCTCCCTGAGCATTTCACAGTCACTGTCACCATCCCAGTCAGGTGGTTGGGAGTTTACTCATTGTGCTATATTCATTATTCATGCATAGAATTTCTATCCCCAGAAATTCCATGGAACTGTTTGAGTCATTTAAGATTTTTGTTATATTGGACTCTGCTTTCTTTCACATATAGTGCCATGCTCACACTAGCATGACCTACTCACTCATTCCTATATATTTTGTTCCTTGGTATTATTGTGTCCCATTGATTATCATCATTCCAAGTTTCTGTGATGTCTATTGCATCAATATTTAATACCAAGCACTAAGGTTCACCCATCTTTGTATTTAGATTTCTAGCATTTGTATAGAAAAACTTATATAATTTGTCAATATTTTGTTGTCTGCCTTCATGTGATGTAATTGAATGGGACTCTTTCGTTTGACTGTTTGTCTTAATTTCCTATCAGTACTTTATCAACTTTTACCTCTTTACTAGGATATAGAATATCCCCTTTAGTACAAAGAATTCATCTGTCTGAACAGCGCGGTTCACATCATATTTTCCCCAGCCCTTAGTCATATAAAAGCATCCATCCATGTGGCCCTTAAGCCACACAGATTCTTTTGCCTAAAATAGTATTATTACTAAAATTTTATGAAGAGATTTATGCATTTTTTTAAAAAAAAATACTTGCTTTCAATGTTCATTTTCTCTGATGAATTGTCTTTTGGTTTACTGATATGGTGAATAGAAGTATGGATTTAATCTCTGTTCAATGTTCTGTAAAATCACAGATGACTTACAGCTACGTTAAGATACTACTGCATGAGGCATAAATAAAACAATACAAGAACAGGAAGAATGTGATACTGAAATAACCTCTTGAGATGTCAAACCAAAATATGTACAAGAGAGTAGAGAAAAAATAAAAGAAAAAAGTTAATTTTGTAAAGAATAATGAAACCTTGTATAGAATAATGTTCTTTTTCCTTTGGAAACTTGATGGCATTTAGAATTGTCCATATGTTTAAATATCAAAATATTTCTTATTCTACATCTATGCCCATAAACACGTAAGCACTCATATACTTACCTGACAATAAGTCAGTACTATTAGAGTTACACAAGTGTGTTTGAAACATCACACCGAAGGATCAGATTGTCACATAGCAGCACAGTGGGAACCGAATACCTTCGCACAAGGGGCAGTCCCTGTGTCTCATACTATATGCATTTTAGTATACTCTTCACTATGCAGTTAAGTCAGCTATGATGATTCAAACCCTATTTAGCTATACAATTTTACAAATGTAGCATAACTCCTATAGAATGCATTGCACGATCAGTTTGCACTTTTCAAAGGCTCATATTTAATATTGCTAGACTTTTTTTTAATAATAATAATAAAAGGAAAAAATTATCTCCTCTACATCCCTTGAATAAAACTGGTTTTTGAATACAATCTTTCTAAACCAGTTCACCTTTGAACGGTGACAAAGCCTAGAAAATTTCCACCTGAAAAGTGAAAGTTTTCAGTAATAATAAGTTTTTAGAGATAGAGATTAGAATGGGAAATTATAATTTAACCTTACCTACTATACAGAGGTCACTTCTGTTCTCAATATAATAAAAACAGAAGAACAGCCATACTGAGTCAGACCAGAGGTCCATCTAGCACAAACATTCAGTAAAGAGATGCTTGCCTCATGCCCAGTTATAATCTTTAAACTTACCAATGCATAGGTTAAAGGGACACTCAAATTTTATAAGGCCAAAATTTAACCTACTGTGTTATTTTTATATCTGTTTACGGAGTCACTGTCATTTTTGTAAAACAAATGTTTCAGTGCTCTTTTCTTCTCAAAAGGAATGATAGATTCCAGCAGCTAAGCACCCACGCGAAAAATACTTTTCACATGTGCTGGAAGGGAGAAATGTGTGTAAGGAAATGGTTTCATTTTCAAGGAGTTATTATAAACAAAGTGAAAAGAAAAATGAATTATAAAGTTATGAAAAATAACTTGACTGTCTCCTTTTAAGGAAGACCTGCTAAATTTGCAAGCCTTAGTTTGGTATCAAATTTAGCAGTACATGGCTGATAAAATCTTACATTTGGTTATAATTATAGGACAATGGGGTTCTAAAAAACATTATGAAATACTCCACTGCACCTGCAGTTTAAAAAATATTTTTATCCACTGAAACTAGATATGAAAAAGGAAATTTGGATGGAAATTCTGACTTGGATGCTTTCTATAAACATGGCAAAATATGTAAGAAAAGATTATAATGACACTTTATGCAGTGATGCACTGCCAACTTTTTATAAAAAGGACTTCAACCAAAACATTATGCCTTAGCCTGTGATAAATCTTGCATGCCTGTGTGCTTATAGACATGAAGGATGAGGGGCTGGGGAAACTATTCGTTTTCCTATTTAAACCAAAATGCTTAATCATAACCAAAGGAGACATCATCACTTGGCCAACACACTTCTATTAACTGCATTTACTGGAAATGTTTATATGGTGTTCCTGAAAAATATACGAAGTACATTGATAGATTTATATATTTTAGGGCCAGAAGGAACCATTATAATCGTCTTGTCTGACTTTCTGCATAAGATTGGCCAAAGACCCTTACCAGTAAACTGCATGAAGCTCACAACTTCTGCTTGAGTTATCGTACATATATATAGAACAGTGCTCAGCTGGTGTATATAGCTATATTGATTGATAGATTGTTTTGTAGAAAGGTGCAGGAATATTAGTCCCTAGGGGTCCATCTTTATTTTTCTTTTTAATGTAATCCTTGACATTAGGTTCTACCTTGTGCATTCCAAGGAAAAAAAAGTTGCTCTTCAAAAGCATCTTTGTAAGTCATCATAGGTATAGATGGTGTTCATCCCTCCCTCAATGCTGCTAAACTATCAAAGGGGAGGAAAGCTACCCAATTCTTCCTTCAATTTGGTGACAGAATTTTTACAAGGTTCTCCCAAGAGCTCCCTCCAGCACATCAGTGCCATTACCTAAGTTACACAGAAGTTCAAAAGACAGCACTAGGAAAATAACTGTAATCAAAGTACTCTTAGAGTTCAATAAGCTTGTAGTATTATCCAGAAAAGAATCATTTTGGAGTACTCAGCATTTCCAGGAATAAGCCTATTAAAATAGGCTGTTGGAGGATAACTAAAATTCAATCCTAGTTCTCTTAAATTTAATAACATGCTCAACCAAATGCAAAATTTCCATTTCCCTCTAGATAAAAACTTCATTATTGCTAATAATACGGCATTCTATTAAGAGGCTTATTTATTATTGTTTTCTTTAGGCTGTTCCAAAACTCCAAGGTAATGCTCTTCTTTTATATCAAGTTTTGGAGATAAGAACCGTAAAACAATTTAGTGGAAGTAAAGACAATTTATCTGAAAATATCACTGTCCATGCAAGCTTAACTCACCTGAGAGTTTCTAACTAAACTAAGTATTTCCCATCGACTCCAGTGGGATTACTTACATGTGTAGAAGTTTGTAGGCTCAAGCCCAAAGATTACTATTGCAAAATATATACTCATTTATATTTATATGTTGAATTTTTACATCATGCATGGAAACACTTATGTAAATTCTTAAACACAGCACACTGGTATTGGAAGTAAAATATGCATTTTTATCACACCTGAAGTTAAATATTTAAGACTAGTAACAAGTTACAATTACTTCTCTTATTAATCAATTTACAAGATTAAAAGCTCATATAATTATTTAATATAATCATTTTGAGTCCTACAGTGGTAAAGTAGTAATCTGCTTTGAATACAAGACACAAATGAAATATATATATATATATATGAGTCAATTGTACTCAACTGTTTATACCACTTACTTTGGTAGAAAAATTCATGAAAGGACCACTGAGACTTCCATTGTTGCATTTAAAATTCAAATGTTGGTCTGGATGATAATCTGCTTCCCAGCTCCCCACATCATGGATCAGCGACCTGTCTGAATTTTCAGATATTTTCTGGAAGGCGGTGCAAGTCATTCCTATGAAGCTAGAAGGCTTGATCATAAAGGCTTCCAGAGCAATATTAAGGGAAATCTGTCAAAACACATTTAGAAACTGGTATTTTGCTAACATACTTTAAAAGGAATCCTCAGTACAAAATATGCATTTTGTATACACTGTGTGTGTGTATATACACACACACACACACACACACACACAGTGTATACACACACATATGAAACAAACATGAAAAGGTAAACTGATCAAAAAACCATAATTCTATAATAGTACAGTGGTTTTGCTTGCACCTTTATTATGAATACAATAATGATAGCAGAAAGAACATCAAAGCCTGATGCTCTTTTCCCTTGTACCAATTCTACAATAGTGTAGCTACCAACATCAGTGAAGTTAATCCAGATTTATAGTAGTGTAACTGCAAGGAGAATAACGCACCCATTGTAATAGTTAATATGTTAAACAGCATCCAAGGATGTGCTCAGTTCCTCCTAATACAGGTAATATAAATGAGGATGGATCTTCATGCCTAGCTGTTTGGCAACTGGCACTGTTCGGGTACCTTTGGTACTGCCTGATTGCTAATCCACCAGACACCAGTCAAGTCCAAAGTAGTAACACAGAGCAGTCTGAGCATTATTCTAAGCTACACAGGCTTCAGCAGCCCATACAGGTCTTCTCTGGCAGCCAGAAATTACTGGAGGGCACTTTTCTTGCCATGCTTGCTTTTCTTGGATACGTCTCTACATCAGGACCTAAAGGATGGAGATTCTCCTACAGCATCAGTTATTGGTCAGTAACTCTGAAGTCAATCCCCACCCACTTTGACTGGCTGAGACAACCCCATTTCAATAAAATGCCTAATACAGAAAATATGAAACATCCATACATATTCAATCAGATCTGTATAAAATCTTGAATGTAATATAGTAGAGTGAGTCAAAATTTAGGTTTCGTTTGCAAGTTATATCCTTTATAATGAAGTTACTATTGACTGTCAGGAAACAATTAGAGAGAACTCATGTAAATTTAAGATACTTTCCCTACTAAAGGATAACTATGTATCCTGTGCAGCAATAAAAGCAGTTAATATGGCCGTTAAGACACAAGTCTGGAAAGCAGGGCAAAGTATTATCCTTGGTGCTACTTCCCTCTCATACAAGAGCTGTTTTTGCACTTTCCATATTTCTGGTTCACACAATCAAAATTGATATGGATACATATTACAACTTCCATAGGCCAATCTAGCTCTGAAGTCATACAGGGCTTATGAGTAGGCTCACATTTGCTGAGTGCAGTCAATGGAAGAGTACAGTCTTTACTAGACCTAGAGAGATGGTGTTTCATCTTTCATTATGCAAAGTGGTAATTAACGATGATGGGAAAGTTTTAACAGCAGCACAACTCAGAAGAATAGCAAGTTTTCTACCCCCGGATTTTTGTTAATCAGGTATATTTAGTGCAGCAAGAACACAGTTTTGATGATTATTTGTAGAGTAACAAAGGTGCACATGGCACTTTATACATACTTTTTCATTTGTGGGGATGGGGTTGTCAGGAAAATTTTGCCCCTTGATTTAGAAAAGGTAGGGACTCTAGAGTATATTAGACTCCAAGCATTATATGATACTCCTCATCCCCTCAGGCACTAGTGTTCCAAAATAAGACTCAACTCCACTCAGTATTGATTAAAATGGAGTAAAATTGTCACATCAGATCCCAGCAAATTTGGAGCATGGTGCCAGTTCTGCTGATGGTTTATTTTGCAGCAGATTTTCTCACGACTTCACAGTAGAGGAAAGTTCTTTCTACCTAACAGGGGAAAAAATAAACAAGCAAACATAAGACTCAGTTTAGAGCTAGCTTGGAAACTGTTTTCCTGTCTCAGTATTTCATTTTGAAGCACTGAAATGTGGTATTTCTGAAGGGAAATATATTCATCAGGATCCCTGACTGCCCACCTAGTGAGCTGCAATAGAGCTGGGGACCCTAGCATAGGGTAGGAAAACTATGGCCTATTTGGCCCCTGAGCTCTCCGAGGAGGTTCCCTGGCCCCTCCCCTACTGTCTCTCTGCAGCCATGCCACCGCATGGGCAGCGCTCTGGGGGGCGGGACTGTGTGGCAGCATGTTTGGCTTTGGCCACTGCTCTGAATGGCATGGTAAGGGGGCCTGGGACCGGAGCCAGGAGGTTGAATAAGGGGGCAGGGAGTCCCAAGGCAGGGGGGAGGCAGTCAGGGGACAGAGATCACGGGTGGTGGTGGATGGGGCAGAGGCTCTGGGTGGGGCAGTAAGAGACAGAGAATGGGGGGAGGGTTGGATGGGGCGTGGGAGTCCAGGGGAATCTGTCAGGGGGCAGAGGTGTGGATAGGGGTTGGGGCAGTCAGTGGACAGGGAGCAGAGGGCCTTAGATAGGGGTTGGGTTCTGGGGTTGGCAGTTAGGGGTGAGGTGTCTCTGGAGTGGGTAGTCAGGGGACAAAGAACGGGGGAGGGGTTGCATGGTCGGGATACTGAGGGGGCAGTCAGATAGGGGGCTGGACCAGGCTGTTTGGGGAGGCACAGCCTTCCCTACTCGGTCCTCCATACAATTTTGAACCACGATATGGCCCTCATGTCAAAAAGTTTACCCAATCCTGTCCTAGCAGCTGCAGACTTAAGTTGACACGATTCTTGTCAGTTTCATGACTGCCCACCACTGAACAGCAAAGTGAAACAGGAGTCTGGTCAGTAAAACTGCTGCTGTTAGTGAGGACAGCAATGAAACTGACAAGAATTATGTCAAATTCGTCCCTTGTGGCCAGGTCTTTGAGGGTCCTCCAGAGCCTCCAGCTGCAAAGCAGCCAAACTGGTGGGGGCTCCCAGTCTCCTGGTTTCCCCTCAGCCTGTATGGTGGGCTGAAGTGGAACCGTGAGCCCAGAAACACTGGTTCTTATGTTCCGAGACTCTCAGCTCAGTGGACTGCCAAGGAGCTGGTCAGGCAAGCTGGAAGGAAACCAGGCTGGTTTATGATGGAAACCTGACTGCCAGGCAGGTTTTGAAACCTGGGGTCCATTGGAAGTTCATGAAAATCCAACCATTCTCACAATATAGTTTGATCTCAATGATCTGGCAAATTCCAAAAAAGAAAGTTTTGCCAGCATTTTTCTGATCAGCACTTTACTCAGGATGTAGTAGGCTTGGAGCCAAAACATTAAAACCTCATTGTAAGGTAGGAAAGAAATATAGTGGTTTTGCTGCCCTTAGGTCCTGCCTTGTGAATTTGGATTACCTGGATTCTGTCATAAGCCAGTGGGGTGTCTCATGATAACACTGTAGTGGCTGGTTTAACTGTGTGTATGCAAAACAAGGCTATGAAGTACAGTAAATTCCTGTCGGCCACAAGTGCTGCAGCCTCCAGCACTATATTTAGGCTGTAGCACTAATGGCTAATTATAGCATGAGCTGCAGCTTCCGCTACAGTTAAGGTTTCATAATATTTCCATTCTAAACCCTTGTTTTCAGTTGCTGCTAATTTTCTAAAACATTCACTTTTCCAGATTTTTTAAGTTTGAGTAAAAATGGTTGAGCCACTTCAAAATACTATAAAAATATCCTGAGACTTTGTTTTGAACAGTCTAATTGCTGGAACAGCCAAGCAGGAAAGCTTTAAAATTGAAACCAGGTTTTCCTGGATAACTTGATGCACCGTACACATATAAACTTCAGTGCTGTGCACACAAGTTTCACTGGCACAAGTTATGCTTGTGGAAAGTAAAAAGATATGGATTCAACCCCCAGCTCTGCCAAACACTTCCTGTGTGACCTTAGATAAGGCATGTGGTGTCCCTGTGCCTCAGATCTCTCTCTCTAAAATGAGGATAATAGTTCTCTGCTTCACAGAGACAATTTCATTAATGCTAGCTTAGATATTTTCATGATGGAGGACATGTAAAGAGAAGTAACGTCATTTACAATAATGAACCCTACTATTTTTATAAATATATAAAATATATTTATATTAAAATATATTATTGAAAATGCCATGCAGTTCTGAAATATTTATGCCAAGCACAGAAGAAAACATCAGTAAGGTACTGTATATGATACAATAAGGCATCGAAAATGAGTCCGCAGAATTAGCTATATCATCGGCAAGGATAGATGAAGAACTAAAACATTCCATCCTCTACTCCATTCACACAATCATAGCAAGTTACAGTCAGAATGGCAAGCATTATATGGAAAGCTACCAAACTGATTTTCTTGTTTCCAAGTACTATAAATATAGAAAATAATATGGTATCCATGCATGTAACAGCAGGTTGGGGCAACACTTAAGATGATGGCAAGAGTGGCTCCTTCAGTGTAGGGTGACCAGACAGCAAGTGTGAAAAATTGGCATAGGGGGTGGGAGGTAATAGGAAGCTATATAAGAAAAAGACCCAAAAATTGGTACTGTAAAATTGGGACATCTGGTCACCCTACTTGGCTGCGCAGCTCAGGACAATGCCAAAGGGCACAAAGACTAATCCTACAAAGGGAAAGTCTCATTAACAATTAACCTGAAATTCTCTGACACTTTCAGTAGGATTATTTAGAGAAAGATGTGAAAAAATATAGGGAAGACTTTAATATTATTTGGTGCATTTCTGAAAATGGGCTGAGGAATTATCATAGAGCATGTTATTTCATGGCAAAGAGGCTGCCAACAAGGTCACTACCTAGGTAAAGGTAAGCATGATAGTTTGCTTTTGAAAGCTAAACAGTTATAGTAAATTAGACAGACAGACAGATAGATAGCCATGAATGGAAAGGTATTGCAGACTACTCAGTAAATTTACTTGTACATTAATAATGAAGTTGGTTTAATTTGAGCAAACAATAGCCGCTTTTTCACTTGTCTCTGTCCCATCAGAAGAATTTTGTGTTCATAGGAATTTATTCTTACCTTTTTATATAACATATTGAAGAAGAGGTTTTTTCCCATTCCGCACAGTAATGTTAATTTGAAGGCAATATATAATTTTCTACCTTAAATGCATTATTATACATGGGATACAATATCTTGGGTTTATACATTTGAGAAGATGTAGCACGTAGATGTAAAGAACAATGTTTATATTTACATCACCTCAAACTGAGGGAGACATGAGGAAATACAACTGATCTATTGCCCTGTCTTTCAACTCAGGGATTTGTTTGCTTTTGTGATAACCCATCCCACAGTGCTTGAGAAAAACATGTGTCTTCCCCAAAAATCATTGCCATTTAAGAAATTTTTCAATACACACAGAAAGAAAGTGGCTAGGTTCATGTCGTACAATGACAGATTTAGTGGGAGACTTAATTTTTCAGAAATTAGATCTAAAACAGGTGACCACTTCAAGCGGTGTGCAGTCTTACTCTGTTTAAAGAAACTAAAGCAATTTCTGTGAGCTAGTTAACTGGCCAATTGCTTGCTGGCTGGTCTCCAAAAGAACAGAAGTTGTTTAGTATTGTATGAGACTACACAAGAAAGTCCACAGATTTGTTTATTTACAAGCTGCACTCGACTGTGCACTAAATCTCCTACAGAAAACTATAAGAAGAAAAAAAGATAAGAGCACAGCTAATAGGTTAGGGATACAGATCTAGAGCTTGCATAAACAGAAAGAATTACTTTGGATAGGAATGTCAACATCCTCCCGAAGCAGTGACAAGAAAAATGACCTATAGAACTTGACATTTAAAATAAACCAGGGGTTTATACAAATAGAGCATCCATTAGCTGTTACATAAAAAGTCAGCCCCAAGAGGGCACTTTACTGTCTATACATATTCTAAATAGATACATACATAAAAATGGGCATTGAGAGTGATTCTTTTCTATATATAACCATTTAAATGAACAGCTTTTTTTCTTTAAAAACAGACAAATCAGTTCATCACAGAGTATAATCTGCAAGTGAAAAAAGATGGCCTCTTCTAGGTCCTTCTCCTCTAAGGATATGTCTATATTGCAATTAAAAATCCAAAGCTGGCTCTTGCTAGCTGACTCGAGGTAAAAGACTGTTTAATTGTGGTGTAGATGTTCGGGCTCAGGTCATAGCTTTAGGACCCTCCCATCTCCCCTAAGTTGTATTGTTGAAGGGGCTGAAAGGATATAGCCAGGCCATCAATGCCTTTTTGTGTGTGTGCATGCACATGTGTGTTTGCAAATACACACTGTTCTGGAACTAAAATTAACAATGAATTCACTTTCAACCAATTAACTGACCAAAATAGGCAAGGTTTTGCAAGTTGTTATTGGTTTTTGATTTTTCACACAAACCCAATAACTCTTTAAATATTTCATTTAAAATTGTAGAGGGTTTGGATTTAAGCTTCTAATTTTGGTAGATTTCTGCTATTTAAATGTTGAAAAATTGATAAAAGCATACCCAGTGTCCCAAAGGCGAACTCTTGTGAGTCGGAGGCTGGACATTTTTAGTAGTAGGTCCATACATCTACAATTTGCCCCCCATAGAAATAAGCTTAAACACAAAACTAGCTGCTATCTTTACCAAGAGCAACAAGATGCACCTTTTCAACAAGGCCTTTCTCACCGGCTTATGCTATTAATACCTAGAATACTCTCTGACAGCCATATCAAAAGCTGCAGGCAACAATGGAGCATGTTGTCTTATCCTCTTATTGGAAATGTCGATTGACCCAATTTAAGCCTTCTAAAATGAACACATATACCTACAGTGATGGGTAAAATGAAATGAACAGCGATACCATATTTGAAGAACACTCCACAAACAAACAATCCACTATAATAATAAATAGATAAATGTCAGTTATTGAGCCTATCAGGAATGTTAGATATACCTGCTGTATTTGTGGTCTTTTTCTGTCTTCCAACAGTACTTTAATGTATATAAAATGCATTGAAAATAAAAATTGATAGAAAAATGACAGCTCTTTCAAACAAACCCCAGCAAAAATATTTGTAATTTTATTACATACCTTTGATATAACCTGAGTATGGCTGGTCAGCGTCTGGTTTGTAATGTGCGCCACACATTGTACAATTCTGGTACAGGCTTTGTTTTCATTCTGCGCCATCCATAACACATGGTCATCTACCAACATTATGTTGCTGGCAATTTCAACTATAGCATCTCCAAGCTGAAAGAAAAAATAATTACAAAGGAAACTATTATATCATTAAAACTGCAACAAAGAACAAAAGAGTGTAACTGAAATTAGATACCTTATCTCACGTAATGACAGTCATTTTAAGGAGACTAGTCATTCTGTCAGATCATTACATTTATACAAACACAGAAAACAAGGAGGAGAGGAGACAAAAGTGCTAAGTGACAAAGAAAATAATTTCTGGTTCACTATTTAAGTATAATATCCCCACAGTCCTTAAGTTTTTATTTTTTTATGTATTTATTTATTTGCATATTTCACCATTTTGGGTTAAAGCAGGTCCTATTGGTCATGTTTTTCCTATTAACTAAAATCAATTAAAATAAAGTAACACTGCTTGTTTTTGGTTTGCTTATTAAAAATATGATTATTGATCATTCCTCTGGTCAATTTTGGTATTTTATTTTGCTTTGCTAATTTAATATGTTTTACTGTATTGTTTGTCTTATTAATGTGCGATTTTTGCAAATCTTTAAAATTAAAGAATTTCAGTTCTCCTCTTATGGTCTAAGCAACTACTAAATAGTGCCTACAACACCAAATATGAATTGATTTTGTATGGAGTTATCTTTTTCCAAATTATTTTTTAAAAATTAAATCTGTTTGACTTATATATATATATATGCAAGAAAGCATTCTACTCACATGAAGTATATTTTTAACCAGAATTAACCAAATAAAAAGATTTCCTTCATGATTTATATAAAACCAAACCAGAATACCAGAAACAAAAACAAAAAACAAAATAAACATTCCCTCCCCCCTGACCTTCTTGTTTTTTGAATTACAATCCTTTTTTCATAAAACAAGAGACTATGATGGAAACAAGAATACAACCCTAACTGCTACAGTGCAACTTGCAATATCCCTTGATATTTTACAGCATTTTGTACAAGAAAGGAAATGCTCCATATGACTGAATACATGCCTGGCAACAGTCTTCATCAGAATCCTGGCTGTTTGTGAGAGTCTTACAAATTTCATCAGACAGCAGAGTGAACAGTGCCCCAAAACAAAGGTGTTCCTGGGATTAATATTATGGTACCCAAGATAAAATCATTTTATATTTTGATGGGTACAATGATTCATCACTAAGCCTGAAATGTTTCTTTGACTTAAAAACACAATCAACTTAAACACATTTCTGTCTGAAAACTGCTTTCCCTGGTATTGTTACAAGTAATACCTGCACTTACTATAACTGAGAGGGTTTTAAGAAAACATAATTCTTTTTTTTTTTTTTTTTTTTACTTTGAGCATTTGACAGCACTTTGTGTACAGTCAATTTTCTCTCTCTCTCTCTCTCGGGAGAGAAGGCCTATTTATCAAAAGCATGGAGAAGTCACAACTCAATTTGAAATTAATGAGAGTTGCAGGTCCTCCATGCCTCTGAAAATCAGGCTCGTAGTCGGTTTACATTTTTGTTTGCTTGCCTCTATGTATGAGTATTGCAGTAGTTCCAGGAAGCCCATGAAGAGCCTCACTGTTCTAGGTGCCTTAAATAATTCCTTGCCCTAAATAGCAACAGTTGTGAAAAACATTTCAGAAAATCTGATTGTAATGATACATCAAGGATTTCATCTTGAGTTGAATCAATGATGCAATGACTTTTCTTGATTTTTCATTTTGAAATGAAAAATTTTTTTTTTTTGTAAATTTAGCTTAATTTTAATCAGATTACAAAGTAATATAGCCTTGTAAACGTTTACAGCATTTTTTAGAACCCGCTGATATGGCATCCCAGAGAGCTTACTCATCAACTCACACAAAAATGATGCATGGAAGAGTGATTACATTGCAGGGCATAAAAATAACTAAAAAAATGTTTCAACAGGGAAAGACGTAAACTAATATATTTGGATATATATTTCAAAGTACAGATATTCAGCAGAAAGAAGAAACCTATAAAGCAACAATACTGAGATGGCAGATATTAATAAATTAAACAGGAGTTTGCAGTGCTAACGGTTGCTGAAAAAGCCAAACTTTAAACTTTATATACACAGTCACACAATGGACTGAGATATGTGTCCTCTCTATATGGCTCTTTTGCGACTACCTGAAATAATATATTCATTTCTGATAACCTAATTACTAGACAGTTATTGGCAAATTGTGTTACTGATGGAATGAAGAGTAATAAAAGTGATTAGGAGACTGGGGGCAATGATTTATGAGAAAAGATTAAGACATATAGCTCAGCTAGGTGAGGGACAGGATAATAGCCTATAAGAGGTGGGGAAATTAGGGAAAGGAAGCAATTATTTAGCATAATAAAATGTGCTAACTAGAAATAACAGCATGAAATCAAGAAAATGAAAAATTGGGTGAACGTAAGCACATTTTCCTGAAAGCGTGATGTACTAGACTGTGAAATTATGCCCCTGGAGAAGCAGTGAAAGCCCTATCATTTGGCACATTTGACATTAGATGGGATAATACAAGAGTAAAATGTGCAGTAAAGAACAAACATGCACTGGCTGCAACGTAGACTAAATGATCAAATTGGTCTTTTTCTACTCTAAGCATGACCTCGGCACAGAAGTTGCATAAATTTAACTAAAATCAGTTTAAAACAGTGCAAAACTGTGAAACCACTTATGTTAGTTTACAAATGATTTATATGAGTTTAGTTTATGATACAAATCAGTTGGAGACAACTCTGTGTCCACACAGGGGTTTGCACTGTTTAACTAAATCAGTTTTAAACCACTTTTAGTTAAACCAGTGCAACTTCCAAGTGTAGAAAAGGCCACTGATTCTATAATTCTATGGCAGCAGGAGAACAATTCAGGTATCCACATCACTCGTGAGATTAAAGAAAGAAACCAGTAGGTGTTAAGGATGGGTTTGAAGAAAAAGAGAGAAAGTGCTTAGTGAGAGTGGAAGCTGTTCCAAGCACTGGAAGCAGCATGAAAGGATATGTCTTCACTTCAAGTTACGGTGTGATGATAGTATAAGTAGGCATAGCTCTGATAGCTTCAATCTAGCTAGAATGGCTAGCAATAGTAGTGAAGATGTGGAGAGAGGGACTAGCAATCCAAGTATTTATCGAGCACCCCCCGGTGGGCTTGTCTTCAGGTGCCCAGCCCAAGTACAAATTTGTGCCACCACATCTTCATGATTCTTGGTATCCATGATTCGCTAGATTAAAGTCAGAACAGGTCTGCCTATCTGTGCTACAATCACATTTTCACTTGCAGTGAAGATGTACCGAAAATGTGAAGCTGAAAGTGGAAGCAGTAAGAAGCTAAGATGGAGACAGTGAATGGTGTGAGGGATGATGAAAGAAACAGGTGTAGCAGTAACACATGATAAAGGTTGGAGTTATATGGATGCTTTGAACATGCAGATCAGGAGTTTGAACATTACATGGAAGGAGGGGCAAAACCAATTGGAGCTGATGTTAATTTATGTAATAAACAACCCATAAGGTGCTAGTACCAAAACCAAAGAAAAATCAGAGGATTTTGGAGGAGAGCTATAAAATTGTGAATAAGGTTGTTTTTTGTCAGAGAAAATTCTCACTTTTTTTTTTTTTTGGTCATAAAGCAACATCATCATTTTGGGATTCTGAGCCAGGAGGCTGAAAAGCAATTGTATCTTTGAAATATGACTCTGGGAAGCACTTAGTATGCATTTTAGTTCTGGCATATGATGATGAAATTAAAGTTGAAGGCACTTTCAAAGTGGCACTAAAATGTTAACCATTACAAACCCCAAAGCCAGAATGAAATGAACAATGCCAAACCAAAAGAAAACAAATGTTCTAACTATAACTATCATATATTAAAAAATTACAGATTATGAAATCTTTATGCAAGCAGCTACTCTGAAAATTCAGAATGAAAACTTTTATGAGCATCATTGCTGTTCTCTATAAAAGCATTTTTTCCTTTGGGGTTTGCATAACTCTGATTAGATTTCCTTGTAAAATGTCACCCCTTGTACTAGAAGTTTCTTCAGGAAGTTATACTTAAAGAGGCATTTTGCCCTCTTCACATAAAGTGATACACACACTCTTATTTCTTCAAATGCAGTGAAAATATCCTCCATAGTTATTCTGTTGATAATATAGAACAAACAAAATAAACATTTGTGGCACTCATAACATCCAGAAGGCAAGGCACCTGGAGTTACTTCCAATACTTTATCCACTGTATAGTTTAAAAAGGCACAAAGTAAAGGAAATGTGTGTGCATGCTACAATATTTTGTTCCAAAACAGCAATGGCTCTATCATGCAGGTGAAAAGGCTCAATCCTCTTCTTAGATACTGAACAACCCACTGCTGAATCTTTTGTACAGAAAATATACATTCACAAGAGCAGGGAGCAATTTTAAAATCTACACTGCTATGTGTGCCTGCATATATTAAAACAGGACCATACAAGTACGTGATTTCAATTTTAAGTGGCAGATTATTCAGTATTCAAACAGTGTCTTACATCTTTGACTTCCTCCGTGATGGCTATTAACTTTTCCATTATGTAAGCCAAATATATAATATCCATCTTATCTGCAAAGTTGGAAGCACCTCTGGTGTAGGCTGTAAGTTGGCGGGAAAATTCAAGAGCATTGGTGGCGTTGACGTGCATCTGGAAATATATCAGAATTGTTATGTGCAATATCTGGCTTGGCTTTTATCACTCTTAAAATTTCTGAGCTAAATAATGTGTTTAATGTGTACTGATTTAAGATCAGATAATAGAATCATAGAAGATTAGGGTTGGAAGAGACCCCAGTAGATCATCTAATCCAACCCCCTGCTCAAAGCAGGACCAACACCAACTAAATCATCCCAGCCAGGGCTTTGTCAAGCAAGGCCCTAAAAACCTCTAAGGATGTAGATTCCACCAACTCCATCAGTAACCCATTCCAGTGCTTCTCCACCCTCCTAGTGAAATAGTGTTTCCTAATATCCAACCTAGACCTCCCTCACTGCAACTTGAGACCATTGCTTCTTGTTCTGTCATCTGCCACCACTGAGAACAGTTGTGCTCCACCCTCTTTGGAATCCCCCTTCAGTGAGTTAAAAGCAGCTATCAAATCCCCACCTCATTCTTCTCTTCTGCAGACTAAACAAGCCCCGTTCTCCCAGTCTCTCCTCCGAAGTCGTGTGTCCCAGCCCCCTGATCATTTTTGTTGTGTTCCACTGGAATCTTTCCAATCTGTCCACATCCTTTCTGTACTGGGGGGCCCAAAACTGGATGCAATACTCCAGATGTGGCCTCACCAGTGCCAAACATAGGGGAATTATCACTCCCCTCGATCCTTCAAAAGAATTACACACATGAATAGTGCCATTGACCTAAAGTGAAGCATGTGTACAAGTCTTTGCAGAATCAGGGCTTTAGTCAGATGATTCCCACCAACATGGCATCACGCTGCTAAGAATCAAGACATTGCACTGAATCAGGATGGCCTAGGACCTGTGATTTTTATCTTATACACGGTGGTGAATTTGAAATAACTTTTGACTTCAGTGGCATTTCTTTGGATTTATGCTAACATGAAGGTGACCAGGATACATGGCTCTTGGAGTCTTTATGTCATGAACATGTCTGGGTTTTCAGAAATGTAGTTACTGGTGTAAAAAATCAGTTTAAAAGCAGAGGGGTGTTTTTTGTATTGACATTAATTTTCATGTAGAAAAGCAAGTCCCAACTCTGAAGGTCTGGGAAAATTATAAGCAAGAGATTATAATGGAAAGGGATTTTCATCCTTAACTATCACATGCACTACACACATTCACTATAATATTTCTGATATTGGCTAACTACACAGCTAGATGACTGCAGTTCAAATAGGCTACACAAAAACAGGCTAATAATTACTCTGTGCACTGTGTAGCTTGGATTTGAAAGTAAACATCTGATTATTGAACAATTTGTTTAATAAACTTTCTGCTGTGGCAACAAGAAGCACGATTTCTCTAGAGGCCTGAGAGTCCTCCAAAAACGGGAAGGAGTGAGACAGGAAACTAATTAATGAGGTGGGGTGGGGAGCAATAAGAAAAAAAAGCCCTGTAAGGAAAACTCCCAGGTATATGTGAGATAAAGATATTTTCTGAGGATAAAGTCAGAGTAAGGAAATAGAATGTCTGGATTCATTATCTGGAACCACTGAAACCACACAGACTAAACAGATAACCAGGCAAAAAAGAAAGGCATTGCTTTGCTGTAGGATTCCTTCAGCCCAATCTTTTCATTTCTCTTTCCTGAGATGCTTTTCCTCAGATTATTCTTTGTCTTTTCTCACAAGTAAAATTTTAAAAAAACATTGCAATTGGCTTACCGATCAACTATTCTACATTATTATAAATGGAAATCATATTTCCAGACTGAACTTTCTGGCTCTGTTACAAAAATATGCGCTGTTTATGTTTTAGTTTAACTCTGATATTTTAATTCATTGTGTCTCTGATACAATTCATTTGAAGAAGTCCAAAAAATAGTAGAGAAGAGGCAAAAGATACAGGGGGAAGAAGAGAATTACCCTTTGATTAAAAAGCAATTCTCTTCTTGCCCTTGTACCTTTTGACGGCACTGTTTGTGTTGAGTATCATTCCATCAAGACTACTACTATTACTACTTTTTTTAAAAAAATAAAAGCTAGAATTAAAGGGGAGTTTTGCAGGCAGTGGCTTTAACAAGCACAAGTTAAAAATATTTAAGCTTACATATTTAAGCTTTGCACTGGTGGAAACAGCTGCCTGTGTATATAATGCTCCAAGTAACTTTTTCAGACTGAAAGCAGAGTTAATTATTAATATTATTTATGTAGCATTATAGGTCTGCATCAGGCTTTACAGAAATAAAAGTAGAAACACTACTTACCCCCGAAAACATATAATCTAAAGGCCTGATCCTACTAATTGCTCAGCAACCTTAATTTCCAATGGAGTCTGGGGTTCAGCACCTCTGAACAGATTCTGCAATTTGCAGCATCAAATTAAGCAAACACGGGGAAAAATAATGGACAAAGCTCGTGGGAGAGAAAGGAGGGATGTGGGCTTCAGTGAACTAAGATAACGTGATCTGAACTGTTATGCTATGTGCAGCCCAGGCACTTCGGTTGGACATATGAATGTATTTATTTAAAAGAGAAGCTTGTGAAAAAAGTGTGAAAGGGAAGCCCTAGGAGTGGAGGTGGAAATCTAGTGAACAGAAACAATTTCAGGCTAGGTAGGTCAATTGGTGCACTAGGAAAGGGAGGCTGTTGTCAAATATCAGGGGCAGAGTATGAAAGGAAGTACATGGAAGGAGACAAAGAAGAAGAGTGGAGGAGTGAAAAGAGTGTGCTGAGAACTGAGGCATGGGATTGAGATGGGATGTGAGGGCAGATGTTCAAGTAGGTTCAGAGCTGTGCAGTTCCAACCTTCTATACACTTTCCTGCTCTCTCCCTATACCCATTTCCCCATCTCACCCGTTTTTTGTGGGGGGACATTGATTCTACCCAGACAATGAATGGAAGTGGAGAAGGTGATGGCAGCTATATCCTTCTTACAACCTTTAGTCTGGTGACTAAAGCTGGGATGGAGGAGACCTCAGTTCGAATCCCTGCTCTGGTGCCCTAACCACCAGGCTATGGGGTATTCTGAGGTAGATATTTCTCAATCTCTCATGTTGAAGCTGCTCTACTTCGTAAATAATTAAATATTTATTGGAGCAGGGACTTGGGTCTCCCACTTTTCTCTCTGGGCTAATAACTAATCAAGGGAATGTGAATGACTCTATAGCCTAGTGGTTACAGCACTCACCTGGGAGGAGGGAGACTTGCACTCAAATTCCTGTTCCAGAGTGACTATTTGAACCTGTCCCCCTTATAGCTCAGATGAATGCCCTTCATGCCACACTAAAGCTTGGGGAGTGGGGAGAGGGAAGACCCTCTCTCCCTCGTTCCCCGTTCTGTGACTCTAGTCCTTTAAGAAGATTCAGAAACAAAACATTTTGGATTAACAAAACATCTTGTTTGACACACTTCAGACTTTTCTGAATCACTGAAATAAAAAAAAATGGATTTACTTCAACCCAAATCAATTTTTTTTCAGTTTTTCAGAACTGCCCCAAACCAAAATAATCCGTTATTCACCCAGCTCTACCCAACCTTGCCTCCAGTAGGTGTTGAACACTCTTCATCCTAGTCTAAAAAACTCTCTCTCTTCCTGTTTCTTACAGCCCCTCTAACGTGCGCTCTGCTTCTTACCCAGCTGAAATGCTCACAGAATCAGTATCAGAGCAATGAAGAGAGGTATTCTAGCTGGAGAGTCAGTGATATAAGAATACATGAGAAACCAACACTACTGTGGCAAGAATGTGTGTGTGGAGGAGAAAAAGACAAACTGAAGTGGTGCGCTGATGTCTCAACGTCCTTGTCAGTGAATACCAGCATGTCACTCCATATGTTATGGAGTGACATATGGAGTGACTTATGTTCACATAAGTTCCAGACAGAGGGAGAAAAACACATTGCAATAAAGGTGCTGATATGCTGTACACGCTCTCGCCCATGGCACAATTATAGAACTGCATTATTCCAGTTTCACCTCAGTTTAAGTATAGATTCACCGAGGTAAAACTGGAGTAACATAGGGTATGTTTACACAGTAATAAAAATACCTGTGGCTGGCCTGGATCAGCTGACTTGGGTTTGCAAGGTTATAAAATTGCAGTGTAGACAGACAAGCTTGGTCTGGAGCCCAGGTTCTGAGACCCCACAAGGGCTCCAGCAAGAACATCTACACTGCAATTTTATGACCCCGCAGCCTGAGCCCCATGAACCCAAGTCCACTGACCCAGGCCTGCCACAGCTGTGCTGTGTGTCTTTTATCACAACACAGATGTATGCATAGCGGTGAATATGGCCCAAAACACTTTTTACAGTTTCTTCTGTGATAGAGAAAGCAAAGGAAATGAAGACAGGACAGACCCCTTTTCTTATTCTGGGGGCATCAGTTTCTACAAACCCTTCGAATGAGGACTCCCTCATTTAGATGAAGGACTTCATTTTGCCTTGCTGGAGTGTAGAAATCCTCAACTTGTGCCTTAACTCCGGTTTGCTTGCAAGCTGTGCAATAAATCAAAGCTACAGCAAGGTGCCCTAATTAGTGCTTTAAAGCACCATGATCATATTGCTCCATGGTATTTGGATCCTGACTGGAACCCAGTGTTGTATACCCTAGCAACAAACACACATTCTGTTTAGCATGAAGTACCAATAACCACCTCACATATGTGTGTGTTACCTAACAGTAACTGTAGTACATTCTAGAAATAAGGAGTTTGTAATATTACCTGACTAAAGGCATGAAGGACTTGAGTTACTTCTTGTGAATATGGACATTCAGAATAGTTTTCATCTGCCCAGCGTCCAGTCCGGTTACATATACGCCATGCCTTTGACTCTTCTGCTCCATTGCGGAGGGAAATGGAGCTAAATGAATACTGAAGACAGGGGTGATAAGCAGTTATCCCAGCTAGAGTTTTGGGCCATCTATGAGGAGGATAATAATAAGCAATTTTAGCTCAACATGCCTTATTTAGAACCAATTTACAATGTGGCAGCAATATGGCAGAACATTTGAAAAAAACCTGTCAGTACAAAGTAATAATTTAAAACATTTTATTTTCTAAAAATAGCTTCCTGTTTTTGTGCTTTGTGGTAAATTACTTTGTTTTCTTGGGAAATGCCACAAATACACTAACCCAGAGTCTGGCAGTGATGAAAACTGGCAACTGATTTGTTCTAATGAGGCGTTTGGTTGTTAAAAAAATATATAGATGGCATGTTTCCTCCATTTGTGTCTATGCAGCTTTCTAAGAACAGAGCTAAAGGGCACCGAACTATCTGAAAATGCAGCATCTGTTATTAAAAACCGAGTGGTAAATGCTCCAAAAAGGGATGGCCAATTGCATTGTGGATTTTGGCCCAAAGCCACAGAAGGGAAGAGCATGAGTTCTTTTGCAAGCTCCCCTTTCTGCCTTAAGCCTATGGAAACCAATCTATGGTTGGACCAACCTATTGGAACTTGGGACCCATGGGTGAGAAGGGTGCTAAACCCCAGGTGAAATGGGAGTTATTCCCCAGCAGGTTTCCCCTAAAAAGTTCAGTGGATAAGCCAGTGTAAGTTACACGAGTATCTCTGCTGTGCAGTCAAGTCACTCCTGGAAAGAGGACTCATAAGGCAACAGCAGTCAGCACAGCTAAACGAGGCTAGAGGGGACCAGTAGGCAATACAATGCCTCTGCACAGCTACTGCATTTTCAAGAGCCTCACAAATCCCAGGGAATCTGAAACTTTAGGGGCTGAATCCTGTTCCATTTACAGGGCAGTGGGAACAAAGCATGTTCAAATGATTAAAATGGGAAAATTAGAAGGAAACATAACTACACTCTCATCGAGTTTCAGATGCCATCATAAGTCTGGAGAGGATCAGGCCATTTAGCATATGTCTATTCAGCCTTTAGGAGTGAGCCTCCCAGTCTTGGTCAACAGACTCAAACTAGCAGGGCTTGGGTCTAATCGTTACATCAGTATAATTTAAACTCAGGATATGTCTACACTGCATACTGGCAAGCTGAGTACTTGTACAACTGCTTAGGTCTAATTGTTACATCGGTATAATTAAAACCGAGAATGTCTACACCTCATTTTGGAGTGAGTCTCCCAGTCTGATTTGACAGACTCAGGCTAGTGGGGCTCATACCAGTGCTCTAAAAACAATTGTGTAGACCGTGCTTTGAAGTTGCAGCTCACATTGTGAAGCCTATGCCCCCTTCCTAGACTTCAGAGCTCTAGCTCCAGCCTGAGCTGCAACTTCAAAGCACTGTCTACAGAATTGTTTTTAGAGCACTCATATGAGCCCCACTACCTGAGTCTGTCGAACCAGACTGGGAGACTCACTCCAAAACGAGGTGTAGACATTCTCAGTTTTAATTATACCGATGTAACAATTAGACCTAAGCAGTCGTACAAGTACTCAGCTTGCCAGTGACACATGTAGCACACCTTAATTATTAATGTTTAGATTAAACATGCAAAAAGGGTTAATTTACTTTTGCTCTGTAGATTGATTTGAACACTAGTACAGAATATGTTGACAGGTTCTGAGCCATCCACATCTTTTCAATTCCAAAGAAAGCTAAGACAAGAAGAAAAATGATCTTCCTTTTCCACAGCTGACACCCAATTAAATAACTCATCACATGGAGCAAAAACACTGGACTCAAAATGAAACATGAACAGAGTTTTGGGGGAAAAAAATAAAAATAAAATACCACAAATTTTCCTCCTTACATTTGAACTGAATGTTAGCTTTCACTAAAGGTAGTGTACTGTATTAGCTAAAGGCCCAATTCTTACCTCAAACATAAAATCAGTGAGGCTCCTTAGAAAAGTAAGCACCTAATGTAAGCAAGGCTGACAGAATCTGCCCCTTTAGGAATAGAAATAATGCAACATAAAGCTTTTACCTTTAGCATTTAAGAACAGACTTCTAATGAGTGGAAAGCAAAGTACAGCATCACACAAAATATCATTCAGTTCATAGGATCAGTTCACTCTGATTCACAATGCATAATATTCTTATTGCAATTATAAATACCACCTGGGCCTGCCAGCTACAAGGACCAACCTTTGACAGAATTTATTGCTTCTCTGCCCAGTAAAGAGGCAGTTCTTTTTAGTTTTGTTTTTGTGGATGATATCTTTCTACCTATATATTTGCTATGATATCAAAACCTCAAAGATCTTTCCATGAAAAATCACTGGTATGTTAGCTACATCTCAGTGGAGAAACCTTTGAAACATGCTTCAAGTATTAATGCTAAGTTTGCTCAAAAAAGCTCTCTATAATTTTACATTAACTCCCTTCAAATGCCAAAAGAATCCATGGATTCAAGATACTTTTGATCTATTCTTCCAAACTAAATCTTTCTGAAAGATGATCAATAAGGAGAGAAACATGCATTCCTGTTCTTTTGATTTATATAAAAAGGCAAAATATCTTGGCGTTAGTTTGAGACACTATGTAGGAATTTATATATCTTTTATTTATCAATAAAAGGATGACATTTACTGGCAAGTATATAACGGGATTCTTAAAGTTGCTATTTGAAAGCTGCATTGTGTGGCACTCGGTACAATTCTATATAATCTATTTAAAAATGGTTCATTAAAAAGCACCCAAAATTCACCCTTTTGGGACTGGACAGAAAGGTAGTTTTGCCAGGAACAAATAAATGCAACAAGCTCTGGTTAAGAATTTTAAAGGAATTGAAGGGATTTAGCTATGTGTCTTCCATTAATTTCAATATTTTCCTTGAAATTTGTGGTGAAGCAACAGTATGTTTCAGGGTGTGTGTGTGTGTGTGTGTGTGTGTGTAGAATTGTGAAAACCATCTTTGGTGGCAATAAGTTTTCCTTCTCCCCACAGCTCTGTCTGTTCTGTACCATAAGTGAAAACCAGAAGCAAAGTCCCAAGAAAAATAAGTCACTTTCACAGTTTAAGAATAAATTAAGAGAGAAGACGTTTATTCCAGTTAGAGGCTTGTACAGAGAGCACTTAGCTCCCACAGGGAAAACTCCTTGTCCATTTTACTTTTATTTTAATTAATTATGCAACATCAACCCTTATTATAATCAACCTGGCAATCTTCTTGCTCTCTGAGGACCGTTACACATTGGTGTTACTGCAGGACAGGTTAAAATAACTTACTTTAGAATTTTATACTCATCACCATTATATTTCAACTTCTCCCACACAAAATCTCTAGCAATAGTGGAATCCCTAGCAGATTTCTTGTTCTCCTCCATTTTGAGGGTTAAAAACTTTAAAAAACTGGAGATAAATCATAAGTTACATTTGGTCATCACTTTTTGCAGATTATAGGATTAATATATAATTTTAGGGGAAAGTGTACCCAAATGCAACTAATATATTTAATCTCTTTCAAAATACAATTTGTGGTATTATTCATATTTGTTTAAAAGAAAAAGTTTTTCAGAAGGCAAGGTTAAGCATTCTATTAATATTTTTTCAAATTTTGTTATACATTCCTAGGTATTTTGGGAACTTGGGTACTGTATTCATAAAAAGTCATCTCAAGCAATCTGTTTATCTCAGGCCTGCACAATTCAGAAAGCAGCGAGGGCCATATTATTGCAAAAAAACTAGCTGCAGGCCGAAAAGCCCCACCCCCATCTGCTTCCCTCCACCCCAATGTTTGCCTTGCCCCACCCCTACTCACCCCCCGCGGACCGCACAGTGAGCCCACACGGGCCGCATGTGGCCCTCGGGCCGCATGTTGTACAGGCCTGGTTTATCTGAACAGTTTTCACTTGACATTTTTAGTATCTCCAGTGGTGTATTCCATAACAGTTATATGCTATTTATTGCTCCTAATAGCACCCGAGCAAAACATTTGAACTGGAATGGATTCATCAAAAGTGTATTGAAGATTATATCCTTTAATGTTTTAGTGCAGTGGTTATTGACTTATTCTTTACTATGATTCCATGTTACAATAGAAAAAAACGAGTCCCAAAAGTTTTCAGAGCCTCCTCCCATTTAGTCATAATGAAAAGGAAGGCAGTTACAACCCCTGAAACTTTCTATGACCTCAGGCTGAGAATCCATACTATACTGCAAACATTATAACTAAGTTTTTCATAATGCATTTTAAGGACCACGGAGCACTAGCTGATGGTCCTCAGAGATCTGGCTAGTCACAAGGAGTTGGTTCTTCCTCCTGCTAAATCACATTAAAAAAAACAGCAAAAACTAAGTGAGATATTTTTCTAATGTTCCTTTTCTACATTAGCATTTCTTGTAGTTGCCACAAGAATATTTATATAAATCATGGATGATAGGGAAAATAGTCCACAGGTCAACTTCTTGCATTAATATGAGGTCCATGGTGACAAAATGTTTGAGAACCCATTGTAAGCTATGAGTCCAGGATAAAGTTACAGATCCATTTTATAGAAGACAAAGGCCTTTGCGTTCTTCATATTTGTATATTTTAAACTTAGAGGAAATCATACCTGAAATCTCCTTTATTATTAATTATTCTTTCTTCAGGGCAGTAGGGTGCTGCTGTTTCTAATACCACAATTTCTACTTGTTTAGTACTGGTTCCATAGGAGTTGTTGATCAGACACTCCCAATCTCCAGTCGCACCAAAGTCAATGCTTGACAAGATTAGCTCACTATATGTATATATAAAAAAAATAAAACACAAATTATTGACCACACCTAATCTATGCACAGGAGACATTTGTTACTTGAAAAATATGAAGTTATCTTTTAGGGCTTTATTCCAAAAATACAAAACCATTTGTGTTTGTGTATTGCTATAGAGACCAAGAAACATGGTGATTTGGTATGAAGTTTTCATCAGCATGAATTTGGATTAGGTGTTCTGAGCATGAGTGACAAAGCCACAGATATTTGTATGGGTCATCCCAAATGAGTATCAGTTATATACAAAAAGCAACATGAAAAGAATGTTATTTATGCTGCAAAGTTAAACAATGGAAAGTTAGAAAATGCCAGATTTGCAGTTGCAACTGCAACCTTAATTTGGCCATGATGTCCTCCTGTCCTCCACCCCACTGCAATTCCAAGGCATTCCCAGTCCAGTGTCTGGTATTGCTGCAGCAGCTGTATGGGCCTGGCTCTTTACAATTTTCAGTGATTTTGACAAACTTTCAACAGTTCCCTGAGGAATGCAAGCGAGAAGATAAATTTTTTTTTTTTTTTATTTTTTTTTTAGTATTGTGCAACTCAGGGACATCTGGCATTTCAAGGGACAAAGAAAAGGCATTTGTATAGCCAGGGGGCTCTCACTGTTGAATATGAAAGACTTTCTGCAAACAATGGAGGTGTTACTATTTGTCCAAAAAAAAAAAAAAAAGCACACAGATCCTTATAATATTAACATTGGAATATCAAGAAATCTAAATATAGAGGTTGCGGTCTCAATACTGAAACTTCTCTGAAGTACCACACCATACTAACCTGTTGAATCCATATGCCAAATATTCTACAAGGTTTGGGGAATTATTTTAGAACCATTTCTAAATTTTATTGATACTAGTTTTCATAGAGTTCAGCATGTCAGCCCAGCTTTCCTTAGTATAAAGGATGAACCCTTTACCCTACTGAAGTCAAAGGGAATTTTACCATTGACTTCAATAGGACCGGGATTTCACCAAATGAGTGCAATTCCATAGATCTTATAAACAAAAAATTCTAACTATTAAATTTTTAGAAGCAAATTGAACATTTAAGTCCTTATTAAAGATGGCTTCTGCTGTGCTACATACAGCAAGTATTCTTGGTTTGAGTCCTACCTACAACAAACACTGTTCCCCTTCCTCTAATTTATGTGTCTGTCCTTAGACTGGGAGATTCTTTTGTCATGGTACATCCCTTTCAGAATTTCTGGGAGGTACTTTGTTAATTGTAGTCACTAACAAAAAAACAAAAACAAAGACACCTTTAAAAGGTATCCAAAAAACTTTTATTTACATAATTCATATTGATATTTAAAGGTGTCAAGTGTCATGATCTACCATGAAAAATTTACACCAGTGAAAAAAGCTTGCTTTCTAATAAACAAATAACAGAATATTAGATTGTAAATCTGTCACTGATCCTCTAGGAAGTGCATTTCTAGGAAGAAATTCTAGATTTCAATAATTGTTGGGAGGGAAAAGCAACATCTCCCTAGAAAGTTTTATTGGTTTACAAAAATGGCAGCTGTTCAAATCTGCTCAGCAACTTGGAATGTTTGTTGTTCTGGAAGAAAAGGATTATGGGCAGAATGTAGGGCAGGTGAAAAGTGTGCATGATAAAACAATATCACATAGTTGAGTAACTGTCAAACTGATATCAAAACAAAATTTGAGGTATTTAAAACAAGACCTTTTTGGTAGGTGTTTGGAGGTGCTTCAAGTTATCTGTAATGAGTTTGACAATTCTTAAAGGCAATGTGTAGTAAAAAATACCAGATATTGCATTTTGTCATCTTAAACATCTTCACAAATTTCCACTCTCTTTCAGCTTAAATCATGATGAATGAATTAAACAACACATTAGCTGCATGATCCAGTTTCTTCACATATAAACTAGTTGAACTGATGCTTTCACCTGTATAAAAATGGACTACAACTGATTGATTCACTTGGCAGCCTACATTCCCAGTTTTTCCCTATAAACAGTGGAGGACTACTTTCTCAGCTAGTCACTTCAATACCATTAATCAGTTGATAAAGATTCCTGAATTAAATTTAGTCTTTCAGACTACAAATACTGTCACATCACCTTCACAGTCAGCTGGGTACAAAAACTTCTAGCTGGCTGAAAAATTTCCATTGAAACTGGTTTTCAATAAAATAACATTTTTTTTAAAAAAAGACCTCACAGTGGCGTTGGGGCAGAATAACTTCTGAAATGTGTGCAATATGTGACATTCAGATGAGCTAACCTATTGATATAATTGATAAAAAAGCATATGGGATCACCATTAAGATTTTGCATTTGAGTATGATGTTTGATGAAACTGAAGTTTCTTTTCGGTATCTGCTGGATACAGATGTGAAAGCCTTATGGGGTATTGGACTGCATTATCAACAGCATTGTGAGGAACATGAAAATGGAAAGGAATGTACATGTCTTTCCCCTTAACATCTTATTTTTAAGGTCCGGCTTGACAAAGTCCTGGCTGGAATGATTTAGTTGGGAATTGGTCCTGCTTTGAGCAGGGGGATGGACTAGATGACCTCTTGAGGTTCCTTCCAACCCTGATATTCTATGATTCTTTTAAGGTTCTGATTGCATGAAGTTTTGCCATAATCTTAACTACTAGTAAACGTAGTTTTTGTTTGCTAATTAAAGTTAACTCAATTTTCACACAGCTTCATAGGCAAATATTTACTAGCATAACATTAGCCCCTACATTAGAAGTACAAGAGATCAGCGTTCTCCAAGATCATATGAGGAAGCTGACATTCAGACTCATTTAGCCTTCTATGAGCCTTGACTAATGGTGGGCAAAATAAAAGGCCAGATCCAGCGTTAAGCAATGCAGAAGACCCTGCATAATGACTAGGGCACAAATTACCATCTGGCAATGGCAAATTAAGAATTAATTTATATTCCTCTAGGAACATTTTGGGTAGCGAGCCCAATGGTGAAATTGTTCATTTTCTTACCATCTGGATATGACAAATGATTAATTGATTTTATTTCCCCCTGGAGGCTTTTTGGGGACTGGTCAAGTAGAGAAACCTTTTACACTCTTAAAAAGAGAAGTCTGTAAATTGTCTTGCCACTCAACGTGATGCCTTAAACATTTTTTCACCTGTAATCCTTAGCAACTTCAGGTTTATGGAAGACTTTAAGGAAAGCATGAGTCTGTATAGAATTTTAAACTCCTTTGTAAATCTTTCCAGGAGGTAAACTGCTTATGTTGTATCTTGGCATTATTACAGTAGCCTTCTCAAAGGTTCCAAGAATAATAGTGTTTTTTGGCTCCTAATAACAGGCTGCTCTTGAGCTTCCTTGAGGATGGTGGTGAGTCTTGGCAACGGGTAGAAACTCTTAGTCCCCACATGAGCCTAGAAGAATGCTGAATTTAGGGAGCTTGATCAGAGTGGAATGAAGACATGAGGAGGATGGAAGCTCCTGGTCCCTCCTGTTCACAAGAGAGGCATTTAGTTGTGCCTCTGGCTGCCATCTCTTCTTCAGACAACTGGCTTATCCCACAAAGGCTGAGGATCATTCCCACGAGATCCCTCAGCAGACCTCGTGGCAGTAGTGAGGTTTCCAAGGGGGGAAGCAGAACACATAAAGAGCCCACTGCAGCAGGCATCATGCCTTTCTTGAAATTGAAATGTTTTCTCCCTCTCTTCCTGAGAGATGCAGTAGTTGCCATTTCCAGTAGAAGCTTGTGACATGCCAAGTAGTACAGTGTAGGAAAGCCTAGGTGTTCACAAGAAGGGATTACTTCAATTTGGAATGGAAGGGTTCTGACTGGAGAGGTGCCTGATGAGGTCAAAGGGCTGAGTAACAGCTCCCTTAGCACAAATTTTGTTCATTTAGATTTCACTGTCAATTTATTATGAACCTTATATTATAACACAGAACCTTGAAAGCAAGGAAGAGGACTGTAGTGGGGTTAACTCCTGGCTTAGTGGGCATGCTGTGACACAACCATCTCCAAAGTCTGGAGGGAAAGGGGGCTTTGTCAGGCAACCTCAGGGTCTGTCAGCCAAGTTACAGTCTGTCCTTCTCTATGTTGGACTAGGGGCAGAGGGCAGGGTAAGGAGACTCGGGTGATCCCTCTCCACATGGTCCCAACCCAGAGCCCAAAGGATGCATCTGTCCCCTCTGGCTGATACCCCAGACCAACCTCCCCTGGGCCACTTCCAGCCCTCCCTTCCAGGGTTTTCTTCATTTGGGGAACGGTCACAGCTCTCGGCTTCCCTCCTCACAGAAGGTTGTTCAAGCAGGCTCAGTGATTCAGGTAGTCAGCTGGGGCTTCTCAGCTCGCTTTGCAGTCTTCAATGATTTCCCCCTCATCAGGGAAAAGGGGTGAGTCCTTCCCTTATGTATTCCTCTTTCCTAGAAAGTACTGACTTCCTCCCTGTATACAGCCATTCTTTCACTCTCCCCACAGCTTGATTGCCAGAGTCCCATTTCAAACAGGTCTCCTATTTGGAACACACTCTGCAGCTGCTAAGGGGCACAGCCTTCTTGGCCCAGTACTTCTCCATCACTCTTTTAGTCTTAGTGAGGGCTTTGCAAATCCCAACACAAGGATATACGTATTTTCTCCTCTTTGTGCTGGGAGAACTCATGCATGATAGGAGTCCTCTCTCAAATGTAATGATTGACATGCTGGAAAATTAACCACAATATACAACTGAAACTATTCCTTGAAAAGTCATCATAATACTCTACAATAGCCTGAAGTGTTGATCATTGCTAAGTGAGGAAGCTTAATACAGGCAGAAAGCATACCCATTTAATCAGTTAACCTATGGCAAAAGATTTTCATTTGAAGCAAAGATTTTCTTCATTATAGCTATGCATAACTAATTAGGCAGATCAAAACTAGGTCATGTTACACAGAGTTACTAATTTCTTGTCCCCAAGTAATACCTTAGCAACATCTATCTTATATTCTGATAGTCATTTACATGTCAGAATATAACAACCACCAAGGAAGGGGGAGGCTACAGCGGCCTATTTTGATAATCTTCCCTTCACAAAAGGTTTTAAAATCTGGCCTAATTTCCTGGAAGAACTAATCTCTGTACAGGGGAGAAACAAAAATAAATGAATGGAACATGAACAGTTTTTAACTTTTGTGGCACTCTTCAGACGGACAGACGCAGAGAATTGTTTTCCACATTTTAGGCAAAAAGCCTGCATAGCCTATATCTAATCCAAGCCTCCATAAAATTATTAATACTAACAAAGAATTTAAAAAATGAAGATCTCTGGAGTCTGCTGCTGCTTGGAATGCAGCCTTTCAAAGAGGATAAAAGGTTAAAGCATGGAAAATCAAAAGAGAATGTGCAAGTCTGGGCATTTAAAACTAACTTATATTGCTAGTCTGATCACTCTGACAAATTGTCAGAATTGCCCATGAAGAAAATACCTTTAGATAACTGATGGACTTTTAAAGAAAATTTGTGTCAAGCAGCAGCAAGAGAGAAGGAAGATTAAAGTTCATATACAGCGGCTTCTACGCAACACAGAAGAGGTCTAGCAAATATATTCCAGGTGTAATCAATTTGCCAGTCATAGCAAATTCAACACACTGGATTTTCTATTTCTTTTGCTCAAATATATAAAACACATAACTAATCATTTAATTCAATGTGGGTGTTGAAAAACCAGACACTCAAAATATTTAATATATTAAACATTAAGTTTCATTGTGATTTAAATAGTGCCTAACTTGCTACCATGTGGATTAAATATAAGAGATGTTAATGGAACGGAGCAAATGCTCTATTGCTGCATTACATTAAAAATATGTTGACAAAATACAATACATATACCTTCAACATGGGAGACAAATGATCCTGTACACTAGTTTTATTTCTGTTATACAAATGAATGATACTGACTGAAGAGACATCAATGGTTTAAAACATTGTCACAGGATAATACCCTCCATCTGCCACAAAGTACTTCGCCAAAGGTGAAGTATAGTTTTTCAAAGTAGGGGTCAGTGATTCTGTGACTCAGTATGAGGTTCCACTGAAATACTTTCTCATAAGAAAGATAATAAATACAGAAATATTAATATTGGAGACAAGTGGCAATTTCTCACTGTGCAATGGGAAATCTGCTGCATACTGACTATCTGTATCTCATGATAAATTAGCTTTTTTTCTCTTTAAGCCCATCAGATATATTCAGAGCTCAGATACTCAGCAGAAGCTACTGAATGCTCAAAGGGCTGCATGCACAAGTGGCCTTATGGCTCCTGGAGCCAATCTGTACGAATCCAGTCGTCAGAAGGGCGGGCTGCTCTAATTTACCCCAGCAATCAGAGTTAGCTGGGACATAAGAGAGCCTTGCCCACATGGAACTTGTCAAAAGAGCAGCTACAGGCCACTCAAGGATTCCCTATGTTGGGTAAATCATCTGACAATTGGGTTTTGTACCAGCAGAGTACTATAAAGCTGCACTAACAGGGCAGGATCTGGCCTGTTTTTTTTAAAAAAGTATACTGGACATTTATCAATTATCCAATGGTTCACTAGTTGAAAGGTTTGTGGAAGGGGTGTAGTTTGTTTTATTTAAAAAAAATAAAATCAGCAGACAGCTATCTTGGAATCTGCTCGACTGCCAAAGCAGTCATTTGGTACAATGCAGTTAGACCAATTTTACATCTTCCATTTTCTCTCAGAGAAGTAGTTATGCTATAGACTGGTATATTACACCCAGAGTAAGTTTTATTCCATTTGCACAGCTCTTGTGACTTGTGCGCCAGCAGAGGTTATCAGACAAAAATATCATTGTGACAACCAGTCCAACAGAGTCAAAAATTGCATAAAAAGCTTTTTAGGTAAAAACATTTCCCAGATGATTCATGAGAAGTGTTAGCTTCTTTTTGATGATTCTTGATTATTTGATTACAGGCCTTTGGGACTAGCCAGAAAAAGGCAATGCTCAGTTCACTACATTAACTAATTTTTTAATTTGAAATTATTTCTTTCTCAAGTTTGTAGTTCAAATAACTGTACAGCAGTGTGGCTGAGGTAATCACTTGTACTAATGAATATCGAAATGAACAATTTATGAATATTGTATGAGACCTGGTCAGTTAGGATTACTGAGGTCAGAAGACTTGCCTGTGTGAATACACTTATTTAGCAAGAGAAGGCTATAGGAATAACAAATAGGGAAGCAATACAATGACTTCCCAGATAAGAACATCTAGGTAGACACTTGAAAAACAATGGGGCAAACTGTTGACTTCAAAGATCCTGTCTCTAACATGTTATGACATCTTGTTTTGCCAGAATGGGGAGTTGCCAAATCAAAGGACTATTAACAGTCTAAAAGTGTCTTCATTCATGCCAGCGTGATGACTTGCCAAGGGCTGCTCAGGATGTTCTCAATGAGCCCTGTCAGACTCTGATAGAGACAGAGAGAGAGGCCATGAGGCAGCAGGTTAAATACCCAGTAAGATAGATGAATGTGACAGATATGACAATAGCCTGGACAGACCTTATTGAATTAAGTTAAACCCTACAGAATTCATTCACAGTATTAAAAATGCCAGTGTATGTGTTATTGTGAGATTGTACATAAATGTCTCTAGAGAGGAGTCCTGACTAATGTAAACCCTGGGAATTGATGATCTTCAAAGAATTATTTGAAACAACATGAACTTTTAAAAGTTAAGTGGATTTCCCGGGAAATCTTTAAAAATTTAATTCTTCCAATTAGGCAAGAACTCAGCCTTTTGAACCTTTTCCCAGAGGAGGGGACCTTTTGTCTGCTGCTTACCTGTCATATCAGCACAGGTTATATTCCCAATCTGTATAAAGAAGTGACTCAGATTCACAGGGGTGCTTACTCTAAGATAAAGTGGTTATGAACTTGTAACCACAAAAACAAACAAACCAAAACCAAAAACGGAACAAAAAAGACCCCACCCCACACCATGTTGTTGGAGTTTGAAGGACTGTTCACCAGCCAGAGTCCTTGCTGGAGTTGTATGATCTCTGGTAAGTTTATTAGCATGTATGATATTGTTTTACACATTTTCTCTGATGCTTTCACCTTAATAATATATGTTCTTGGTCAGAAACAGCTGTGTGGTAACAACTGTGAGCAATTATTCTGTTTATAGCCTCAGAAGAAAGCAAGCAGTCTTGCTGAGGAATTCAGAATGTAGGCAGGGAAATGCACAGTGTGGAAATTCCCAAGTCTGGAAGAAGAGAGATGCCCAAGACTGATAACACCTGGAGTACAAGCAGCTTAAGAGTGGGCACTCTTGCTGGCCTACTGACAGTCGCCCTGAAATGTGACAATGTGAAATCTATTTTATTTTGTTAAAGAAATGCTTTTGTTCTAAATAGATTATACTTTGCCTTAAGGAAGTTGTTTGGTCAAGGACTAACACTGTCATTGTCCCAGAGAGAACAGAACTGTAGGGTCCGAGCCTATGTCAGATGCGTTAAGGTAATCATGACTGATATACAGGTAATTGCAAGTCAGCTCCCAGTCAGAGTGGGAGAATTGTGTGATGCAACTGGGAGCCAGGTAATAGCTCAAGGTGTGAGAGCTAGAGGAGGTGACAAGGGGAGAGACAAGAAGTCAGAAGTACAGTTTGCCTGGCAACAGTGAAAAATAGTATATACAAGGACACCAAGACTTACACCATCTCCTAGTACTGACATAAAAACAATGTGCTATTCTTCCCTCAGTAAATACACAGTTAATGATCTAATAAATGATTTTATTAATAATAAAAGCTGCAGGCTTTTACACTGAGAAAATGAGTGAATATAAGAGTGAAAGTTAACTCTTCAACCAAAACTAAATCATTGTTTTAAAGGAATATGACTGAAGTGGTCAAGTTTAAAATAAGACATCCCTGTTCCTCAAAAAGAAAACAAGTCAACAACCACAAAAAACAGCTTAAAGGAGAAAGAAAGCTGAATTTATAACATAACAGTTAGGTAGTGGTCCTAATCCCAGAGCCTGGGGAATACACAGGATCATACTGGCCAAGATTTGTGCCGTTCCAGCAGTGACTGTTTATGAAAAATACATGAGTTTATTTGCACATTTCTAAATAATGGGCTTATAATCATAGACTTCCGAGTATCAGACGTAACATCTTGCTCTGTGCTCTGCTACATGCAGTGGTGAGGGTAGGACAAGTGTCACACAAGACGTATGACGCTGGGTAGCCTTACAGGAGTCTGGGCAATCCCTCGAGAGGCCTTGGTCCCCCCAGGTTTGGGGTCTCCTGCATCCCCATTCGGCATCATTAATTAGCGCAGCTGCACTAGATCTTCACTGCCAGGGACTCCCCAGATATCCAAGAGCCCTGCTTTAAGGTACAGGCTCAGGCCCAGAAGGGGACCCTTCCCCAAAGCAACAAAGCTTTGGCTTCTTATCTTTTCCACAACTTCCCCATGGGGCTTGTGTGGGGAACAGTGTGCACTATCTCCTCCCTCCAGTCCAGATCAACTCTTTCTCCTCCACCCTCCAGATCCAGACCTGATATGCTGCTGATGGCTTGAGGGTCGGGGAAGCGAGGGAAGGGGAGATCAGTGTCACAGAGGCATTAGAATGTACACCACTAGTGATTACCCAGGGAATCCCAAAGAGTGTGTGCGTAATCCATACTTTGATTATTGATTACAGTGTCAAAGTATGGATTACACACCCCCTTTGGGGTCCCCTGGGGAATCACTAGTGGTGTACATTGCTAATACTTTTAGATGTATGGCATTGTTGGTGGGGAAGAGTTCAAGGTAACAATGTGGAATGAAAAATGTCTTTGCAGGTTGCAAGATGCTGAAGGGGAAAGGAATGGGTTAATTTGAGAATTCAGCCAGGACCAGAGATAAGAAGCCTAAGGACTTACACAGACAACACTCTCTGCATGCCAAGCAGCTAGAGACTGCCTCCCAACCCTAGATGGCTGTGAGAAATGAGAACTGAGACAAACAGAACTGAAGAAGTTGCAAGACTGATGAGATTACACATTTGCAAACGTTGGCCCGGTGAGACTCAACAGTCTACCTCATGACCTTGAAGCCAGTGTGTTATGGAAAAGCTAGGGGAGCTGCAGAGAGCCAGTTTGGACTGGTGCAAAAAGCATGGAAAACGGGGGCTCCTCTGGCCGAGACACCCTCAGGAACACAGAAGGCTTAAAAACCCTCCTGAGAGCAGAAGCACGTTGGAGATCTATATCGGAGCTGGAGTGACCTGTGCACAGAGCAGAACCCTCATCCACCCTTCCCCCTCTTCTTTTTACGTTACACCCAGCTTGGAAAGCCTTGGGTTGTGTGTGTGTGAGTATGACAGTGGGTTAGGGCTCAGGCACTAACACTTCCTTCCTTCCTTTGAGTGATGTGAGGCATACTGAGGCACTCACCGCTGTTGCTGGTTAATAAAGCTTTAAAAAAAAAACTTAGTCACTTGGCATGCTCCTTCATCTCCACCCCTAGTCATCTGAAGCCACAGGCAGATTGGTAACAAATCTGTCGCAGCAGCTGATCCTTCCATCAATCCATGCTGGAAGAGTCAATTGTGCAGGGTCCCCTCTAAGTACATCTCATAGGGAGATGAGAGGGCCCCAAGATAGCTAACAGTACCTATTTTCTTAGCTTTTCAGCTAAAACTTTACAGTTAACAAAACTTGTTTTGATTAATGTTCTTACCCCTTAACAATATTTCAGTATTCTCAAAATTAAGCAGTCAGATAGTGTATCACAAAACAACTTTTTGCAGTTGCCATTATTCCAGACAAGTAGAAAATACCATATCTTCCCCTATTATTTTCCACGGGATTTGTACATTAGTTCACAATTTTTTTTTCAAACCATTCCCATGTTTTTAATAAGTTACAAATGGTAAATCGTCTCCCTTGTCACTGGATTTTATTTAATGAATTCAGATTTTTTCAGAAAAATCCTAACATTACTTTTCCAATTAATTAATGTGAAAAGTCTCTTGTTCTTTGCAGATAATTAAGCTCTAAATCTGTGTCCTTCCAAAAAAACTGCATTGATTTTTAAACAATTTTTTTACAGTCTAAAAATACTGTGAGCTGGGATTCTTTTCTAAAAGTATTAGCAATAAGGACTTTTCGTGCTTTTAATATTTGTCTGTTGCATAGTCTGAAGTTTAAAGTTATCTCAAAATGATGTAGGAGCATTGATTTACAAGTTAAATGGATTTTTGCTTTGCTAAGTCACTACCTAGCTGTCCAGCAATTAAGCATCAAATAGAACCCAAGATTGCTGCTCAAATGATGCACAAATAAAATATCAGCACTATATAGTTTCTACTGATTACCACTGGCCTCTTAGTATGCCCTTTAGCTGCTCATCCATTGCCAAGAGGTCACTGACAACAAGACATACAGTCCTCCTCAGAAATCTATAGAACAAATCAGATTTCTTGGTTTCTCCTCTTATCCTCACAACTGTTTTCCTTTTGTCTTGCCCAGATTAACTCTCCCAGGCAGCAATAGTTCAGTGGTTTGAGCAATAGCCTGCTAAACCCAACATTGTGAATTCAATCCTTGAGGGTACCATTTAGGGATATGGGGTAAAAATGGGACTGGTCCTGCTTTGAGCAAAGGGTTGGACTAGATGATCTCCTAAGGTCCCTTCCATCTCTGAGATTCGAGGAGACTCTATCATCACTTTAAACTCATATAGACTTATCTATTTATGCATCTGGGTTGCAATCTATTTACCTCTGGGACACAACTCTCAAAATGCTCCTAATATATTAGCACGACCACAAGTTCACTCACGTCTCTTCCGGAGGAAATGTATGGTTACCAGTTTGCCAAAAACCAGTAAGAGAATCTGGAAATCACTCATTCTCAACTGCCTATCTTCTCCTGTTACAGAATTTCTGCAAATGTGTCATTCCTTCTGCTGGATCTCAAAATTACCATGAATCTGACAGCCTACTTCTCAGCCCATCTTGATGCCCACTGTGTGTTCTCTCTCAACAGCCACACCTTGCCCCATCCTCATTTTGGTAGCATGCTTTTGCAACTCTTCCTCTCACCCAGTGAAATTCCTTTGCCAACTGCAGTATTATCAAGCCCAACAATTTATAAATAATGAGTCAGATACTAAAAAACCATGAGGTTGGCTTTAAGATCATGATATATTTTGTAAAGAGTTCAATGCTTTTTTGTTGTGTTCTGGTTTTTGAGTCTTTGTGGGTCCTGTTTTCGAACTTTCTTCTGCAACCATGAAGATTATAAATTTACTTAAAAAAATAATCAAAGATGAGATATAAATCTAATCACTTTCCTCCAGGAACGGGAGCTTTAAGGAATATGCTGTTAGCACTCTGAAGAATTTTATTTCAGTCCTTTTATCTCCTATCCTTGCATCTCATTGTTTCAAACAGGAGTTTCCCGTTTCCTTAACCATTAACACTCCATCCAAGCCAGCTCATCACAACATATGCAGAGGACTCTGCTGGGAAAACACGAGGAAATGCTACATGCATGAAAAGCTCAGATTCCTAAGCATATTTCCTTTCGGTAATGTATTCTAAATACTCTAAATGTCCATCTACGGCAGCTCACAGCTCCATACTTCGGACACATTTTAAAAGGAAAACTGTCATTTGCCATGGTTAATGGCTGGGATATATTAGCACAAATTCCAGATGGCACTTGGATCTACATAGCATGATGATCAAACACTTAGATGATGGGAATAATGTGTCTTTAATACCACCTACTTGGCTACAGTTAAGGGCAGGCTAGGTTTCCTGTTAGCAACATCTACTTTCATGAGTTCTTAACCTACTGCACAATTCTCTATTTTCAAAAAGGGCCTCACAAATCATAGTAGCCCCACAGCAACCATTAAAGCCATCAATGAAATAAGTGCTGTTAAACACTATCTAAATAAGTATTTACAAGATAGAACAAAGTTTCTCTCAAGTAGTCATCATAGTCTATTGGGTAAATAATGCAATTATCTGAAAAAATCTCTCACTACTGAGGAGCTGATGGATTTTTGACAACTATAATATTTTCTCTTTGAACAGAAAATCTAAAAACAAGATTAATGCTAAACTGTATAATTGCAGTACATGCTTACTGGCAACCCCTCAGAACAATAAAGTACAAAAATGGGTTCAAGTTTGAGGAGATTATTGTTGTTTGCTGTACATAACTCTTCTGCTGGAAGAAAGTCTAGTTTTACCTGGAAGTAAAACTGAGCAAGTCCTGAGCTGGAAGAGAATTTTTTTTTTGTAAAAAATAACATCATTATCTGCCCAGCCAATAGATAATAAAACCAAAGGAACAGTTTTAGAAAAGTGTTGATAATGTGTAGAATAATGAATAGTCTCCTAGAATTTCTATAATTTATCATAACCGGTTATCAAACCTAACACCTAAGTGTTACCAACCCATTTCATAAGCTATGATCCTGAAATATTTACACATGTAAATCACTTTACGTGTGCAACTAGCCTTCAGTGTTACTTGTGTGCCTAAGGGTTTGCAGGATTGGAGTCCATGTGTGTAATCTCAAAGGACAGCAAATAGAATGGAATAAAAATGAGATAACAGTATAAAACAGTGTCAATGTCTTCACTGACCATACATCAATCCTGCTCTTTAGTTCACACCTTTACTTAAAATTGTCTCTTCAGTTTCATTTAAAATCCCAATTTTTAAAAGGTCTTTAAGTCCTACACCCCCTCCAATAGCTAAGTCATAAGTAAAAGGGTGGCTGTTATATCAAATCACTGGATTTATTTTCCCTACAAACTAAGGGCCAGATTGTGGCTCACCTTGCATGCAAGCCGCAGGGAATATTGGGGATATTAGTCATCTCCCTTACTCCCTTGTGCTAATGCACTGTATTATAGCTTCCCACGAAAGTAGGAAGCAGACTACATTTCCCACCCTCACTCCAAAGGTGGGTGGGAAATATTAAAGGGAGTAGCTGGAGCCTAGACTCTACACACACCTGTAAGTTTTACTTCACAGTGTATCAATGAGTAAATACTGTGACACCCACCCCAGAAAACTGAGGAGATCAGGAGGACAATAGTGCTCAAGTGAGTCAGTCTCCCTTCTGGGCTGCTCCAGGGATCATGTGTTATTGCCCTGCCCCTTACCTTGAACTAGGCCCTAATCTAATGGTCTAACCTTAAGAAACTAGCACTGTCCTGGTACAGACACAGGTCAATTTCTGCTACATGAGTTCACTGATGATAGGAAATTAGTTTCGTATTACAGTTACATTTTCATGCATGGCTATGACATATAATATATATACAGGAATAATGACAGAAAGTTCAACCTGAGCAAAATCAAATACTGTTATTGTTGGCAAGAAATGGTAAATGTGAGCTAGCAGCAGAACTGAAAACACCCTTTGAATATCCCATAAGGAAATGCCCTTTGCCAACAAAAATATCACAACACAGAATATGGTTTCAAAAATCTATAATTAGCACAAGAAAAAGTGTTTATTTTATTCTGCTTTACCATAGGAGACATAAATATACATTTGGATATTCTATCCTTGCATGGTCCCAATTAATAAAATGGAAAGATTTAGTAGGATATTTCTCCAATACCTGGAAATCTGGAGCTACCAAATAAAATAATAATCTACAACTGTTTAAATAAATTGCTTTTGGAACAACACCTCTTTGTTCAAAGTCAGCTTTAGAAGTAGAACCACAAGTTGCTAGGCATTATGGGCCAAACTCTGCCCTCAGTGAAATCACAGGAATGGAATGGATTTCAATGGGAGCAGCAGGCATAGGAGGGCAGTATGTAGCACTCTAAGAACTGCAGGAAGGAGTAGTTTTATTTATGTTTATGAACTGATACTATGTGAGTTCCTCAGGGGAGGGACTTTTGTTTAGAATTGTACAGTGCCTATCACAAAGTGGTAGTCTATGACTGGGGACCCTAAGCACTACAGTAATACGCAGTAATAATAACTACAGCAATATAAACAAAACCATTCTAGACAGTCTGCACGAAAATGACAAAGCTTAGAAAATGCTGCCAAGTGATTTTAGGACCAAAATTTTACTAATGTGTTTTTAGTATCTGTTTGCAGATTCCAAACATCTCTCTGCTTGTGCCCATGATTTCTGTTAAACATTATTTGAAAAATAGTTTTGTTTAATAATAAATAATAAATAATAATAATAGAAGAACAAGAGAGACCAGTTTCAACAGCACTGAACTCATAAGCAACAGTGAGCCCTCCTGCTACAAAGATCTCTGTTTTGGTGGGCCCTAGCACCCACCCAGAGCCATGAGTTCAAGGGCAGCACTATGCCAGCAGGACTGGGGCCCTGACATATAACAAATTGAAGTATTACAGGATAAGGGCTGTAATGTATAAAAAAAGTAAAGTCTACAACCAACAGAGAAAACAAAGTCAGCAATGAAAATCACTTGTTTTAAGCTTCCAATTTTTAAAGCTTCCAATTTTTAAATATTCTGAGAATACCCTGGCAGAGTCATTCTGATAATGTATATCATATGCCTTTAGCATTGTACCTATTTTTTTAAAAAAGAAACTTTCTAGTCTACAGTTCATCATCAAGTGGCATAAAATATTTCCAGATCCATCAATATTCCATACACTACTATAGCATGGTAATTTCAAACATCTGTTTAAGAGCACCCTTTAAAGTGGTAGGCAGAAGTCCAGTAATCTTCATTAAAATATTAATAGAGGCATAGATTTTTATTTTATGATTGGACAAAAAGCGAGCAATCATAAATAAATTCAGTTTGATTGCTCCATAAATTAACTTTTTAAAGATGAAGCAGTAGCAATTTTGCAGACCCTAATATGATCAGACAATTTAATACTTCAGTGCACTATGACCCTCTCCCTTCCTACAAATTGTTCATATAATATAAAATATAATTTGGCTGAAGAGTGTAATGATGGTAATTAACGGTATGTCTCTTAAGTCGGATATCATGGAAATAAGGAGTACATGCTTAAATTAAAGTGATTTAGCAGCAATATACTAGCTCATACACTTGGCATTACCATATTAATTGGTATAATATTCTTGTTCATTATCCATTACACCCCTTGACATTGCTATTACAAGTTAACAGATGAAAGAATAGATCTCTTCCACACCTCTCCATCTATCAAAAACCAAATGGGGTCAAATCACCAGTAAGGAGACCCAGCAAAAATCACTAAAGCAGAAAAGTCCCAAATGGTTTGGAAGCAATTTATTATATACAAAACAACCCTTCCATAACCTTAGTTTGACTGTTCAAGAAGCATTTTGGGTAAATCACATTAATAGAAAGTGGTTGAGGTGGAAATTAATTAATGATGTTCCAAAAGGAAATTAGTATGGTTACTTTCACTGTGTTTTTTAGACAGAGAAAGGTGGTGGTAAAGAATACAAACAGCCTTGAAGGACTGAGTCTTCATGATTATATAGGGAAACTATCTGGGGATCTGTTGATATTTACAATAGGTTACTTGCGTTCAGAGCTAGTTTTTGCCATCATGATAGGAACCAAAAATGAATATATAAATAAAAATAAAGGGGGGGGAAAAACTAAAAGACAAAACAGAGGCACAAGCCAACATGGTATGTTAATTATCAGACAACCTTCATATTAGTTGATATTTTTAAAATATGTTTTTTATTCAATCAACCTTTTACTTCAATTATATGCTACTCTATTCTTTCAACATTTTTTCACATCTAAAACATCTGTGGATATCTGAGGATGGTCATATCTAAGATGGCAGAGACCTGTAAAGACAGGTACTAACCAGATGCAAAAGACAAGATTATCTAACTAAAGTAACTATTACAGTTCTTCTATTTATAGTTCTTCAAAGCTGGATCCCACTTTGCTGTTTCAGACAGTCCTCAGAAAAAAGTGGTTTGGATAAGAGTTTAAGTTCTCCTAGGCTACTGAGTTATTAAAACTTTATTAATTTTTTTCCATTCCTTTAATCACCCTATGTATTAGAACGGGGTCGGCAACCTTTCAGAAGTGGTGTGCCGAGTCTTCATTTATTCACTCTAATTTAAGGTTTTGTGTGCCGGTAATATATTTTAACATTTTTAGAAGGTCTCTTTCTATAAGTCTATAATATATAACTAAACTATTGTTGTATGTAAAGTAAATAAGCTTTTTAAAATGTTTTAGAAGCTTCATTTAAAATTAAATTAAAAGGCAGAGACCCTGGACCTGTGACCAGGACCCGGGCAGTGAGAGTGCCACTGAAAATCAGCTCATGTGCCACCTTCGGCACCCATGCCATAGGTTGCCTACCCCTGTGTTAGAACCATTAATCACTATCTTGGAGTTTTCTCTAGCTCCCAATTCCAGAGCAAGTCAGAGATGCCAACATTTTCTCAGTAATTCTTCAAGTTCTAATCTGAATATGGTAGCATATAGACTAGAAAAATGAGGCTCAGAATACGCATCCATGTATAGATACAACAATTCCATGCCTCTGTCTTTTAAGGTTCAATACCATGCATATGGAACACTCCCATTTCACTAACTCAAACTCATCTTTCCACACATTCCTATTAGGTTTGTTACTTCTTTTGTATTTGTTCGCACTGCCTGCATCACTGTATATCACTAAAGTGTGTATACATTACCGTGTAATTAAACAGCAGTCATGTATTATGCTGTCCTCCACAAATATGCCACTCTCTTCATCAGTTTCAATAAGATGACCATCGTGGTACCAGTGTACTTGGGTAGTGTTGTCAACATATGTTGCAGTGCACTGAAATGGCAAGCGGTCTCCATGAAAAACCACCTGCCTTTGTGATGGTATCAGTTCAAAAAGAGGCAGTTCCAAAGGTCCAGCTGTAGAAAAAATATTTTCCTGTTATTTAAGGAATGGAAAACAGTCCGTAGTATGCGTTTTTAAAAGTGCTTGGATTTTGTTAATAGCTATTAATTCTACAAGTGTCAGCATGCATTATAGAAGAAATCAAGTGTTCTACAATTTAACACTTTCAGAAAAGATCAAACTTTTTTCATGAACAGGACAAAATATACAATCAAATATCTACTCTACATCTACTACTGCTTTTCTTGCATAAAGCAATAAAAATACAATACTGGCAGGACACCATGTACAATACTGCACCCATCATGCACAGAATAGATTTTCTTCTGAATTCTATTGCACGAGTTTGTCTTATTACTTTTTCATTGATTGGGATTCTCTGAAGTTCATTCATTCATTGCTTCTACATTTCTTTTACCAGAAAGCAATGGCACAATGGCTGCCCAAGGTGACTTTTGTGTTTCATGTGCATTGTGAAGATGGGCTTTGCACCATGCCAAAATATGCTGAGACAGAGGCAACTGTTGAGGGTGAGTTGGGGAAGGAGCAATTGGCTCTGCTTACATAGATATAGTATTCGTAACATTAAAGTGGATGTGGAGGGGCTGAAGCTGCTTCTCAAGCCCATAGCTAGGGACAGCAGTTTCCAAGGAACTGAATTTCAGCTTCATCATGATTTGCCCCCTACGTAGTTCCTAGCATGAATAATCAGCTTTTTTGTGGTGGGAGAATTTATTTTCACTACAACTAGTGAAACACATACACACACATACACATAGAGTGCAGCTATATTTAAGTGCACATCTTAGACAAAAACATCTTTAAGTCTACTAAGGACAATCTGTAATCAGACCTGCTGAATTGTTTGTCAGCTGATGATTGTCTATGTCTTCTGGAGCTAACTTTAAAAGACATGCCCCCGAAGACAATTCACTTCCAATGGAAACTCTCCTTTAGGTTAATCATAACTTGGAGCAAAAGGTAAATTTGTTTTCTTGACAGTTCACCTATGCGATCAGCTGGCAACCACAATGGCTAAATCCACAGATTGCTATAGCCACCCACACTCAGTATAAAAAGTTAGTGCTGTTGTACAATAGTAGTTATTGCTGATTATTAAAGCAAAACTGGACAAATTAAAAAGTTTGTCTTTAAACATGAAACATGTTTATTACTCTTGTAAAGCCTCATTGAAAAAAGAATTAACAGAACTAACAAAATTTAAAGACATACAATGGTTGCCACAACCACTGAGAAGGAGGAAGCACAAAGAAAGGAATTAAGTTGTATTTAGCTGGAGAGTCAACAACTGAGAACACTGGGTTTTGGATTCAGTTCCATTTTCTGAAAAATGTCATCACATATCTGAGTTAAAAGAATGCATTGAAAGTAATCTGGTAATCTGAAAATCTTCTCCTTAAATGTCTGAAAAAAAGGTTGCCATCTTTGGAGAGTACCAGATGGAAATTTACCCAGACTAAAACAAAATTCCTCTTTTGCCCAGTAAATTATGTCCCCCTACACAATGATTTTTTTTTACCACGAATACTGTAGACTGTATGTTTGAATGATTAGTGGAAAAGCCATTAAAACTATTCTAGTGAACCTTCGTTAATGTGCCAGTCATGGTCCAGACACCCTAAGGGGAGAACAGAAAGTTTTAACCCCCAAAATGATCAGTTAAACGAACTGATTGAATATTGTGTTATTGTACAAAAAAAAGTATCAATTAAGGTCTTTTATGAAAGCCTATAATGTTCTGAACTTGACTGTCAAGACTGGCTACGAATGTTTGTATTCTTGTATATAGAAAATTGTTTTCATAATCTCTGGCACAAATTCAACTACACCGCACAGCAGAAAGGTGAGCAGTTAGGCAGAGAGAGGCACCTGCCAAGCCAGTTGTTTACATGCAATAGGCTTCAAGTAACTATCTGTTGTCCAGTCCAGGAAACAAAAGCGGTGGACAACTAGAGTTCATGGAAAGACATTTAGACAACTCACAATTGAAAAGAATATCTTGACTCCTGGACATCAAATTAGGAGGGAATTTCCCCATTCTGATTAACCACAAGTCATTGTGAACTCAGGGGGGACAGGGAGGGATTACAAGAAGAAAAAAAGCCTATTAAAAAAGCAGATTTGGGATTGAAGCTTTTTTCCAGAACTCAGGGGACAGACTCGAGAAAGGAGGATGGTCATGAACAGTGGATCCCTCCTGTTACTAGGGGTTATGCTGGGAAATTGTTCTAAGCCAATAGGTAATTGTTATTAGAAAAGACATTTTACCTAAGAAAATGTAAAGCCTGAGGTTGTGTCTTTATCTTCTGTGCAACTTTTATATTTGTTCTTCCTTACTATTTCACCTTTCCAGCTGTGATTTTTCTATTCTATAAACTTTTTGTTTATTTTTATCCCAAAGCAGGTCTCTGGTGTGCAAACTGCGTGAAGTATTTACGCCAAAGGGAGCTAATAACGGCGGTCAGGTTTTCACACCTTCTGTGTGATGAACCAGAGGGGAAAGGCCTGAGTGTCAGGTAATTAAGAACGCACAGAAGAAATATTTGGGGAGATTAAGGATTGGAAGGGCTGTTGGAGTCACCCTGCGAAAAGTAACTAGGCAGGTGAGACCTCATGCTTGCTGGATGGCTACTATTGGTGTCAGGGTTCCAAACCATAACAAACAAAGGCTCACAAGGTTACAGGGCAGGCAGAGACACAACCCCTTGCTGATCTGAGTAGTCCCCAAAACATCACAGTCAGCAAACCTCATTTACTGTGATGGAAATAAACTACCTTGCACCGATGATTCACCAGCCTGTATCCAGTACTTTTGACATTTGTATCTTTTACAATACAAACAGAACATCTTACAACCTAAAACAAGGTTTCAGTGCATTTAAAATGTTCTTTAAAAATATTGCAAAGCCTGCAAAAATAAAACTATGTTCATTTGCTGTAGCACATCTTTAAATATATTTTGGTCAATGGCAAAACTACCTATGGAATGCTTTAAAATATTGGTTGTTCAAACTACAAGCTTGCTGCCAAGTAATAGCCCCACAATCGGTGAGTCGCTGTGGAATAGTTATTCATCTGATTAAATTAACAGATTTGCTAAATCATTAAATGTGCCCAGCTGTTTTAGTGTGAATAATATATTGCAAATTGAAAAAAAAGTGTATTAAATTCTATCTTCCACCACCCCAATATTATAAGCACTTAAATAAAACGTATGCCTATAAACTACCCACAAATATTTAATCATATTTTCAGTTTTGGAAGCTCAAATATCTTTAAATAAGCAGATACAAGACTGTTATATGATTATTGGAAAATACTGCAATAAACAAAATGTTCATTTCACAGCCAGGCACATGCAAAAGAGATGAGAGGCCAATAATATAGAATCATAGAATCTAGGGTTAAAAGGGACCACAAGGGTTATCTAGTCTAACCCCTTGCCAAGATTCAGGATTTGAGTGTCTAAACCATCCAAGATGGATGGCTATCCAATCTCTTTTTGAAAGCCGCCAGTGAGTAAGCTTTCACAATCTCCTGAGGTAGTCCATTCCATTGCCCTACTGTTCTTACAGTTAGGACGTTTTACATGAGATTTAGTCTAAATCTGCTATGCTATAGTTTGTCTCTTGTCTTGCCCTCTGTGGCAAAAGAGAACATCTTTACTCTATCTTTTTTTATGGCAGCCTTTCAAGTATTTCAAGTATCATATCCCCACTTAATCTCCTCATTTCCAAACCAAACATCCCCAGTTCCTTCAGCCTTTGTTCGTATGGCTTTCATTATATCCCTTTGATTAGCTTTGTTGCTTGCCTCTAGATCCTTTCCAGTTTCTCTACATCCTTCTACACATTAGTGACTGAAACTGGACACAGTACTCCAGCTGAGGCCTAGCCAACACTGAATAGAGCAGTACTATCACCTCCTATGCCTCTGTTAATGCAGCCTAAAATTGCATTTGCTTTTTTTGCAACAGCATTACCTTGCTGACTCATGCTGAGGCTGTGATCCACCACAACTCCCAGATCCTTCTCAGAAGTGCTGTTGGCAAGCCAATTCCCTTCCCCCCACCTCCCGCCCCATATTTGTGCATTTGTTTTTTTTCCCCTTAAGTGCGTCACCTTATATTTGCCTTTGTTGAATTTCATTTTGTTGTCCAGTTTTCCAATTTATCAAGGTTCCTCTGAATTTTAGCTCTATTCTCCATAGTACTGGCAACCCCACCCTAGCTTTATCTCATCTGCAAACTTGATCAGTATGTTCTCTATGTCTACATCCAAGTCATTAATAAAGATGTTAACACCAGACACAGAACAGTTCCCTGTAGAACCCCACTAGAGACCTCTCTCCAATTTGATGATATTTGATTAATAGTTACTCTTTGTTTGCAGTTGTTTAACTAATTATGTATCCACTCATTGGTAGCTCTGTCAAATCTGCATTTATGCAGCTTACTTATCAGAATGTCCAATGGGACTGTGTCAAAAGCCTTTCTTAAGTCCACGTATACTATGTCCACCTCATTCCCACATCTACCAAATCAGTTACGCTTTTAAAGGAGAAAATCAAGCTGGTTTGGCATGATTTGTTCTTAGCAGCAGCCATGCTGGCTGCTAAAGATTATCCCTTCATCCTTCAGGTATTCACAAACTGAATGTTTTATACATTGCTCTAGTAGCTTCACAGGTAACAAAAGTCAGGCTGATTTGTCTATAGTTCCCCGGCTCCTCCTTTTTGCCCTCTCTAAAGATGGGCAGTAGGTTAGCCCTTCTACAGACTTCCAGGACCTCTTCTAGCACCTCACATCAGGATGACACATTAGATGAACTTTCCAATCCTTTACAGTATCCGTTATACTTACTTCACACTAATGACTGGAATTATTGAATGTGGTAAATTAGCAAGTAAGTGAGCAAACAATACAAAGGAATGTTAAGACATCACAAAATGTACTGTATGTTGCCAAATATTTATTTGTAAGATTTAATATGCTTCACCAACTACACGTAATGTAAGAAGTTTTGTGAAAATAATGGAAACCTGATGGTATAAAAAAATCTCCTAGGAGATTTTTGGTTAATGTTAAAGAACTACTCCTTTCTTTGGGTGGATTACAATATGTGTTCAACCAACTGTGATTTAGAAAGGTTATTTTGTAATGTTATCTTCAAAGAAATGGCTAGCCTCATCTTCCCCTCTCCTCCTTCATCATTTGTGAAGTATAGGAAATTTACTAGAGTTGCAAGTTCATGGGCAAAGAATTTTTCAAAATTCTCAAGACCTGGATATTGTGAGCTGCGAGGTTAAGATTATTTGCATGGGCTTTCCTCTTCCAACTTAGATCTACAACTTTCTGATACAGACTGATAATCCTATTTTTAATTAGGTTGGGGCTAATATTATTACAGATTAATTATGGTAAGCATATTGGCTTTTTGCAGAATTAAGACCCATGGCCTTCTGCACACAGCACATAAAATTAGTTAAATATAAATCTGACATAATTCTGTACCAGTGAAAGCTAAATCTACCAAAATGCACAGGTAGACATGCCCTCCAATCCATAGACCATATTCCATGCTGTGCTCCCTGAACCTTCTTCCTCTTATTACACAGTAATAAATCAAGTGCAGGTTTGAGGCCAATGAGTAACATTAGTAGAACCTTCTGGTCATCCAATTTTGAAAGCACACTTAAAATATACTTCACCTACCAAAGTTATGATGCACAACCTGCTCTATGCAGCTTTTGACATATCAGGAGTGATCTAAGTTCTTATTTCATCAATGTAATGAGATAATTTTCGATGCAGTTTGAAGAGAAGGAGATGTGGAATTCCTATTAACATGGAAAATGTACTACACTGTGCCATTAGATTGTATCAATCTCAAGAATATGTAAGGAGTTTTTGTAACACATGACGGTCTGGGTGTCAAAATGATTTAAACTTTAACTTGCCAGTTAATCCCTTAATGCTAATAAAACAATGTCATTCATAATAATTTCCATGTTGTTGATTATCATGATGTTATTCATAACTTGCTATGCACTATGCATAAACCTCAGACATGCTCGTCAATTAGAATTCCTTCTGAAATAAATGCAAATGTTTTATTTATTGGCAGCATCCTAAAGAATTTACCATGTCAAGTGAGTTTATCAGTAATGCATCAGCATCATATTGAAAGGTTTCATCATTTCACTGAGAACATCCATAAGGCAAAAAAAGATCCTTCATATGTTGGCACTATTCTCTTGACATATAATTATGTAATTAAGGATATTTTCTATTTTTGTATACCTAGACGAATTCACTTAAATTTCAGAAACAGAGAATCATCAGAAATGTATCTTATTCCATACCTCTTATTTTCAGGTGACAAACTCTTTCCTCCATGTTCTAATACATTCCCCTCCCTCAGGTTAACAATCCTCCTACCTTTGGTTCCTATACTATTTCTATCTCTCCCACCTACCCACCCGCCCCACAAACCAGCAAACTTCCACTATCTTTATTTAATACTATCCCCATCTCTGTCAGGTGTTCTCTTTTCTATCTAATTTCTCACCCTTCAGGTTCAACCGTTTTCCCCAAAACATGGCCTGGTAATACAAATGCTTTACATGCTTACTCAGGTAAATGGGTTTTTGCATATAACCATACTTCACAGTTTCTTCAAAGTTTTTGTGATGCACAGCCTTAAAATTAAAAAGAATTTTTATATTTTGAGTTTGCATCTTGAGAGCAACAGTTAAAGTCCTGAAGGTAAATTATATTAATTTACTGAACTTCAATTTATGGGAAAGACCATGCCACTCACACTTGAATCTCTGCTTTTGTTTCCCCATTTTTCCCCATATACTTTTAAGCTCTCTACAATTGCGCACCTGCATATTCTATGTATAATAATTTGTACATACTCATTATATAGCTCTTGCATGCCTCTCTATCCCATGCAGAACATAGGGCCCTCATCACTGCTTTCAATCTTTGTCTGTCTCCTACTGCAATCTTCCCATGTTATTGTGATAGCTTTCAATTTTCCTTCTATTATGCGTTTCCATGATATTCTTGGTCTACCTCATCACCTCTTGCCCTGGGAGTTCCAGTCCAACACTTCTTTTGCTATGTGTTATGAGAGAATATATGTACTGTTGCTTTAAATTTGTAACAGGAAGCTAGGTAGTAATGGGGAACAGGAACGGGGAAAGTAATTTAGGTAGAAGCTCTGTAATGAACAAAGACTGGCAGAGTCCCTACAAGGATAAAAAGATTTTCATTTTTCGAATATTAATCCTCATTAGGAGTTAGAAGAAACAGACTCGCTCTACCTGTGATGCTGCTCCTTGTGAACAGGGAAAGACTCAATCAAATCTGTAAAGCCATCAGCTTATCCCCGATCTCCTGTCTAAAAATTCACTTCTGTAAAAATGCATACAGAAAACGACAACCTAAGAATTCCAAAGCAGATAGACACAGTGACTGCTACTTGGATGGCTAAGAACTCTGCACATTCTTTTATAGTTGCAACCTTGTCTCCCCTGACCTGCTGGGTTGTCATCTACCTGTTGTCTTGTCATTTGGATTATAAATTCTTTGAGGCAGGGACTGTCATTATTATATGTTTGCACAGCACCCAGCACAATGAGGCCAGACCCAACTGTGGACTTAAGGTGCTTCCACAATATAAGGGTTAAATAATAATACATTATAAACATATCTTAGACAGCAAGAAGGGCAGATACTGCTTAAAGTCAGATAAGTTTATTTTACATAGTACCTTTCATACTTAAGGTATATCAAAAGTCTTTATAGAGTAATAGATTAAATTCTTGTAGTAGAGGAACAGTACAAGTAAACAGAAGCTATTGTACTCTTGGTAATAACTCATAGATTGCCTTTTGTACTTAGAACTTATTTTATGTATTTAGCCAGTGTAATACACAGGACTTGCATGAATGTATGATACTGCTTTCTGGGGATTGGCCTGCAGGAGATTAATGGATCTGCTGAGGTCTGCAGAGGTCTATTTTGGCCATTATAGACAAGGGTTTAGTCCCCACTCTCTGTGCAGACGTGTGTGTGTGGAATGTGATTTATGTAGTAATAGTGTCTGTTGTGTGCAGACATGAATTTTTTACACTAGCTTACTTGGAATGTACCCTAGACTTTTTTTAAAAAAAATATTATGTGATTTTTAATGTACATCTGAACAACTAAACGAGATATTAGAAAGGAAGCCAACTTAACAACTCATTCAAAGGATAGCACTGCTACTACTAAGACGACATTGCATGGTGGCTAGCAGTACCGATTAGCAGCTGTCATGGAATGGGAGGAGATTGGCAACCTGGCTGAATGAAATGACAGCTTAGCAAAATGTAAGCGTCCATGATCAGAGAACATGGAAAAGTAATCCAAGAGAATCCACACAAGTTAAACATACCATCACTACAGTAACAGCAATTCATTAAACTAGCATCCTTAATTCATAAGGTGCTTTTTGTGAAAGCGATCACTGTTTACTGAGGGTACATTGTACTATTGAGTTTAAGTGTTCATTAGTGCAATGACCTATTGTGTCAAAAGGCACCTAGAGCATGAAATATAACATCAGTATTTCATAAGTCAAGCTTAATAACTTGCATAACATATGGATTTAGAGTAATGTTGGAACAGCAATATTTTGAATTTACTTCTCCCTTCACAACTGGCCTTAGATGTTCTTTTCTATCAGTACCTTGATACTCAGCCCTGGGAATCAGACCAAAATGAGAAATGAAATAAACGCCAAATATTCTGAACAGATTTTTTAAGTTAAAGACCACAAACAAATTAAATCTTTGTTTACAGCTGGATGTCAAAAAAGGAGAAAATCTTTTGTTTGACATCAAACATGCCATGTTCATTTTCTTGTTATTTACAAACCCATGAAAGCATGAGGAGACGTGCCAAGTGATGCTGAATGAAACCTGCTACCCGTTTACCCCTAATTTCTAGAACAGCCTTATAACCTTATGAACTCTTGCAGAAGGTAAATTTTTGGTTTGACCAAGCTGACAAAAAATTGTGCACACCCATTTTTGAACTGAAGCTGATTTAATCGCTTATGAATTATGGCATTTGCAGAGCATGGAAGACACTTTTTGTACTTCTTTACCACATCTGTTTTTCATTCTTAAGATGTCTCTGGAAAAACAATTGGTATCTTTAATCTTCAACTGTCTCTTGGCGATAATCTAGATTCAAATGAAGGAGCCCAATCCTGCAATTATTAGTTATGCAAAAAGTCTCATTGACTTCAAAGAGACTAATCAGAGATGCAAGGATGATTCACTATGAAAGAATGTTTCAGAATTAGATACTATATACCGAGTCATAAAACATTTGCATAGCAATAGGAGCAGTGTGTATGGAGACACTTGTTTCTAAAACTATAATCTGTCAATTCCTCAATTTTGGAAATGTGTATAATTTTAAGTGCTTATTTACCGAAAGAATATCCAAATTTTCAAATTGCACACTGTAAGCAAAGCACGAAATTGGAAAGAATTTATTCAGAAGCTGTTCAAGGGTCTATTCTCAGTTATTTTCCAGTTCTCTTTATACAGTGCTTTGATAGCACTTAACAGAACTTCAAAAATGTGAGGATAATCATATCCTGGCACTAGCACAATTTATTCATTGATTAAATAATTATTGAAGACACAGATAAGTATATAATAAAAATATTCTGTTTAGCTAGTATTATGAAGATGTTGCACCAAACTGATACAGTCGCACTGCTGAGTTTTAGAAGGCAAATGAGATTTAAAAATATTTACAGATAACTATCAAAGAGGAGATTTTTTAACCAATCATTAAAAAAATGTTCTGCTTCGTAGGGTCTCCTTCCAAATACCGCACCAACCTTGCAAGAATTCAGGAAAAGAGAAGTGTTGATCTAAGTGCCTGTAGCAGAATCAGAGTTGTTAAGGTATTTTACAGTAATCTCCTACCTTGTCTCTTCTGTCAGCACTAAACGAGGATTGCAGTAGAGCACCACAGGAATCACTGATTACACAATGCATTCCAAGGTCTAACTGATCATTATAATAATTACATCTTTTTCTTTATTTCTCTATCTCATTTCAGTGTAAAAACAGTTTTTTGTTGACTGAACGCTGTATTCTTTCTATTAAAAGTGACCATTATCAAATCCTAAATTCCAGATTAGCTATGGCTTATAACACAGAGCAAAGAAGGAACAGAAATCAGCTAGGTTCTACATTAAATGCTGTGGTGATGAGTTTGAATACTGCTAACGGGCCCTTCTATAATAGTACATGATGACATGGTGCATGTACGATAGCAAAAAAGAAATACTTTGACATACTATATCTTGTGAATTGTATCTGAAATATGAAAAGCATATTTGGAATAGCATGCACGATTCATTGCATATCTCTAGAAAAACTGGACAGTCCCTACGAAAAAGGATAAATGGACACAAATCAGATATCAGGAATGGCAATATACAAAAACCTGTAGGAGAACACTTCAATCTCCCTGCACACACCATGAAAGACTTAAAGGTCAGCATTTTGCAGCAAAAAAACCTTCAAGACCAGACTGCAAAGAGAAACTGCAGAGTTGCAATTCATTTGCAAATTTGACACAATCAATCTGGGACTGAATAGAGATTTTGAATGGCTAGCTAACTACAAGAGCAGTTTCTCTTCTCTCGCTGTTCACACCTTCAGTTCAGCTGCTAGAGGAATACCCCACCCTCCCTGATTAGAGATAACAGCTGGTTTAGCCTCATTGGACCCACCCTGTTATCTTTAACCTGGTTCTTGCCTACCTATTTATACCTGCCCCTGGATACTTCCACTGCATGCATCCGATGAAGTGGGTATTAGCCCAAGAAAGCTTATGCTTTAATACTTTTAGTTAGTCTTTAAGGTGCCACAGGACTCTTTGTCACTTCTGCAATTCCAGACTAACACGGCTACCCCTCTGATTCTTGAGAACACACATACTTTACTTTACTGTTTGTACCCTTAAATCTCAATTTTGACTTAACACTTACATATTCAAATAATAATTCTCACTTGGTTTCCTTTTTAAATTTCAATTTCAAAAGGTGGGTAGGGGAAGAATGTACTGGAAATAAAGGAAAACTCTAACCTGCCTATATGCATAAAGGAAACACATGAATGAAACTATACCTCTGATGAAGAGGGTTCTAGCTCACAAAAGCTTATGCTCAAATAAATGTTAGTCTCTAAAGTGCCACAAGTGCTCCTCATTCTTTTTGTGGATACAAACTAACATGGCTACCACTCTGAAACATGAATGTATGTGACAGGCGTCACCTAGAATACATCTATAACTCTGAATTTTAATTATATTTTAAATATAGCTTTTTGTATTTGAATAAATTAAACATTAATATATTTTTAATGGACAAATACTCTTCCATACTGGGTAAGCGATGAAAAACAAATGTTCAAGTGAAGTAGCTGTCCCACGAAGTAAACATACTGGGACATGTTCTAAACATAGCTCTTTGTCATTCTTTGGCAAGACAGACCTATGCAGCATGTGGGAGCATTGCCAGAGCAACTGTAGGCATGTCTACATGTCAATCTAACTCCTTCTATGCTAACTTCCACACACATAGGATACTACAGCATGAACAAGATAACTTCTCACAGCCAAAGAGCTGGCAAGTATACTTCAGAGTTATTACTCTATAGCATTTTTGTTATTCACTTTGCCATTCATTGCGATGATTCTTTCTTTGTGTTATAAAAGTTAGTGAGGCACTTTAGTTTCTTCTGCCAGTTTAGAGAGGATGGGTATAGTAGTGTTAGTGAGAAGAAAATCCAGTCTTTGTAGGTGGCTTACCGTGCTTTACATACATGCAACTGTTATGATGCTTATGCCTCAGTGTAAAACAGTGAATTTGTGCCTCTCTTTGTGTATATCATTCAGCTCATGATAGCCTACTGTGAGCTTTGGGAGGCATGAAAACCAAGGCTGGCATTTTATTTCTTGTTAATCAATTGATTTTCTGCATTGCCAATGGGCGTTTCTAGTTGAATTGCATATGCACGAGTGTAGCATGTACTGATGATGGAAGCTCTACTATTTGTACACAGTCTCAGTGGGAAAGAAATATGTATGGCAGAGTTCAGTGGGAAGAAACTGGAAACCATGACAAAGTAAAGTAACATGTCCAATAATGAAGATAAATGAAAAGCTGGAGAAGGACTAAAAACAACAACTTTGAAAATGTTTTAAAAATTGAATTGCTGATAAAGCAAATTATCTCTAGTGACACTGACTACACAGAACCAAAGAAAACAGAAAAAATTGGAATGCTGTAAATGTAGGGTCTGCCAAGTATGGAAAGTGTTAGTAAAACAATGCCAGTGTATATACCGCAAAACATTGCTGAGAATGACACAGGATTCTGTGCAGAAGGTCAAAGACAGAATCACAGCATGAGAGACAGACCAGAATGAATAGAGAAGTGGAGCCAAGTTTCAGTTTAATGAAATTCTAACCTGTCTCTGATTTCAACATAATTTATAGAAAATGTACTAGACAAGATATATAAAATGCAAAAAAACCAAGTGAAATTTTATTGGGCTGAGGGAAAAGATATTGTGAACCATACCCATACTGCTTGCTAGAGAAGGGGAAGAGCCTCCATTCAAGTAATGGCTTCTCATTTCTACCACTTTCATAATACCAGCAAGGAAAACTGGGATTCGAAATCATTTTAACCACTTTCGCTTTCTTAATACAAATTCTCTAGTCAGTAATATAAAACAGAAGTTGTTTTTGCAGTATCACAAAATTAAATCACAGCTTTACGTTTCTCATTTGTACTCTGAAAAGTGATTGTATAAAAATGGCAGATTTTTACTTAAGAGAGGCTCCCTGTGTGTATGAAAAGTTATATTGGCTGTCTGTAGAACCAAAATTTTATTACATTTACTCCTGTTATCTCTGCAGAGCTAACACATCTGAGAGAGAGAGAGAGAGAATGAATTCTAGAACTTCTTGGTTAAATTGCAGTTGGTTACACATGTGCAAAAGCCATTGAATGTAGCAAAGTTACAAGTAAGGGCCTAATTTGACTTGCATAATTTTTACTGCTGGAGTTGATGTATAAAGTCAGTGTTGCTGAGAGAAACATATTCTAACACTGGCTTACTGTGTGGCCTCTGGCTGGTCACTTCACATTTCAGTCTGTTTCCATCTGTAAAATGGGGGCACTTACTGGGATATTGTGAGGATGAACTAATTCTGTACAGTACTGCAAACAGAGTAAACACTATGAGAATGCGAAATCTTATCAATAAGAGACTAAAAGGACCCAATGTGAGTTGTAGACCTTAAGTTCAGAATGCAAGGCTTGGAGTAAATTAAGTATAGTCTTTTCTAGCAACATTGAGACACCACCAATATTGCACCCTACATTATCATTTTCAGATTAGAACTGCACGCTGCAAGAAGATCTCTCATTCTATTTCACTGAAGGAAATGTGTACTGTGCAGTAGTTTTGGTGTCTACAATGTGACAGAAAGGCTGCATTGGTCATTGATTAATCCCTCATTGGATTCCCTCAGGGGTTGGGAGAGATACTGCATGTCTCTCCCATCCCTCCAAGTCTGTGCCCTATTTACAAATTAGAGCACTCTGTGTATGCATCCTGGGTGAACAATTTTCCATGTTGCCCATGAGCTTTTATTTACAATGCTGTATGTAGTATGGGGAAGTAAGGCATTACAAAGGCCCGATGCACACACACCCCCATTCCAAAATACAGTATTTTTAAAGACACTCCCACACTATGGCAGTGTTTTATGATGTTGCACAATACGGACATGCCCCAAACTACAAAATGCTGTGGAATATGGCCCTTGTAGTAAATGAGAATATCATCCAACTTGAAGAAAAACTGATTGAGGACTTTGGATTTCCAGGGGAGTAAAAGACTAATAAAAAACTCCTGGACCAGAAGCATTCCACACAATACAATTAACAAGGTATTTTAATCTGATGTGGAATTATCACACTGCTATAGGCATTTTGTATGATAACTTCCTGAAGCATTTTTGTTTTCTGTTTTGGTGTTCTCTCATTTTAGTTTTTTTACTTAAAAAAATAAATAAAAATTGTGTCAAAGCTATTCATTTTATTAGACTTGAGCAGAAGCTATAGTTAAGGTTCCAGTGCAGTGTCCATGATAAATGACGAGAAACAGTGGGTTAACTTGTTTCAGCTTACACCTTTCATAGTGGCATTTTCCAAGCTTGGTCTCACAAAAAGTGATTTTTTAAAAATTTGGAGCAGAACTCTCCAAACTGGTAGGTGAATCAACAATCAACTGCAGGAGAAAATCTTTCTTAGTGTAATTTGAACCAAATTATCATTAACAAATCAAACTTAACAACCAGCTGGGTGTGGAATTTTTCTTTGCCACTCATATTCTCCTGCTTTCAGTTCTCCAACAGTCTCTCCTATAGCCCTGAGCATCTGTGTAAGGAAGTAGGAAACGTAGCTGGAGTTGCAACAGAATGAGGCAGTGCCTCCACCTGCATCAGACCCATTCACCCAGTTTTGAGAAAGGCAAGAGTGAAAATACACTTTCCCAGCTAACAAAAAAAACTGTCATGTTTAGTTTCAGGGATGGGCAATGAACCGTTGCAACAGCTAACTCTTGAAATTTGACAAGAATATAGTTCTCAGGGTATAATGCATGCTCTGCTGAATTTCAGAAAAATCAGTTGTAAAATAGCTGTAGCTGTTTGAAAAATCTGCAGGAGTGTATGTATAATATGAAATGGTAAATTTTAACCATTTTAATCCCAAGTGTGATTTGAAACTAAGTCCCTGTTCCTGTAAGGGGCTCAAACAGGAACACGGGTCTCTGAACGGTGGACAGAGCAAAGGTGGCTTTATGCTACTCTTGTTGTCCTTGAGTCTTGGCTTTTCCATTGCCAGACCAATCTCCTCCCACACATTAAAGAAGCTGGGGATCAGCAAATTGAAAGGAAGTTCTGGGGTATGTGGCAACATATCTTTACACCATCACAGGATTCCCCAATAGAGGAAGGCTCCTCCACTGGTCAGATTAACCAGGTGTAGGATACATTTAAACTAGGAGACTAGTACAAATTTTCCCTGACTCACCATAGAATCTGTCCTTTAGCCTTACGTAGCCAACAACAGAACTAATCAGGATGACTCACAATTTTATTTTTAAGGCAAACAAGCTGAGGCTCACTTGGCAGTGTGTGGATATTTCAGTTTATGGTCAATAACAGTGATCAAGCAATGGCAGAGATTAGGACACAAAGCTGCACAAAATGTGGCAGCTATATTTGGGGTACTGGTGGGTGTCTGGGATTCTTGCGTCAATGAGTGCTGAAGGGTGTCTGAAGGATGCCAAGGTTTCTGTGGATGTCTGGGTTCTCTCTGGGGGGAACTGGATGCTATTGGCATGTCTAGGGACAGAAAGTGGGTATATAGTCTGGGAGAGAAACTGGCATCTCTCACTGGGCTGTGATCTGGCCAGGTACTGTTTGCAAAGGTAGCTGGAGTCTGGTTGGGAAGATTGGAGGCAATACTGATCACCACTACGTTATGTCACTACTAGCCATCTGCCTACTGCCACCATCTCCTCTTACTCCTTCCATGCAGAGATCCATTAGGGGGATCAACAAGAGAGGAAGAGAGAGGCAACTACCCCATTTGCTTGCACTCCAGATGGCAGCATGAGTATCCAGCTGGGCTGCTGGAGTGAAGGCCTTACAAGCTGCCATATGCACAAATATCATGTGAAATGTGTAACGAGTCCTGTCAGAGTAAGAATTTAGCATTTTCTCATGCCGAGAAATTTCTCCTCTTCCCACTGCTCTGCAGTACCTTAAGCATGGATGGCTGCTATGTCATCTACTGCAGTTCCATGGAGCTGTGTAATTATATTTTTATAGATACATTAAAGAAAGTACTTTGAGGTAAAAGGTGCTACATCAGAGTAAAATACCATTTCAGCATATTCTATATAATTGGGACATAGGATATCAGGATGGCTGCTCTGTTGCAATCTCTCAATAAACTAATTTAAGCTACTGATAGTGAACAGTAATAACTGCTGCTTATCAGGCTAAATAGTATACATTTAGCTAAGGAGTATGATTTACTTTAAGCCAGTGTAATAAGCCCGAAATTCTGAACTCTAGTCGTAAATGCACAGTCGCCAAATTAAGATTAAAGGACACATTTTCTTGGGTACTCAACAGGCCTCATGGGTGGCTGTGTTCTCAGTGTCTTGGTTAAAGGTTGGATTCCGGAGGCATCCAGCCAAGGCACTGGTATTTGGAAGCTTTGGAGATGGAAGCTCTCAGCTTTGTGTCAATTTTCTCCTCTCCTTCCCTGCAATCCCATCTACTTCTTTCTTTTAGAAAGAAAAAGAGGAGGGAATGTAAGAAGTTGGACAAAAAGCTACACTAACAACAGTTATGAAAGTTTGAAGTTAGTTCACATGAAAAATACAAATTAGATATGCTTCCAAATACAAGACATATTGAAAGATGATTTTTTTTTTAAAAAAAGACATTTAAATCTCTCTTTGTGTATTTCTTTGAGGAACAGCATGAAATATCACAATAATAAAATATTTGTTATGCATGTACAATTCATTGAGCTCAATGAGAGTTGCAGGTTGTAGCTGAAGGCAGATTTTGGATTTAAGTTAATAAAGATATTCTGGAAAAAATATGACAATGAAATTAACGTATACAGAAATGAAAACAATATATTCCAAGATGCTACATGTGTAAATCTGTAGAAAAATTAACTATATTGAATTACACAATCTGGATTTCAGGAATTATGTGAGATCATTTAGGTAAAGGCTATTGCAATGCACATGCTCAGGGGGAAAGATCAACTAACTTTGGTACTTCCTGACATTTGATGGTTTAACCATACAGCCTTGATGGAAAATTATGTTTTTTTAAAAAAATCAATCAATCATATTTACACTGAACAATTAATTAGTTTACTTTTCAAAATAAAAACTAGCCAGTTTGGGAGGGGATGTCATTTTCAGGATCATTTCATTTTCTAGTATTCACGCATTAGCACAGCTGCAAGAAAGTATTTAAATATCAGTTTTCATTTACATTTCTAAAAAGATTAACATTTAATAGAAATGCCTGATCTGACAAATGCGTGTAATCAGAGATTTCAATTTAAAAAAACAACCTAGAAACAGCATGGGTAGGGTAAAGGCTCTCCCTTTGTAATGTGGTAACACACTGTTAAATAGAGAGTTCTGATGATTGTCATTTTATATTTGTCTGAACAAAGTCTCCTTGTTTTAATGATTATTGTACAGTTTCTGATATTTACATGCAAGGATTTGTAAACCTGTTAAAATTTCATAAATAAAGTTTTTTAATTTTTTTTATTAATGTTAGATTTTGGTAGGTTTTAATGTTAATAAGTTTTAGGACCGAAGATTGGCAGTTTTGTTTTATACTAGTACAAAATAAATTAAAATAATAATTTCCCTGAACCATCACATAGACAGCCATTATTGTTTTAGTTTCCAGCTAAAAATGCCCAATATTGGATGAGAAACCTAGGGTCTGTAGCCAGAACTAGTTCAACACTATAGGCCTCATATTCTCACTGAGATATCTATTGCAAAGTTTGACATATAAAATGAATCACTTAACCCTGGCAAGAAACTAGAACCCACAACCTCCCACTTTAAAAGACATCCAAATCTTGCAACTGCTGTAGTTGATTTATACATAAATCTGTTAAGAGGCATATATTGTTATAGCTACAAAATCTTGATTTGCTAAAAAATTAACAAATAAAATATCACAGGATATATTTTTACTGATTATTGGTAAACGTATCACAGTTCATCTCTTCTAAAACCTAAATCATGTATTAAATAATGGTCAAATCCTGCATATTCCCATTTAATTAGAGCTATTCACAAGAATTCCCCACAGGATTGGGCCCCAAGTCCTTGATTCTGCAGCTTTGTAAAGTTAGGCCACGTCTACACACTACCTGCAGGATTGGTGGGTAGTGATCGATCTATAGGGATTGATTTTTCGCGTTTAGTGTAGACATGATAAATCGATCCCCAAGCGCTCTCCCCGTCAACTCCAGAACTCCACTGCTGTGAGAGGCAGAACCAGAGTCGACGGGGGAGTGGCAGCGGTCAACTCAGCGCCGTGAAGACACTGAGGTAAGATACGTCAACTTCAGCTACCCTATTCGCTCCCCTGTTAGACCTGGCCTCAGTGGAGCTCTGTGAGAGTGCAGCAGTCCATGTGAATACAAAAGAATGCATGATTGGAACCTTAATTTGGATAATCAAGCCATACATACTTTGTACTTGTGAGTCTCAGTTCAGCAAATATTTTTCAAAAACCACCAATGTTTACACTGTACCTGATTTACTGTAGAGTAGAAAGAGCAGCCAGAATGAAGAACTTGTATGAAGAATGTCCTGCCTTGAGTACTGGGGATTGGACTAAGAGACCTTTCGTGGCCCTTCCAGTGCTACAATTCTAAGAATGAAGTTATTGGTGTGCTAACCCTGGAGAATTTTACTATAAAAAGTACCAAACAACAGGGGTTGGGACAAAAAAAATGGAAATGATGAATACCATTATTATATAAGAAAGCTATTAACTGCCCAAAATGGGACAGAGTTCTTAATTTTGAGCTAGTTTTTACTACTGTAGTATGTTACATAGGGGAAGCATAATTTTCCAGAAGGGGCACCTAAATCTACATGTAGGCAACTAAAACCATTGTTTAGTTGCTCAAGTGCCAATACGGCAACTATTTTGTGGCACTCATTAGAAACATTTCAAACCACCGCTTCCAACCAATGGTTGGCACATACTATCTAACAGTAGTTTGTAAAGTAGCTGAATGCCCTTGATTCTTATTTAGTTCAGGATTGAAGCTCAATGCTGAAAGGTTCTATTCACAAGTAAACTTTCCCATCATCAATCGCTCTCTATTTTTGTCATTTCAAAAAGTATGTGCACTCCAAGGAGCTTCTAATTATAAACCCAGACTGTTTCAGATAGCTGCGTCAGGGACGAAGGTGACACTACATGCATGTATGTCCAGTAAAAGATCACGGCTACTTCAACACACCTAGGACATGAGAATCATTAATCAACCACAGTTATGAAAAGAGCTAGTGCCATATTAGAAATACATCACTGGAGGAAAAGATGACATTTCTAAATGGGTGAATACTTCATGACAGAATAATACTTAAAAGGACATTATCTTCTTTATAAAGATTCCAGAGCTGTAATTGACAGATGTCTTGCATTTTCTGCATTGCTGTGGCAATATCTGTACAATTGCAACACACACTTCTTATGAGGAGAAGTCAGGAACTCTGTACTGACCTGACAGAAATATATCTTGGTGTGTTGCTTACACTAAAGGACTGGGACATAGATTGGAAAATGTCATAGTAGATAAGGAATGATGAAAAGACTTGGTGTCCTTCTCACATATAACAAAACAAGTCTTAAAATGATTAAGAATTCTGTGTGCCTGAAGGTGGAAGAAGAACATGAACATGGTCCTCTCCTTTTTTCGCTTAGAGTAAATTTTAGTGTGAATAAGCAGAGTGCATCAGAGCATAAAGTGCTTATTTCTTTACTTGAATGTGCTCCTCTTGGGGATGAATACTTTTGATATGCAGTGAAGTGAGGGCAACGGCAAAAGACAGGCTGGTGAACTGTCTCACAAATAATTCCCTAATAAATGTGTTTTCCCTAAGAAAATGGCACAAAGATTTTATTGAAATGTCATATGAAACTTGTAATTAATTGGATCCTAAAACACACAGCAAAGAATAAGGCATCCTTTTGAAAATTCCTTCAGAGGCATCTTATTAGACCAAAAAAAAAAAAAAAAAAAAAAAAAGGCATTTCAGATAACATTTTGTGTCACTACCTGCTAATTTCACTCATGACTTAACACTTAAAATTAAGATAGTTTGCAAACTACACAGACTGGAAAATCACTCAAATGTTGATGGTTTAAAAATGATTCTCCATCCCTTAGGATAGGTACATTCTTTCACTCTTTTCACTCTCAGCCTTACTGTGGTCTTTAGTATTAACACATTTCAAAGTATATTCTACTTTAATGCCCACAATAGACCAAACCCTACAGACCTTACACAGAAGCAAACTCCCATTTGCTTCTGTAAAGTCTGCAGGATAGGGTTGTAAATTGCCTAGAGTAATATATCCCAAGCACTTATTCCATCAAAAAAAGAAAGTGTGATTTACTAGCAATTAAAGCTACATGTAAATTACCAGGGCTGTCCCTACATGGGTGCTGGGCCAGGACAAATCAGCCCCCACTGGCTTAGGGGCCCCACTTTGCATCCCCTGGCCAGCAGGATGGATTCAGCCTGGTGCTGTGCCCCCTGCTGCTGCTGGCAGTTACTGGGGCCTACTGCGGGGCTATTGTTGGCTATAGAGCAATGGCGGCTCAAGGCTCCAGACGGGCTGGGGACTTGCTGCACCGAAACGTGGGTGGTAGAGCCCTGGGCACACGGGGTCAGCTGCAAGGAGCGCAGGGGTGCTGCAGCACACTCCCTGTCCCTGCATCCTTAGTTCCCATGCCTGTGTCTTCTGGGACCAACCATGCCAGCTAATTGCATAGGCCCGCTGGGCCCCCAAAAGAGCGGGGTCCGGGACACCCCAATTCGCCCTCCACAAGGGACGACTCTGTAAATTACAAACTAATCAATACGTAAATTCACAGTGCATATTTAATGTAATCAGTTGCAGTATTATTCAAATCCAGCACGGACTTACTAACCTATTAGTCTCTTTTGTACAGTTTGCACATGCTGCTAACAATACTACTTACAGAGTTCTTGCTAGTCACAGCCACTGAACTGTAAACACCATAAAACTTTAGTATACGCACTTTTTCATTTAACATATTTTTGTTCATATATAGCATCCCCAGTGGAGTTGGTTGAAATACATTGAGTCCAATTTTCAGAAGCACTGAGCACTCAGATTTCCAGAGAAAGTCAATGGGAGTTGTGGACACTCAGTACCTACGAAAATTAGGTTCTAATTACATATAGCTGAGAGACATCCTCACACACCAGCTTGGCCATCTTTATGGAACAGTAGACTTTTTATTATTCATATTTATTAATTCTTCCTATTAATAATAATTAAAGGGGAAAAGAAAGCTGTTCTATGTCATGGAAAGAACATTAATAGTTATTCGAGCAGGGATTTGCACTTGGTTCTCCCATGTTGCAAGTGAGTGTCCTAACCTCCAGGCTATAAAGTCATTCTCACTCTCTGACCCAATATATATTTAATACTATAATTCTCGGGGCCCCTTCTCATAGTCAACAACTTTCTAGCTGTCAGGAACCATAGGTCTTGAACCCAGTGGACAAGGTTGCCAGCTGAGAGACTTACCCTCTGCATCAGTGCACTGCAGGATCAGATGAGGGAACTGCAGCTAATACCCCACTACCAGAGCCTGTACCCCCTGACTCAGCACTATCAGATAATTAGCAGCAGACTCATGAATGGACACCATTGGCTATAATGCTTCTTGGCTTGTCTCACTCCTTGTCTGAACAGCTGGTTGCTACACCTGCTGCTGGCCAAACCTCTGAGAGGAAGTTCTGCCTACTACCTGGTTCCTGCTCTTTGCTCCTATCAGCACACTTCATTCCTAGCTTCTGCTCAGTGGTTTGAGTGTTGGTCTGCCAAACTCAGGGTTGTGAATTCAGTCCTTGCTGGGGCCATTTAGGGATATAAGGCAAAAATCTGTTGGATGATTTAATTGGGGATTGGTCCTGCATTGAGCAGGGGGCTGGACTACATGATCTCTTGAGGTCCCTTCCAACCCTAATATTCTATGATCCTAACTCTAGTCACTGACTCTGGCTTGACCCTTGGTATGGCTTCTGACACTGATTCAGGCTTGATCCTTGGCTTGGCTTGGCTTCAGACTCTGGCTTTGACCTTTGATGGGACTTCCAAAAGCAACCCCTGACTCCACCCTGGGCTCTGGTTACTAGGTCAGACCACTCCCTTACTGCCCTGACACTACTAGAGGATAACTGAATAGGAACAACTGGAGAATCCTCCATGCAGTGAAGTCTCTGTTGAGCATTGTAAGATACTCCCTCTCCATATGTGCCTTGAATGCTCCCTCAAGAGATGCCCTATTACCACAACAAACAGGAGACCAGAGCCAAAAATCTAAACAGTGCTTTCCATAGATAAGTGCAGAATATTAGCACCAAGTCACAAGGCCACCCCAGTTCTTAAAAAGATGTCACTTGTGCCCTTTATTGCACATTTATTCTAATAAATATTACATATTTTTATGTATCTTAACAACAATTGCCTTGCTTTGTGAAGGGTGGACATGGAAAGAACATGAATCATCTTGGGAAAGCATTCAATTACTACAAGTCTGCAATAGCCTCAAAAACAAGAAAATAATTCCTTGAAGAAAACATTCCTTGTCTCCACATCTGGTAAAGAAAAATATGCTTAAACAATGTAGTCTGAAAATTTAAGTTAGTGCCGTCACTTACAGGAAAAGCATTAGCAACAATGATATTGCATAATATCATGTCACCTACTCTGAAATAGGAATCTGCAAAACACATATCAAGGTGATTATATCATGAAACAAGCATATGTCCAGGAAAAATGAAACTATTCAGCCTCATTGTTCAGCCAGCTGAAACAGAGGTAAAGTTAATGCTAAATAATTACTCATTTATAAGGAAACCCCAAATACAAGCTAGGATTTTTTTACAATAGCAAAAATACTAATATTTTTTATTAAATATGTGAATCCAAAACAGAATTCTGCTCTACTTCTATAAGAAGTCATAACTATTAAGGCTAAATGAGGAGTGAATTAATGGGCTTGTACCTCAGGGAAACCCAGGCTCAAATCAACTTTGATGTGAGCTAAAGTCAGTGTCATGATTATATCTTAGTTCCTAGCAGACGTTGTACACATCACAAAACAATCTTACAGTCACCCCAAATTCAGGTTTCCTTACACAAGAGAGGACTAGAATTTGGAAAAGCTGAATTTGAACCCGAAACAAAGTGGCAAATCTATTGTCTATGAGAAAAACTTGCCCAATTGCTGACTATTTCTACAGGCAGATTCGGCTACTGCTATCAGTCAATTATTTAAATTAATCATAGGAATGGCCACAGTGGGTCAGACCAAAGGTCCTCGTCTAGCCCGGTATCCTATCTTCCGATAGTGGCCAATGCCAGGTGCTTCAGAGAGAATGAAAAGAGCAAGTAATCATCAAATGAGCCATCCTGTCACCCATTCCCAACTTCTAGCAAAACAAATCAATCTATGAAAATACAAGGGCAAATTACTTAAGTCCTGAAGCCAATGGCGTTTCATCTGGCGATAACAGATTTGAATTTGGTTCATAAACTACTATATTGCTCTACCCTACAAAAATAACTATTAAAAAGGTATTATTTTTACACAAACATTTGCTCCCAATGTGTATTTGCAGCAGAACTGGTTTCCTGTGCTATGAGGAGTTTTCAAGATTTTGAAAATTTTTCCTTTCCTGAATTAGAACAAAGTCAAAACCTCAAAAATGTTTGCAAACCAATAAACCATATCTTTTCTGGACCAGATCAAAACATCTTATACCAATAATTTTGAAACATTTAGTTTTGATTTTTATCTTTAACTAAAATTTCTAAATGAGTCATTATGATTTGAAAAAAAGAAACTGTTTCAAACATTCAGAATCAGACATTCTGACACATTTTGCAATTTTTTGAATGATCAAAACCGGCCCCTTCCTTGGAACAATTTTGGCTTTGAGAAATCAACATATTTGGATGAAAAAAAATGTTTAAACGGAAAATCCCCAACCAGTTCTAATCTGCAGGTTTTTGAGAACAAATAAGCTTTTATTATTTTGTACAGTTAGCTTGGTGGAGCCCATACAGCTACATTGAACTGATTCACTCAACATAATTAACTAAGCTTCAATTGCCACACCAATCACTTTCACTTGGGCTAATCCATTTAAGACAAATGTCAGCTCTACCTCAAAAGTTAGGTTAACCAAGCGACTTCACTCAGTAGTGTGAAATCTACACTCATGAGTGATGTGGTTAAGTTGACATAACCCCCAATGTAGTCAGAGCTAGCCTGAGAGAAGAATTCTTCCTCCAGCCTAGCAACCACCTCTCAGGGAAGTGGGCTAACTATGCTGATGGGAGAACCCTGAAATGCTAGATTGAAGTGCTACAGTGGTGCAGCTGCAGCAGTGCCACTGTACTGTTTCAAGTGTAGACAGGGCCAAAGGGCTTATACAGGAGTAACCGAATGCACAGTTTAACCTACATAATCTTTAGTGCTAGTGATGATGTGTGAAGGCAGGGGAGGAGGGGGGACAGAAACTGTCTGATATGCAGACCTGAGGCTGAGTTTGCAAGGCTGATATTCAGAAAAAAATCACCGTTTTGCCTATAACCTGAGCAAGTTTTATCTAGAGTCAGAGAAAGAGTAACATGGAATCTCATCATGCCATTTTCGGCCACTGTTCAGAGTAATACTGTTCCTAAAATGTTATAAACCCACTACGGTATCCTGTAGTAGTTTGGTCTGTAACACTATTTTTGTTATCATCCAAGTTTTGAGCCACACCTCGAAGATTCTTTAAAAATCACTTTTAACTCTGGAATTTATTCCGATGACAAGGGATGTGTATGTGTTGGATGCGTTAGTTATAATCAGGGCCCCCCTATGAATTTGATGACTGTGCAGCTGCAAAATTTGGAAAATTATTTTCATAGTTAGACACCACAAAACGTGCCATGGAAAAGTCTACCTATCTCACTCAGGGGACTTTTTGCTTCATTTTAGAAATGGGGAAACAAATAGGGCCAGGCAGCTATATTGATTTTAATGGAATTACACCAATTGACACAAACTGAGTATCTGACAGAGAGTTTGTGCTTCCAGATAAGAATTTTATGGCACAGTCAAGATATGTACCCAGGTCTCTGAAATCCAGACCACTACCAACTTATGGTATGTCTACACTGCAATGAGAAGGTGTTGTTATACCATATGTAGGGATACCTGGGCTGGTTTTGACTGAGCTAGCTCACTAAAAATAGCAGTGAAGCTGAAGCAGTATGGGTGGTGACACAGGCTATCAGACTGAGTATGTACCCAAGCCCCAGGAGGACTTGCACTTGAGAATCTGCCCCATGATGTTGTGGCTTCACTGTATTTTTAGCAAACTAGTTTGATCAAAGCTAGCTTGGGTGTGCCTACACATGCTGCAATCACACTATCGCTTGCAGTACTGACATAGTAGAGGAAAGTCTCCCAACTAAGGCTATTTGTGACAGCTGCTGCATGCTATTCTATTTTGGTGGCAGTTTTGCCCGTTTAGTTGCAACCTGCTGCTGTTTTGTACCTTCTGATGATTCTCCTCTCTGCTCTCCCTCTAACAAGGCAGATTTCTAATTATTTTCAGTGGACAGACTACACAACTAGACAGATTTAAGAATAGCAGCCGTGATAGTCTGTACCCGTAAATAAAACAGGGAATACTTGTAGCATCTTAGAGACTAAACAGTTTATTTCAGCATAACGTTTCGTGGGCTATAGCCCACTTCATCGGATGCATAGAATGGAACAAACAGAGGTAAGATGCATTCATACACACAGAAAGAAAAAAAAAAGTTGTAAATTACCATACCAATTCTAAGAGGCTGTTTAATTTGGATGGGCCATTATCATTATCATGTATGGTAATTTACAACTTTTTTTTTCTTTCTGTGTGTATAAATGCATCTTACCTCTGTTTGTTCCATTCTATGCATCCGATGAAGTGGGCTATACCCCATGAAAGCCTATGCTGAAATGAACTGGTTAGTCTCTAAGGTGCTACAAGTATTCCTCATTTTATTTACAACTAGATAGAGTTTTCCACCTGATCCACTGGAAAGCTCTTCTTGGGAAGAACCATGAAAGACAGTATTTTCCCTCACTTCAAATTAAGTTAAGAAAAAATCACTTTACAAAGCCTTTTTATTAAACCCATATATAAACTAAATGTAGTGAGCACCATGGGCTGCATAGAATCATGAAGTACGTGGAAGACATAAAGATTGTGAATCACTCAGCAATTATTATAATCATTGGGAAACTCTCAGAGAATATGAAAACAGTATCAAATTATGGGCAGCCATGGCAAATAAGTGTTCTATGGACCTAATAAACAGCATTTTATTAATAGTACAAGTATATCAGTGGTGTTATAAGGAGTGTTATCAGAGTATGACTTTCTGAGAAATCATAGTTTCACTTCCTTTATGACATTCACTAGACTCTTTGGGAAGTTGACATTAGTTAAGAGCCTAAAAATATAAGTTCAAAGCCTTCTTTGAGACTTCTCTGGATTCTCCAGAATTTTCAATAGCCAGAGATACTTTTTCCCCACCTGCACTGCATTCTCTAAACTGGATTATTATAAGTGGCAGACTAACCATGAATTGCAATGTAGGCTGTGGAATTATGAAGTAGTTCCTCCTCGAGTTTTATCCTGATGGATATCTGCACTCTCTACTTACCATTATTTAAGAGTCTATCCTCATGACATTAACCCTAAGGATCATCTCAAAAGTAGGGCTGTTAAGTGATTAAAAAAATAATCTAAATTAATTGTGCGATTAAAAAAATTGTGGTTAATCGCACTGTTAATAACAATACCATTTATTTAAATACTTTTAGTTGTTTTCTACATTTTCAGATATGTTGATTTCAATTACAATAAAAAATACGAAGTGTACAGTTGGTCATTTTATATTTATTTTTATTAGAAGTATTTGCACTGTAAAAAAACCAAAAGAAAAATAGTACTTTTCAATTCACCTAATACAAATACTGCAGTGCAATCTCTTTATCATGAAAGTTTGAACTTACAAATGTGCAATTATATACAAAAAAACCTGCATTCAAAACTAAAACAATGTAAAAGTTTAGAGCCTACAAGTTTACTCAGTCTTACTTCTTTTTAAGCCATTTGCTCCGACAAACAAGTTTGCTTACTTTTGTGGGAGATAACGCTGCCCACTTCTTGTTTACCATATCACCTAAAAGTGAGAACTAGTATTCTCATGGCACTGTTGTAGCTGGTGTCGCAAGATATTTACATTCCAAATGCACTGAAGATTCATATGTCCCTTTATGCTTCAACCACCATTCCAGGGGATTTATATCCATGCTGATGACAGGTTCTGCCCGATAATAATATAAAGCAGTGTGGACCGACGCATGCTCATTTTCATTATCTAAGTCAGATGCCACCAGCAGAAAACTGATTTTATTTTTTGGTGGTTCAGGTTCTGTAGTTTTTGCATTAGAATGTTGCTCTTTTAAGACTTCTGAAAGCATGTTCCACACCTGGTCGCTCTCAGACCTTGAAAGGCACTTCAGATTTTTAACCTTGGGTCCAGTGTTGTAGCTATCTTTAGACATTCACATTGGTACTTTCCTTGCATTTTGACAAATCTGCAGTGAAAGTGTTCTTAAAATGAACAGCACATGCTGGGTCATCATCTGAGACAGCTATAACATGAAATATATGGCAGAATGCAGGAAAAACAGAGCAGAACACATACAATTCTCCCCTCTAAGGCGTTCAGTCACAAATTTAATTAACACATTATTATTTTAATGAGTATTATCAGCACGGAAGCATATCCCTCTGGAATGGTGACCAAAGCATGAAGGGGAATATGAATGTTTAGCTTATCTGGCACATAAATAGCTTGCAAGGCTGGCTACAAAAGTGCCATGCAAATGCCCATTCTCACTTTCAGTTGACATTGTAAATAAGAAAAGGGCAGCATTATTTCCTGTAAATGTAAACAAACTAGTTTGTCTGAGCAATTAGTTGAATAAAAAGTAGGACTGAGTGGACTTGTACGCTCTGAAGTTTTACATCGTTTTGTTTTTGAGTGCACCTATGTAACAAAAATATTCTACATTTGTAAGTTGCACTTACACAATAAAAAGATTGCACTACAGTACTTACATGAGGCGAATTGAAAAATATTATTTATTTTGTTTATAACTTTTACAGTGCAAATATTTAAAAGAAAAAATAATATACATTTTGATTTAAATTACAACACAGAATACAATGTATATGAAAACAAAACTTTTTTTTAAAAAAAAAAATAATTCAGTTGGTATTCTACTGTTGAACACTGCAATTAAAACTGTGATTAATCATGATTAATTTTTTTAAAATTAACTTCATAAGTTAACTGCGATTAACAGCCCTACTCACAATCACATCTTTCGCTGCAGAAGAGGATGCTCAAACCCTTTGGTATCTCTCCCAACTTCTAAATACCTGAAAATTGTTTTTAACACCAGAATTTGTATTAGGATCACTGCTGGGCCTCACCTCTCTCCTTTCATGATGGTATTAGCCCTGCCTACTCTTTGCTTTTATAGTTTTTAGTATGAGAGTACATTTACACTGCAGCTGGGAGCTTTCTTCTCCATGCAAGTAGATGGACATGCCAGCTGTACTTGAGCTAGCATATTAAAAACAACAAGGTAAATGGAGGTAGCACCAGTGACTCACACTAGCCACCTGAGTGTGTTCTCAGGTAGCCTGGATGAGTTTCTATCAGCTCTCAGCTACAGAGGCGATGTACACATAGAATGCAACTAGTACACTGGTCTTTGTATCGTGTTTTTGGAATATATTTAGCATGCATCCCAGCAACCTACTGTAATTCAAGAAACTCCTCATAAAGATCATATTAATATTGAAGGGTCTGTGAAGTCATATTTCTGTGTGTGTTAGGGTTTTCACTGAGATAATCACTGTGGTATCTGAGCACTTCTGACGTACTTTTTTGCACTTACTAATGTATAACACTTGCTTTGAGTCATCTGTTTTAGTCTCTTTCTTATTATAAGAGGCTCCGCTTGATGCATCTTTTATTCACTCATATTCTTCTCTTTCACCGCCTCCTTTCCCCATCACTTTGGTTATGGTGGGAAAGCTTTTTCAAAGAGCTATTTCCTTTATACATTTTCAAATAATGAATTTTGCCTAACTTGAACTCTTCCCAATGTAAAAATTCTATTTCTCTCCAGTGCACAATGGTAAAGAATACTGTACAGGTTCATAAATGTGAGAGATGTAGCAATGTGGTTTTACATTTATGCCGTGCCGTTAAGAGTACAGCCTAAAAAAATATTGTTTTAATACCTGCAGGAATACGCTGCTTCATGTAGAACACAACTATGGATTGATGTTTATTTTATACCATAATTAAATATTATTTCATATATGGGACATGACAGTTATATTTCTGTGATTTTGTATTAAACAAGACAGCTGTATTTTTTCCAAGTTGTATTCTCTTTCAATTAATTATGGAGATATACCTATGTCATAGAACTGGAAAGACCTTGAAAGGTCATTGAGTCCAGTGTCTTGCCTACACTAGCAGGACCAAATACTGTCTCCTGACAGATTTTTTTGCCCCAGATCAATAAATAGCCCCCTCAAGGATTGAACTCACAACCCTGGGTTTAGCAGGCCAATACTCAAACCACTGAGCTATCCCTTCCTCCCCAATTAGTCGAGGGGTAGCCGTGTTAGTCTGTATCCACAAAAAAAAAAAAAAAAAAAAAAAAAAAAATACAATAGCACCTCAAAGACAGAGGGTTTGGCTACACTTGCAGCTGTAAAGCGTTTTGGATTAAATCAACCTTCGGAGAGCGCCCTAAGGGAAGTGCTCCGGTCTGTCCACACTGACAGCTGCAAGCGCACTGGCGTGTCCACATTTGCAGCACTTGCAGCTGCATTGGGAGTGTGAATTATGAGCAGCTATCCCAGCGTTCAAGTGGCTGTGTCATGCTTTTCAAATGCACAGGGAGGGGAGATGGGGGGACAGTGTGTTGTGTGTATGTGGGGGGAGAGAGAGTGGGTTTTTGGGGTACCGAGTGTGTGTCAGCATGCTATCTTGTAAGTGCAGAACCCCCTCCCCTTCATCTCTCTCATTGACTCCAAGCAGACAGTAAATGTTTTGATTTGTCTCAGATCAGATAAACACATAAGCAGCCAGCTGTCAGAAACGGAGCTTTGAAAAAGCACTTCCGTATTCCTACAGCCGATTTCACAATTATGAGAAGAGAGGCCACTTGACTTAAGGGGATGATGGAAAGTTTCCAGAGGTCAGTCAGAGTACAGTAACGCGATTCCTCATCCACACTGGCGCTGCAGTGCTCCAGCGGGGGTGCATCAGATATTAATCCTCTCGCCAAGGTGGAGTACCAGGAGTGCTCCAACCAGGGAGTCAGAGCACTCTACGTACCTTGCCAGTGTGCAAGGGGAGTAAGGTAGAATGCTCTGGGGAGGCTTTACTGCAGTATAACCTGCAATTGTAGCCAAGCCCCAACAGATTTATTTGGGCATAAGCTTTTGTGGTTAAAACCCACTTCTTCAGATGCGTGGAGGGAGAATTATAGATTCATGCCTGTATCTGTATTGGCACATGAAGAGAAGGGAGTTACCTTACAAGGGAAGAACCATCAATTTGGGCTTCAATAGCAACTGGGAGTGGCTGCCTCACTACAAAAGCAATTTTCTCTCTCTTGGTATTGACACCTATGCATCAGTTATTGGGAGTGGACCACTTCCACCTTGACTGAATTGGCCTTCAGTCAAGTTATATTCCACTTGTAAGGTAACTCCCTTCTCTTCATGTGCAAAATATATATATTTATGCCTCTCTGTGTAATTTTCACTCCTTGCATCTGAAGAAGTGCATTTTTTACCCACAAAAGCTTATGCCCAAATAAATCTGTTAATCTTTAAGGTGCCACCAGACTCCTCATTCTCTTGCAATGTTAATGCTATTTTCTGTGCACCGTGTATTGGTTTTCTTCCACTCATGAGAAGGATGCACATCAGCACATTCTGGTGGGCATTCATTCATCAGTTTACACCTTTTTCTGGGAAATTCACTTCAATTTATAATGTTAAATTAGTGTATAACTCACCACATATCAGCTGATTTTCCTTCAGGTTATGAAATGCCAGTCCTCGTAAAGTACTGGGGTAAGCACAAACTGTTTCTTCTGCTATTCGAACTGAAGCATTTCTAGCCCACTGCAAAACCCATTTTAGATTACAGTCACAGATGAGCGAATCAGTGTTGAAATGTCTAAGAAGACCAAAAAAAAAAAAAGTAACACTAAAGGAATAAAATGCACTTTTGCAAAATAAATTAATGTATGAAGCACAAAATTTGACTGACATCTAAACATGAAAACATGCATCCCATGACAAATAATATACTCACTCATATGGATTCCAAGTTACTATGCCCAATTCTACTCTTTGGTACAATGCAACATCCTTTGACTTTAATGAGATTTGGGGCCTACCACATTTCATATGCATGTAATTACAGTGACACTATTTGGCCACTACACTCGTTAATTTTGAATCAGTGTTTGCATTCCATATAAGCATACTGAACAAAATGACCCTAAGCTATTACTTTATATATTAAAAATTCCTCTTAGGGTATGTCTACATTGCAACAGAAGACCCATTGCATGGCTAGGCTATGGCTGGCCCCATGGGCTGTAAAACATTTACTGTAGATGTTTGGACTCAGACTGGAGCCTGGGCTCTGAAGCCCTGCTGGGGAATAGGGGGGAATGCCCCGCAAGCCTGTGCTGTGGGCTTTTTATTGCAGTGTAGCTTTATCCTCTGCCCATGCAAACTATATTTACACATTTAAAAAACCCTCCAATATGTGTATTTAATACATTCAGTAATAAACTATTGGGAACTTTCAAATGAAAATTATTTGGTTTCCTCTATTTCCTATTATCATAAAAAACAAAGGAAAATTATTGCAAAAGGCAGTACATTTTAAGTAATAAGAAACTGACAAAAGCAAGCCCATTGAAATGAATACCATAGTACTGCCACGCTGGTTCTGATGAGTTCTGAAATTAGGGTAAAGGGGTGTATCGACAGAAGGAGTTAATATGTAGTTTCAGTTTTGATTATTAAATCTCTGCTTTTGAAACGTAAAAACTAGATAACACCAAGATATCTTAGCTACAATGTTGTACACATATATGACAACAATAGATCTGTATGATATCCAAAATCGAATTTTACATAATGAAGCCATACTTACAAGGCTTTCAGAGCTAATAGCTCAGAAAAAAGTCCATTCATGAGACTTGAAAAAATATTCCCTGATAAATTCCTAGAAAAGAAGCAATATACAGTTACTATAACAAATAGAAGATGCAAACCAGTTATTAAGTTATATGGCAGAATTTTTGCTGCTGTTAAAAAAAGGTTAGAACTTTGCTGCTTTCTTCCATGGGAAGATTAAAGAAGATACACTTTCCTTAAGGTTATACGTTACTTTTCTGATGAAACACAAACACATATAAAGTAAATCACACACCAATTTTCAACTTTCTTTCACAGCAGACTCATTTCTATGATGCAGGATCTTCTAACAAAGAGATATTCATAGCTGTTATAGATTCAGTAATATTCTAAGTGTTTAAATTTGAAGTTATGATATAGTGATATAAACAATTAGACCTATGGTAGTGCTATGTTGTGCTCTTTTAAATCTATGTAACATGAAACTTCAGGGTAATCCAGACCAAATAAATTGATTAATATTGAGAAGTTTAGAGAACATATTGAACATGTTTTATGTGTAAAATAGGATTAACTATAAGGCAAATTAGTTTCATATTCTAAGGTTGCATTACATTATATCTTCATGAAAATAATATTTTCATATTAAACTTCTAGGAAATAAGAACTTTTTCTGTAAACTACAAAAAGATCCAGCGTCATGGGATCAGCCAAGAAAGCAGCTTATTTTAATGTCTGTTGTAAGAGGATTTGTCCATGTATTTGCTTTTAAAATTTATTACTATCTTTAAGGAACTAGTTTGAACAGCTCAGTTCTAAACAGCTCTAATTGTCTCTGGTAATTGATTCCTGAATGGTTCTTAACTCCATGACTACAAATATATTAATTTCCTTTAGCTTAGGCTAATGGTATTGTTGCTCTCAATACATGTTAACATCAATGGCAAATGCCTAAATGTCAAGTTATATTTTCCACTGCTATACCAGTTAAATAAAAATTGGTGTAGCATCTAAGATTAAGGTTTCCTTTCAGATAAAGCACATATTTCTAGATAGCTAGCAAATGTTCTTTTTTATCTATGCAAAAAAGTAAATGCCTGAAGCATTCTGAATTTACTTGACTGAATTTAAGATGGCTGCAAAATTTCATGTTGCAGAGGATTGTTTAGCAGAAAATGTGTTGTCACCAAGAAGAAAAAAAGTTGTATCAAAAAATAAAGATGCAAGCTTTTTGACAGAAAAATTGATTTTTTTTTCTGATTTATATTTGTGTTCTGTCTACAAAGTGCAGAACTCAAACTGTACTGAAGGTAAGAATTAAATTTCAAAGTACCGTTTAACAAATGAAGCCTTTGGCAAGCTGTAAATAATGTGATAAAAAAATATTTGCAGGGATTGCATTATGTACAGAGACATGTGCCCTGATGAGTTTCTACCAGAAAGATGAGGAAGCATCACGGGTCAAAAAGTTTATGGAATTATTTTAAGAAAATAATTTATTTTTGAAAAATATTACTTTTACAGTGTTCAAGAAAACTGTTCTGTGCGTAAAGCCCAATGACAAATATGCAGCTTGGATGATAATGTATGAAGCCATGAAGATAGCTGAATAAATGTTGTAAAAAGATAGGAGGTGCTAAAACCCATTTCCATCCTACGAGAAATTTTGGTCCAATTTTGTGAAGTGCTTAGTATCTTGCATACACATCTGTCATAGTGTAAGAGGAACTGCATCCTATTTAAGGCTCTATTACAGAGCTCATTTTAAACAAGAACTTTACATCTTTGTTTAGTAATAATCTCATTGAAATGGCAAAAACCAAAACACAGAATATAAACTTTGAGTACTATCTGAATTTTATCATGCTTTGATGAAAAACAAATTTATACAGAAAAAATGAACTGATAGTTTATGTGCACTCTAAAGCAAATGCTTAACAGTGATCTCAGCAATGTTAAGGTAAAAGAACTTCTGACTCCCATGTTCCAAGCATTTGGGATGTGCTGATCTTTTGATACACTTGATGTGAAAGCAGATGAGGTCACTGTTAAGGTTTTGTGTCACACTCCAAGTTTGATGAAGCTGCAGTATGTACTGCTTTTAGGGATCTGCAAGAAATTGAAGTAAAATCCTGATGAGGTGTTAGAGTACATTACTGACTATAGGAAATATGGAGATGTAAAGGAATGCACTAGACTTTCCCCATAAATTATGTCTATGCTTTTAACATAACATAGCATGGATGGAGCATGTTCTGTGCAATTTTAACTGTAATTAAATAGCTTTTGTTTGCTGATATCAATGGGAGTCAAGGGCACTCAGCATCAGATAGAGACCCCAATTATATTGATGCCTAAGTCTAAAGTGAGTGAGACTATTCATGTGCTTGCTGTTAAGGCACATGCTTAAACACCTTGTTGAGGTCCTCAGGGTAAACTGGACTGATCAAGATTTGGCCTACACTGTGGTAACCTAAACATTTCTGAGTCACCTGCCATCAAGAGTTTTCTCTTTCTTATTTGCTGTAACCATGAAGGATGAGAATATTTTCACCTCAAGAAGTGTAACACATACACACACAGGATAATGCTAATTTATAGTCTTTTCTCTTCCTTTTTCTATTTTTTTTCTCTTTCAGATGAGGAAGTGATCTCAGCATTTGACTGATGGGATGGGTTTTTAAGTATCACAGAAGTGAAGTCAGAGAGAGATTTAAGTGAAAACAGGGAGGACACAAGAGGCATCTGAATAGGGAGTGTGCTCTAAGAATAAAGACAGCACTGAAGAAAGTATAAAGATGAAAGTGATAAGTAGATAAAGGGGGAGTGTAGTGGGGCAGGGGACTCACCCTGCGGTGCCTCCTACTGGTCATCCGGGAATTAGCTCATTTTTAGCCTCTGGAGGGCCCTCTGCAGGCTGGTGTCCCACTGGCCCCATGTCTCTCCCTGGACACCGGTGCCTTGTACCTTGTGCCTCTGGGTCTCCACATTCTGGGAAACCCCCAACCCTCTGAGCCCCACCTTGCTTCAGTGTAGGCTATTGTTAGTTATCATCAAGCCCCTGCTCCCTGGGGCAGATGGTAGTGTAAAAGACAGCCATAGGCAAGGGGGTTCTGGAACCTGCTGCCTGACTTTACCACCGTGTACCTTTATGGGCCTAGGATCAGGCCCTGCAACCTGGGGAGTTGCCAGCCTGGAGCTCACTAGCCCTGCTTGACTCCAAGCACCCTGTGCTCAGGCAGCCAGGCCCTGCTTCCTGCAAAGCTGGAGAGAGACTCCTGAGCACCTGGCTCCCAGCCTTTTTACACAGGCCAGCTGGGCCCTAATTGCCCCAGCCGCAGCTGGGGCTGCCACACCCTCAGCTGCCTTCGCTCTGCTGCAGCCCTCTGCTGGGCTACTTCTTAGCGACAGCCTCTAAAGGGCTGCTTTTAACCCCCTCAGGGCAGGAGTGGGGTGGTCATCCTGCTGCAGGGAGAGGCAAGGAGAAATTAATTAAATTTGGGAAGAGGTTGAAGGGGTGGGAGGATAAAAATGAGAGAAGAAGTGTATGCAGGATCAGGTTCCAGTGGATAGTTTCTTGATACCCCTGCAGTCATGTCAATTAGATTCCAGATATATTACTTGTTTTGTAATTTAGTTGCTTCAATGACATTAACAAAGTCACAAGAGAATTTATTATATGATATTATCATAAAGATAACTACTGATGATGATTCAGAGTCAGGATGAAATATAAATCAGATGTACTTTAATCAAATAATTGCAAGTAAGCAGCAAGGAGTTTCAAACTTTTAAAAAGAAGATTCAGGAGTAACTGTTTGTCAAAGCGACAAAGAGTCCTGTGGCACCTTAAAGACTAACTAAAGTTTTAGAGCATAAGCTTTCGTGGGTTAATACCCACTTCATCGGATGCATCCGACCAAGTGGGTATTAACCCAAGAAAGCTTATGCTCTAAATCTTTAGTTAGTCTTTAAGGTGCCACAAGACTCTGTCACTTCTGCAATTCCAGACTAACATGGCTACCCCTCTGATGTTTGTCAAAGCATGTTTCAGACTGGACCATTTTACAGTCTGAGGTGCTAATTTATCCAGGCTCATCAAAATAGTCTCTGATCTAGCATTAAAGTGATACCCATAATCTTCTGGTGCTCCTGATACTTAGATACAAGTAGAACAGGTGTTTAAATTATTAAGAGACCCATTACACACCAGAAATCCATTTGCATGCCTGGTTCCTGGAAGGTAGCATTGAAACATGACCCCTGAGTAGCCCAAAAGGAGGTAGGAAAGACTTGTTACATTCAATTATGTCACTTATAATCATGCTTAGAATATAAGCAGCTCACCAGATATAAGCATGGCCAAAGGATAAATATAAAAGCCAGGAAAGCCAAGCCAATAGATTAGCAATTCTTAACAAAGCATCATTTGAACTACCTGGACTGCAGTCAGCTACACCTGTCATATAACATGAATATATGCTCTAGGATCATTTTGGTACTATTCCATTTTGGCAAATTCATCAGCTCCAAGTAAGTTTAAAACCTGGATCAATCTCAAGGAAAATAATCACAAATCATTGACAGGCAGTGATAAATTCCTGGAAGAAGGTGAAGACTTTGAATTTCAATACGAACCAAAAGTTCAACTCCTATTTATTGCAAGGCATGAGACTTCTTTTGACACAAGCGTTGGGCAAAATCCTCCCTCTCTATGGGTGCCATCAAGGGGTTTATGTTTTTATGTGGATTCAGTGGTTGTACTTGAAATCCGAACTAGCTTAAACATGGCAGTTATCAATGAATTTATTAACCAAAGCAAGTCTGTGATTTGGCCAGATCTAAAATAATCATCTGCCCTTTCTGGTAGTGATGAGAATATACTGTACCATAGCCCTTGGCTTTCAGAGCCTGCAGACAACATCCTGTCCAGTTCAATGACCATAAATATTCTTTTTACTCCTGTTTTGAAGACAAACTGCTCTCAATCAGTCTTTTAATTAAAATAGTTAAAGACCTTTGCATTACTGTTGGCACCTCTGACAGTTTTTTCAGGGCATACCAAGTTGTCCTCCCTAATTTTAGTGAAGGATTTAAATCCTTCCTCATGTTGCTGGGTATGGGTATATACCTTACATCACATGATGAAAAACCAATATGAAATGAAACCTAAAACTAGTGGTGCCCAAATTTTCTACAAATTAAATCAAAGGTAACTCTTAAAAGACCTTGAATTATGTTAATCTAAAAGAAATATATTCCAATTTGCTTTGTTTCACCCAATATTTATGCTTTTAAACATTGTAAGAAACCTAATCTCTGTATTTAGCAGATGACGACCAGAGATTTACATCTCTTGCTCTTTCCAGTAGATTTATGGCTCTCTCTACTGGTTCTAATAATGGCCTACAAATGATTCCTTATACTTTGTCATGCTAAGGTAGTGAGAGAGCCTAGAAGAGTTTCTTTAGTAAGTAGTTGCAGCATTCAAAGAGTATGTATGTGATTTCCACTTTGCTGCTTCAGTTACCTGGACCACAGTTGATTGCTTTATCAGTGCCAGTTACTAGGTTAAGAACTTGTCACCTTCACATCACTTGCTCATTTTTATTGCTTCAGTGCTCTCAAAAATGTGCATATCAGCACTATAGTTATGTTAAATAAATGTTTCTACACAACTCTTCTACAATTTAGCTGTCTCATGCTCCTCAGTTGACTAGTGAACACATTTCCAATTATATCAATGGCAAATGCATTACTACCAGACAATTTTCTGCATTTCAAAACAGGTGCTAAACAAGTGAGAGTCTGGAAAGCATTTGTGCATGAACCACTAAGAAACCCCCACAATACTGCTATCCAGATTCAAAAGATTGCACTAGCATAGAATTAGGAGGCAGTAGACTGTTACCACCTTTTGGACAAGAAATAAAACTGAGGTCCTGATCATTTGTGATCATTCAAAAATATCCTGACACTTTTCACAAGAGTAGGGCATTAACCCAGTGTTCCTGGCCAAATTCCAACTTCATTCTACTTATGTAAATAGCCTTGGCAGTTTCAAATAGATCTGATTGCTGCATAATGCTAGAAACTGCCACACTACCTCAGAGGGTGGTTTCCTTTTCTTGTTGAGTGAGGATAATTCTATATATCCTATAAACATGTGTTTACTCAAATCAGACTCAAGGATCATATTCTCAAGATCACTGAAATCAAAGAGTGCTAACTAGTGGATCCATTTATAGAATTTAAGAACTTTGGTTCTGTTTTACAGGTACTATATAAGTGTAATATATAGTTTTATGTTCAGAATATATACATAGTTACACATAAGAGCTAAGATTTGGGAATAAACTACTTATTTCTTATTGGCTGACCAAGATAGCAAACTCCCATAGGTTCCTTCTGCACATGGATAAACTTTTATCGTCTGTTAAATGAAATAACACACTCCCTTCAACTTCAAAATGCTTTAGTTCTTCTTTTAAAAGCTAAATCAATAGCTTTTAAAAGAAGAGATTCTTTATTAAATGCACTACTTGTTCTACATTTCGACATCCTTGTTGCACTAACATATAATTATACACAAATGCCAAGAAGTTCAGGACTGAATGATCCACATGTACAATGTAATAATTATACAAGTTAAATTAATGGCAAATAGGATTCTGACTGCTTTCTTAAAATTGAGCTGCCTAAGTTAATATTTCCAGAAGCAACCCAATTTGAAGTAACCTGGTTTTCTAAATCTCCTCTAATTTGATAGTCTATGGACTACTTTTTCTCAGCTACCATTTTGAATCTTCACTATAATGTTTTATTGCACATTTAAGATTATAAATAATATACCCACCGTATGGTATATAAACAGGTGCCTTTTTAACATTATGAATACCAATATTTGGGATTATCTTTAGCATGTTTGATCTGAGCTGAATTTTCAAGCTATGCAAAATGAAAGATATCATATTTTATCTTCTGACTCTTCTTGGTATAAAAATTAAACTTGCATTTCCAGTCTTTGTAAAGTATACTCTTGATAGGTAACATGGCTTATATCATAATTATATATAGAAACTATATTAGAAGAACGGTAAGGCTGCAAAGTCAAGCCGTCACAAGCAGAATAGGGCTTGAACGGGGGGAGGGGGGGAGAAGCGGGGAGAAGGGAAAGAAACGAGGGAAAAGTAGATCTACTCCCATTTTTCAATACCAAATTTTTATCAAAAAAAGGATCCTTTTGAAAATGATTTTGATTTTTTTTGAAATTTTTAATGAAAAAAAATCTTACTTTTTTGATCAGCTCTATTCAAATGTAGGAAGTGCCAAAATTAATGTTGTCCATGTAAACCTTAGTCTTGCCCCAAATATCCCCAAATCTGTGACAGAACCAAGAAAAAATCCATTTATTCCACATCCCCCAGTGTTGTGGGACTTAAACATAGAGAATGCCCTATTGCCTTTAGTATTGAATGGATGCAGGGGGCATCATATAATCATGTAATTGAAGACTATTCCATAATGCATAAGGAAAAAGAGTAAAGGTTTATTTTTGCATTTAAAACTAGTTTAAACTCTTTAAAAAAATAAATTTGCAGTCTTTCCCATACTCCGCACACCCCAACGTCTTGCTTACATAACATACCAAACAAATCAGATAATGGCTGGTTTGCTTTTATGCTCTTCTGCTTCACTTTTGTCCTAGCAGGCTTGACTGACAGGATCCCATTATTTGTTTGTCATTAAGTGTCCAGGGGAAACCCACTGAAAAAGTTTGGATTTCTCTAGTTTAAAATGTACAGACATGCCTTATTTTAAAATCCTTTGCAGATAATTCAGTCAACACAAATGACAGACAAATTCTTGTTCTCCTACTTGTAATGTATTAAAAGCTTTTTAAAAATGATTATTACGAAATGGTATTATACTCACAATTTGTGAAGATTGTTAAGGCCCACAAATATTTCTGGGGTGATACATCCAATTCTATTATTGGAAAGATCCCTGAAATAAACAAATAAAAAAATTAGTTGTGTAATACTGGCATATACCCCTACATAGCCACAAACAGCATTGTTAATTTTAATCTTAAGGAGTTAGGAATGCTACAAATGAAAGAATAAATATAATTCTTTTGTAATGTAACATTTGAATTTAACTGATTTTATAGTTTTTTATTTTGATTATATTAACATATTTATGAATCCCCTTTAACAGTTAAACTTTCCTGTAACACATTGGATTGAATTTTACATTAATTGATTTTTAAATGTGTCATGTCTCTAGAGGCCTCAAACAAAGTAAAATCAGTCTAACATATATTTAATAATGAGAAAAGGACACATATTTTATGATTTGCTGCATACAATAGTTTCTGCAGCCTGGAATGATCCCTAAGTATCATGTATTTTTCCCCTTATTAAGTTGCTCCACGCTCAAGGCCACCAACCACGGTGGATTTGATTTAAATCACTATACAGGAAAACTCGATTTAGTCATGGATTTCTACATAAAGTGCATTCTTGTTGGTTGTTATAACCTCAATATATATTCTTCACAACTTAGAGGAAGATGTAGGTTTCATTTTTAGATGGTACACACTATACATTTTTAATGTGATTTATTTTGAAAACTTTTCACATTAGTTTTACAGCTGTATCAGAAAATGAATGTGTGTTTAGTTATTTCATTTACCAAAGGTAATTGAGCAGATATTTATGAAGTCATTGGGAGAGGGGGTGTTAACTATCTCCAATTCAGCAGGTTAATCATTAATATTTGGACGATTTTCTTGCCATGCTGTATTAGAAGGAGAACATCACCAGACAGACATTTAAAGTGTTTTATTTAAATAAAACAACAACATTATATATTCTGGATATTTTTCTTCAACAGCAAATATATAATATTTTAACAAAACAGCATATGCATTTTTGAATTTAGTTAAACATTCAAGTTTTTTTTATTATCAGGTTTGGTTTTTTTAGATTTTTTTTTAAAACTAAAATAACTAAATAAAATATTTAAAAAAAAAACAAATGAAATTGACAATGTCAGCCAGGTCAACATGAGAAACTTAAAATATTGTCTTCTGCAGTTAACTCAGTCGTGTTCACCTTCATTTTCTTGTGTGTTCATAATCTGGAAAAGAAAAACAAGCTTTCCTGCTTTTTCAGGTCCCAAATGATTTCTCAATTTGGAATTAATTAGTCCAAAGGAAGAAAATGTTCTTTCTTCACTGGCAGAAGAAGCTACTGCTGTTAAAAGTGAGATTATCACTTCAACAGTCTCTGAATACAAGTGCTTAAGCGACTTGCACCAGTTCACAGTTCAGTTTCTTTAAAACATCATCAGCAAACATATATTTCTTGAATGAGTCACCCTTAGCTCTGAAGTTTATCATAGTTGGCATTATGGAGGGATGATTGCTGGATGTCCATGTCATAGCCAACTCCTCTTCTTCAGCAGCTAAGGTTCGGTCCTGGTACCGAGTACTGAGAATATTTGCAAGAAAATGAGCTGCAGATAGTGCTTGCCCCATTTGTTTTTTTAACGCTTGTAATTTAACTCTGTCATTGCATATTTCTCTTTTTTAAGATGTCACTCAGTTCCTTCCAAATTTCAACAGCATCAGCAATAAAAGAGCTGTTTCCCTACATTTTGTTCACGGCTACAGAAATAGGCTTCAGAGTACTCAGCGTGCGTTCAACATTTCTCTAAAGCCCAATGTTGTGAACTTTGGCTGTGACGCTGCCATCTATTTTTTCACAAGTTTGTTCACAGATTAGGCCAGTTCTTGTTATAGTGCTCAAAACAGTCCACTACTGAGTTCCATCGCAAGTCTTGTGGGAGAGTTAGCTTGGTTCCTCCCACTTTTTTCAGAGCAGCTGCTGCAAAGTGGTTGTTATGGAAGTATTTTGCAATTTCAACAATATTAGCCTTTATTTCTGGAATACTAAAGTCTTTGGCTAGGAGGTGCATCAAATGAACACTGCAACCATATGTTATTAGCTTTGGACTCTTCACTCTTTTCTAAATAATTTCTTATCATTTTGGATTAACAAATAAGCAATGAATGTCTTACTGAAGGTCCATATTCAAAGTTATAAAAAGGAAAAAAACCAGAATATTAGCCTAAGGTAAGTTTTCATTATTATGCCCATTTATAAAAGAGAAGGAAAAAACAACAGCCAAATCCTAAAATTGTTACATGGGTAAAACTTTATCTGAAATCAATAGGAATTTTACTTGAGCAAACTTGAGCAGGGATTTCAGAATATAAATTACTGTATGTGACAAAATAAGGTAACAAAAGTAGATTTCAGCCAAAAAAAAATAATCACAAAACTAAAAACTATCTTGCCACCCTATCCATGTAGTTCTCAAGAAGAGACATGCAGTAACCAGCTATTTCTAACAAAGCTACAGCACATATATCCTGTTCTCAACCTCTAAAGTAACAAATTCTATTTTCACAACATATTGCATAAGCTGGCAGTAATTGAAACCAGTTCACTGTAAACCATTTTTCCTAATGAAACATTAGCAAAGAGAAATGATAGCTTGGACCAGTTTGCTGCACATACCTCACAACTGATCCTTATTATTTTAGGCCCAATTTGCTGCATGTTACAAAAATCTGGTGTTCATTTTTTGTTGTAAAATATTTACATCAGAAATGTTGACTCATGAAATTGATCTTACAGAAATACAAATATTCCTCTGTTAAAGAAATTACTCCCACATTTTTGTGCTTCCCAAAATTTTATTTTCCATGTATCCATCATTTTGTGTTACCCCATATGGTAACACAGTTTGCCATTATAAATAATGAATTCTCACAATACAATCAGTTCTCAGGAAAGGTTATGCACAGAACAAACTTGTTAATTTTTATAGAACCTTGACAACCTGCAATTTACCCAGCTCACTGTAACTATGTCTCCTTCAGCAACCTATGTTACACTAGCTTCAGCTGTATTTCTCATGGGACATATGTGAAACAATAGTAAATAATGCAAGTACAGTCAAAGTAATTACAGCATTTAGGACTTCAATAAAGTTTTCTTTACTTAGAGCTAACACTGGCTGATATTTTGTAGTGATCATCTACTACTGAAGAACGTTCTTCTAGTGGATAAAAGTGGAACATATCAGTACCAAACACAGAATACATCTTTTTAAAGTCTGGCATGAAATCCTGAAATCTCAGGATTTCTGTGGGTGACTAGAGCTTCTGCTGAGGAGGTTTTTTTTTGGCTAGCTGTCCCATCTCCTAATACCTTTTGCCTTCTTTGACTTCTCTTTTGCTGTCAGCTTTTGACCTTCTCAAAATGTTTCTTTTCTGTGACTCAAAGATTAAAGCATGGCATTTACAGGTTACCCATTCTTCCCACAAGAGGTCAGGGTTGTGTTATTAGATTATATGGCCGCATGTGTAATTAACATTCATTCTCATCATTGTATTACAATACAATTATCTGTGTATGCAATACAGAAAAAAAATCAAATATAGAGATCACAATTTAACAGTAAATGTGTATGATTATAGATCATGTACTTTTCATAAAATTGCCCTTCACAAACTCTAAATGAAGAACTTACGAAGTATAGGGCTTTACTTATAAACATAACTGCATTCACCATTCTTTGACATTTATTAACATTGCTATTTACAAGCCATGTAATATTAGCAGATATCAAAGCCAAAGAATGTTAACTGAATAAGTTGTTAGGGAATTAATGAGTTAAGAATATCAAGGTACATGCCAAAATGTACTATTTGAAATTTGACCCCATTATTTTGCATCAAATTAGTAGGGAAGTAATATTTTAAAACCTGACTTCAAAAATACACAGTTATCACATGATCACCAGTATTTGGAAGGATATGGTGTACGATATGACCAAAGAGATTTTTTTAAAAAAAGACAGACACAATAGAGTGGACTTAATAGAGAAGAAATTGGTGAACTTAACTTCTTCAGCATGCAGAATCTTCCTTCCAAATAAATTCTTTTATAAATCGGACCTATGGTACCAATGAGTAAAAGAGGACCTCGTAACAAAATAAGTTAGTACACAGAATTTTTATTTCAGTGTACAGTTAAGTGATTACAGATTTTTTAAAAATTTATCAGCTACAGAATTATTTATTTAGACATTTAATAGGATGTTTCTTTGCTAGAAAACAAAAATATATTTTTAAATACTCTAAAACATGGCCCAAAATAGAGCAGAAAATATGAATAGGACCTATGTAGAAGAAAAAAGATTAAAAGAATCCAAGTAAAACCCATGTGGTTTTATGTCCTTTGCTGAAGTCCTTATGTTATTATTGCTTGGTGGCATACTCAAGTTCCCCAAGGACAGAAATGTCGATATGAACACAATTTGCAGAGTAATTCAATTGGAATTAATACTTACAGGCGCTTCAGTTCTGCAAGTCCATGGAAGGCTCCAGGCTCAATAGTGCTAATCAAGTTATTCTTCAGATCTCTAGGAATATATAATAGGAGGAGCAATTAATTATCCCTTTACCTAGAATACTATTCTTGTACATGAATAAAAGAACAAAAAAGATAACATAGTAAGGCTTATCCTAATCTTTACTTGGTTTAACTCAGAACAAGAATGCATGTATTTTAGATAGCAAAATTGTAAAAAATTATCAAGCTCAGTTTGAAAATCAATTGGGAGATTTTCCAGTAAAGAGTGGTTTAAGATTAGGGGAAAACATATGTGGCTAAAAAAGTATTGCCCTTTGTTTTAAATTATTTTTTTAAAATTTCCCCAAACACGTTTGCCAGTTTTACCAGCCTAAGGAAAAATGCATTAGTCAACAGAATATTTTAAAGCAAGTGAAATAATTAGATCAACCTATTAGCTTGCTTATTCGTTATTCTGTGTCCTTTTACACTCAAAATATTCTTCCTTCCCACTTACGGAAAGCAAAGCAACTGGCATTTGGTATATTGTGCAGATAGATCAGCACAATGCACTGGCGCACATACATATTTGGCAGACAGGTGCTTCATTTTATGCTTGGTAACTATCCAGGGGATCAGATGTTGTAGAGATAAAGAATATTTTACTAGCATTAGTAAGCTCATCTGCTACTGGCACAGTACTTAAAGCAGTAACTCTGCTCTCAATTCAATCTCTACTCAGATTTACTATGAGATTTTTCTGATGCTCTCCAGAATTCAGACTCTGAAGTGTGTTTGGAGGGTAATTAGGAAGGCAGGCATAGGGGATATCTGCTGTAAATTCTTGTGGATTCTTGGCATCCATATTTTAAACAGTTTGAAACTACTAGTGGATGGCTGGCATTCAATAATATTAATGATGTTTTTCTCAGGGCAAGTCTACACTGCAGCACTACATTTCTGCAGCTGCGGTGCTGTTGCACATCTGATGAAGATGCACTACACCGACGGTAGAGCACTCCCCTGTCAGCATAATTATTCCACCTTTGCAACAAGCAAAAGTTATGTCAGCGGGAGAGCATCTGCCACCGACATAGCACCGCTGTGGACAGTATGAAACTTGCACTGCTTAGGGGCAGGGGGAGCTTTCACGATCCCTGAGTGATGCAAGTTACATCGACTTAATCCAGTTTAGTCCTGCTCTCAGAAACATTCTGCAATGAATGCACTGCTTCCAGTGCCACAGTGCAGATATGTCGGCACCAGTGTAAGTCACCCTAGCTGTGGCTTTCTATTTGATTGCAAGTACAATACATACCCAGTGAAATCCTGATCCAGTTGAAGTCAACAGGAGTTTTGCCATTGACTTCAATGGGGCCAGATTTCACTCACAATATTTATCCTGAGTAGGACATATTTTCAAATAAGATCCACACATGAGACTGAAGAAAGAGTGATAGCGTCACAGCATTTCTACTATTAATCTGTCATTTCAGCCTGAAGAACATATTTAGATAGTCACTTGTTGAAGTTATAAATATAAACCTGGGCCAGGATAATCGTACTGTGATTATTATTGCAGCTAATAAAAAAAGCCTAGCCAGCTCAGAGATTCTGGCTCAATGTACAAATGCACATAAGCAAGAACTGAATACTCGAATATTCAAACTATCAAAAGATACTGTTAATGGATAACCATAGTTCATTTTTCATCAATACATTTTACGCACCGATGATTTATTTATATGCATATAGAAATAATGTGACAAGACCCAGATCTGCCTACAAATAAATATGAAAATAACGTGAAAACCAGACCTTTAAAAACGAGTATGAACTGGTATTGCTAATGTTTAATCCAATATGAAAAAAACAGCAAGTTATTTAACTTATGTGATTTGTGGTTAAATTGGATTGTATACTGAGTGATTTGTAATATTTTAAAATAAAATTTGTAATGTATTCCCCCCTTAATTCTACCACAAAGATCATATATTATAAAAATCAACTACTCTAAAGTTTTTAAATCAGCATTTTTTCTTTATTTAAATTTGTTCTTCGGGGCGGGGCTTTAATGTCATTTTTTCATCTTAACACATCATTAGAACAAATCATATGAGAAAGATGAAAAGGGAGCTGCATTTTTAAAGCTGAGCTAAAATCCCCTTAAATGAAATATAGGAAGTACAAGTAGTTCATGTTTACTTAATCCCTATAATTAAATACTTAATCTAAGAAAGCGAAGATTTAAGAAGAAAGAGTAATACATTGACAATTTTTTCCTCCCTGCCACCCCAGATATTGCAAGTATAGGTTTTAAATTTTATTTTTTTTAAATATTTCAGTTGCTGTTCTGCAGCCCTAATTTTCACCAATATCAGACATGCATTGATCATTGTCTTATACAAACATAAATAAGAGTTTCTCATAAGAGTAAATTAAACTTATTTTAACAAAAATAAATTGAACAATATGATGACATGTTCGCAAATATTAATATACTTAAATTAAGCCAATATTGATATAACTTTTTAAATAAACATGCATACATGCACAAAAATGCATATGTGCACATCCAACATTAGAGTTTTATTGCATTTTCATGTATTTGGGCATGATCCAGCATCCCATTTCCTTGGACTATGACGACTCCTCATGCATACTCTCTTGCTGGCTCCTAGGTAGGCAGGAAGCAAGCATCAAGCCCAGAGACAACTTCTTTCCCTTCCCAGTGCAGCCACTCTGCAGGAAGTGACTGTATTACGGTTGACTGAGGAAAGGACAGAATCAGTACCCCCTTTCCTCCATTGTGGAACCCCACGAACTTAGGAAAGTTGGCCACTCACAGGTTGAGTAAAAGAGCTTCAGGTGGCAAACAGAAAAGTGGGGAAAGCAATTGAGCTGCAGGACAAAGTGGAGCAGCCAGGAAGGGGCAAAGGGCTTGAAAGGAAACTTGATGGTGATTCTGAGGCATAAGGGGACAGGAACAGAGGGAACTGAGATAAAGAGAGGAAGAGATATGAAATACAGAGGAAGAAAGATGGTGACCCTGCCTCACAGTGGACAAGAGGTGCTATCTCTCAAGTCATACAGAGTGAATAATAGACCCATTCTATACCCCAAAAGATGCAAATTTTATTTCACTCTTTTTATGGACCCAAAATAGACGTCCTATGGTCAGTTTCTGCATAAAGGTCAATGACTGAATAACCATAAATCTAAACTATCTTTTCACGCATGGAGGTCGTCTCTCCAAGTCTGTAGCTGGACAGTCTAACTGCAATGACCGTTGATGCATGGACCTGTAGTAGTAGTCCTCTCATTCCCTCAGTCATAGTTGTTTGACAAAATCGTGCATAGATAAAATGGGTTGGAAGGATAACGAAAGGCAGTCACTAGTTACTACAGTGACAGGAGAAATACATATGCAAAGACTTGACTGGGGAAAGATTTGAGCTGATTCTGATCAACTGCAGCATACTCGTCTTCTGGCTCAAAGTGTACATGAAACCACACAGTAGATGATTGAGAATTATGGGACATAATGTCACCATTACACCTCTGATACTCTACTCACCATCTCTTTGTTATCAAATCCAGACACTGCCATTTTCTTGCTCTCTCAATGTCTGGTACAGATAGGATCTTGGATGAAAGCATCTGTAGCTGGACACACACTCAAATCAGCAAAGGCTGTGATCTTATCTTCTATTTTTTGTCAAGGTGGTTTGCAGATAAGGGATAAAATGGATTCATCTGCTTTCCTAGAACTACTAGTAAGCAACTGAGGCCAGAAGCGCCATTTTCCACCTCCTTCCACTGCCATTTTCCACCTCTTCTTTCACAAGAAGTTGTGAAATTTTCTTTTAAAGAAGACCCTCACTGTTTATATAGTAATAGTGGTGTGTATCTATATAATATATATATAAAACATACATACATATATACAATATACACACACATTCCTCCAGAATAGACTATTGCAATGCATTTGTAGATCTCTTGAATAGTGTCCCAGGTCTTTCAGAAGAGCCTTCGGTTAAGGTTAACCAGCAGAGTTTATTTTCTTTTGGTGATCCTGGGTTATTCACCCTGTATAAAACTTCAACTACAACCGAATTCCCAAAATAAACCTTGCAGCCTATTGAACTCTGTCCACAAACAACATCAGGAGTTAGCCTTGTCCAGTCAAGACATCTGAAAAATACCTCAGCTATTTAACGATATAACTTTTTGCCTGCTTAGTATATTCAGTCTATACCATCAGAGCACTCTACATGCAGGTACATTTGAAGACCACTTATCAGCTTCATTTAGTGCAGATGTCCACATTTAGACAGATTAAACTAACAAGATTACAAAAATAATTCATATTCTACACTGGTTGCCAATTAATTTCACATTGAAATTCAAGTTATTGATTATAATCCCTAAAGCCATAAATGATGTACAAATTAGATAACTATTTGAAGAGATCCTCTCTCATAGCTAACAGCACCAATCAGGGCTGGCTCTAACTTTTTTGCCACCCCAAGCAAAAAAAAGGGTCGGGGGGCAGGCACAGAGGAGCAAAGGGTGGCTGTGGTGGAACTGGAGGAGCAAAGGGTGAGGGGCTGGAGGAACGAGGAGGGGTGGCGCTAACGGAATGCTGCCCCAGGCACCTGCTTGCTAAGCTAGTGCCTGGAGCCATTTCTGGCACCAATGGCTAGTGACAAATCTAAAAGAATCACAGTGGAGAGAACATTGTTGATGGGTGCATTTTAATGTATGTCAAAATGGAAAAAGTAGACACAGGTTTTAGACATATTGGGATTTGCTGTGTATTTGCCCACTGTTCTATTTCTAGGTAACTTGCGAAAGCCCATAGGAAAAAACAAACAAACATGATCCTGAATTATCATCTGCAGGAATTAAAAAGCACACCCTAATGTTAGTAAAAAACAGACAGTTTTCTTGGAAATGGTCTATCAATTGGATGGCCAACTTGGCCATCTGCACTCCTTATTTTGGAAATGATACTAGAATTTGGTAGGTCATTTTAGTGACAGCTTTTGCCAGAAAACTGGAGATACACTACCCAAGTCCTGGCACCATATCAGTAAGTATGTTCTTCTTGTGATTATTCCATTATGTGCCAGTACACTGTTAACTTAATCTTTTCCTATCCAGTACCCTCTGCAGACTACAAAACTGTCAAAATAAATGTGATAATTACCACAATTGCATACATCTATATTTCTTATTTCTGCCATAGGAATGTTACTTGATTATTACTACTTCCTTACCTATAACTGGTATTTTTGCTTCAAACAGAATGACTTTTTCCAAAATATTAAATACAGGCCTGACATTTTCTAATTTAGCTAAAGCAGCTGGTTACATTGAAGCTTCATAGTAAGTATCAACTTTCACTGAGTTAAATAAAGAAACCAGGCTACTTTGGTTGTATGTTTACACTTCCTCCCAAGAAGATATTCCTGAGGTTTGGCAAAAGGCTTGATCCTAAACATGCCAAGCAGCAGCCTAAATTGGGCCACACACACGCACACATATACTCCATGCAAGCAACTTTGGCACCAGCCACGCGTAGAAAAGGAGGAAAAAGACCTACCACCGCAATACTCAATGGCTGTAGTGTGACCCAGTTAAATGGACCAAAAATGCATTTTATAAATAACAGTTATGGTTTTATGACAGTGAATTCTAAGTTGCTGTTCTTAGTCTAAATGACGTGTCATTTGTGGGGTGGGTGTATACATCTGGTGGCACGACCTGAAAATAAATCAAAACTAAACTGCTGCTACAATTACAGATACATGAAGCTACATGAAGTCCATTCTAGTTGTAATAATTGAAATGTTTCTATCAAGGTTTTATAGTTGTAAAATATTACTAGAATATTTACTGGAAATTCATGTCTTGCATCATTTTATATTACTGTTGTTAGAGGTGTTGTACCATGATCTGGACCAAACATGAACGGGGAAAAATAACAACAGGATGGAGTTACTTAGTAGGAATTGCCTTGTCATAACATTTTCTGAAAGAGTTAGAAAAAAAGTTACCAGAAGATCATTTCCTGTCTATTTACACATTAGAACATACATCGAACAGGGGACCCCAAACAAAGGAGTTTGAGAGGGGGAGAAGGAGATACTTGATGGAGCTACTATAAAATGGGCACATAGCAGATTGGAAAACTGTGCCCAGAGAATAGTTATCAGTGATTCACAGTCATGCTGGACAGGCATAACGAGTGGGGTCCCGCAGGGATCAGTTCTGGGTCCAGTTCTGTTCAATATCTTCATTAATGATTTAAATAATCGCAGAGAGAGTACACTTATAAAGTTTGCAGATGATACCAAGCTGGGCAGGGTTACAAGTGCTTTGGAGGATAGGATTAAAATTCAAAATGATCTGGACAAAACTGGATAAATGGTCTGAAGTAAATAGGATAAAATTCAATAAGGACAAATGCAGTACTCCATATAGGAAGGAACAATCAATTGCACACATACAAAATGGGAAATTACTGACTAGGAAGAAGTACTGTGGAAAGGGATGTGGGGGTCATAGTGGACCAGAAGCTAAATATGAGACAGCAATGTAACACCATTGCAAAAAAAGCAAATATCATTCTGGGATGTATTAGCAGGAGTAAGCAAGACACAAGAAGTAATTCTTCTGCTCTGCTTCATGTTGATTAGGCCTCACCTGGAGTATTGTGTCCAGCTCTGAGTACCACATTTCAGGAAAAGCGTGGACAAACTGGAGAATGTCTAAAGAAGAGGAACAAAAATGATTAAAGGTCTAGAAAACATGACCTATGAGGGAAGACTGAAAAAACTGGAGAGAAAATTAGTTTGGTCTGGAAAAGAGAAGACTGACTGGGAGCATGATAGCCATTTCCAAGTACATAAAACATTGCTACAAAGAGGAAGGAAAAAAATGTTCTTAATCTTTGAGGATAAGACAAGAAGAAATGGTCTTAAATCGCAGCAAATAAGGTTTAGGTTGGACATTAGGAAAAAATTCTCAGCTGTCAGGGTGGGTAAACACTGAAATACATTGCCTAGGGAGGTTGTGGAAGATTGGAGATTTTTTTAAGAAGAGGTTAGACTAACACCTTTCATGGATGATCTGGATAACACTTAGTCCTGCCATGAGTGCAGGAGACTAGAGTAGATGACCTGTCAAGGTCCCCTCCACTCCTATGATTCTATGAACCTGTACAAAATGTGATATAACAAGCACCCTCTGATAGCAGTTTCAGCATCTCAGACACACCCATGCAGACTAATAGTCCCTCACAGTACAACCATCATACAGAGTAAGGGTCGTTAGAGCAGAGTTGGTTAGAAATTTTTCATATAAAAAGGTTTATCCAACTAAAAATACTGATTTGAAAAATGTTTTTGACAGTGTTGTCAAAATGTGTCATTACATTTTCATAACAGAACACTTTGAATTTTCATTTGAAAATAAAATTCACTTTTTCAACCAAAAATGTTAATATTTTAAAAGGTTGATATTGGAAAAATACCTTCTGATGTTACTAAACAAAACCCAAACTGATTTTTTTTTTTAAGAATTTTTTTTCATGGGAAATTTTTAGTTTTTGGTCTGTTTCAGAATTGATTTTTTTTTCCCCTCAAAATAACAATTTCCCATTAAATGAAAAATTTGGTTTCTGCCTTGCTCTAGCTGAGAGCTTATCACCTTGAGCCTCTGATCTTTGAACTGGTTCCCATTTACTAACCAGATAACTGAAGTTTGGTTAAATGGAGATAACTGACTAAACTCAGGGAGAGCTCTGTATTTGAATGGTCAACTTCCCAAAGGCCTTATGGTGGTAGAGAAGAGATGGGAAAAGAAACTATTAATGAGCCTTTGTATATAGACACTTTAATGGGCACAAAATAGCTGCTTACTTCTTCCCTCTCAGCCATGCAGATTCCCTGTCTAATTGAACTTCTGATTATCCAAAGATGTCCTTGAGACTTTTGATGATTTATGTTTACTGTATGCATTCATATAATATAATGACTTATGGTGAAATAGCTATATTTAATCCTAAATCTCATTAACAAAAGAAGATATTTCCCTTGACAAGTATGATGCTGACAAATGGGGCATACAGTTTTAGATTATTGGTTGTTATGTCTTCAGTTACCATGGAACTTGCTTTCACTTAAAATGCAATGAAAATATTTTGAAAACATATTTATAAAAAGTATGTTTGGTCTTTGGTCAAGTTCTTGACATTGATACATCTTTCATAAAAATTATTGGTTGTACAAAGACGACATCTGTATTTGGAAAGTTGTCATTGTGGTACTACAGACATTCCAAAAAAAGCTTTGAGAAATGCAATCAGTCATGGAGCAGATGCCAAAAAACAGTGAAATATGAATGATATTGCTTTTTGCATTTTGTCTGTTACTATGAAACAAAACACACACAGAGGTCAAATCCTCCATTCCTTACTCTTACAAAACTCCAGCTGAACTATATGGGACTTGTACCCAGTTGTGACTGTAGGATCATGTACCTTAAAGAACAACATGCTTTTACAACATGGTTATGATTAGTGGTGCTTGCGAAAGGCCACAGGACAGACAGGGCCAAGCTAAGACACTACATCTAATGCATATCAGGCTAAGATAATCACTTTTTTCAGGTGGCTACAGAGACCAAGAACTAAGGTGAGTTGGCAAAGACAAGAGACACATTTCAGGAGGATCTGACCATATTATGCCTGGTTTTAGTCAATGATTCAGTGTCCATCTTTTCTTTGATTGGGTGGATATTGTGAATCATACTATCACCTCCCACTGTGTAACTATTTTGTTAATAACTGCAACCATACATATTTGAGAGAGAGAGAGAGAGAGAGAGAGAGAGAGAGAAACTGTGTATAAGCCAACGCTCTATTAATCAAAAGCTGTTAACATCTTCAACAACACAGCACACAATGCTTCTCTGAAACTCTTGGGGTTTGCATTTGTTGACGGGGGAAAAGTTATGAAGAGTAAGGATGTTTACACCACCTTTCAGAAAAGTCAAGGTTGCACCAAATGTAAATGTCAAGAGATAAGAATACATCCCTGCTTATCTTAAGAATTCCCCCAAGAGATATTTCTGTTTACCAGATAGACAGTAATTGCCTCTTTGGAGCCACTGCAGTGTTTTGGGTTAAAATTAATTCACCTTTAAATATTTATGTCTTCTTTATTTAATTTCCTTTTTTAAATAAATTAAAAATTATAGAACGTCATACACACAAAATGTATGCTTCAATTCATGATCCTTACTAGTAAGGTTACCTATGTCAATAGACCTGAGGACAGGAGCAAAGTAATACCTCCCACCTCTACACAATGCTAGCAATTATCAGCAGTTCCTAACTTGCCGTATTCAAGTGCTATAATGAGATATAAAACAACAAAGTCTCTCTCATAGACTGAACCTATTTTATTTAAGGATTACCACTCACACCAAATGTGCTGCAATAATTAGGTAGCTAGTTGCAATTTAAAAATACTAAGTAAAGAGCATCAATGTATAGCTGAAACAAAACAGAATTTGATGCATTATGCCATACTTTGAATATGAAAACTAAAGCATTTTTAATGTAATTAATTTAATAATAATAGCACAGTGATTGTTAGAATACTTTGTAACTGAATACAATCTCACACTGCCATTTTTTTCTTTTCTTTTCTCTTTTTTAAATTTTAGAAGCGTTATGTTCGCCAAGACATAATGGATTCTTCTCTGAGTGCTATAGAAAGTGCAGTGGGATGTTTCACTTTCACATCCGCTGTCATCAGAGTTACCACAGTTACAACATTTCTTCTGAATGACAATACCTCCAACAGTGTAATAAATCTCAGCATACTTTGCAGTGCTATCATTTGGTATGACCTTAAATCCTGGCAGGGCTCTGCACTTAAACTTCTAGACAAGATGTGAAAGTGCAACTTAGCCACATTAACACTCTATTAGTTTTGAAGTAGACTTTTGTTAGACTCTCTTTTTTGCTTCTTAGTATAAATAATTAAAATGTAATTGTGTGGAATGGTGTTTTGATCTGTGCATTCCATGAACTCAAAGAAAATTTAGGCTATTTGGCTGATTGTCTAATGAGTAGCAATGTTATGGGTGATTGTCCAGTGTTTCCTCTGCTATTGTCCCACCTTACTTGCTCTTACTGTTGTAAGTGCTGGTCACATAACACTGCCTGATGCAGTCGAGTTTCCAGCACTGTTTGTACATATTTGTTCATTGCCATTGTTTTCATGATAAACCCAGAGTTCCCTTATATCTTGTGACCTACGCACCTTATTCTTTCCTTACATTCCTAATCACAAACTTGATGGTCTATTCACAAGCACTAAGTAACCAAAAGGAATTAATTTCATGTGTCAAGTTTGCACAAAAACAACCGCATGTGAGTACTACACACCACACACTGTTCAACCTAAAGACATTTAAAGTAACTCCTGTTACATAATATACAAACCACAGTTTTAAACACATCCATGCACACACTAAAATGTTCACTAATTAAATTAACATATGTAGTATCCCACCTTTGAATCACAAGATTCTTCCAGAGGCAATGAATGGATAACTGCTGCACAACAAGGAGAAATTAGTCTGAAGGCAAAGGCAACAGCCACTATGACTGCAGATATAAGCCTTGTCTTCACTACAAAATGTGTAAACACAGCTGTGATTGATCGTGTTAACTGAACACAGTTTAATCATCAGTGTAAACTTGGATAAATCATCTTCAGCACTAGATCAACCAATTGTGATTAAACTCGGATCTCAGCAGAACTTAATCATGGTTAGCGATATGCTTTGTGCTGGTCTACACTGAGGGATAAACTGGGTTCAATTAGGCCAACCATTCACAACAGTACTCAAACACACTAACATTTTGTAGAAAAGACAAGGGCACAGGAGTTGCTGGCAGCAAAGGGTGATAGAGAGAATAGCATACAAGGGAGCTTAGGGCAAGAGCTGAACTGTCATGTTTCAGAGAAGAGAAAGTAGGTGAAGCAAAAGCTTCTGCAGGGCATGGATCCAAGAGTCAGGTCCAGACATTATATCAAACAACAAGATTTTTTTTTGAATTAAGAAGCTGTCATTCCAATAAGGATTCCAGTGACTATATAAACTACTCAAGCTTTCTTCTCATGGTTTGTGGAGTGATGGAATTATAGCCTCATCATGCATAGTTACCTGTTTATAAGTCTTATTTTTAACATCTTATTGAAATGGAGCTTTTCTGTTAAAGCTTATGACAACAACACGTGCATGCACCTATTAGCATATCAACCTGTATCAGGTTTTACATTATTTGAGGTTGACCCAGAAGTCACAGGCTAGCAATAAATACAATCTCCAAACAGGCAGAAGAATCATTTTATTCTTCCTACACAGAATTAATGAAGTAGTAGCCAAGCATATGACAGATGTTTAGGTTTTACTAGTGAACTTATTTAATCTTTCATTTTCTAACCGCACAATTCCCCCTCTCCAAACAGAACAGCCACATATTATTAAATTTCCTTCCCCTAAATCTTTTCCTCACTATCTGTTAAAGAAGAACAATGAACAGACATACAACAGATGAGAACAGGGGGACACACAGCCAAAGTCCATGAAATAGTGGCTCTAATTGTTGCAAAAGACACTATCACAGGCGGCTGGAGGCAATAACTAAGAATTAGTTGAATTCTATGAATTAGTACAGGAGTGGCCAACCTGAGCCTGAGAAGGAGCCAGAATGTACCAGTGTATGTTGCCAAAGAGCCACAGTAATATGTCAGCAGCTCCCCATTAGCTCTCTCACCGCTCCTCGCACTTCCCACCCATCAGCAGTCAAGCCAATCACTGCCTCCTGCTCCCTCCCCACACCTCCCAATCAGCTGTTTCAAGGCATGTAGGAGGCTCAAGGGGGAGGTTAGAGGACATGGCAGGTTCAGGAGAGGGGGGCAGGAAGGGGTAGAATGGGAGTAGGACCTGTGGCAGAACCATGGGTTGAGCAGTGAGCACCCCCTGGCACATTGGAAAGTTGGCACCTGTAACTCCAGCCTCGGAGTCGGTACCTATAGCAGGAGCCACAAATTATCTTCTGAAGAGCCACATGTGGTTCCGGAGCCACAGGTTGGCCACCCCGAATTACTGCTACAAGGAACCAGCAAGAATGACTGGATGGAGGCAATGAATGCCAAGGGAGGCATAATGTGTGGGTGACGCATTGGAAACAGGATTTTGAGCACTAGAATCAGCACTGTACTGACATAGAGTGAGATGTCCTACATGCTAAATCCTGTTCTCTGCTGATCACCACTGCTGATGGCTGTTTGTCTGTCCATAACTGGCTCTCTGTGGCCCACAGATTAATTATAACCAGCTTTTAGAGAGCTACACTGCAATCATCAGGCATTTTTCCTCTACTGCTCTGCACATGCTGTCTCCACATCTACCTGGGGCTAGACATGCCTAGCAGCCTACAAGGAGTCTAGCTATTTCTGTGGAGACACTGATGAGCTTGAAGAGTTTGGCAGCTGAAAATAGCCCAAGGCTTCTTTAATTTGTGCACCCACAGGGACCCCTCTGAGCATGTATGCCCAGGGGGTAATTCTGTGTGGACTAGGTTTCCTTCGACATGCTCAGTCTTTTTTGTAACTGGCTAACTCACACATCTGCTTTCTGGGCACAAATTCTGAGCACAATAGCAGCAAATGAACAAGGTGCCTTCAGAGAAGATGGGGAAATGCACGCCTGACCTTTTAAAAAAAAAATCTGATAGAAAATGATGCTTTCACATTTATATGCTGCTATGTGTCCCAGGGCCACCAGTACACACTGCAATCTAAGCATATAGAACAAATGAAATATAAAATAAAGACTATGAAACTGAAATACAATATAATAATTGCTATTTGTGTGGCAGATTTCAGTCTGGTATCAGAATGGTTATTCTCTGTTCTAGCAATGCATTTATTTATTTATTTACAAAGTACCAACGTTATCAGTATAATATTTCCAGAGATCACATTCCAGTCACTCTTCTGAAGTTACCAGTTAACAACAGAAATAAACACTTTGAAGCAGTATATTAAATATCTCACACCTCTATTTCAGAAGTCTACCTAAATTCAATTTCTATAATAAATTAGAGAAGTAGCATTGCTACACTGAATTAAATTCATCGGGTAAGTGAGCATGAATTTTGTTTAATAATTTGAGAACTATATTGAATGAATTATCAAAACATGGAAATAATATTTTAAAGGGAAATACCTGCCTAATTCTTACTTTTGTTCTGCTTTGGAAGATTATCCCAGACTGATATTGAAGAACACACACAATATGTAATTACATTTAATTTAGAAATTTGTAATTTATGTTGCTTACAGTGGATAAATAGTCAGACTGGGCAATGCTAAAAATGGGAGAAATTCAGCCCTCAGCTGTGTGTGCCTGCATACAATTCCAAGTAAATATTTGAGACCAGATTTGAGCCCAAAATGAGGGAATTTACTATTCTGTACAGATTCATTATCAGATTTGATTTATGTTCCCAGACATTTTTAGGTTACTCTAAAAACTATCTTAAAGCAGATCTTAAAAGCTTCTAAAAATTAATCATTAATAGCGTTAGAATCCAAAACCTCACGGAAGGGAATCTGGCTTCTAGTACACTCCCTTAGTCAGTATAATTCTGCAAGAATTGAACATAAATAGTGTTACAAAAGAACTTAGTCAATTTGTTATTAATCTGAAATGGGTTTTTGACCTAGTTACGTCCTGCCAAAGTTCTCAAGTTGCCTCCTATAACTGTCTAGTTGTTTTTTGCTTGTTTAGGAAAAAATGTTACCCTATGTACAACTGCTTTGCAGAATTTCAGCAAGAACTATATTCAAACCTGTTCTTCCTATTTACATGGGTGGTTTAATACTCACAAGCAGCAACTGTGGCTGGAAAAATTCTAGCTATCTTAAACCAGCACTGGAAGCAGTTTCCAGAAAAAAAAATTAATTTTAAATTTAGTTTTACTCATCTGACCAGAACAGAGGCAGTTTGATGACGTAGAGAGGCTTTTGATTAACTCTCAAAATTACAGGTATTTTTCAGGGAAATAGGAAAGCAAGGAGTTAAGGTACACACGTAAGGGTGGTGTGAGCCATTGTTCTATTAAGCTCAGCATCAGATATTTTGCTTGCTACATCATCTGCACCCTTGTGCCATTTCTAGAGAAACAGCTTTTTCTGAATTTCACCCACTTTGGTAAAATGTCCTTTAGACCATTCTTTACTTCAGGGATTCTCTTAGTACTTTAAGAACCACATTTTCAAAAGAACTCAACTGATTTGGACAATTTGGGTGTGTCTACCCTGCAATGCAAGTCCAGGCTAGGACTCAAGCCCACCCTTCACCACCCCCCAACTATTCTGTCTACTCAAAAGTTGGCCGCCACCTATTTCACTGTATGATGTGACAGTACCTCATTTACTGTAATTATTGTACAATCACAACCACAGATACACTATTTTTCCTCTTCCAATGGCTCATACAAGCCCAAGTGGCATGGACACTTTAGCCCCAGCTTCAGAGCCTGGGTCTAGAAATGCTAAACTTAGGGTCACTATGCAGTGTGGATGCTGAAGCCCTAGGCTTATGAACCAAAAGGATCCACAGAGTCAAGTCCCACTAATCCTGGGTTTATATTGCAGTTTAGACATACCCTTAAACAAAGTGACAGATTTTCAAAAGAGCACAGCAGCTCTCTTGAGAACAATGTGCTCACTGCAACCTTCATGTGGCTAGCTTGAAGAAAAATGCTCTCTTACTAGAGGTGGGGAAAGAGGAAAGTTTACAAGGATAGACAGGAAAAACAGAAAACAAGTGGGGTCAGGTTCTTGAAGCATGTTCTTAGTTCAAAGGATTTTAGTGGAGTTATCTTGGAAGATGGGCCCTAGAGATGATCTACATCATCCCATCACTGTAAAAAAAAAAAAGAAGCTTATAAATTTGGCGAGGGTACTCTATAAAATATGTAGAAGCTGACAGGAGGTGGCCTTGGTCAAGGCTGCATTCGTGATAGTGTTTTCAGAGTCAGCAAGCTAGAGTTTGGGTGAGCAAGGGATACTCTGGGAAGCACTTTGTAGTGGAGGAGTTTACAACGGGAAGAGCATTTGGTCATCCCTAACCCTGAGGATCTTGAAAACCAAACTGAGGAGGTAAGGTAGAGTTCTTAATGCTACAGGAGGGTGGCAGGACAAGGCAACGATTAGCCCAATAAGGGCAGAGAAGACACAGACAGTAAAGAGATTCATTGGAGAGAGGCCCCTCTTTATCCATGGTGATGGAAATTCCATCATAATACACGAATTTGTTACAGTTTTCAAAAACGGGCTTACAGAATTAGGAACACAGAAATAAAGAGTCCGTTTTCACAATAGAGGAGTAAATAGTGGAGTTCCCCCAGGATCCGCACCGAGACCAGTGCTGTTCAACATATTCATAAATGAAATAGGTAAAAGGGTAAACCATGATGTGGCAAAGTTTGCAGATGTTACAGAATTACTACACAAAGCACTAGACTTTAACATGCTAAACTTGACCAATTTAAGCTAGTGTGCTTTGTGCACACCAAGCTTTTTAATGTTCTACTTAAGACATGTTAGCTAACTCACCCCTTTAAATTTTAGTCTAGGTAAGGCTTTCAAGCCTGTAGTAAGGCCTTCAAGCCGATAGTGTAGACAAGTGCAAAGTCAGGAGAAATATACATAGCCATCATCCTCTAGCTGTATAATACCTGCCTTCACTGAAGGAATGAAGAGTGTGTGTCATAAACTAGTTCACAGTGACAACTGACCGTGCAAAGTAAAAGTTATTATCTCAATGCTTGAGCCCTGCAAATCCGTAGATATCTGCGTTATATCTGCTGACCTTTTTTGTGGATCATGGACTGGATTGCGGATACCAGTTTTACATCCACGCAGGGCTCTACTTAAAGTTGTCTTACTGCTTCATTCCTTTTGAATACATTTTTTTTCTTATTTTCTTACTGTCTCTTTTTCCTCTTCTGTTTAGCATTCTCTCATTCACTTATGTATTCCCTCTCTCCCGCTGAAAGAATTTATTTTCTCATATAATGCAGCAGCATCTCTGTGCCCTACATATTTAAGAGCTTGATCTTCGACCCATTCCAGCCCTTAGAGTTGCTCAGGTGGCACAAACGGGCAGGAATCGCACCAAAAATATATTTTACATGACAAAAATTTATAAATCTATACTTGATAAATCTTTCTAAAAGATGACAGCATCCCATACAAATAATTTTTGTCATCTTAATGACACCATTCTTCAAAATGTCAGATGCATATTTCATCTGGCTGAGATGGTAGACTGCATGTCAAACTAATTTGACTATTTGCACAGGGTTACTGAGAAACAGAAGACTGGATTCTCATAAATCCAAGTATGTGACTTTCTGAAATATGGCAACATTTGTTAAAGACCTATTATATTGATTTTTAAAGATCATATTGTCCGTCATTTAAATAGTTCTATAAATTAATGTTGTAGGATATTTTATTTTATATTTTTGTCATTTTTAATGCTAATATTGGAATTTTATATGGAACAAACGCTATATATATTTGTTTTGGTGCACTGTACACATCAAAAATTGTTTAATGGTGTCTGTTTATGAAAATCATTGTAATGTGAAATGGAATCAGTTTATAATCAATTTGTTCAATGATATACATAATGAATAATAGTTCAAAACAGTACAACTTTTAAATAGTGACTGAAAAACATGACTGCTAGGGATAATCTGTATTTGTCTGTTTAACAAACAGTATGTATTCAAAGTTACAGCTGCTTTTTGAGCCTCATTTAAAAATAATGCCCTAAAGAATATCCCATAAAACCGTGTGCCTGCAAGAATATATTGCTATAATATACTCTAAAACAGAAACAGTCCAGTAAAGGTTAATGTAAATTAATACTGTACTTATTTTACATAAGTAATACTTATCACATAACATACAAGCACCCGATTCCACACCAAATGTGTTATTTAATTCCAAGTTCCGAAACAAAGAATTCCTTTTGTGAAAATACCAATAGTTTAATTGCTCCTATTTTTTTCAGAAATGGCAAAGTTTTCAACAAAGCCAACATATATGCTAAAGACATGTACTAAAATTACACACACACACCCTGCCAAATTCTTATTTACACTGAAATCCAAATTGTGAATCCTAGCCTTTTGCCCCTGCTTACAGCTAATAAATAAATATGAATTAAATCCTCCCACCCCTCTCCCCTTGAACAACAGAGATCAAACTTTTTTCTACTCATTGTTTCAACAGCACATTAATAATTTATTGCCCTTTGATTGCATGGATTGCCACTGAATTTCAAGTTGAGTGGATAAAGTACCTATTTTCTGTCACATATTGTACATCCTGTCTTCTTGCATCATCAGTAAATCTTAAAAAAAAAATCAAAGATACCATATGCTATATCCATTTTTCCACTTTAGAGGAATACATCTATTTTGATGAATAATTTAAAGATAAAAGAAATGTACATTATGTTTTTCCCCTTTAGGATGGTAAATCCACATCTGATTTTACCTATTCATAACATGTACTATAGAGCAAGGTCCATTACCAAACAATTTGAGACCAAAGAAATTAAATAGAAGTGTGAACTTTCCTTTTAATATGTCCAAACTTTGAAACAAATTAACCAAACCCTACTTCAGGAAAATTCACCTCCAACACAACCATCCTTTCCCCCCACATTAGGTTAATAAAATAATTAAAGGAGTAAAGTCTACTGTAATAGGAAACACTTAACATAATATAATGATGAATGCTACTGAAATGCCTATCTTCTGTGGTAAACCCGGAGCAGACTGCCGCCAGAGGGGTTGGTGGTAAGGGAGTTAACTGTAGGTTAATTGGGTTCAGCTGAGTAGGCTGCCAGTGGCCCAGGCAGGATCAGCTGAACCCAATTAAAAGGCTGCCACAGTCCTTTTTAAACCCACCCTGGCCAGGAAAAAGGAAGGAGGGAGATAGAGGGAGTGAGGCTGCCAGTAGGTTGGGGGCAGCAGGACAGGGAGCATCTCAGGAGGGAAGCAGCTTTGTCCGGGATACAGGGGGAAAGCCCAGCCAAAAAGGAGCGAGAAGGGGAAGGGAAAGCCTGCCCTTGGGCTTTCTAGGCAGCCTGCCTAGAGAACCCTTGGCTCACCAGAGGAAAAGGGACTTACGCCGGTGAGCCAGAGAAGGCACTTTGCCACATGTGGTGTCAGGGGTGGGATCTCTGTGAGACTTTGTGGCAAACCATCTCAGGGCAGAGTAAATCACTCCTTAAAAAAAAAAAAATGGAGGAGGTGGTGAGGGCGTTGGTGCAGGCCACGGAGGCCCAACAAGAAGCTGTACGAGTGCAGCAAGAGACAAACCAGCTGTTCATGAACCAGGCAGCCCAGGACCGAGCCACCCTGCAGGAGGTAGTGAAACAGATGAAGGCCCTGAGCGCGGTGACCCGAGGGGGCCCTGAAATCTGGCCGCTGCGGGCGAGCAACTATTTGCAGAAGATGACGGCGAACGACGACACAGAGGCATATCTCCTCACATTCGAGAGGACAGCGCTGCGAGAGGCCTGGTCCCGAGAGCAGTGGGCGAGTATCCTGGCTCCTTTTTTGTGTGGGGAGGCCCAGAAGGCTTATTTTGACATAGCAACCGAGGCAACTCTGGATTACCCACAGCTGAAGGCTGAGATCCTGGCAAGGGCGGGAGTGACCCCAGCCCTAAGGGCGCAGCAGTTCCACGAGTGGAAATATAAGGACAGCAAGCCACCGAGGTCCCAGCTTTTCGACTTGATCCATCTCGCCCGGAAGTGGCTGAGACTCACAGCCCGGAGAAAGTGGTGGAGATACTAGTCCTGGACAGGTACATGCGGGGGTTGCCACCAGACATAAGGGGGTGGGTCAGCAAGAATGATCCCTCCTCCTATGATGACCTGGTTGCCCTCGCAGAGAGACACCTAGCTGCCCAGGAACTGTCTCAGTTGTCCGGGGAAGGAAGGCGCCAGAATAGGCGAAAGGTCTCTGCACCAAGGGCCCGGGTTGCCACGGCCCCAGGCCGGTTTATGGAGAGGAAAGAGGAGGCTGAAGAACAGCCTGAGATCATGGACAGACTTGGGGACTGGAGAAGCAAGACTCGGGGAGTAAGGCCTAACAGTCCGAAAAATAGGGGGCTGCCCCGAGCCGGGTATTGGTGCTATGCATGTGGAGAAATAGGGCATATTGTTGCCCAATGCCTGAACTTTGAGGAGCCCATGCAATGCGACATGGGAGGAACAGGAGGGCCATGTGACCTACTGAATCAAGTAGGGGTTGCGATGACCCCCCACCGATACACCAGAGTTGTTAAGATGAACGGCATAGAGACCACCGCGTTAGTGGACTCAGCGAGTGCCGTCACGCTAGTCTCAGGGAAGCTGGTCGGATGAGACCAGCTGTCCCGGGCCAAGCGCTCGGGAGTTTCCTGTGTGCATGGGGATGTCAATTACTACCCGACTATCCCCGTAATGATAGACGTCCTGGGGAACCCCACAAAAGTGACGGTGGAAGTAGTTCCAAAACTCCCCTACCCAGTTCTCATTGGCCGAGACTTCCCCGGGTTTGATAGCCTGCTCCCAGGGAGGGAAACAGAGGGAGATAGCGCTGGGACCCAGGAGGTGGCCCCGGTATGTAGCGGCCTCCCGGTTTTCTGGGAATTTGACCAGGAGTTATGCTCCCCACCTGTGGAGCCCAGGAAGTCTCGGAGAGAAAGGAGAGCGGCTAAAAGTTTGGGGACAAGGATCTTGGCCCAGTACCAGAGGGCCCTTTAGTTCAAGCTGCCAGAGATCCCATGGCTGGGCCTAGTTCCCCACAGACTTCCCTCAAGAGGGAGGCAGAGGGAGATACCCCGGAGTTGGGACAAATTGGCCCTTCAATGGAGAATTTTGGGCAGGATCAAGCCAATGATCCGATATACGTCAATATCCGTGTGGACGTAGTTGAGGTGAATGGGGTCCCTGTAGAAGGGAGAGCCAAGGGCCGAGGGCCATATTACATAATCAAGAAGGATTTGTTGTACAGAGTGGTCCGGATTCAAGACCAAGTAGTGGAACAACTATTAGTCCCACTGAAGCATCAGAGGGGCGTGATGGAACTGGCCCATAGCCACCTATTCAGGGGACACTTAGGGGTAGATAAGACCCTTGACCGCATTCTGCGAAGGTTCTTTTGGCCCGGAGTGTATGCGGCTGTCCAGCGATATTGTGCCTCTTGTCCGGAATGCCAATTACATGGCCCCCGACCCCACTTACGGGCCCCTACCAATCATCGAGGTTCCATTTGAAAGGATAGCTATGGACCTGGTAGGGCCCCTGGAGAAGTCTGCCCGCGGCCATCAGCACATATTGGTTGTGCTGGACTATGCCACGCGATACCCTGAGGCTGTGCCCCTCCGGAACACGATGTCCAAGACTATAGCCAAGGAGTGGCGCATATTTTCTCCCGAGTAGGGATACCCAAGGAGATCCTGATGGACCAAGGGACCCCCTTCGTGTCCAAGTTGATGAAGGACTTGTGCGCCATGCTCCACATCCGGACCCTAAGGACATCAGTCTATCACCCTCAGACTGATGGCCTGGTCGAGCGGTTCAATAGAACGTTAAAGAGCATACTATGGAAGGTAGAGAGCAGGGACGGGAAGGATTGGGACGCCCTCCGCCCCTATCTATTGTTTGCTGTGCGGGAGGTACCGCAGACCTCAACCGGACTCTCCCCATTCGAGCTGCTCTATGGGCGCCACCCTCAGGGCATACTCGACATTGCCAAGGAGGGTTGGGAAGACCAGCCAAATCCAGGGAGAAACGTCATCGAGCATGTGCTGCAGATGAGAGACTGGATAGCCCAAGTCACTCCCATTGTGCGAGAACACATGGAGAAGGCACAAGGGGCCCAGCAGACGTATTACAACCACCAAGTAGTGAGCCGGAAGTTCCAGGTGGGAGACCGGGTGATGGTGCTCATACCCATGGCTGAGAGCAAGCTGCTGGCCAGTTGGCAGGGCCGTATGAGATAACAGAAGCCGTGGGAGAGGTCGACTATAAAGTCCGACAGCCATGTCGCCGGAAGATAGAGCAGATCTATCACACGAACTTGCTGAAACCATGGCAGGATAGAGAAGCTCAGGTGGTCGTGCTAGGGACACCATCTTCAGAAGGCAATCAGCCCAGCCGAGTAGGGATATCCCCAGAACTGGCCACAGCCCAACGAGCCGAAGTGATCGGCATGATCAGACGCAACCGGGACGTGTTTTCGAAAACGCCGGGCCGAACTACGGAGGTGCACCATCACATCCTCACGGAGCCTGGAGTGAAGGTACACGTCAAGCCCTACCAGATTCCGGAGGCAAAAAGGAAAGAGATCGGGGCAGAAGTCCGGAAGATGCTGACATTAGGAGTCATAGAAGAGTCCCATAGCCAGTGGTCCAGTCCCATGGTTTTAGTGCCAAAACCGGATGGCAGTATGAGATTCTGTAATGACTTCCGGAAGCTGAATGAAGTCTCCCGGTTTGATGCGTACCCGTTACCCCGTATTGATGAGCTTGTTGACTGGTTAGGAAAGGCTCGATTTTTGTCCACCCTTGACCTGACCAAGGGTTATTGGCAGATCCCCCTGGCCAAGGCCAACAAGGAGAAGACAGCCTTTGCCACCCCAGAGGGCCTATACCAGTATACCGTCCTCCCCCTTGGTGTACATGGGGCCCCTGCCACCTTCCAACGGCTCATGGACAAACTGTTGAGGCCACATAGCAAATATGCGGCCGCCTATCTAGATGATGTGATTATATATATCCCAGACTTGGAGACCCACTTGGGGAAGGTGGAGGCAGTGTTAGACGCCTTGAGGAAGGCAGGGCTGACTGCAAATCCCTCCAAGTGCTCAATTGGGTTATCAGAGGCCAAATACCTCGGGTATATAGTGGGGAGAGGCATGGTAAAGCCCCAACTCAACAAGTTGGAGGCCATCCAGAAGTGGCCCCGGCCAATCCGGAAGAAACAGGTCCGGGCATTCCTGGGATCGGTCGGATATTATCGATGCTTCATCCCCCACTTCACCACCAAGGCATGCCTGTTAACTGACCTAACTTTGCCACACTTCGAAAACAAATTTTCCTCACTTCCTAAGAGACATTATAGGATGATAACAGTACAAACATAAGTATAGCCAACCTATTGAATCATTACAATATAGAGAATTTCTCTACGCACTTCATTTGAATTTGCTACATGTAATTTGCAATGGTTAGCAAAGGACTGAATAGGTGAAACAGAACTAATATGCAAAGTGTCTTCTGCCTCTATTCATAAAAGAAACCACTTTTTAGATAGAAGTAAACTGGAGTTTACCTTAAAATAAGTGTTGGGGAGTGTACTTTGATCGTTTTCAATTGTTTATAGCTCCCTGAAAAAATATGTGACCAACAGCCAGAACAGTATCTATCTAAGAAAGTCAGGGTGTAATGTCTCAACTAAATATTATGTCTTACCACAGAGTACATAAACTAAGTTTCTGCAGCTGAACTTTCAGAAAAAAACATTCTGAAGCAGTTAACTCATTTGATGGAAAGATGACCTTCTGCATCTGTCCATTTTATTCAAAAACATAAAAATATTGCCTCTTCTAGAATAGATTAAAGAGAAATATGGTATTTCAAGCTAGGATTTTTCCTTTTCAGGCATTTTCCTAAACTATCTCATAAAATTCATTGGCTTCCACAACAGAGAATAAGTTGACAACTGTGCTTCATGCTGATTCAATATTTAAGTAATTGAGCATTAAAAGAAGTGCATTGTAATTAATTGTGAGAATAAAGAGTGGAAGAATCTGACCTTAGCTTCTTTCTCCAAATAAGTCTCTTTGGCTGTCTGTAATAGATGGCTTAATGTGAACCTGGTTTATCCAGGAGCAGGTCACTGATTCTCCTCTAAAGTTGATCTTAGATCTCATCATTTCTCTTGAGGACTACACCGCATGTACTGATGACTTTATAAGCTCTGAAAATAATTTATCTCCCCAAGATCAGCAATTATCCAACCATGCCCGAAAAACATAGGAGGCAACAGGTGTGGTTTAATTAGGCTACAACTTTATTCACTGAAAATAACCAGGAATACCTCGCAATATATTGTATGGTGCAGCTCATGATTATTTTCTTAAATGTTTCTACCTATTTGGAAGGGTGGCCACCAGCTCTTCCCCTTCTTAACCTAGTCCCAGCCAGCTGGTTACTGGGACTCCGCTGCTCTCTCCTCATGTGAGCATAAAGGAACCTTGGAAGGGCGCAGAGGCTGACTCCACTCTATATCTGATGCTTTCCTCTAAATCCCCGTTCAGTCCATGTTATCTTATAACCATATTCCTTCCATAACAAGCCCCTGCACTGGACATCTGCCACATATTTTAGTTACTAAGATGTAGCTTTTTAAACTAACCTCCCTGCCCACACCACCAAGTCCCTAACGCATTGTAGGGAAGGTGAAAATCCCCCACCCTGCCTAGGTCACTCTGGCACTGAGGGAAAAATTCCTTCCCAGCCCCCAAGCACAAAGGCAATTAGCGTAATGCCCACAATGGATCATGAAGAGACCCAGTTCTAGTCTGATTCCATAGGTGGGAGGGTGGATGTTGCCAACCCAATTACAGTAGGAGGAATTGCCTGAGATGTACTCCTTTCCTCTCCTCCAGTCATGTGGAAGGGCAGTGCCTCCTCACCTGGTCCAGCAACTCCTTGTTCCTCCTTGTTCTATACAGGTAAATTTCCCCCTCCTTCTGATCCACCACCAGTTGCAGAGGGAACCCCGTACGGGGGCAACACTTCTTTTCTTCTGGCCTACCAGACAAGGGACCCAGCGCATATAGTTGTGCTGAAGACATTGTTTCCAGAGAGCTCAGTAGTAAATCTACTATTTTGGCAGTTTCAGAAAAGAAGTTTGACAGAAGTTTGACATATCTTGCTCATGTAAACATTTTAGATGCTGAATTCTAATTGGAGCCAGATAAAAAGCAAAATGAGCTAAACCTACTTTTTAATTAATGCACCATTAGTGACACAAACTATTTTCCACACGTGTCAATAGCCAGAACCATATCGAAACCAGAAACAAGTTAGAACCACTTGGGTCCACATCATCATCCAAAAAACGTATTCTGAAGGAAAACACCATCACCACACGAGAGACTCCTTTACCCAGAAAGGACCACATATAAGGGTCAGCTTCATTCCAGCGGGTTAAAGTTTGTTCTAGATTGGTTGCTTCCAGCTGGGTACGGTTTAGATATGTTTAAATCATCTGTAAAATGCTAGAAACCTGTTTCTGACAACAAAAACTGGGCGAGGTCTAGGGTGCAACTTCATGTTCGAATTAACCAGTAGGGAATACATGGCTGTGGTGCTGCCTTCCCCCTCTCCCAGAGCAGAGCGTACAACCAATTGGACACTGCTTCCTAGCAGTCCAGGGAGCAAAGGGAGTACAATTTAGATATCTAAATAATAATGGCACAGTCCCATAACCCTAATCCACCAGAAATGTCATGGATAGCACTTGAAAAATACAGAATTCTCTTTAATTCAGAGACGTCCTAGTTATCTCTGAGCATAAACTAAACTCAAATAGAATGCATCAAACCAACTTTATACTCAGTTTCCCACATCTCGTATAGTCTTTTAGAAAGGGATAGTCTCTAGGACAGTGTTTTCCAGATGTACAATGTATTTTATACACATATTCCACCCTCATCCCCTCCCCTCTGCTTATAAGTGATGAGAAAGGGCAGCTCGGAAACAATGTCCTGCCATATATGGCTCCCACTCAGTACACACTGCCCCCATTCTCCCAAATCTCCCCACAGCGTTACAGCTCATTAAATTCAACTGACGGATGAGAACTGAGCAGTGCTACTAAATCTGCACAGTTTGTGTTTACCAGCAAGAACACTGCATGTAGTGTTGCTTACAACATAGTCCTGTAATATGGAAACACTCTTGTTGGCAGCTTTGACAATTTTTCTATTCATACCACAGTGAAACAGTGGGTGCTTTAAAACTGTTGCTCCTTGTACTAATGGGAAAAAAGAGGAATATTAAAAACTATCACAGTGAAATCTCTGTTGCCATCAAAAGGTCGTTGATCCAAAAGACAAACAACCTAGTGTTAATGATTTAACTAAACATTTTTCACACAGATTACATGCTCATTCATCAATGTATAATATTTTTCACATCATGAAAATAATGGCCATTTCCTTCCAAACACCAGTTACAATGAATTGTACACAAATCAAATACAGATTAGAAATCATCAGGTTTTTAGTCTACAGAAATGCATTACAACACACAAAAACAGAAAGGAAAAATGTTGCCATTGTATGAAAGCTAGACACAATTCTCTGGTTAATGAATCTAAATGGGAAAAACAGCATGGTAGTGCTGAATATTTTCTTCACTGACCTATTTTCAAATGGGAAAGCAACCTCCAGGATATGATAAAGTGATTCCTACCCTTCCCAGCCCCACTAACATGCCGGTTAACTAATGGAAACATGCACAAAGGAAAATTGAGCAACATATGTTATGACGTTAGCATATTAGGTAGCACATAAGGATCTTAGTCAGATTCAGAGCCCCATTAGCTAAGCACTGTATGAAATAAAATAAATTAACACCATACATAGTATATGGGGGGGAGGGGGGGAAGGCGAGAGGAAATGAGTCTTACCACTTGCCAAATGTTACATATGAAATTTGTGGCAGAAGTAAAAAAAAAAAAAAAAGACATTCCAAAAGCAAAAACAAAATAAAATTAATAAAAGAATTAAGGGCGTTTAGCTGACAACCTGTTACCTAATGAATCATTTGTAAAAGCAACTAAAAGAATGTTAATGATATCTTCATTCTTCAGTTGTTCACATAGCAAACGCAGACTTTTCCCATCACTTATAAAGAGATACATACACAAACGCACACACAATAAACTTAACTCTGACTCTTGAATCAGTAATCTCAGAATAAACCAGCCACAAAACCCTTCTAGGAAAGCAACAAAGATTATATGTGTACACCTTAATGACACAGACTGATTAACCTCAAATGCAAGTCCTCACGTATTTTTTACCATTAAATTAACAGTCCTATGTCCTTTTCCTACTACATATATAGCATTGTTCGCAAGGAACTTAAAATATAAGTACTGTACCAAAAGATACACTGTTAATCGATAAATACTACACTAAATATGTACCATAAATATTTAGATACCACAGAGAAAATAAAAAAATACATTTTATAACCCCAACAAAATTCATCATAATCATTAAGTGGTAAATTTGTGTTGTGAGTATGGTCACATTTCTCCATAATTGATTAAAACAATACATTTATTATGCAGGCATTGTAAGATTTATGATGTCTTCAACTATTCATTGTCCTGCTTTTAATTGATGTTATTTAACTACCTTAACTGATTAATGAAAAAGTGTTTTTGTTTTTTTTTTTAATTAAAAGGCACCAGTTCTGCAAAATTTTTCTGTGTAGGGGTAAGGGCAAATTCAGATCATACTATTGATACATAAAATAATGTTCAGACAATATCTGTACTTGTGTAAGGTAAATGTATTAGAAACACAACTTAGAAGCATATCTGGAACAACTTCCCTATTACAGCTACTAACGCTTTAGATTTGTAAGTGTTTTGGTATGCAGCAACATTACCTATTTAGGCAATTTCCATATATTAATGGGTCTGGAATAGGTGTGGTTGATTTTTTTTTGTAAAACAGTTTGAGCACTGGATCTAAATTGTTTGTGGGCAATGTGCCTGAAATTGTCCAGTTAGAGCTGTTATTTGTTCCACATCCCATATTTGCCAGGCTATGCAGAAAAAAAGGACAGAAGACATTTGACATGGGTTTAATTAGGCCACAACTTTATTGTTAGATGTCTAGGACTGACAGATAAAAGTGTACAGTGCAGATAAACCCAATTCAATGATTATCCGCAAAATTTCTGCCACTTCCCCCTCTTTTTCCATCCAGGTACCTGCAGCAAATCCATTGTCAGGACCTTACCATCCATCTCTTTTGCAGGAGGGTTAAGATGGGCTGTAAAAATGGGGGGTTGGCTCCCTGTCATACAAATCATAGAAGTTCTCAACCACCCCCTGCCCCGTTCATTCCTTTAATGAACATCTCTTTTTAAATCCTCTTCCAAGCCATTTATCTGGTCACTGTCTACCTTTCCTATGTAATATCTGCACTGAACGTTCACCCTACACTTAACTAATGAGTTGCAACATACAGCCTCTCTCCCTTCATGTTGTGCATGAAAGGAGCCCTTCCTGAACCCACAGTGGGGAAAGTAAAAAATCCCCAACTACACCCAAGCCAATATGGTGCTAAGGGAAAAATTCCTTCCCAGCCTTCCTAAAAAAGGGACAGCTAGCATAATGCCCACAGCAGGTCTTGACCTAACCTGATATTTTACCACCTAAAGGGGAGGGAGGGTGAGTCCTGTCTCAACCTGTTTTGAGTAAAAGGGAGGTTTAGAGCTGCCTCTTTTAAACCCTTCATTCCCAGGAGATGTGTAAGCAACCACATGGCTCTTTTGCGGCAGTTTTCATTCCCCATCCTTCAGCCATAAAACATCATTCCCTTCTTTAGGCCAGCCAGCCAAATATTCCCTCCAGTGCCGATCCCCGCTTAAATGTGTGGTATGGTCATTCTTGTATTTTATTTAGATACAACTTCATTGTAGGAGTTTCTTTCATGAGCTGTACCAGCGTGATGAATTTAGTGACTATTGTTAACATTTATAGTAAGTTGTCATTCTTTGGGGCTCTGAAGGTTGGAGTGGGAGGGGCACACCAGAGCTTCCCTCTTGCTCTTAAAATGTTAGCAATTTTTAATGCATATGACCTGTCACAGACATGTTCAGCAACATGATGTTATGCAGAGAAGTCTATTATGTTCAAGGTAAAATGCTAGGATAACGATTAGAGGCTGATATACAGGAGAATATCATCAGTGATTATGTCAAGTTTTTGAACAGGTGTATTTCTTCATTTTGTATGTTTTTAGTTCAATAATTTGTCACTAGAAAAAATAACATATGAAAATAGTTAATATTTATATTATGCAAGTGCCCAGAGGTCTAAATCAAGACTGGACCCCTACTGGGTTAGGCCTCTAGACCCCAAAACCTGAAAAGCTACAAGGATTCACTTGCATAGTCATTTATAGCACTGGAGCCATATACCTAGACATGCTCCAAAGAGCTTGGGGTGAAATCCTGACCCTCTAGAAGTAAATAAGAGCTTTTGCAGTCAAAATTTCACCCTTGAAATCTAAACTGTGTTTGTGTTACAGGTGTTGCAATTAACAGTTTTAAAGGATCCAATATAAAATAGCACTTGAAACCAAACTTCAATTTGTTTTTTTTTAAAAAAACTATCCAAACTACTCTAGTTTCGAAAGAGGGGAAGGAAGACAATTTTAACTTGCAAATGTTCTGGCCTGTGAGCATTATGCTCAAACCCCGACTATACGTTTGATTCTACTCAAAATTTACCTTCCCAACAAGTTTGCACATCCTTATTTAGGAAATGTATTTATGAGACATATATTTAAGCAGCCATATAAGATTTACAGGCTACCACAGTGTGAGCTCTTGCAAGTAAAGACTATTACTTTCAGAGGAACGTGGAATGTAATGAGCATATTTATTGTTGTAATCCTTTTTTTTTTCTCCTGACTTAATCAAATATGGTTTAGAGACTCCCATTGGACAAAATGTTCTTCAATAATCAGACCACTGTAGTGATTTTATAAAAGTATTAGAATTTCACACTTTTTCAGTAGCAAAAGTGAAAAAATAACCTGGCACATCTTGATGTTTCTGGCATTCATAAATATTCACTGTGCAACCCAGAAAACACATAGCTACTGTACTAAGATTCTTGGTCCATCTGGTCTATTTTTGCCTCAACTTTAAAATCTGTTTCCAAAAATACAAAGCATTTTTTCTAATGATTTGGATTTCAATGGTCCCTTTCTTCTTTTACACATAAAATCACTCAGCAGGAGGACATTTCCCTGCAAACAATCTGCTATCCAGGCCCACCCCTTCATCCATGTCCTTTGGAGCAGTTCCCAAACTATCCCCAAAGTACCAGCATTTCAACAACTGGAATGGCAATTTATTTTTAATTGTTTGAGATCTTGCAGGCTTCTATCTGAAAACAAAGCATGCACATACATCACATTGTATGGCTATGGTTCAAGTCCTTCTGAAAATAACTGATATATTGTAACAATGTCATTTTACGTAAAACAGTGTAGCTAGCTCTCATGGGGCACCCAGCAATATATCTAATCGTAGGCAGGTTCATTTCCTAACCATCTAATAGATTATTTTAGGGATTTAATGACAGTTACATAAATATAATCTTATAAAAGATAGTTTTAGCTAGTAGATGCATTAATAACAGTTTAAATCTAGTTAAATTATGTTTAACTTATGTAAGTAAATTACAGAATTAAGCTAAATAGCAAAAAGTAAGGATTCAATTGGTTTAAGTTTATATATTAAAATAAGTATCAAAGATAGAGCACCTAGTATATGGGGCAACCCTTCACCTCCCTGTCCTATAAACATATTTCATTACCAGTTGTCTAATCAAGTCCCATTTATTTCATGGGTTAAATGTAACAATGTAAACTTGGTGACAACTGATTTTGCAATTTAGATCAAGTCCTGTTCCCTCCCAGCCCCCATATTTAAAAGTTGGCGTGAGTTTCACAGACAATATAGATATCACATGTATTAAATTAAGCCTTGGGCCTTCAGAAAACTTTGCAAAAGGTAATGTTTGTAATCTTCAGTGTTTATTTTACTATGAAATGAACACATTCAGCAATAAGTCAGATTTATTGTGAAAATAAACACATTAGGTCCTTATAAATAGCTGTTAGAAAAGTTCCGTATGGTATGCCAAAAGTTTGAAAATGATTGGTTCGTGAACTTTTCCACTCCTGCTCTAAAGCCTGGAAAAAAATGTTTATTTTTGACTAGTTATGAAGAAATGAGGATTATATTTCATCTGCAGCCTCCATCAAAGTAAAAGGATTCTGAAAACTTTTCCCAAACTTTTAGGGAATGCATATTAAAAAAATGGCTGACAACAGATGTGTTTTAATATGTTTAATAAAAGTGCAGAGAGGAGTGTTATTTTAAATGTAAATTTACAAAACGAGTTTCTCAGTTCACCCCATTGTATCACATAAAAAGAAAAAAATAAATCAATGCTCCAAAATTACTGAGAGACTTTCCAGGGATATAGCCAACCCTACTTAATGCATATCACTGCTGGAGCAACAGAGTTGATATGCATTTCAGCTACAGAACTACCCATATTTCAACAAAGAGGACACTTTATCCCCGGCCTTCAACTGAAGCATATAGATAAGGGACTTACCACAGCAATGACCAATTTCAAAAATAACCTAGAGTGATTATTTAAAAAAAAAAAAAACGAGCATAGCTGTCATTTGGCTTGTCAGATGAGTGCCTAAAAACAATTTGTTGTAGTATAAGGCTTAGCCTTAGTATGAGCAGATAGAAAGTACTGTGAGGCATAGAGAGCTCTGAATGTGAAACTTGGGGTGGGGAGAGGGAAGAGAGATCTTCTGTTGTAAAAATTACATCTGGTGTGAAGTTTGACTTTTTGTGTCAAACCTTCCCCTTCACAGGGGCAAACTGATAGCAAAACAACAGACTTGTACTGTGCAGGAAGAGGAAGTCAAGCTACAGTGAGCTCACAGTTACTTGTGCATCAGAGAACATATGGCAACATGGGCTCCTTGAGCACAAACCCCTCTGCATCCAGACTTAAGTAAATGCTTTAGAGTAGTGCAAAGGTACTTGAATAAAAGGCATATTTACTTCCTCCTCTAAGAACTGCAAAATATAAAAATACAGATAGACCTCCCTCTCACTATCTCTTCCAGGACCTTCTACACCTTTGTTTCAGGACCTCACCTCTCCTTTTATCTGCTACTTGGAGCTCCATCCCCACTCCCAGTTTAGAATACACTATATCCATAGGGCATTCTTTTCTTAGGTCTCTGTCTTTGCTACAAAGATTCCAGGTCTCTGCTGTAAAAAGGATACTTGCTCAGAAAAATGCAGAGATCTGTAGTTAGGACTCTTTCTCACTTCCCTCCAAGACCTTTTCTGATTCATTGCATCCCACTGTAAGTCTTCACATCATCTTGTGAGACAAAGGGTGTACATCTTTCTTTCTGTTGTTCATGAAATAAATACTAATGACAGTCAACATAAGAAAAACACTACTAAATGGGATTGGGAAACTTATGATTTTCAGTGGGATCAAAGATGTAAAGAGGAAACCATGAAAAATCATACAGCACTTGCAACTTAAAAATAAATCACCGATATATGAATATATATGTATGGGGATAAAGTATGCATTGATACACATGGAGGTAAGGAATACTCATTCTGCTTTTAATGATAAATAACAGATAGTCAAATAATATTTCCATTTCCCACGTAGGAAAGCAAAGATAGAGCGGGGAAGTAATTTGACAGAGGAAAACAGCATGTCAGAGAACAGATGTAATGAACCAATCTTACATGTTTAGCTAGAAAGATGGCACCTTGAAACAGTTTGTTCACAACACAGGGTATTTCCAAATACAAGTTTCCAAAATTAAGGGGGTTGTTGTTTGAGCAATATGGTTTATTTGAACATACAGGTATTTTATTTCTAATTTCTAGATCAGTAGACAAGGTTTCATGAGAATACAATTACAGAATATGCATGCAGAACTCATATTTCAATATTAATATTGCCAATATTAATCTCTGAGCTTTTCTATAAATATGGAAAATATGCAGCCAATGACCCCAGTTACATCTTAGCATAATTCAGATTTAGGTGCAGATCCCTTTCGGAACACGCAGAACAAACATATTCCATCCAAGTAAAAAAAAACCAATAGATAAGCAATCATGCAAAACAAAGATTTTGTTCCCTTCTGGAGGTCTGCTGATTTAATCACCAGAATCCTGAGCCAGGCCTTGCATTAGACAGTTGAAAATAGATCTCTCTATATAAAACAGGGTTATATACATTATTTCCATATGCTTGGATAACTTATGTTTCAACTTCCTGTTTATATTGTTTAATCTAGAAAATTCTATGAACCAAAATCAGCACACTCTTATTACTGATGTAATCATGTCTTATCAATAATGAAATGATTTTCCAAGTTGTCCTGCCTGCTGAATTATAGGAATTCTCAGGAACTCTACAGGGGCACTTCTTAAAAAACTGAATAGATCTAGAAAAAAATGAATAATACACTTTTTAAAAATATGCTATACATTATCAAATATGTATATAGTAAATCTGTGGACATGTTTATTTATTACTTTTACCTGCCTGCTTCCTGATATATATGTGCACAGTCTTATCATTTAGGAAAAATTAAATGGAAAAGAGTCAGTACAATATTGATTTATTTATAGGCAATTATCTGCTAGACAGAATATTTGCAAAAGCTGTGTCATTGTACCCTGTTGGTTTGAAGTCTAGCTTGCTATCATTGTGTCCATATAGTAGCAGAGAAAGTATTTTAAAGGTAAAATATTGCACTATGTATAAGTTATGACAGAATATCTTCTAATGGAGGAATCTCATTCCCCTTTTCTAGGCATTTCCCAGTTCCTAGAAGAGAAAAAGATTTGAGCTATCTTTACTTTCATTGGCAAGTACATATATTTTTTTTATATTCTGAATTACTGTTTTAATTTTAAAACAACTATTTGGTAGTGTGAAATTTCTTCTTGATTAGTCCATATGTTTGAACAGTAGAAAAACTAAAGGTAATATACAAGAAATATCAATGAGAGAAGGTATTAGACTAATTTGGTCCATTGAAAGGATTTTATTATGAAAACAAACATAAAAAGTATAACTAATATTGACTCCTGGGATCATCACATATCCCTGAAAACATCCCTGTTTCCAGGGCCTGTTGATTTAAAAAGGTGTTTTGTCCTGGTTTTTGTATACTCCTGCAGACTGAAGGAACCTTTAATCAGCTCTTGTTGCCACTTCCAGTCAGCCCTGCTCCATCCCTTTTAATAACCAACTTATCACTTACTGCCCAGTAAGCCACTTGCATCTCGCCTGTCAGGAACAGTGCTCTGAGGGCCACCCAAAATTGACTCCTTCTAGTCTGCTGCCTTTGCCACCCTCTCAAATGTTCGGAGGAAGACCTTGGGTCATCTTCTGGTCCAAGATTTGTCAGCCCGAGAGCTAACCAGCCCCCAGCCCCGTCAACCACTGTTTCTGGGCGTGGTTCAGTTTTTGTGTTTCTGTATCCACTCTTGTTGGACTTCTTGCTGCATCTGTTGTGCAGCAAACTGAGCTTCCTGTTATTCCTGTTTATTTTCTGTCATTTGCATCAGCAAGGCCTGGATGTGCTGCTGCTTCGCTTGTTGCTTCTGCTGCTGCATAGTGACCACCTTTTGCTGCTGTTCTGCACCGAACAGGCAGATCACCTCCTCCCTCTTTCCCCTTATTCTAGGGGTAGGCCAGACGCCCTTTTGGTACCACATATCATCAGGCCAGCTCTCTACCCTTCTCCAAAACACACGCTGTCACACCCAGTCTTTTGCATGGAAGTCTATTTCTTTAACGGATGTTAGCAACAAACAGAAAAGTCTTAACTCAATGCCCGGGCTTCAGGGCCACCTCTCCCAGGGGCTTCTGGCACTCCACCTCCTGCAAGCTTCCCAGTCTGTTAACTCTGCTCTCTTCCTAACAGAAGACCCCAGTGCTACTTTCCTGAGCCACTGGCCCCTTGCTCGAGTGACACACCACAGAAGCTAACTCCTCTCTGTGGTGGTTTTCCCTCTCGGGGGCTCACACTGTCTCAGTCCTTCTGTCCCAACTCCCTAATAGCAGCCTTTATTGGCTGTATTATACCCAACTGCTCTGGCCCAGGGGAGTTGGTCTTAGTCTATCCACGGGGACCAGTTGCCCTGTGTCACCACACTCCCCTGCATCACTTCTCCCCTGCCAGCCTTAGACACCACCCTGAGCACCTCTTCTCAGGACGTAGCACTCTCCAGAACCAACCCCACCGGAAATTACAAACCTCAGTGCCCCAAAACCTGACAACAATGGTTCATTACATGATTCCAGCATTACAAGGGACAGAGATTTGCAAGATCAAGGCAAGAAATCATAGATGATGTTAACCAGATAAGATGACAGCAAATATCAGAATGCCACTAAAGTCCACTGTACATCCATACCTTGAATATTGCAGTTCTGGTAGTCCCATCTTAAAAAAGATACATTAGAAATGGAAAAAAGTACAGACAAGGGCAATAAAAATTATTAGGGTTATGGAACAGCTTTCATATGGGGAGAGATTAAAAAGAGTATGACTATTCAGCTTAGAAAAGAGATGACTTGGGGTAAATACGACTGAGATCTATAAAATCATGAATGGTGTGGAGGAACTGAATAAGGAAGTGTTATTTACCCTTTCACATAACACAAGAACCAGGGGTTACCCAATAAAATTAATAGGCAGTAGACTGAAAACATAGATAACTTTAGTACTTAGTGTAAGTACTTCTTCACACAATGCACAGTAACCGGTGGAACTTGTTGTGAGGGGATGTTGTGAAGGCCAAAAATATAATTCTGAGCCAAAAAAGATAAGTTCATTGAGAATAGGTCCATCAATGGCTATTAACCAAGATGGTTAGGAATATAACCTCATTCTCTCTGTGTCGCGAAGCCTCTATCATGCTGGGAGAGGACCACTAGAAAATCACCCTTTCTGTTAATTTCCTCTGAAACATCTGGCATTGCCCAATGTCAAAAGACTGGGCACTGGGCTAAATGGATCACTGGCCTGATCCACTATGGCCATTCTTATGTCTTACATTATCTTATGGGTCTCAGGCTGGAAAATAAACTGAGAAATGCCATCTAGACAAAGGTCCCACTCAATCCCAGAATTTTTGTAAGAGCCTTTAAGACATCACCTGCCATCCCTCAAGGGTCAGTTGATAACCGCAGTGTGAAACATAATGTGCCATAATTCCTGTTAAATGAGCAAAATTTCCTCTGCTTTAATCAAAGGTAATTTTTTTTTCTAGTGAGTTTTGTGTGCTGTAGTTGCTTTCTGCTTGAATGACTAATGGAGATGTGAACACTTATATAAACAAGGAAAGGGATTTAATGAATATACTGCACATACTAAAGTGGATTCTTTGCTTTGGAAAGGGGTAGAATGCATTCTTCCAAGTGCATACAAATCCCACATAAATGATGCATGCGTTTCCTATGAACTGGGCTAGTCAAAAATGGTTAACTATGCTTATAAGACTAAATCAGTTATGGCAATTGTTCACTTTGATTTGTTGTAAAAAAAGAGAGCAGAGAAATTTTCTAAAATGATAGTCCTATTTTTATGTTGCTTTTCATTAGAGACCATTTGAAGATTCAAGCTTGTTCATCTCAGATGAATGTGTTTCTCTGGAGCAGCAATTTCACTTATTGTATTTCCATGCATTCTCATTCCTTGTATGTGAACAGTGACATTTCCAAAACAAAAAGGACATAGCAGTTGGAATCTCACATTTACAGCATCCTGGCATGTTGGTCACAATTTTATGAAAATTATTAGAATTTCAAAAGACTGTGTTCCAAAGAAAGGAAGAAAGAAACTTTTGTGATACTTTTGTTCAAAAGAATTACAACAGGAGGATGTCTCATTTCTTGATTGCCCTTTCATCATTCTATTTACTGCAGATGCAATCTTCCCACATCCTATATGAAGATGCATAAAAGGATGATAGATGGTCTCCTGTTAAGCATGGGCCTTGAATTTGGTTTCTATGGCCAGCTGTGCCACAAGCTTCCTGTGTAACTTTAGGCAAATCATTTTATTGCTCTAGCATCTCAGTTCTAAAATAATAATAAACAGGAGAAATCTGTATTTAACAACAACTCTAGCTCTCTACAATTTGAAATTCACTCTCTGTACCTACCTAAAGGGGAAAGGAAATAGGAGATGAATCCTTCCCTTTCCAGTACAAAAACATTAACCGTCAGGTATGCTAAAAAATGAAGTTATCTCCATTCACCTTCTTGGGTGCAAAAAGCTCCCTATTACCACCAATGTCTTCCTCTGACAATGTCTACAAGGCTGTAAAATAATTAAATGAAAAATATATTGGGGTTCTAGCCATGATTGCAAAGAAAATGATAAAAATATGACCCATGTTTAACTCACATAGTGTGTCTTCCTGAGTCCGCGCACAGCCTGAAAAAACAACTCTGTAAGGTGTGCTTCATTCACTACAAAGGAGTATTAACTCTGAAACAGTAAAAGGGAAAGTTAAATCTCAGGAAAAATATTTTCATTATTTAGTTGCCAAACATTTGGCAAAGGAATTACCTATTAATTATTATTATTAAAGGCACAACAGCAATTATCCTTATGTAAATGAAATGTTGAAAGAATAGCAAGAAACCAATATGACTGCATCAGGAGCTCTTTAATGACCTCAAAAATCTAAAAAGGAATCCCACAAAAAAATGAAACAAGGACAAATTGCTAGGATGAGAGATCCCAGAGGGGAGCAATAAATATGATAAAAAGTTTAGAAAATAAGGTAAAGTAAAAAAATTAGGATTGTTTACTCTTGAGAGAGGACCAGATAACGTACTTCAAATATGCTTATAAAGAGGATAGCAATCAACTGTTCTCCATGTCCACTGAAGGTAGGACAAGTAGTACGTGGCTTTATCGGCAGGATCAGAGATTTAGGTTAGATATTAGGAAAACTTTCCAAATGTAAGGACAATTAAGTACTGGAATATGCTTCCTAGAAACATTGTGGAAGACTCATCATTATAGGCTTTAAGAACAGGTTAGGCAAACACTTGCCAGGAATAGTTTAGGTATACTTGGTTCTGCCTCAGTACAGGGGACTGGACAAGATGACTCCTCTTGGTCCCTTCTAGCCCTCCATTTCTATCATTATATGATTCGATAATTTTAGCAGAAACATCCAATGAATGTGTTATCCCATGCCCAGGTTACCAAGTGACTAATTTGGTATCAAAATGAACACAGCTCTTGTAATGAGTATACAACCCTGCGCCAGCATGGAAAGGTTAAGGAGTTGCTTTGTGCTAGAGTGGCCACACCTCTCTAAACATGTGAATCAAGACAAGTGGAGGAGTTAAAAGTAAGGAACTCCACTCAGGTGGGGGTCATGCTAGGAAAGGAGCAAGCTGTTAAGTTCCCCAGCTCCCAGAGAGAGGTCTGACAGCCAGCAGAGCCTCTGCCCTGGCAGAAGGAGAACACAAATTCCCTGAGCTAAGAAAGAAAAAGAGCTCTGGGTAGACTGTGAAACCTCTAGGGCTGTCTGAAGAAAGAAAGGCCAGTATTCTGATTAAAGCTGCCTTTCTTTTCCTTTATGCTTTTATTTAACCTCACTTGCCTTCTGTGGACTGTTTTGTTTGCATCACCTGGGACCTTGTGAAGAAGAGAAACAGTTAGCAGGCTTTGGCTGGAGATTCAGAGCATCAGCCTTGCTAAACTAACACAAACCACAGCACCTGCTAGTGTGGGGCAGTTGTGTGCTATCCGCTGCCATGTAGCTCCTAAAAGGGGCACTTTGCTGAGGACAGATTTGCAATAGTCCTCTGCCTGTTTAATTAATTAAAACTGACTTTTTAAAACTACTTTTTAAAGCTGCTGCAGAATTTGCAATCTGCCATGCTAAATTTGGATGTAGAATCCAGAAATCTCACCACAAAAATTAGGTCCAATTTGCTACAGAATACAGAGCCTTGCCTAAAACAAAATGTTGTTAAAAAAGATCACAGCTTGGAGTGCCCCCAAACAAAACACATGCTTTGATGATCAAGAATAGCAAAACACTCCAGAATTTACAACAAAGAGCTGCTAGTGACAATTTAAAATTAAAAGAATTGTTTGGACTCTTGAACACTTGTTTAAATGTGACCAAGTAGAAAGGTATTTGGGCTAGCAGGATAGAAATTAAGGTGACAATCTGACATATCTGACAATGTCCTACCATAATGCAGCATAGTTATAGCCCTGTTAGTCCAGGATATTTTCAGAGAGAAGTGGGTAAGGTGATATTTTTACTGGACTGACTTCTGTTGATGTCCTGTGTGTAGCTCAAAACTTGTCTCTCTCACCAACAGAAGTTAGTCCAATAAAAGACATTACCTCACCCACCTTGTCTTGTAAAACATTTTTGGCAATATGTTGGAAGTATTATAAACATAACAATCATATTTAACATCCCTAATGGCAGCCCAACACTGCAGCATTTAATTTCAGAAAGGGGAACTACACAAAAATTAGGAAATTAAAAGGTACAGTGCCAAAAGTGAAATCCCTGCAAGCTGCATGAAAACTTTTTAATGACACCATAATAAAGGTGCATAAACTCTGGCAAATGAAATGTAAAAACACAATTAGGAAGGCCAAAATAGAATTTGAAGAACTACCCAATACTCAAAAAGTAATAGCAATTTTTTTTCAAGTACATTGGAAGCAGGAAGCCTGCTTAACAACCATTGGACGATTGAGATGCTAAAGGAGCTTTCAAGGACTATAAAACCATTGTGGAGGAACTAAATGAATTCTTTGCAACTGTCTGCACAGAGGAGTACGAGGGAGATTCCTAAATCTGAGCCATTCTTTTTTAGGTGACAAATCTGAGGAACTGTCCCAGACTGAGGTGTTAGAGAAGGTTTTGGAACAAATTGATAAATTAAACAGTAATAAGCCACCAGGACTGTAGTTTGTAACCGATCATTTAAATCGGCCTCTGACAGAAAATGACTGGATGATACCTAATGTGAAGCCAATTTTTAAAAAGGGTCCCCAAGGTGATCCTGGCAATTACAGGCTGGCAAATATACCTTTAGTCTAACCCAGTATGGCCATTCTTATGTTCTTATACATTACCAGCTAAATCAGAACTTCTGGTTTTTATTAAATAAAATACATTAGCTATATATCATGTATTTATATATGATATGTGACTGGCCATTACCCCTTGTTATACAACAAAGGATTGAATCTTAGTACAAAAGCTCTTTTGCCACACTTCTGAAAGAATCTCATTGATATGGAAGAAATTACTTCCAATGAGCATCTTGTTCATGATGCTGAGTATGGAGAACTGTACATGATATCAGAAGAACCCCTTACCTAAAGGAGAAAACAAATGTGTATGTGAGAATTACATGAGATTCCTATAGAGTAATGTTGGTATACAAAACTTTGTTTTAATGAAGGGGTGTTTGCTGCCTCTTCCTTGTTTAATTATTCTCATTAGTAGATTTTACAGTTGTTTTAAATTCAATAAAAACAATATTTTTTAAAAAGCAACTCTGTAATGGTTATAATCATTACTGTGACCTAGATAAGGGAGGGAAAGGACTATATCACCCTAATTAGCAGATTTAAAAAAAAATTCAGAGAGATTTTTATTGGAAAGAATAGGGCTCAGTACCTCGGTCACAGAGGCAATGCCTAGGAAACCAATTGCTGGAAGCCAATTAACCAGTTACAGAGGGACAGCTTGGCCTTTTATTTCCATGCATTTTATAAAAAAATTGAATAAGAAATGCTAAATATAAATTAAGGAGGAGAGGGTTTGTACCCACATCATCATATTACCAAATATCCTTTAATAATATGTTGCTGTCTTTTATGGACAGTTGTTGGGACCCAAATGGGAATAAAGAGACTCAGAGGTCATCAACTGATATCCACTTTGATTAAATTGAACCCACTAAAATAAACACGCAGGAATAGAGGATTATTTTTCTTGGTCCTTGTCAGGATTGCCTCCCCACTCTGAACTCTAGGGTACAGATGTGGGGACCCTAATGAAAAAAGAAATACCCCCCCCCCAAGCTTATTTTACCAGCTTGGGTTAAAATGTTTTTCCTCAGAACACAACTTCTGTATCTGGACCTGGTACACTGCCACCACCAAACTAGGTCTAGGGTAGTTTGGGACCCTTCTTTCCCTTTCCACTAACCCCCCAAACTTCTTCCTTCCCTGGAAAGCTTGAGAGAATAAAAAAAACAAACCTCGCCTGATCCTGCGAGACGTGCCCGATCCAAAACCAGGATCTTACACAATGAAAAACAAGCAGTCAGCTTCTTAAAAGAAAGATTTTAATAAAAGAAAAAAAAGAAAGGAATACAACCCTTATAACCATCAATAGAACAGCATCTACCATAATCAACAAAAGGATTCAGAAACCAAACCTCTCCCCCGAGGCAACTTTCTCCCACTGCTGATATCTCTGCTGAAGCTTACAATATCAAGAAGCACCCAGCCAACACTCACCACTGAGAACCCTCCAAGTCATAAAAAGAAGGTAAACTTACTGACTACAGTACTTGATAGAATCTATAGTTACAGTGAAAGACATAGCTGTGTTCATCCCATAGCCGAGGTGAACAGAGAGAGACCCAGAGAGAAACTGAAACTTAAAATCCTTTGTCTCCTGAGGAATTTCTCATTGGTCAGTTGTCCACCTCTCAGGTTACCTTTAGCTTAACCTCTTACAGGTAAACACTAATTCTAGGCTACTTCACACTTATGACAGTCCTCTCTAATCAATGATGGGAGAACGAGAGAAGAGACTCATTGATAGATCTCTAATTTGTGTGTTTTGTGGAAGGTACCCAAAGAACTCTTGCACTGGTACCGTTTCATGGACATCCATTCTGCTATATTATTTACGTAGTTATAAGAAAACAAAGACACACAGAACACAAAGACACACAGAACACAGTGCAGTAGATTATTTCTGCAGAACAGATCGCAAGAGAGCATTTATCAATGTCAGGATTAACTGGATAATAGTAACCTTCTCTACATGCCTCAGTGGCTTATGCAGGTAATGAAAGATCTATTACAGGGGTGGACAACCTGTGGCTCCGGAGCCGCATGCGGCTCTTCAAAGGTCAAATATGTGGCTCCTTACCTAGACACGGAATCTGAAGCTCTAGATGCTAACTTTCCAACGTGCCAGGGGTTGCTCACTGCTCAACCCTGTGGCTCTGCCACAAGCCTGTCCCCACTCCACACCTTCCCCAAGGCCTCTGCCCCTTCCCCTGAGCCTGCATGCATGAAACAGATGATTGCGCAGGCGGGGAGGAGTGGGGAGTTGGTGCAGATTGGTGAGGGCTGCGAGCAGGCGGGAGGCACTGGGTGTAGTTGTGGGGCTGCTGATGTATTACTGTGGCTCTTTGGCAATGTACATTGGCAAATTCTGGCTCCTTCTCAGGCTCCGGTTGGCTGCCCTTAGGTCAAACTGTTTAGTAGTATTACAATCAATTCTAAACTGCAGCTGGCTAGGTGTGATTAAATGTTAAATATTGATTGTTAAGATACTATTAAAACAGATTTCTTTCATTTCAAACTTCTCATTCAGCTTCACAAGTTAATGGATTAAGTAATCATTTTAAATTCTGGATTTACAATTAGTCATTCTCTTGTATCTAGAAATCTTAGAGTTACAGAGGATGCATATATCAGTACTAGAAAGTGATTTACACAGCTGCTTCCTTTAGCAGTTCTGCCTTGGAAAGTGCAATTTAATGCTTGAACTTCTTTTCTAGACACACACACACTAGTGCAGTACATCGAGTCATCTTAAATGAGTAACAGTTAAACAACTGAACCATGAAACCCATATAACTTCTAAGTACCAAATGGAAAGGAAAGAGATTGGCTTTTTAAAGATGTGCATCTATTTATGATCCCCAACTTTTCAATTCTATTTCATTTTCAATAGTTATTTAACTTACCGTATGTTGTCAAAATGGGTTGTATACACAATGACTTCGACATAAATATGCTAAACAGTTGGTGGGTGTTTCACAGAAGACTATTGAAGAAGGTACCAAAAGTATTCAAAGTATTGTTGTTTCAAAAAATTTAATAGGCAGCAAATGACAGAAAGGCTACAGCCTACTGACCTTTGAAAATTGCACAGATGTTCTTACTTTTTCCTACTTAATCAGACCAAACCTATTACTTAGCAAAAAAATACTTTAGGAGAAACTATTTTAATGTCTTATTCACACTGCGTTGAGCTACAAATGAATTGATATCTTCAGGCATTATGTTCAGCCACAGATATGCAAGGCCTTTTTTAGACGATTTCATCACAATATTTACAACCAAGTATGAAAAATTAATTGGAATAGAGACCAATGATGCTAAATTTTTTACACACACTATTAAATTAGCACCCAGATAATCCAGGATACCCACTACATTGAGGTAACTATCAAATTCAGACTAATGCTTTTCACTGGCAAAAAACAATGGATAAATGGGATATTTAGTGCATTAGTCTGGTGTTGGCTATATCCCTCTTCACGGTATATCACTATATCCCTATTCACAGGTGTAAATTAGTGTTTTGCTTTTACTTCACACCGTTTGAACCCTTTGTTATGGGTGATGCTTTAGTATATTTTAATGCTTTGAGTCCTTATTTTGAAAGCAATTCACAAAAATATCTAGCAATACGGTGTATTTATTTGATCGCCTGTGAACTGGCCAGATACAGCAGGTTAATTGACACAGTTTTTCCTCTCCAGGGTATGCCATTTAAGATTCTACTACTGAAATTTTTAGAAGTGAGACACCAACAAAGGTTGTAACCTCATGATGCCAAACACCACTCTACTTACCTCCCCCTCAATCATGGTTTAACACTGCATAGACCAGGTCAAAACGTTTCTTCACACAGTGCAGAGTAAACCTGTGGAACTCCTTGCTTGAGGAGGTTGTGAAGGCTAGGAATATAACAGGATTTAAAAGAGAACTGGATGAATTCATGGAGGTTAAGTCCATTAATGGTTATTAGCCAGGATGGGTAAGGAATGGTGTCTCTAGCCTCGGTTTGTCAGAGGGTGGTAATGGATGGCAGGAGGGAGAACACAATCATTACCTGTTAGGTTTACTCATTCTAGGGCACCTGGTATTGGCCACTGTCAGCAGACGGGATACTGGGCTGGCTGGACCTTTGGTCTGACCCAGTATGGCCATTTTTATGTTCTTATGTAATGCCTACCCTTCCTCTCCCTCCTCTCAAAGAGGGAACAATGTTTGAGATTGGGTTTCAAACACAATTCCTTTTTGGAGTTCGGACACAGGCAGAGAGAAGAAGAAACACTAGAATCCTAATGAAAGTGAGTTTGGTCTGAGCTGGACTTTTAAGTGAGTGTATAGAGATAAATGCTTATCTGAGATTAACAATAGTGGCAAACAAGTGAGACCATGGGCAAATTGGAGGAATTGGGATCTAAAAAGAGAGGTGACAGAGTGTCTAGATTCTCAGAGTTTACATTGCTACAGGAGAGAAGCATTAACTGGAATACAGAATGTTGACGGCTACCCGAGAACCAAGGCAGGATGCAGAAGAGGTACAATGTCCACACATCCCTCACAAACTAGTTTCCATTTTGGAAGATAAACTGCAGGGATTAACATTGCAGTTGAAATCTCTACCAGCAAAGAAAGAAGTCAAATCAGACAGATCAAAGACATTTCAGGAAGGACACTGGCTCTTCAGATGATATTTGGGCAAATATGTAGAAGGATCAAGGAAGATGGAAAACCTTAGTCGCAAAAAGGAAGGGGAAAAGACCATATATCAGTCAATGAACAGATTCTCTACTCACTGAGTTGAAAGCACAGTCAAACTGATAAACAGAGAGACTACACTATGATCTGAACTTGGGTAAACAAGTAATAAATTAAATGAGAAGTGTTAGAAAGAAAAAGGCAGCAAGTGATCAGGACTGATGATTTGATAGTGAAGACTGTAAAGTACCCGCCCCAGCCCCAAAAGTATTAGGCAGACAAATATGTGAGACTAATCTCAATCTGGGTGCCAGAAGAGACGATCTGACAAGAAAGAGACACAGAGAGAGTGTGCATGTGATTTTTAGATTTTTCCCAAATATAAAGATAACATCGCCATAAAAGTTATTCCAAAATCCTCAAGGTATGCTACCTAGCAATAGGACTTCTCTTTCTCTTGCTGTATCCACTCTCTTACAGCTTTCTCTAATATCCCTCAACCTATTGACATTTTCCAGCTATGCAGAAAGTCACTTTAGTTTTTAGGGGTTTTTTTTTTGGGGTGGGGGGGTGATCAGTTTAGCCAAAGTCAAACTTCACTTCAATCTGTTGAAATTCTTTGCTTGGCTGAACATTTTAAAAGCAGGATTCTTTAAGCTACCCTGTGATTATCTTAAAATATATATGTAAGAGTATAGCCATTATACTCGGGGTATATTAAGCCCTACAATGTAAAAATGTATACTACATTTTTGTAACCCCTGATTTATGTCAGGTGACTGATCCCAGAAAATAAAGACCAATCTGTTACCATCACCCTTCAATGTTACATTACACTATAT